>CM059188.1:65219848-65848775 GCA_030323885.1 Branchipolynoe longqiensis
AAAACTGACATGTATATACAACTTGCCTAACTGCAAGTGAACATTAAAACTTACTACAACTTTACCAACTCAATACAGAACATAACTTCTGCTTACATTCTAAATATTATGTAAATACTCACATTGATGTGACTAATATTAATCTACTTATATGACCCTACTGTTACCCTATTGCAATGGCACTTTTGGATGTCAGAATTTCATTGTGTTACATGCTACAAATTGTGTATTCAACAGTTATTGTATACCTTATTCTATATACCTTTTGTGTAAATAACCCTGAATTGGAAAATGGCTGGAAGACCAGTGCTTCCACACTGACAAGACTTATTCAGCAGGATAAACATATTTACCACAAAAAAACATTTGTTGACACCATCAGAGGATCACACATTTGGGAACTGAAATGTCCAGGACGATTAACAAAACAATTGTGATAACGATTAATTGAGTTAATAGTCAATACACAAATTGCTATAATGATGCCATTAATCAGCAGCTCTATTTAGATAACACAATAGAGGGTAGAACAAATATTTTCATGAATACTTTAAGATGTGATGGGACATTAAAAATCATGGGCACCGCCTCTGTTCGCAGACGAACAATTTGTTCTGTACGGTCCATACATCTTTCCTCAAAGTGTGTGCTACATAGAAGTGCATACTTAGAAGGTACGCCCTGTCTACGGCAATTTCGCACCCACACAGCATATCTCTCTGGCTCATTTACTTTGTTAGGAAATCTGAAATTTATTAACTAATTATATTAACTTAGAATGGAAGATGTCCATGACAGCATTGGATTTAGTACTTTGCATAGGTTTTATCTAATGGTAAAAATAACACTAGTAACATCATGTAAAGTGAGAACTCCATTCAGGTGTCGCTGCTGAGTCTCGGGTTCATTTTACTGAGTCATCTTGTATCGATGCAGATTATGCTCCTGCATAACCCTGTATGCTGTCACTAAATTATGCTCCTGCATAACCTTGTCTGCTGCTGCTGCTTGTTGCCCAGTGAGTTCCCCAAGGAATGAACAACAGCATCTTCCTCCGGGTTTCAGTGTGAAACTGGCTTTTAATGGTTCTCTACCTTCTGTATATACCACATTCTGCCCACCTGTTTAGCAGCATGTCTTTTCTGAAGAATGGCTTTGTTCTAAATCCCCTCGTGCATAATTAAGGGATGTGTTTATGCGTATTGGTGATGACACTGACTGAGTCACACTTCCCTTCGGACTGTTCTACCATGATTCCCTTGTTGATAGATACCCTCCCCGTTTCTCTTTCCCCTACCTGTTAGCGCTAAGCTCTTAACACCTCTATTTTGATACGTACTGCTGTACCTAATAATTTTGTATATAGGTTGCTTCTATTGCTCCGATACAAATATATGTGGGAAGCTACTAGAAAATAGGATACAGGGAACCAAACTACTACTTCAGCTCAAAATGATCCAGAAATTCCATATTTGATGGGCTGTGAAATTTAAATTGATAATTTAATACATGATTAAACTACTTCAATCCATTGCCTGACACTAAAAATACCAGTTTGGAATTAATTAGAATGCATCAAAAATGTGATAATCCTTAATATGGCTTGTTGGACATATCTTTTTTTCAGAGCAGTCCAAAAGTGAAGATAAAAGGTTGAAATACGGACACAATCAATTTATTTAAATTGTTTCTAATGATTGGCACTTACTAGTCTAAGGAACAAGCTAGCTTTATATAACTTGTATTTAGGAGCTTGTCAAACATGATCATCTTCATTCGTAGGGTTTCCACCAAGCTTAATAATTATTTTTCTGAAGAAATTAACTGACATAGTTATTTTGTCATATAAATTGAGTAGGCCTACTACAAGTCATATATATTTCAAAAGATAAGTTTGGAATTTGGACACCAGGTTTTTTTATACATTCAAATTGGCATAACTTTCTTAATATCTACTTTTAACAAATTTATAGTATAGTTATACGAATCTTACCTGGGTATAGATGATGGATAACTGTTGTTTTCCCGAGGTAGAAGCCTCGGGTAGACGTGGGCTAGGGAGAAGGAAGCACGTGAGGTACCAGCAATTTTAACCTACTTATTCAGGATAAAAATGATCTTTCAATACAATGGATACTATGATTTTCCCGTAACGGTACACCAACGGGATAGACGTGGTAGGGTGTGGTGGGCGGGCCCTAGCCCACGTCTACCCGAGGCTTCTACCTCGGGAAAACAACAGTTATCCATCATCTATACCCAGGTAAGATTCGTATAACTATACTATTTTACCTCGGTATACAGCCTCAGGCTAGCCTCAGGCTAGGGAGACCTTTACATAATTCATTCTTATCCTTAATATCATCCATTCTTATATAATATTCAACGTTTTTGTTCTCACCTATTCTTGTTAGTTGGCGAGCAGGCGCTTTGCAATGCCGGTAGGCTTTTCTAGTCGCTTGTTGTAATGTTTTGCAAACGACTTAGCCGTCTTCCAGCCTGCATGCGCTAGTATTCTTTTGACAGAGACCATGGCACCTCTAGTTGAGTGGGATGAGTATTTGCCCGTATCCACTCCAGCCAATTTCAACACCGTAATTGTCCATCTGGCAAGGGTGTCTCGTGAAATTGCCTTATGTGGCTTTATATAAGCCTGTATGGCTGACACAACACATAATTTCCGATCACTCGGAAAACAGTCTAAGTGAACCGTAGATAAAGGGTCACCTAACGTGTTCGATTTAAGCAATTGTGCTAAATCAAAAGTAGCTTGTTTCTTGTCTATTTCTAATCCAGTTAAAGATAAAGCAACAATCGTCTGTCCTCTGTGTCCGGTTACTAATAATAACAGGACCGCGACCTTAAAACCTAATTGTTTTATATCTAACCACGAGTTGTGAGGCCAAGCCTGAAACAACTTAAATACTATAGACACATCCCAAAACCGACTATACTTTGGTTTTGGAGGATTCCTTTGATAAATTGAACGAAGTAGATAACAAAGAACATAATGTTTTCCAACTGTTTCGCCATCAATTCTCGGTAATATGATTGATAACGCACATCTTGCCGCATTGATCGACCCAAAGGATAGTCCTTCATCCTCTAGAGAACGAAGAAAACGAGCTACTTGTGAAATTGTTGGATTTGTTGGCTTAACTTTCATTAACAAACAATGTACACCCCATTTCTTTAAATAGGATGTGTACATTTTGACAGTTCCTGGCCTCCAGGCATCAGATACTATCCTATTCTCCGTAATTTTGTCCAATCCAAATTGCTGCAGGTGTTTCCTTAGAAAAGGAATGCCAATAGGGGCGTCGTTGACACGTCGCCGTGAACCACTAGCGGTCCGTGGTGTGTCAGATTCCCGAGTTTTCTTGGGAATCGTATATGTTCTTTTGCCAGTTGTGAAACTGCTGGCAGCCAAGGTTGCGTGTCCCAATCGGGCACCACCAGTATAGCATGTGTCCTTTCCAAACCGATTTTCCTGACAACTCGGCTGATAATGCTAAACGGTGGGAAAATATAAAAATAATTATTTTCCCAGATAATAGCAAATGCATCTACTTTCCAAGCCTCAGGTTCAGGATGCCAAGAAACATAACAAGGTAATTTGTTATTATTTCGTGATGCAAACAAGTCAACTTTAGGCGTACCCCATTTTTCACAAATGAAGTTAAACAAAGGTGTAGAGAGAGACCATTCTAAATGGTCATGGAAATTTCTACTTTTATGGTCTGCAAATGTATTTTGTGACCCTGGAATATGCGCTACAGTCAGCCAGACTTGTTGAGCCTGTGCCCAGTTCCAAATCAGTTTAGACAACTGATTGCAAGGCTTTGATTTGGTTCCACCCATGTTACGAATATATGCCATGGCAGTAGTATTATCAGTTAGTATTCTAACTTGTGATTTATGTATCTTTACTAAACTACATAAGCCCAGATAAATAGCACGCAATTCTAGCGCATTAATATGGTCTGATTTTTCATCATCAAGCCATCTACCTCCTGTTGTGACCCCATCTCGATGAGCTCCCCAACCTTCTAAATTGATTGATTGATTGGTGGTTGCTTTACGCCGTGTCGGCAGCATAGGCCATATTCACGGCGAGAAATGTTTGTTTTTGTTCAAACAATCGCTTTTATATGTAAAAGCATACAATCAATTTTGTGTCAATGGACACTCATGAATTTTGTAAACTCACAATCATATAGCTAAATAAAAGTCTAAATGATAGTATTATTCACTGATGAAATTTGTTTAAAAACCTATATGAGTTGGTACAAACCAGCTGCCCTCAAAAAGGCTAAAATCTTTTCTTGTTTTACTTTAGTAAAAAGGTCTTGCATGTTGTTTGCAGTGTAAAATTGTTGGCGCAGGGCCATGAAATCCACACAGTTTAATAAAATGTGTTTTAATGTCAGTGGGGACTGACATCCAATACATTCAGGGGGAGGCTCCCCCTTGAGCAGAAAAACGTGTGTTAGCCACGAGTGGCCAATATGGCATCTTGTTAAAACAACCTGGTCGTGTCGCCCTTCCAGGCGACTCTGCGGCAGTCCGTTCACGGAGGGGGTAATTCTATGGAGTTTGTTGTCTGGGTGTTCATCCCATTCGATCTGCCATAGGTTCCAAATGTATTTTTGAATGGTAGGTTTCAGATCAGAGTGGGGAATATGACAGTGTTCCAAAGGAGCAGTCAGGGCTCGAGTGGCCACTTGATCTGCTCTCTCATTTCCTGGGATACCCACATGACTAGGCACCCAACATAGGTGAATGTCAAATTTTGCTATTGAAAGAGAGTTTAGTTTAATGAGTACTTTAAGTAGTATTGGGTGGTCCAGTTTCCTATTGTTTAAAGCCTGAAGGCAGGAAAAAGAGTCAGTGAAAATGATGAATTTATGACTGGCTGAGGTTTCGATGCACTCTAACGCGAGTAGGAGTGCTCGTGCCTCAGCAGTAAAGATGGAACTCTGATCTGGAATACGCGTACCTAGTTCACGTCCGTGGACGATTGCTGCCGCAGAGACTCTGTTGTCTGTCTTTGACCCATCCGTGTAAACGGCTAGGTGGGCGTTAAAAGCACTTCGCACATCGATAAAGCTTTCATGATATGAAAGTGGGTGCGTTTGACTTTTCTTTGACATGGCCAGCTGGAGGATGATGTTTGGTTTCCTCAGCTGCCAGGGAGGAACATCTGAATATTGTGAGGGTGCTATGTTATGTATATTTGCCCTCAAGGCCTCCAAATGAGGCTTTATTCTGAGGCCTAACGGCTTTATGTATGTTGGCCTTGATTCATAGAGGCATTCATATGGTGGCATAAAAATGGAGTTATATGCAGGATTTAAAATATTTCCTTTTAATTTTATCGCATATTGCATAGACAGTTTGAGCCTTCTACTCTTAAGGGAAGGCTCTCGGCCTTCGACATAAAGGCTCTGGACGGGCGAGGTTCTAAACGCCCCCAGGGCCAGCCGAAGGCCTTGATGGTGTATAGTGTCTAACTGTGATATGTATGATTTCCTGGCTGAACCATAAACAATACAGCCATAGTCCAATTTTGAACGTATTAAAGTTCTATATAATTGGAGCAGAACAGTGCTATCTGCTCCCCACTGTGTGTGGGCTAGAACTTTTAAAATGTCCAGTCCCTTAAGGCACCTGGACTTTAAGTACTTTATATGAGGGATAAAAGATAATTTGTTGTCAAAGATGACTCCTAAAAACTTGTTCTCTTTGACGACTTTTATGGGATCATTTCCAATTGTTAAATTAGGTTCATGGTGCAAAGTCCGTAAAAGACAAAAGTGCATGCAAACGGTTTTCGATTTGGAGAATCTAAAACCATTTTCCATTGCCCATGAGGAAAGGCTATTTATATTTAATTGGAGTTGCCGTTCTATAGTGTTCATATTTTTACCTTTATAACATATTAAAAAGTCATCTACATAGAGACTGCAGGATACAGTACTCTTAATGGATTTGACTATATTGTTAATTTTAATGCCAAAAAGGCTAACAGATAGAATGCTACCCTGAGGTACACCCATCTCCTGATCAAAAGGATCAGAGAGGGTAGCATTGACCCGAACTCTAAAGTTCCGGTTTGATAAAAATTTAGAAATGAAAATGGGCAAGCGCCCTCTAAAACCCATATTGAACAAATCCTTCAGGATGCCGTACTTCCATGTCGTGTCGTATGCCTTTTCGAGGTCGAAAAACACGGACACGACATGTTCTTTGTTTATGAAGGCATTCGAACGAATGACTCCAATCGGACCAAGTGATCGAGGGTACTCCTCCCCCGCCTGAAACCACACTGGAAGTCGGTCAGATGGTGCTCCGACTCCAGGATCCAGACGAGGCGATCGTTAATCATTCGTTCGAAAGTTTTACAAATGCAACTTGTAAGCGCTATCGGGCGGTAGTTCCCGGGCTCGCTATGGTCTTTCCCCGGTTTGGGGATGGGAATAATGGTAGCCTCTTGCCAGGAGGTTGGGATGTCTCCCGTGCGCCAAATATTATTAAAAAGGTGCAGAAGCAGTTCTATTGGTGCTGGTGGGAGGTGTTTTAAAAATTGGTAGTGTATTTTGTCTGGACCTATTGCAGTGTCATGCGATCTATTTAAAGCGTGCTTTAATTCATCTATTGTGAAAAAACTATTGTAGTGCTCAGTGTTATTAGATTTGAAATTTATAGGTTGTCTTTCCAGGCGCAACTTCATCTGTGCAAAGGCCGGAAGGCAGTTTTGCACAGATGAGTTCTGGGAGAAAGTACTGGCAAGAAGGTTGGCTATATCAGTTACGGAAGTTAAAAGAATATTATTGTGTTTTAGATGTTGGACCGATGATCCAGCATATTTTTGTTTTATTTTCCGGATCATGGTCCATACTTTAGAAAGTGGGGTGTGAGTGGTTATGCTGGAGACATATTGTCTCCAACACAGCCTCCTCGCCTCCCTAATAATTCGGCGAGCCCGAGCCCTTTGAATTTTAAAACGAACGTGGTTCTCAGCGGTAGGCCGCCGGAAGAACAAACGTTGCGCCTTTTTCCGCTCATTGATAGCGTTCTTACAAGTTGCATTAAACCAAGGATTTGTTATATGTTTTGGAAATGCCGAGGTCTTAGGAATGGTTTCCTCTGCAATCGACCCCAAGATCTCTGTGAATGTCTTCACTGCAACAGGATCATTGCGGGCTACTCCCGCGAACCTCTCACGGGCGAGTGACTGGAACAGTGACCAGTCGGCTTTGCTCAGCCGCCAGCTCGGTTCCTTCCGGTTCCGAGCTGGTCCCTTAGTCGTAATCACGATAGGGAAATGGTCACTTCCACAAAGGTCGTTCCAGACTCTCCATGAGAAGTCCAGCAGGAGACCCGGTTGCAAAATAGTGAGGTCGATTGCAGAGCAGGTCCCATACCCAGGATGAACATAAGTATGGGACCCATCATTCAGAAAGCTTAAAGCACGATTGCTCAGGAAGTTCTCAACTCCCCTGCCCTTGCTGTTTGTGTTTGCACCACCCCACATGGGGTTGTGTGCATTGAAGTCCCCCATTAAAATGTAGGGGGAAGGCAACTGATCAGCTAAAGTTTCTAAATCTTGTGTTGAAAAAATGGAGTTAGGGGGGATATATATGGAGCATATTGTAATGGTTTTATCTAGACTGATTCGAATGGCTATTGCTTGAAAAGTTGTATTTAAGGTGATAGGGGTGTGTATCACATCTTCACGCACCAGAATGGACGAGCCACCAGTGGCTCGTTCCCCATCCGGTGCATAAGAGTGATACATATTGTAATGTTTTAAAGAAATCTGATCAGTAGTCTTTATGTAGGTTTCTTGTAAGCAAAGGGCAAGAGGGTCAAGCCTCTCACAAAGCAATCGCACTTCATTGAAGTTTGCTCTAAAACCTCGGCAGTTCCATTGTATTATATGTGTGCCTGTCATATTGGCGGCGTGACAGGGACACGTCCCACAAGTTTCACCTTGGGGGACACACTACGGCCGCGGCTCGGGGGAACCTCGGCCATATCAATATCCTGCAATGCAGAAAACTGATTTCCGGTGGGGATGGGGGATGCTGCCCCCTTGGGCATACGGCCCGATAGTGGTCCTTCGCGCACTAAAGCGCTTTTCTTTGTTACTTCTTTTTTTCCTTTTTCAATTTTTTTTTGTGTAGAACTTGAAGCCGTCTCTGTCTGAACAGAGGCAGACTTCATTTCTGATTTTTTTCCAATTTGCTTTACACTCGGACTCTGGGTCGGTGAGCGGGCCATGGGCCTCTCTCCCGACAGCCATGTCAAATCCGTCTGGCAATCGATTGTCCTGGTAACGGGCTTTGCCACCGCGGCATAGCTCTTGGCAAGTGGTGAAGGGGTAAGCCCCTCCACCTGCTTCCGAGCCTCCGGGTAGCTTATCCGGTTTTCAGTTTTAACCCGCTGGATATGTTTTTCTTTCATCCAAACAGGACAATCCTTCGACACGGCCATATGGGGACCCAGGCAATTGGCACATTTTGCCTGGTTCTGACAATCAGTGTTGTCATGACCCGTCTGGCCGCATCGGAAGCAGGTTACCTCGTGTTTGCAATTATCCTTTCCGTGTCCGTACTTTTGGCATTTGAAACAGCGAAGAGGATTCGGGATAAAAGCATTCACGCCAACACTGAGGTAACCAACTTTAAGTTTCTGGGGCGGCACTGGTGTACTAAACGTGAGGATATAGGTGTTTGTTTTAATTTCCTTACCTTCTTTCCGTATGGTTATCCTTCGAACGTTTTGTACACCTTGTGGTTTCAGCTCGAGTGCGATCTCATCCTCACCGACCTCACTCAGATCTCTAGTTCGGATAACACCTCTACTAGAGTTGAGGGTACGGTGAGGAGAGGCCTTTATGCCGACACCTGCCAACGTGCTTGCACGTTGCAGGTTGTCGGCTTGGGCCTTCTTTGCGCACTCAACCAGAAAATCACCAGACTTCATTCTTATGACCTTTTTGACGGTGCCCGCTATCCCCTTGATGCCTTTATCAATGGCAAAGCAAGAGGGCTTGGCAGCCGAGTCAGTGAAAGCGATCACAATGAATCGCGGCCAATTTTTTTCCATAATGGGATCGTCGTTTTCGGAGTCCGAGTTGTCAGCCATTTGTCTTTTTTTTTTGGGGGGGTAGTTATTTGCCATATTTAGTTACTAATTTTTCGTCGTCCTTGGTCCCCACCCACCACGGAGTCCTACAAGGGGATGTGCAGAGCTGCGGTATCCGTCAGATGCACACCAGGGATGCAAGGACGGTATACTCAAATAATGAGGCAAAAAAATCTGCAATCATTACTTGATTGACCCATTAGCCACCGCCTTCTAGGAATAGTTTTCGTTCACAGGTTGTGCAATAACCATTTTTCCACAGTAGGTTTGATCTGTTGTGCTTTGATGAATTTGATTACTATCCTAGGGCAAGGCGTGACCAGCCGATTGATTGGACCGGGCCAATCCAACCACTCGTCTAGGTGAAGTCGGGGCCAAAGTGCGGTGTTGGATCGGTGAGAGCAATTGCTGCTCACCGTCCTCAAGCACCAGGATCCCTTCCTCCACCGACACGAGTTGCAACTCACGGCAAACGAGTCGCCCCATTTGTCGCCTTTTACGATCTGCAAGGGGGTGCAAGGGAACTATTCTAACCCGGTTCCCCACGGGGGCCAACCTTCTAATGAAGCATCAGTAGTAATTACCGTATTAGGTTCCGCCATGCGGATTGGATTTGGTGAACTTGCTATGTGTTGCATCCACCATGCAATATCCTGTAGCCCTTCTTGCGAAATAAACATCTTTCGCTCAAAATTCCCTTTAGTTCGTGTTAACGCTAAATTTTTATCTATTTCTAGAGATTTAATATGGGCCTTCCCGTATAGAATAGCGGGTGCATACGATATCATTATCCCAATAAGGACTGCGACCTGTCTAATTTTAGGTTTTGGTAACTTAATAAGCTGGGTCGCTGTATTCATAAACTTAATTAGTTTTTGTTCTGTTATCGACACTGTAAGAGACTGTGTATCCAGAATAAACCCTAAACATTTGAGTTGTTTTGTTGGTTTAAACACTGACTTTTGTGGATGTACATAAAACCCCAATTTAGTAAGTAATGCACATAAATCCAAAACTGCATTCACACAATCAATTTGTGTTGATGCTATAATAAAGGAATCATCTATGTATGGAAACATTATATGACCCTTCCGCGCCATTACTGAGAAAACAGGTTTAAGCAGTTTAGTGAATAAACGAGGGGCACAAGCTAAACCATTCGGCATGCAGGTAAACTCATAGAGTTGGTTATCCCAAAGAAACCGAAGAAATTTCCGGTCTTTTTCCCTAATGGGAAGCGTATAATATGCATCTTGTAAATCAACACTAGCCATCCACGCATCTGGCGTAATCAGATCTCGTGCCGTATCTAGCGAGAACATTTTAAAATGTCGATATTCAACCATTTTATTAAGGATTGTTAAATCCAGGATCATTCGAACCTCGCCATTAGGCTTTGGTCTCGAGAAGATGTTTGAAATAAACTCTCCTGAACAGTATGTCACTTTTTGTATAATTCCTTTCTCAAAGAATTTTTGTACCTGTTTAGTTAGTGCCTCTCGTTCAACCGGTTCAATGTTATAAGGAAAAGGTATCCTGCCTTGTACCGGAATTTGTGTGAAGGGAATGTGAACACCCCTAACTATTTGTAAAATTTCTTGGTCACTAGTAATTTTGTGCCACTCAGAAATATGATTATTAATATTACCAGCCACAAAGTTGCTTACAGTTTGTGTGGTTTTAGAGGCTGGAAGGACTTGTAACGTTTGTGTTTCAACCTCTACTTGGGGACGCCCCTGGGGAAGGGTCTCGGCGAGTTGATGCCTCGGCCCAGTGGCCGTGCAGTGTTGTCGGTCCAGCCTGAGCGAGCGCCCCGGCCCCGAAAAGCTTGACCGAAGTTTGAGCCCGGTCTGCTTCCCCTGGTGAACCGCCGTGGACGAAAATCCCCTCGTGACCTTTTGAAACGAGGAGTTTCCTGTTTCTTCTTACCATCCATGTTTTTGCCACTCTTGGCTGCAGTTTCTACCTCTTTATAGAGGTATTGTAGTTGACCGCCAAACATTTTCGTGTTATCTAAAGGTTTCCCTTTAATCGGCTCTGGAGCAAGAAAGAGCGTAAACTCTTTCCCATCATTATCGGTAACCTTCTTTGAGCGAGCCACTTCTTTGCCAGCATCTGTGCAAACCGACTTGAAGACATTTTCATATCTTCGATACGACAGGTAATTACCTGCCGCCGCCAACAATGCAATGCCTTTGTCCATCGTCTTAGCCAAAGACGAGAACTTATTTTCTCGTTGCATTCTGTTTGCTACAGGAGCAATAGCTGTTAGGGTACCAAGCACCGCCTTATGCACTGTGTGCAACACACCCTCAAATCTCTTACGGTCCTCTGTCATATTGACATCTCGATCCATCTCCTTAATGATGGAGTTGGGAACACCTTTAATGCCTGTTAACTCATCTGATAACTTGGAAATAATCTCCGCCGGTTTAAACGTGCGGAAATGGCCATTAATGTTCTCACGCATAAGCGTAGTGGTTTTCACACGCTTAGCCCTTGGCTTCTCCACTTTCTTAGCCACTTTGCCCCCAATGGCAGCATAGACACCTTCATATCGCGTGTCTGAGTCCGATTCCGTGGAAGTGGAATCTGTGGACGAGTCGGAAGAAGAAGAATCTTTCCTCTTCTTCTTCTTCTTCTTCTTGGACTTGGTCTTGCGCTTTTTGCGAAGTCCAGTCTTCCCCCTTTCCTTGGTGAAATCATCACCAGAAGAAACGATATGTTTCTTCTTCTTCCTCCGTTTAGGAGAAGGAGGAGGAGCCCTAAGCTCCATCTCTGAGTCTGTCTCCGAGAAATCCTCCAAAGAAGACTCCTCTTGAACACTCGGCATTCGCCGTTTACGAGACACCGGTGGTTTGAGAGCCATTATATGACTCTCCATCGCCGCAAACCGCGTCTCCCAATTTTGAGCCGCGGCGACGTCAGGCACTATGTCCTCCTCGGAGAGAATATGCGCCCAGGGCTGTGTCGAAGGCCCTGCCGACAACACGGGTGAGGAGTCGTACTCCTCGTCCCCTCCACTCGGAACACGCCCCTCGGCTGCTGCTGCACCGCACTTACACCGCTTTGTGGCCATCGGGAGCTGAAACAAAGATTTTTGGTCAGTCCCGGTATATATATATGTCACAATATGGTTGTTTCAAACTCATTTGGACATCTATTGGTGTTAGAGAACGTGTTTATACAGTTATAACACAGGCGTAATAAGCTAAATTTGTGCGTGGGTTGTGGGTCAAGCCCAAACCTTACGCGGGGTCGGGACCAGTGTATCGGCCCGCCCATCCCTCTGTTCCGCACACTTCTCCCATCTGTGACTACTACGTCAACAAGTTGGAGAAAATGCTACGAAACTCAGAGAAACGCCTGAAAAAGTTTGTGGGGAGTCTATAAAAGAAACCCAGGAGCATCTCCAACATTACTCTCTATTAGAGTACGAGAGAATTTCCACAGGAGACGAGGCAGAGCCCACATCTCTACCCATAATCACACGGTGACTCGGGTGTTGACAGAACCGCTAATGATCGGTTTCAATCCTTCGAGAAGGAATTCTATCCTTGGTTTTTTATAACCAAATAACTCGTCCAAAATGGACCAAAGAAAGTCTAAACTTTCCATAATGATGCTCTAATGCATCATGATTAAGCTAACCACAGTTTTTATGATACTTACTGCGTATTAGCTTGTATGTAGACTAAATTTGCCGGAGCAACCCAACGACACGTAATCCAGTCATGAGTTGTATATGCTAATTGCTGGTACCTCACATGCTTCCTTCTCCCTAGCCTGAGGCTGTATACCGAGGTAAAATATATATATATATATCATTTAAATTAAACAGTGTAAGATTCATCTAAATAAGTCTTTTATTACAAGTTATCTGAGTTTGAAGTATAGAATTTGCATTTTGGGTCGCAGCTTTTGACTGTTTTAAAATAGAACAAGTGTCAAAACTAGACAGATTTTTCCCAACTTCAAATCGACATAACTTCCATGATATTTACATATTTGTGTAATATTTTGTTCAATTTACAGGTCTCATTAATATTGGCAATGATCTTTACTTTATATATATATAAATATATTTTTGTTAAGCTAAATTAACTGAAACATACACTTGAATTGTGTTATGGTTTTTTTGTTGGAGGTACATAATATTAAGCAACAACACATACAATTATTTTAATATATCTATCATTTATTTATTTGGAAAAATACAAGATGTAATGATACGGTATACACAGACACACCCATAAACATATCGACACCCTTAGTTATACACCACTTAGCTAAGGAACCCAAGATTAAACTGACCCATATCCTTTTGGTTGAAATTCAGTTCATTTTTATAATATAATACAGTAAATTAAATATCACTAAACTTCAGTTTCAGAAGTAAGTACATTTCTGCAGCAGTTGATTGGTGAAGAAGTTCAGAATAGCTGGGGTCAACTGAGAGGTATTAGTTTTTTTGATTTTCTTTTTTTACAAGAAGTAGACATCGGCTATTTGGTGTTCTGAGAGGCATCACAGGCATCATATTACAAAATAAATTTAAATAAGGAACATCAGTCATTTTTCAAAGTTGTTCTGATTGCATTGAAGCCATGCTAAATTGATTATTGCTCTGTGGTAGGCCTATATATTTATTGTGCTATGCCAAATGAGCCGCCCCATGGGGAACCGGGTTAGAATAGTTCCCTTGCACCCCCTTGCAGATCGTAAAAGGCGACAAATGGGGCGACTCGTTTGCCGTGAGTCGCGGCTCGTGTCGGTGGAGGAAGGGATCCTGGTGCATGAGGTCTTCAGGGAGCTGCGGCTTCCTGTCGACCAATACTGCACTTTGGCCCCAACTTCACCTAGACGAGGGGTTGGACTGGCCCGGTCCAATCAATCGGCTGGTCACGCCAAGCCCTAGGAGTAGTACTATGAAAAATGTATTTATCTGCAAAATTATATTTATACATATATATATATATACATACATGGATCCACATTTTTCACTACTCCTAGAAGGTGGTGGCTAGGGTCAATCCGGTAATGATCTTCCATTTTGGTAGATCATTGCTTGAGTATATCACCCTTGTATCCTTGGTGTGTAACTGCTGGGTATCCGCAGCTCTGCACACCCCCCATGTGGGGCTCCGTGGTGGGTGAGGAGCAAGGGTGACGAATCAAAACAAAACTAAATATGGATACTAAAAACCCCCCCCCCCCCTCAAACTGGAAAGAAAAGAAGAGCTGACTCGGATTCCGATTCGGAAATCCAAACTCAACAAACCCAACAATGGCCTAGATTCATAATGATTGAATCTAGTGTACCCGACCAACCCATTACAAAGCTATCCCCTTTTGCCATACAAAAAGGCATCATGGGGATTGCTGGCACGGTCAAGGATGTGAAAAAACTGCGCTCTGGCCATATTCTTGTGGAATGTGCGAGGAAGGCTCATGCCGACAATCTGCTACGTGCAAGCACGCTAGCAGGCGTCGCCATCAAAGCCTCTCCTCATCGCACGCTCAACTCTAGTAAGGGAGTGATCCGTACTAGAGATCTGGACGATTGTGATGAGGATGAAATCGCACAGGAACTCAAAACCCAAGGTGTATTAAACGTTCGACGGATAGTGATTAAGAAGGATAACAAGTCCATAAAAACAGGGACGTACATCCTCACGTTTGATACACCGTTTCCGCCCAAGAATTTGAAAGTCGGATACCTCAGCGTTGCAGTGGATTTGTTCATACCAAATCCGCTCCGCTGTTTCCGATGCCAGAAATTCGGTCATGGTAAGGATTCATGTCGTAACGAAACGACATGTTTCCGGTGCGGTCAGAAGGGTCACGATGGCACTGAGTGCCATGACCAGGCAAAATGTGTCAATTGCCTGGGTGTCCATATGGCCGCATTCAAAGACTGTCCTGTTTGGATCAAGGAAAAATCAATTCAACGTGTAAAAACAGAGAATGGGCTGAGCTATCCGGCAGCTCGGAGGATGGTTGAAGGTAATACACCTTCACCAACCACCAGGAGCTATGCCGCGATACTGAAGCCTTCAAACACGTCAGTCGACTGCCAGACCGAGTTAACGTGGTTGACTGGGGAGAAGCCTAAGGCGGAACCCCCAGTCCATCACTTGACCGGGCCAACAAAGAAAACAACGTCGGTGCAAACGCCAGGGATTCCGAGTCGGAGTCCGAGTCCGCATAAAGAAAAAAACCAACCATCAGTCGAGCCGAGCCCTATTAAAAAGGCTACGGTTCTAAAACGTAAACCAAAAGTTGTTTCGGACAGAGTCCCGAAAGGGTCTCTGTCCCTAACTAAAAACAGATTCGAGGCGCTGGAAGAAGTAGAGATGGCTGAGGCCTCGACTAGTCGAGACCGCAGTCTCTCCCTCAAACCTAAGGGGAGGGGGAGAACACCTGTCACTGCCCCAAAATGACAGTGAGAGGTGGTTCTCTTCTTCAGTGGAATTGTAGGGGTTTCAAGGGCAGCATTGAAGAGTTATCTCTTCTGTGCTGCAACCTCAACCCTCTTGCCATTTGCTTACAAGAAACTCACTTGAGAGCTTCTGAGAGTTGTAGTCTTAAAGGCTACATCAATTTTGACAAATCCGCACCGGATGGAGACCGGGCCGCTGGCGGCTCCTCCATCCTGGTTAGACGTGATATTGTATGTACGCCAGTGGCGTTAGACACAACACTACAGGCTGTAGCTGTTCGTCTGACGCTACATAAGACTATAACTCTCTGTTCCATCTATGTTCCTCCGAGCTCCATTCTCACCTTACAAGAATTGGATGCTCTTGTGAGCCAGTTACCGTCCCCATATTTACTTATGGGTGACTTTAACGGCCACAACCCACTGAGGGGAGGGACCACTAGGAACCCAAAGGGCAAGAGAATTGAGGACCTTGTGGACGGTCATGGACTGTGTGTATTGAACGATGGTTCATGCACATATCTGCATCCCGCCTACGGAACATACTCTGCCATCGACCTTAGCATTGTTGAACCAGAGCTGGCGCTGGACTTTTCGTGGAGGGTCTGGAACGACCTCTGCGGGAGCGACCACTTCCCACTTATTCTTAATTGTGAAGGGGCGTCTCCCGTAGAGCGAGAGAGGAGCTGGCTGCTGCGTCAAGCCGACTGGCCCTCCTTCCAGACCCTGTGCCGCGAGGAGTTCACTCCAGACATCAGTGACATTGATTCATTCACTGAAATGCTGAGGTGGATCGCAGATAAAACTGTTCCGAAGACTTCTGCAATTCCCAAGCGTCTCACGCCTCCATGGTTGGATGACAGCTGTAGGGGGGCTATTAAGGAACGGAAAAAAGCTCAGCGTAGATTCCACAGGAGACCGACTGCTGAAAATCTGGCGCTCTTTAGAATTCTGCGGGCTCGCGCTCGCAGAACAATCAAAGAAGCGCGGAGGCAGTGCTGGAGACGATTCGTTTCTGGCATTAACACGGGCACGCCATTGGGCAAAGTCTGGACGATGATCAGAAGAATCAAGCGAAGGGGAGATGATTCTTCTGTAGTCCAGCACTTGAAGCACAATGGCACCTTTCTCACATCACTCAATGAAATAAGCGAAGAATTGGCTCGTGCCTTTGCCGGAAATTCGTCTTTGGCAAGCTGCCTCCCGGGCTTTCTGGCCGTCAAGGAACGCCAAGAGCGTAAGCTCTTGGACTTTTCCTCTGACGGCAGGGAGCACTACAACTCCCCATTCAGTATGGGTGAGTTGAGGTGTTCTCTAGAAAGCTCGCATGATACAGCAGTTGGACCTGATGGAATCCATTATCAATTCCTTAAGCATCTCCCCAAATCTACGCTGAGACTGTTGCTTCAACTCTTTAACAACATCTGGGAGTCGGGTGTCGTCCCCGCCTCTTGGCGGGAGGCGACAGTAATACCGATTCCCAAACCTGGTAAAGACAAGAGTGAAGCTAACAACTACCGTCCTATAGCCCTCACAAGCTGCATCTGTAAAACCATGGAGCGTATGGTAAATAAACGCCTCGTCTGGCTACTGGAGTCAGGGCACCACTTGTCCGACCTCCAATGTGGCTTCAGACGAGGCCGCAGCACCCTCGACCATTTGGTTCGCATGGAGACCTTCATAAGAGATGCCTTCCTTAAGAAGGAGCACGTTGTGGCTGTCTTTTTCGATCTCGAAAAAGCGTATGACACAACGTGGCAGCATGGCATTATGGAGGATCTCCATGCGATCGGCCTTCGTGGTCACCTGCCAAATTTTATCAAGAATTTTCTGGCGCTCAGGCATTTTCGCGTCCGCGTCAAGACTACATATTCTAGTCTGCACTCGCAGGAATTGGGAGTACCCCAAGGCAGCATACTGGCAGTGACTCTTTTTGGAGTCAAGGTCAACGGTATTGCTGCCGCTGTTAAAAGGGGGGTCTCCTGTAGTCTTTTCGTGGACGATTTTGTTTTGTATTATAGAGGTACTGGTATGAATGTCATTGAGAGACAGCTTCAATTGTGTATAAATAGGATTCACCGATGGTCAGTTCTGAATGGATTCAGATTTTCCAAGGCCAAGACAGTCTGCATGCACTTCTGCCAGTTGCGCAGAGTGCATGCAGAGCCAGAGCTGACCCTCGATGGGGATCCCATAAAAGTTGTCAAAGAAACCAAATTTTTGGGTCTCACTTTTGACACGAGGCTGTCTTTCGTGCCTCATATCAAGTACCTCAAAATGCGATGCCTGAAAGCGCTAGACGTTCTGAGGGTGTTGTCCAGTTCAGAGTGGGGAGCGGACAGAGATGTTCTGCTCGCTGTGTACCGAACCCTAGTTCGGTCACGGCTAGACTACGGCAGCATAGTATACGGCTCCGCAAGGAAGTCGTATATTGGGCTGCTGGACACGGTGCATCATCAGGGGCTGCGTCTGGCCATTGGCGCCTTTCGCACCTCTCCAGTTCAGAGCCTATACGTCGAAGCCAACGAACCATCACTTGACACTAGGAGAACCAAACTGGCCATGCAATATGTTGTCAAATTAAAAACAAAGGCATTAAATCCTGCGTACAGTTGTGTTTTTGAGACACACAACGACTCCAAGTATGAAGCCAAGCCAAATTTCATTCGGCCCCTGGGGCTCCGGATGAAACCTCATTTGGAGGCTTTGTACTTCGATCTGGATGTATTACAGGATACCCAGGTCCCAGAACATCCCCCGTGGTCGTTGAGGAAGCCATCGGTTATCCTCCGACTCACGGAACTGAGGAAGTCTGGGACACATCCACTTGAGTATCAACGACTGTACGCAGAGATTCAAGGCCAGTTTGAAGACCACTTCTCCATGTTTACCGATGGTTCCAAAGACCTAAGCCGGGCAGCTGCTGCTGGAGTTTGCCAGGGCAAGAAATTTGGCGTTCGCATGCCCGATCAGAGCTCGATTTTTAGCGGCGGAAGCCCGAGCACTCCTTCTTGCATTGGAAGTCATTGAACTGTCCAACCACACTGAATATGTAATATACAGCGATTCGTTTTCCTGCCTGCAAGCTGTTGCTGGGCTAAAAAGGGACCACCCTTTCGTGGCAAAGGTCATTTACAAAATGAACCAGCTAGCAACAGATGGATATGACATCCATTTGTGTTGGGTGCCTGGCCATGCCGGCATCCAGGGAAACGAACGAGCTGATTGGGCTGCGAAGGAGGCTCTGAACTATGATGTTGAGCCGTGTCTGATACCCCACTCTGATCTGAAACCACTAATAGCCACCCACATCAAATCCAAATGGCAACATGAGTGGGATGAAAACATTAATAAACTTAAAGAAATTGAACCATCTGTGGGAAAACCACCACATTCTCATGTGGGGGGTCGGCGGGACCAAGTGGTCCTTAGCCGCTGCCGTATTGGCCACTCGTGGCTAACACATGTTTTCCTGCTCAAGGGGGACCCTCCCCCTGAATGTATTGGATGTCAGTCCCCACTGACAGTCAAGCACATTTGATTAAACTGTGTTGATTTTATGGCCCTGCACCAACAATTTTACACTGCAAACAGCATGCGTGACCTTTTTACCAAAGTTAAACAAGAAGACATTTTAGCTTTTTTGAGGGCAGCTGGTCTGTACCGCCTCATATAATTCATATAATTTAGTAAAACAATTTATATTAATTAATTCTCTCATCTATTTTATTTAATTATATGATTTTGGGCTTTTAAAAATTAATAAGTGTCTATTGACACCTAACTGATTGTATGCTTTTACATTATATGTAAAGGCGATGGTTGAATAAAAAACAAACAATTCTCGCTGTGAATATGGCCTATGCTGCCGACACGGCGTAAAGAAACCACCAATCAATCAATCAATCAACCAAATGAGCCAAAAGTGGGGATTTATTTGGCCAGGCAAGCCAATCTTGTGGGCTGTCTGAATTGGCATTTGATGGGCTGTAAAACCTAAATAGATAATTTAGTATATGATTAAATTACTTAGCATATATATATGAATACAACACAAAGAAAACACTTTGGAATTAATTATAGCACACTGACAATGGGAGGATCCTTAATTTAGCTTGTTGGACCTAACCTTTTTTTCAGAGCGGTCCCAAGAGTGAAATAAAAGGTTGAAATACAGACCAAATCAATTCATTTAATTTCCAAGGATTGGCACTTGATCTATTTGTCTATAGGAACATTAATCTAGCAATGTTGGCTTGATAGGTAATTATTGGATGTATTTAGGGGCCTGTCATGTCAAATATGACCACCTTCATTTGCAGGTTTTCCTACATACTTATTATTTTGTTTGACGAATTAATTGACAGATTGATTGATTGATTGGTGGTTGCTTTATGCCGTGTCGGCAGCATAGGCCATATTCACGGCGAGAAATGTTTGTTTTTGCTCAAACCATCGCTTTTACATGTAAAAGCATACAATCAATTTTGTGTCAATGGACACTCATGAATTTTGTAAACTCACAATCATATAGCTAAATAAAAGTCTAAATGATAGTATTATTCACTGATGAAATTTGTTTAAAAACCTATATGAGTTGGTACAAACCAGCTGCCCTCAAAAAGGCTAAAATCTTTTCTTGTTTTACTTTAGTAAAAAGGTCTTGCATGTTGTTTGCAGTGTAAAATTGTTGGCGCAGGGCCATGAAATCCACACAGTTTAATAAAATGTGTTTTAATGTCAGTTGACAGATCATTATATGGAATGATATTAAAATAAATATACTTTTAAATAGGTGGAAATACCCCCTGTTTGTGAAATAATTAAGTGAGAATAAATTAGTCTTAATTAAGCCATAACAGGTCAGATATTTGACACTATGGTATTTTGAATTGGCTGGAGATTGATGGATAGTTTATCAATCAATATTTAAAAAAAAGATACTATCTTCTAGGAAATTGTGTACAGATTCCAAATCTAAAACGTTTCATAGTGCTTAAAAAAGATTTTCTTACTGTGTCTGTGGAGACTGGGGTAAATTCTGCAGAAAACTTTTACAAAATAATTTAAAAAAATCTAAGTTCAACCATGAGTTTTTGGAATCCAAAGGTAATTCTGCATTAGATAGATGTGTTTTCAAAAGTGATTTCCTACGATTCCCAGATACCTCAAATTCTATGATGGATGTAGCAGACGAAAATCTGGGTGCATGTAAACGACAACGGGTCCAGTGCGGCGGAAGTAAATAGACTCATGAATATTAAGTTTGACCTATATGTGATGTATCGCACCCATCCGGCCACACACAACTTAGGGGAAAAGTATTCAACCAAGATGTTTTGATAAAAAAACGAACTTAAATATACGATTGCTATGAAATATGAAGTAAGTTATATGTGTTCTAATAACAAACCACGAGGGCATCCTAGAACACACTCCACCTGTTGTGTTTTGTAAATGTACAACAAGTCAAGTGAGGTATCCCCAAAAATAACCCACCCCCCTCTCAGCGATACAAAAATAATGATTAAAATAATCGCTTGGTACACATGTATAAAACATGTTTACCAAAAAGATTATATTAAATTTATACGGTTAGGGTTCTGGATTTCTATTAATTTTGAATAAAACTAGGTTTTGCACTGCCACTGCGCATACTGACAAACTCAAGGCATTGACAATGGTCGTGAGCAATCTTCATACAGAAAAAGTGAAATATCTCTAAAACCACACCACCTAGAAATAGTAGAAACAAATCGCTTGGTACACATATAGAAAACATGTTTACCAAAAAGATTATATTAAATTGATAAGGTTAGGGCTCTGGATATCTATTAATTTTAAAAGCACAGAAGCGATGCGGAGACCAAGTTCAAGGTCGATTCATCATATATATATAGGTCAAACTTAATATTCATGAGTCTATTTACTTCCGCCGCACTGGACCCGTTGTCGTTTACATGCACCCCGAAAATCTAGCTTGAGCGATAATAAAGGAAATGAGCATGCTACTAACAAATAAACCCAAGAAATATTGATTAAGTTGAAGGTATATCAGGCATAACTGCTTACTAACTTATGAAATGTGATTCCTTGTTGTTTAGCTGTTATGTTTTTATAATTCAAAACCAGACACAGATAATTCATTTTATGGGCTAATAAATTTATTACTCAGGCATAATAAATTTTACAACAGCCTTGTTGCCTACGCCTTTGGGAACATGTTATGTTAGCTATTTCCAATAATACAATTGGACTATTTAGCTACAATTATTCTATCATCATCAGGTAGTACAACCTGAGTCTTTATCACTTCTTTTATGTCTTTACTTATATGCAGGTCATCTATTAGATAGAAATTAATCGGGTCATTACTTATATGCAGATCATCTATTAGATAGCAATTAATCATTCATTATTTCAGTGCTTAAATGCAGGTCGCGCCTATGACTGTACTATCATATGACATATGATGCATTATGCTACAGATTATCAGATACTCTGTGATTTCACTTGAGGCAACTTGACAGAAGACATGAGGCAGCAGCTCGGGCAGGTCACGGTCACACGTTCAGCTCACATCTGGCACACACACACACATTCGCCACTCATTTCATTCAGCACTTTTATAACAAGGAGATAGGAGCCATAATCTCTCAGCCGAAAATAGATAAGAAGATGGGTGGGTGGGTTGGAGAACTTTGTAAATTTGCTCAGGTGATCCGTCGACGACGGTGGCCAGGTAAGTACTGGACAAGCCTTGAATCTACTACCGGAAGTTAATTTTTTACGTAGCAACGCGCGCTATGAACGGTATCTATGGTGCTACTCATATCAGGCCCGTAGTCAGGGTTTGTGAATTATGCATGTTTCCGGCAACATGGACAATTCAAAACCAGACACAGATAATTCATTTTATGGGCTAATAAATTTATTACTCAGGCATAATAAATTTTACAACAGCCTTGTTGCCTACGCCTTTGGGAACATGTTATGTTAGCTATTTCCAATAATACAATTGGACTATTTAGCTACAATTATTCTATCATCATCAGGTAGTACAACCTGTGTCTTTATCACTTCTTTTATGTCTTTACTTATATGCAGGTCATCTATTAGATAGAAATTAATCGGGTCATTACTTATATGCAGATCATCTATTAGATAGCAATTAATCATTCATTATTTCAGTGCTTAAATGCAGGTCGCGCCTATGACTGTACTATCGTCAGGTGTGCAGTTCTTTAAATTTGGATTCCGGCTCGAGTCGCCCGCGGAACACGTGCGATTGTTGATCAGTGTTCTTTCTCTACCAGTAACTCCATAAATAACCGGAATTTTAAGGAATTATTTAACAGGTATGTTTATTAATATGTTTAGATTATTTTGTAAAAGTTTTGTAATTTATTACGAAGTATTAGTGGAATTATTCGTGTTAATACGATTTGAATCATCCGATACGGTTTGTTTACTTCGAATCGCCATCTGACTCGAGTCGCCGGCTCGAGTTGCCAGCGCAACACGTGCGATTGTTGATCAGTGTTCTTTTTCTACCAGTAACTCCAGAAATACCAGGAATTTTGAGGAATTATTTCACAGGTTTGTTTATTAATATGTTTAGATTATTTTGTAAAAGTTTTGTAATTTTTTACGAAGTATTAATGGAATTATTCGTGTTAATACGATTTGAATTATCCGATACGGTTTGTTTACTTCGAATCGCCAGCGGAACACGTGCGATTGTTGATCAGTGTTCTTTTTCTACCAATAACTCCAGAAATCCCAGGAATTTGAAGGAATCATTTACCAGGTTTGTTTATTAATATGTTTAGATTATTTTGTAAAAGTTTTGTAATTTTTTACGAAGTATTAATGGAATTATTCGTGTTAATACGATTTGAATTACCCTGAACGGAATTTTGACGAAGGACCGCCATCTTGGTTTTTTCCGAGAAGACACTGTCACTATAGTGTCAATACGTACAGACTATATTAAATTTATATGCTATGGGTTCTCGATTTCTATTAATTTTGAATAAAACTAATATTTTTACAGTGACAGTGTCTTCTCGGCTCGTCGGCCCGACGGCGTTTGTCGCCGTCGCCCCGACGGCGGCAGCCGCCGTCGGGGCGACGGTGGAAGGTTGGACAAAACAACGTCGGCCCGACGGCGTTTGTCGCCGTCGCCCCGACGGCGGCAGCCGCCGTCGCCCCGACGGCGTCGGGGCGACGGCGGCTGCCGCCATCGGGCCGACGGCGGCAGACGCCGTCGGGGCGACGGCGGGAGGTTGGACAAAACAACGTCGGCCCGACGGCGTTTTCCACCGTCGGGCCGCCGTCGGGCCGACGACTGTGTGCTGTCTGGGACATTCGCCACTCATTTCATTCAGCACTTTTATAACAAGGAGATAGGAGCCATAATCTCTCAGCCAAATTGGAACACGAGAGATAATGGTTCCTCCCTACACAACATTTTTATTCACGTAGTTGAACACGCTGTTAGACTTCCATCTACCGACAGTTTTTATGGACTCAAGGGGCATGCCCACACTTGCATATGCCTGAGCTCCCCCGCGCCGAAGACTGTGGCAAGTCACTAGCGGCCACCAAGGGAGTCGACACGCTTTCAGCGCCGATTGCATGCACTTGCTGAAGATTGACGCCGTCAGGGGATGCCCGTCGCGAAGCATGAAAGCTGGGGCGCCCTCATGTGTTTCCTTCAGGTCGGTGTACTTGGACCATGCGTACACTGGGCAGAAGGCATGGTTCGACCCGGCCGGTATATCGATGCTGTAGACGTCCTCAGGCTTGTGCGTAGTTTTGGTGGACCTGACTTTGATCGTCAGGTGTGTGTTATGTGCCTCGATGTCCCTAACGAGCAGCATGTGACCGTCACCTCCCGTTACCTCGGAATAGAACAAATTAGACTGTCTTAGCAAACACAAGTAACCTATTAGTAAGGCAGCAATTAACACCAGTCCATCATCTCCAATCTTTCTGAATTTTAAAATCATCATTTTAATATGTTTAATTTTCAAGGGAAACGCCCTCTTTACAGTATTTTCTTTCAACTTATATATTCCAGCTTTAATCAGTGATAGTGCATAGCAGTCGAACGCTTCCGTGTTACCATTAAATAGCCTTACCCATGTCCGTGCCCCACTCATGTAGTTTCTTACTGCGCCTTCTGTGTTTAATTTATCATTTAGGTGTAAGGTATATGACATTACCGTCTTTATTTTGGGGCGTTTGGGGTTATCTCCAACCTTTTGCAAAACCCAAGATACTCCCCGAACTGCACCCTTTTATTATGCCAGGTCCCAGTCGATAATCCCGCCGAAAAGTAGACACTTAGCCGATCCACAAGCGCACGCTTATCTCCTGCAAGTTGATAAACGCAAACAAAACTTAAATTATCAACTGGCAGAGAGATCACAAAGATAAGTCTAAAACATGGCCATCATGGGAGACATTGATCTCGGTCAACAAATTTTTTCGGCATAACTCGTCGGCCACACGTTTACATTTAACATCAGAATACAACCTACTAAGGGCATCCGCTAGTACCAGGTCCTTACCCGACTTGTGTATCACCTGTACCGTGCAGGTGAATGCGGCGGCGAACCTCCATATTTCCCAGGCACAGGCGCACAAGACCGGGTCCTTACCGGCGCCAGAGGACAGTACCTGTTGGGAAGCAGAATTATCGGTATTAATGATAATCTGATATAGATGGGGGTTAACAGGAGATAAATATTTGAGTGCCACAACCAAATTAATTGCCTCTAATTGAGCAATATGAAATCCGTTTTTAAGAAAGTCGGGTGTGTATTTGTTAGCATAATAATGAGTTGAACTGAACGCACCCCCGCCAAGCAATGACGAATCACACTCGATCACCCACTTTTGAACAGGAGCATGGCGAAGCAAAACAAGCCTATTATGACCTTCTGCGAACCGCAGGAACCAAGCAACATCTCTAACCAGGCCTTGTGTGACTAGCACCTTACCTATAAATGGTGTCCCCCTCAAGAATTCCAAAATTCTATTCATAAAAATACGGGCCGGAGTCACACATTTAGAAATGAACTGCAGTCGTCCGACCAGTCGCTGAACGTTCTTCCTAGTAACTAACCGGCCAACAACCCATTTATGGCACTCTAACAAAATGTCCAATAATTTTTTATTTGGGATACGGATCACCAGTGTTTTGGAATCTATCTCATAACCTAGCCAAATTAAATTACGGGTGGGTGGAACACATTTTTTAATAGAAAGCTGTAAGCCTAGAACCTTAGTCAACCGTAAAATATATGAATACGCCTGGTGTGCTTTGTCGAAAGAATTTTCTACTCCCACAAAATCGTCTAAAAAACATAGCGCAAAGAAACCCATCTTGGTCATCAAATGCACTACGGCGGCCGAAGTCCGTGCGCAGGCCATGCTGGAAGTTCTGCAGCCAAAGGGCGGAGCTATGTCAAAGTACAATTTCCCATCTACTTTAATACCGAATAAAGGCACACTTAAAGGGCAGGTCCTTAATTGCCTGTATGCCCTCGCCAGGTCAATAGACCACATATAGCAGCCAGATCCTAATTTGGTCACCTGTTTCGCCAGCGACATAATAGTCGGGAGATTATATTTGTACGGTTCACCCTGTTAAAACCCTTTATTGATACCCGAGTTAACACTACACCCCTTAGGAAAACTAAGATCAACTATAATTCTGCGCTCATCAGTACCTTTTTTGGGGCGGGTCATAATTGGACTAACCTGTGCCCATGGACAAAAGGGGGGGTGATCGAATGGTCCCAGCAATGCGCCGTGGGTCAATTCAGTTGCAACGTACTTGTCAATCCAAAAAAGGTCTTCCTTTGAGTGGGCATGGTTAACATTTGTTGAAGTCGGACTACCCTTACCAGTAAAGTTAGCTGGCCAGCCAAACTCTAAAAAATTGACTAGATTGGCATCCCTATAATCAGCTAACAAGCGTCTCCAGTTCCTAATGATCAACCCCGAAGGAACCGGTAGCCTGGCCGATAGATAATTCGGTAGACCGGAAGTCCGTACCTGATTATAAATAAATGCATATCTTTTGAAAAGCGGGGGATCATCTAGCCCATTTACAACTATTGCTGGTGACAAAGTAGGCCAATATTTTAAAACATGTAACTTGTATTCGAGAGGTGAAGGATCACTGAACGGTTTATTACCCGTACTTGTAAATTCAGTAATATTAAAGTTATCAACCATGTCTGAACCATCACAATCAATTGAATCAAACTGGCATTCCAACTCCAACGGATTCTTAACAACACTGGTAACATCAACTGGGGCAACCAAACTAACAGGTGACATTAACAACTTAACGGGGCAGACTATACCAGTGTCATTTTCCCTATTAGTAACTATACAGGGAGTGGGATCCATCATGGATCCCCTAGCAGTCTCAGAACAGCTATTGTCATCATTCAGTCTATTATAGAGCGGATTGGTTTCATCCGAAGGACTAATAGCAAGCCACCTCCCATCAGAGTCTCGAACAGAAGAAACAGAGCTGCCAGCTTTAACATTAACATCAGAGCAAGGCTGAGAGCTTACCGACAGCTGATGGGTTTTGACAGGGGAAATATTAATTAAATCAGCGGCGGGGCCGATACTAGGCAACACAGCAGTGTCAGAGTCACTAAGAAAAAAGGGTTGATTAGCTCCACGTGGGGCAGCTCGATCAACCACAGCAATTACATCACAGTCAGAGTCAGGCACGTAGCCAGTATGCAGAGCATCAGACACATGCAGCGGTGCCGGTTGTAGGCGAGACGGCCAGTGGAAAGCATCCGCGTCGCCATGGCTATGACGTGGTACGATCCCGGGCAGAGGCAAATCCAGTGCCGGGGGTGTCCGTTGTGACACCGTACCAAATGGCACCGCACACCGCCCCCCACTCGTTCCGACATCCTGAATATTACCGTTAAGGGACTTGTATTTATGATTAAACCAGTGAAGGGATCCACCGTACCTACGATATGGATCAGAGTAAGATCCACGATATGGTATTTTTGACCTACTAATAATCATTCCCGTGGCGCCCTTCGTTGACGAATTAAGGAACTCCCATTTCTTATTTAAACCGATAGATGGCATATGTCGTCTTTTATCAAATTGGACCGTAACAACACTATTATTTTTGGAAATTGGGGCAAGAGGGGCTGTCAAATCAGCGTCATTACTTTTACCGGGCAGGGTCTGACAACGTAATTTCACCTTTGCTTCAGAACTAACGTTGGAACGGGGGTGGGGGGGTGACAACAGTAACACAGATGGCCGACATGGCACCGGCGAACCAACCGCACCGACCTGATTAATGCACTGGCCACCCGGGCGATTTGAAGAATGTGAAGAATCATGGAAGGTGTCGCCATCTGACGATCTGTGGATGTACTTGCATATCCCTGCCGACGGTGTACGCACTTTCTCACACGGAATCGCAGCGCCCAGCCCACTGCAATTTAAAAACTCGACACACGGTTACCGACTGCGTCACTAGGCAACTCGGATGCACGAATTTTGGAACGGCATTCCGTTTCTTTATGGGCGTGTTTGCGCCTAAGTTTGTATGCGCAATAAGCACAAATGTGGACAAAACGATTTGCACCTTCCCCATGATCTTCTTCAAATCCACATGATCCACCTTTATTCCAAATGACGCACGGTCGTGCATCCACACCCTTTCTAAATTCCGAGAATGAAGACCCACCACCTACATGCTTAACTGAATGAGCCTCAATACGTTTCCCTAGTCCACACACATCTCGCCTTATTTCCACTATTTTGCCTTCATCCTCCCAGCCTGCTGGCAGCCGTTTATCGGCGATCATGTTAAAGACTTTCTCGCTGTATGTGAGACAGGTTATCCAGGAGTAATTCTGAGCCATCTCTAGAATTGACTCGATGTGATTATCGATATGTACGTCCCAGCCAGGGGGCACATCTCCACGCCTCACCATACGGCGCATGGCACTTAAATACTCGAACCACGTGGATTCCCCCTGACCGACTTTCCCCTTTTTTTCATGTCTGATCACATACTTATGGGGCAGTAACTTGAGTTTTCTAGAGTGTCTGGCACGCTTACGGGTAAGCCTAATCAACTCACTCATCATTGAGTCATCACTCCCCTGATCACTATCATTAAGCTGTTCATCATCAGCATGCCTTTTTACGGCGACTTTATTAGAAACGACATGCACATTACCTTTCGTCGTATGATGATTGGACCTCGGATTACACGAAGCACTCGTGCGAACCGGTGTACATTCAACCGTCGTGTTGACTACGGATGCTACATCCATTCCTCTGACGTCATCCGGGTACATTTCCGGCATGTTCGGCGGTGGAGCTATAACAGACCCAGCACCGCCATCTTGTACACACTCCAAATCGTGTAGCCGTGCCAAAAGAGGTGCCTGTGATGTAGGCAATTTCTCGTCAAGGAGTGTCGCAATATCCTCCAGTGATAGACTCCTCCTGCGAGATGTAGATGGTACTGGTGATGTCCTTGCCATATGGCCATCCAGTTCGACAATGTCGAGACGAGATGACGAGATCCTCCTTCCCAATGTATTGCAATCTACAGAATTGCCACTGGAAGCTCCCGATCGATCCATTGAATCCAACAGCGCCTTAGAATACCTTCCCACCACACTTTTCACCTTGCTGTGTTTCGGCATATTCGACAATATCAAAGAACTTTGTAAATTTGCTCAGGTGATCCGTCGACGACGGTGGCCAGGTAAGTACTGGACAAGCCTTGAATCTACTACCGGAAGTTAATTTTTTACGTAGCAACGCGCGCTACGAACGGTATCTATGGTGCTACTCATATCAGGCCCGTAGTCAGGGTTTGTGAATTATGCATGTTTCCGGCAACATGGACAATTTACACAATTAATTGCATAGCACAGCGGTCCTTTCAGCAACTTCAAGGCACTGCCACTTTTCGTTGAGCTTGTATACGTGTGGTCCATCATGACTGCACCCATCCACCTTAGGGTATTCACGTGACGACACGAACCGGATGCGCGGCCATTGTGGCGATATCAACCAGTAAACATCCCATAGAGTTTGGCTGTACGCGCAGTGGAAAACGTGTATTTCATTCAAAATTAATAGAATTCCGGAACCCTAACCGTATGAATTTAATATAATATATTCGTTGAATATGTTTTCTATATGTGTACCAAGCAGTTTGTTTCTAAGTGGTGTAGTTTTAGAGATATTTCACTTTTTCTGTATGAAGATTGCTCACGGCCATTGACAATGCACTGGCACTGACACTCAGACTATCCCAACTTTCACTATTACCTCTGTTTTTAATACTTTCAGCGTAAATTGCTCTTAGGTTACATTAAATACTTCAGATCTTCCTCTTCAATCGCGCATTAAGATATTTTTAATCGATCCAATGAAAGCTTTTAAATTTATTTTACAAAAATAAATGCTCCACATAGACATAGCATTGCCGATTTTACCCTTCGCGGGCAGTTTTCTGGTACGCGCAGTGCAAAACGCCAGTTTTATTCAAATTTAATAGAAATCCATAACCCTAACCGTATCAATTTAATATAATCTTTTTGGTAAACATGTTTTCTATGTGTATTCCAATCAGTTTGTTTCTAAGTGGTGTAGTTTCAGAGATATTTAACCTTTTCTGGAGGAAGATTGCTCATAGCCATTCAGTTTGCACTGTGACAGTGTGTTATTATTGTGGTTACTATCGCCGCAGTGGCCGCACTTCCGCTTAGCGTGACGTCGGTGCATACCCTATATAGACCTCTTTCAATGTTTGTAAACATCGGGTATGCGCGCGCAGCTCGGCTGCAGAACGAAGGCACACTGCCACTGAGTTTGCCCGTATGTGCAGTGTAAAACCTTTATTTTATTCAAAATTAATAGAAATGCAGAAGCCTAACCATATAAATCTAATATAATCTATTCGTTAAATATGTTTTCTATATGTGTACCAAGCGGTTTGTCTCTAGGTGGTGTCTTTTTAGAGATATTTCACTTTTTCTGTAAGAAGATTGCTCACGGCCATTGACAATGCACTGAGTTTGCCGGTACGCGCATTACAAAACATTAATTTTATTCAAAATTAATAGAAATCCAGAACCCTAACCTTATAAATTTAATAATCTGTTTGTTAAGCGTGTTATCTGTTTGTGTGCGAAGCGGTTTGTTTCTAGGTAGTGTGGTTTTAGAGATATTTCACTTTTTCTGTAAGAAGATTGCTTACGACCATTGACAATGCACTGAGTTTGCTGACTAGCCAGCGAAGGGTAAACACTGCATTGATTTGTGCTGCAGCAATGCTATGTCTATGCAGAGCATTTATTTGAGCAAAATTAATTTAAAAGCTTTCACTGAGTCGATTAGAAGATCTGAAGTATTTAATTTAACTTAAGGGCAATTTTCTCTGAAAGTATTAAAAACAGAGATAATAGTGAAAGTTGGGATATTCTGAGCTCATATCCATTGAGTTTGCAGTGACCAGATGTTGTCCTGCAGCCAAGCAGCGTGGGCACTGACCTACTGACGTCATATGAAATTGGTCAATATGGCAGACAGGATGACACGTCATAGGTCGGTCTCTGAGTGGTGATTGGCCATTCTAGTCTGTATTTCTATATTATTTAACCGCTACGTAACTAACAAACCAAGAACACAACACATAATACAATTGGATGAGTAATTCCTCTGGCTGGTACCCTCTAAAAGGCCCCTCCGTTTATATAAAGCAAATTTTCCTGCCGACTGGAGGCAGATACAGTGTATTGGAGCCACAGGTGGACTGGCGTGCTGCAGTAACCGGATGCGGGCAGCCTGGTGGGCGGCCCCAACATCAAAGCAGCACAGTGCTGCCTAAACATGAGAGCTGCACTGTCCACCAGAGCGTTTGACCAACGACTAACCGATACTCTGCTCGAATAATATTTCCGTAACTAGTTACACAACACATTATTTAACCGCCACGTAACTAACAAAACAAGAACACAACACATAATACAATTGGATGAGTAATTCCTCTGGCTGGTACCCTCTAAAAGGCCCAAACCACCCAACCAGCTAGGATCTAGAAATTTATGCCGCAAGCATTGTAGCGACTCTCATGTCTCTTGACAGTCTCTCTTGCAGTGAAGCTTTTAGGTACTGAAACACAGCGTCAGTCTTCCAGTCTCCTCTCTCCTTTATTTCCATTATCGAGGCCCTACACATCCGCAAGAAGGTGGCCCCCCCTCGTCTCAGACTGTGCGTAGAAAATTCGGTCGGGTTCAAACCGGCCCTGGCACATAGCAACCTCAATGACGCTAAGTAGAAGGAGTACGGCATCGATATCGAGCCTTCCCCCCTCGGGAGCCTGAACGCATGTGTCTGCCCCCCTGACGGGATATCTCTGAAGTGTTTTTTTACCCAATGGACTGCGCACAGTGCCGAGTCCGCTACTGACGAGACCAGGATAAGGTGCACTCGTTCCCGAAATTGTATCGTCTTGGACTTCCTTACCCTTACTACCATACCCCATCCATGGAATAGGAAGTCTGCTCTTACTAGGGCTGTATCGAGTCCGATACATGGCACTTCCGTAGTAGTGCTCTGAAGGATAGTAGCATTGCTGCCCTGAGCACCACGTGCCCCTTGGTATCAAGCATTTCGTTAAATATTAATCTCATTTGTTTAGGTAAAAGAGGCGTGGCCTGCCTAGGCATATCCCCGAGAGTTCGTCTTATGCCCGCCATGCACTTTTTCAGTCTGTGGTTAGTGTAGTCGATGGGCGCCCAGCCCAGGTCTTTCAGGTGATTATTCAATGCACTCAGGTACTGCCTGATCGAGTTATAAGCCATGCGTCTAGCTAGGAAGGACATATACATGCATATCTGGTTAGTTGAACACGGGTATGGGCACAATTGCTCAGCAAAGATCTCACAGAACTCATGGTACGCTTTGATCTGGACCGATCTAGCCAGCTTTGTAGATTCGGCATAATGGGCGTCCTCGTATCGGACGAACTCCAGCTTTAGCCTGGCCCAGTCTGGAATTAACGGGAAAACAGTTCATGGCAGCACTTTGCTTTTGCAGTCCACATCTCATATGCGGGCTATACTTTTGTAACTTTCCAGCCTGCTTAGGCTGTCACATACGACATTGTCATGAGTATTAATGTAAACCGATTGTACATCAAAGTTATGAGTGATTGAAAACCAGAATATTAGTCTGAGCCATTTCATCGTTGTTTTATTTCGGCTCCTACCCGAGTTGAGGGCTGCTCGAACCTGGGTGTTGTCCGTTACGAGGATAACTGTTTTGTTCGCCCACAGTTGGCCCCATCTTCGTACCCCTACTAGAATCGGCCAAAGTTCCAAAACATTTATGTTATCTGTCTTACAACCCTCATCCTTTGCCTCCACGAGGTGGTGTCCCAACCACTCCAGCTCCCTAGCTTTCCTAACCTCAAAGGCCCCTGCTAGCCAGTCTATCCCGTGGAGCGTCCCGAATCCCGATAAGGAGGCATCACTATAAACCGAGATACATGGTTCCCCTGACTTGATTATTTTTGCTTTCCCATTGAATGAGCCCGCAAATTCGACCCACCATTTCAAGTCCTTCCTGAACTCCTCGTTTAGCCTGACTTTGTGCGTGCTCTTCTTTGCTGAGGCAACTAGATCGTATACCCTGCGCGAGAAAGTCCTACCCCCATGGATTACCTTGCAGCAGTGCGCTAGCACTCCCGCCAGGCTCTCGAGTTCCTTTTTTGACGCTTTCCTCCTACGTAGGAAACCGTGCAGTAGTATCTGTAATCTTTCTAGTTTGTCTAACGGCAGTCTCAGTTCCATCAATGTTGTATCGATGTCTATCCCAAGGAAGCGTATCACCTGGCCCGGACATACTAGTTTCTTATAGCTCACGTAGAACCCTAGCCTACGTAATACTCTTACCAGGGCCCATTGAGCCTCCCTGCATCCGCGTTCTGATCGTGCTACCACGCAGAAGTTGTCAAGGTAATTAATGCAGTCGGGGTAGCCCTCCCTTACCATACAACGCACCACCATGTCGCTCAACTTTGAGAATACGTATGGGCTGCTGCTCAGACCCATACAGAGGCGGTTGTCCCTTAGGTAGACCATACCCTCGCCAAAATCCCACGCCAAACCCTGCTTCTCCCTGGAAGTCGGGTGGATGTTCACTGCCTTGTATGCATTACTTATGTCGACCGTAGCCAAATAATCCCCCACCTGCAACAGTTCCGTGACCGATGCCACAGAATTATAGCAAAAGTTGGCCCGACAGCCTTGGGTATGATCATTGACACAGCTGCCATCCGTGCTCGAGCAGTCCACTATGGCTCTGAAGTCGTCCTGGCCTTTAGGTACAGCACCCAGGCCATGGATACACGAACATGGTTTATCAACGATAGTCAACATGTGGTGGTCTATTTCGACCTGTAACCTACCGCACATCTCAACCCCGATGTCACCCTTACTTATGGACCCGTAGTTTGCTTTATTATATGTACTGTCACATGACTCGTCAATGACTCTGAAACTGAAGCACACACCCCGCAGCACATATTCCCAATCAGGATCAACATCGCCATTACAGAAACATTCAGCGAAGACGCGACAAGGTTTTATTTGAGCCAGGGCCCCATCAATCATGTGGACACATCCACATGAACCATTAATGCAAGCATAAAAAATGTCAATGTATAATTGATTGCAGCTGAGGTAGCTGTCCCTGTCGACTACCCCCAGCGTGCAGACCCGGTCCCCGCCTTCGGTACCTGTTGCATCGTGTCCGATAACCCTGAACCAATCCTCGTTTTGGTTTTTCAGTTCTTTGTGCGACGCACTGTCGTCACCCGAGGTGCGGCCACCCCTTCCTTCCTTTTTGTTATTGCCTGTCTGTTGTATGTGTATGCAGCCCCCAGCGGTCTCAGACACGAGATCCCCGCCAGGAGGGGTTGGCCGAGCGCCACTTTGATCCGGCGGTTCTGGACGTGCGCTAATCCCCTTGTTGTTTGTCGCTGCACCTTCGGTCCCTTCATCTGTGTTTGCACAGCGCTTAGCCCGCCCGATGGCGGTTGCATCAGAGGGATTACCAACGTAATCCCCCCCGATTGGCGCCAACTCTCTGCACATGCTCTCTCCCCCGCTTCCCGCACACACACCGCCCCCCATGCAACATTTTTTGGAAAGTCAGAATCTTTTCTGCGGGCACTCCTCCGCCACATGACTCTTGCTACGGCATGTTAGGCAATGGTGATCCCATGAGCATTTTTCCCGCGTACACCCCTCTTTGTTGTAGTTATGTGCGAAACATGACCCTTTCACCTTCTGCACCGTGCTCGCTCTGCCCTCATTCTCGCCCTTACTATATGTTGTCCTCTGTTTCTTCCCTTCCTTGTACGATCTAGAGTTATCCATGTTGAAATGGAGTAGTGAGAGACCGTTATCTCCCATCTTGAATGATCGCAGCCCCTTCTCCTTTGCCTTTTCTCTAATAGCTCTATCGTACCCCCTGTACGCCTCGTCCGAGTAATTATTAGTTATGGCGTGCATGCACATATATGCCAAGTGTCCCATATTTGCCCATCACTGCTTCCATATCCATCTCAGATTTCTTCGCCCTCTTCGATCCCCACAGACAGGCCGCATACATCAGTTCATTAAAGTTTAGCTTGTTTACATTTTTTCTTCCCTTCGTGTATTTGTCCAGGGCAAACTTACTGCACTTTTTGCAGCGACGCCTCCTCCTTTCCCGGCTCCTCTCTCTGCTACTGTCTGTGTCGGATGATTCAGTTGATGAACTCGACGATGAATCACTGCTTGGGCTTGTGTCGGGGTCTATCCCGGCCTCCTCCTCCTTGCTGTGCTTCTTAGTCTTGCCCACCTTCTTTTTCGTCTTCCTCTTTTCCTTCCTCTTCTTCCACGATCTTGATACCTGATCGTGTTCATTTTCTTCCTCATCAGTACTGAGCGCCCTTTCCAACTCTGCCGGCAACTTTGCCTTACGCCTCTCTAACACTCTCTGTGCTAGTCTTCGACGTAATTCCAGCTCCTCTTCGTCCGCTTCCACCTCTACCAAGCTTATAGCTTTTCGTGCTGCTCTCGTCTCAATCGCCTCACTTATTGAGATAGCCCGTATCTTTTCCGTTGCCTCATCGAGCCCTCCGAACGCACCTTGTGTTTCATCTTCTTCACATTGTTCTACTTTCATTGGGCGCCTTGTGACTTTAGCTTTTATCACCTTACATTTTGCCCCTCGTGGCGGTTCATGCTCATCGCCACAGCCTTGACATACTTCCACACCCATATTGGTACTGGCACCCCGTCGCAATAGATAGCCTGTGACTCCAATTCACGTCACGCACAACCCGGCAGTTGTCCGGCTATTGTAGCACACGGACGCGGCAGAGTCCGTGTAGCACACGGACGCGGCAGAGCTAACCTGGCACGTCCGATCCAAGCAAATTTTCCTGCCGACTGGAGGCAGATACAGTGTATTGGAGCCGCAGGTGGACTGGCGTGCTGCAGTAACCGGATGCGGGCAGCCTGGTGGGCGGCCCCAACATCAAAGCAGCACAGTGCTGCCTAAACATGAGAGCTGCACTGTCCACCAGAGCGTTTGACCAACGACTAACCGATACTCTGCTCGAATAATATTTCCGTAACTAGTTACACAACACGAATTGGAGCACGCTCACGTCTCCACGACTCAGAACGTCGGATCCAATCAGATACTACCTTATAGAGGCTTGTTGGGCCCAAGAGTTCAGCCAATAATAGCCTTGCTCTTAAGTTGCTGCTGTCCTGCTTTTTTGTTTACAAAATGGCTGTTCCTGCTGAGATATGGGGCTTTTCACTATTTATTATACACCATGCCACGGTTCGGCGGGCATATTGACCTAATTCCTGTTCGCAGGTAAACAAAACGCACGTGGCAGTATCACCAGTGTGGCAGTGAGCATTCTTCTTACAGAAAAGGTGAAATATCTATAAAATGACACCACCTAGAGACAAACCGCTTGGTACACATATAGAAAACATATTCATCGAATAGATTATATTAAATTTATAAGGTTAGGGTTCTGCATTTCGATTAATTTTGAATAAAATATACTTTTTGTACTGCGCGTACCGCAAATTCAGTGCATTGTCTGAATGGCCGTGAGCAATCTTCTTATAGAAAAAGTGAAATATCTCTAAAACTACAACACCTAGAAACAAACTGATTGGAATACCCATAGAAAACATGTTTACCAAAAAGATTATATTAAATTGATATGGTTATGGTTCTGGATTTCTATTAATTTTAAATAAAACTGACGTTTTGCACTGCGCGTACCGGCATACTCAATGCATTGTCAATGGCAGTGAGCAATCTTCAGAGAGAAAACGTTAAATATCTCTAAAACTACACCACCTAGAAACAAACTAATTGGAATACACATAGAAAACATGTTTATCAAAAGGATTATATTAAATTGATAAGGTTAGGGTTCTGGATTTCTCTTAATTTTGAATAAAACTGACGTTTTGCACTGCGCGTACGGCAAACTCAATGCATTGCCGATGGTCGTGAGCAATCTTCATACAGAAAAAATGAAATATCTCTAAAACCACAGCATCTAGAAACAAATCACTTTGTACACATATAGAAAACATACTCAACGAATAGATTATATTAAATTTATAAGGTTAGGGTTGTGGATTTCTATTAATTTTGAATAAAACTAATGCTTTGCACTGTGCGTTCCGGCAAACTCAAGGCTATCAGGCTTTGTTTACCTATATCCAGAAGTGGCCTCGTTCTCGCGAAATTAGGACATGCCCATATATGGCCAAACCGTGTTATCGTGTATTGGTAATTGGGCGAATATTTCCTAGGAAAGGTAGGTTCATGATTAGAATCGTAGCTGATAATATTTGTAGCACTCATATGAACACATTAAGTAGGTATGTGACAAACTGGAATATGCACATCACTGTCAACTGGGTACTTTTGTGAATTCCAAAACGTTCACGGCATGGGTTTTGCCATAGAGGGAGTGCGCGTGACATCATCACTCAGCGGTCAGCGGCCAGACATTTTGGATTACGAGCACCCTCCCTAGCCATGTTGTGAATGCATGCAGATGCAGTAAAACAGAGTTTTCTTGTGTTCCGGGAGGTTCTGGGCAGTTTACTTACAGCACTTTAGTTTAGTTAGGTAGATTAGCTAAAATGTTAAAACACAACAAACAGTATAAATTGAAGCTCTTTCAACAGATCTTGCTGAGACAAAATCAAATCTGTTGTAATTTAGAAAATATCTTAATAGGGGAGAAAGTTATGGCATTTCTAATGTCAGCTTAATTGTTCAATTTAGTCTGGATTCACCATTATAATAAACTGTGACCCTTGCCACATTGTTACAGCTTTGTATGCTCTAAGTATTTTGATTTTGGTATTTTGATATGTATTTTTGGTAAGATTAGGTTATGTTCTTTCCAGTGATATAACATTTATGAAAATATTCCAATGCAAAAGTAACATTTGACTATTGACATGGTCACTGTCCAGATACGCAACTAGTGTTAGCCACCAGAACTACTTCTGGTGGTTGGAGGCCATCTTGTCTTAAATAAACCATAACAACACACATGCCAGAGAGTGATGGTTGATCTTTACATGGTGCCAGGAGTGAAAAGGAATTAGTGGACAATGGAATCATTAAAGCCACCTGAAGTTCTTCGTATGAAAGATGGGAATGTGGCGGAGAAATGGGAAAGATTTAAGGAACAATTTGAATGGTATGCGGTGGCGATAAATGTGCCGGAGGGAGCAAGAAAAGTAGCTCTACTGCTAACAGTTGCCAGAGCGGAGGCACAGGCAGTGTATCGTACGTTCAAATATGCACCAGCCAGAAAGGAGGGCGATGTGGAAATTCCAGAGGAGAATAATATGGACTACAAGTTGGTTGTACAAAAGTTTGATGCTTACTGTCTGCCCAAGAAGAACCTCATATATGAGAGGTTTGTGTTCAACACAAAGGAGCAGGAAGAAGGAGAGATGATTGATGCGTACGTGACCGACCTCAGGCTAAAGGCAGCCACGTGCGAGTACGGGGATCTATTAGAGTCACTGATCAGGGACAAACTAGTGGTCGGCATCAGAGACAAAAGATTGCAAGAGAAAATGCTGAGAGACTCGGGGTTAACGTTGGATTCGGCAATAATCATGTGCAAAGCGGCCAAGACCACAAAAGCGCACATGAAAGTCATCAACCCAGTGGAGACGGAGCCGGTAGGTGCTGTCAGAGCGAGGTATGACAGCAACCGACGCAGCAGTGACAGTAGGAACAAAGGAGCCTGGAGTGACAGCAAGTTGCGCGGAGCGGAAGCCACAGCGGGACCTCATGGTGAGAGCGGCAATGGCGAATTCAACTGTAAGCGGTGCGCGACCAGTCATAAAGTAAGACAGTGCCCAGCATTCAGAGAGAGGTGTGGAAAATGTGGCTTCAGAGGTCACTACACACGTTTTTGTCACACTAAAGTGAACGTGATCAACAGCAAACAGGCAGAGGAAGGAGAGTATGGCTCAGACCAAGACGTGTTTATCGGGAGTATATGGGCAAGTGTCAATGAGGTATGTGTTAACAAAGACTGTCAGTGGGTCCATATGTTAGAGGTTGGCGACTCGTTAATTCAGGTCAAGTTAGGTACGGGAGCTGGTGCTAATCTCCTGAATGCCCGTGAGTACAGGAAACTGAGAGACAGACCCAAACTGAAACAAGCAAATGTGCGCCTGACTGATTATAACAATGCTGAAATAAAGGTGAGGGGCTCGTCTGTGCTGTGAGTAACTGTAAAGAAGAAGACGTATCCAGTAATGTTTGTAATTGTTGAAAATGGCCCTAGTCTTCTTGGTGCAGCAGTCTGTGAGAGACTCGGCCTGGTGAAACGTGTCCATGTCATACATGGACGAGTGGACAGTCAGTTAGTGGAGGATGTCAAACAGTACACAGTGCCAGACACACAGGGTCAATTGTCATCCATTCCCTTTGTATATAACATATTGACAAAGGAAAATGCCCGACCAGTGATCAGGCCAGCCAGGCGTGTCCCTATAGCATTAAGGGATCAACTGAAACAGGAACTGAGTAGAATGGAGAAAATAGGTGTGATCCACAAGAGAGAGAGTCCTACAGACTGGGTGAGTGACATGGTAGTGGTAAAGAAACCAAATGGCGGACTCAGGATCTGTCTAGATCCAAAAGATCTGAATGCGGCCATACATCGCGAACACTACCAGCTGCCTACAAGGGAGGAGATCTTTGCGGAGATCAATGGAGCTCAGGTATTTAGTAAACTTGACGCATCGCAAGCGTTCTGGCAGATAAAGCTGTCAGATGAGTCCAAGGCCCTCACCACCTTTAATACGCCATTCGGAAGATATGCCTATGACAGGCTACCATACGGACTTTGTTCTGCGCCTGAAGTGTTTCATAGGTCCATGGAACAAATGTTTGGGGACCTAGAGGGCGTGAGGGTATTCATGGACGACATTCTTGTGTGGGGTGCCAGTGAAAAAGTGCACAACGAAAGACTGTCAGCTGTGAAACAAAGAATAAAGCACTATGGACTAAACATGAACTGGGAAAAATGTCAGCTTAACAAAACACAAATAACATTTTTAGGGGAGACATTGTGTGACAAGGGGATTAGCCCATCCTCAGATATGATTGAAGCAATTGTAAACATGGAAACACCAACCTGTAAAGAAGATGTTCAGAGAGCATTAGGCTCAATCAATTATGTGGGGAAGTACATCCCAAATCTCGCCAACAAATGTGTTCATCTCAGGGCATTACTGTGCAAGAAAATTATGTGGTTCTGGGGTCCTGAGCATGAGGCCGAATGGAAAGATCTGAAGTCCACATTGGCGTCCAAGCCTGTCATGGCATACTATGATCCAAGGCTTCCCACCAAGGTATCAACCGATGCGTCTAAGGATGGGTTGGGGGCGGTTTTGCTTCAGTGCTATGACCAGGATTGGAAGCCAGTGGCTTATGGGGCCAGATCCTTGACGGAGTGTGAACAAAGATATGCTCAAATAGAAAAAGAGTGTCTGGGGCTTGCGTATGGTTGTGAAAAATTTCACTGTTATATATATGGATTGGACAAAGTGGAGTTGGAGACCGACCATAAACCACTAATACCCCTCTCAAACAAACCTTTGAATGACATGTCTCCCTGCATACAAAGAATCATGTTAAAATTGCAAAAATATCGCTATGTACTGGGGTGGACCCCTGGAAAATACCTTTACCTTGCAGATACCCTGTCCCGAGCAAATGCCAGCAGGGCTAGGTCAGAGAAAGATATAAAAGTAACTACAGAAGTCGAAGCCCAGGTAGACATGATATATAATTCAGTCTCAGCCACCCAGGCACAGCTAGATAAAATAGCGGTAGAAACATGTAAGGACGACGTCCTTACCGCGGTAAAGACCTGCATGTTAAGTGGGTGGAACAATGGGACTGTCCAGCTTATGCACCATTCCGAGAGGAACTATGCCTGATAAATGGAATTATCCTAAAAGGGGACCGGATAGTGATACCAGTTAGTATGCGAGGAGAAATGCTAAGTAGATTGCATGAGGGCCATTTAGGCATAGAAAAACAGAAAAGGATGGCAAGGGAGGCTATATACTGGCCTACCATCAATAATGATATAGAAGGGAGTGTTCAAAAGTGTGGGGCCTGTCAGATGTACAGGCCGGCACAGGCCAAAGAAACGCGCAGCAGGGAAGAAGATAGAATAAAGTGGGGACCGTGGGAAAAAGTCGGCATGGATCTATTTCACTGGGGGGGAAAGGATTATCTACTATGCATAGATTATTATTCCAACTATCCCGAAATAGCCATGCTGAGCTCAACGACCTCTGATACAGTCATCACACACTTAAAAAGTATGTTTGCCAGACATGGTATACCCAGAAGAGTGGTTAGTGACAACGGTCCACAGTTCAGCTCTGAGTTATTCAAGAAGTTCTCAAAGACCTATCAATTTGAACATAGAACATCAACTCCCAGATATCCACAATCAAACGGGCAGGCAGAGAGGGGAGTAGGAATAATAAAGTCCCTACTAAATAAGATGAAAGAGAGTGGGGGGGGATCCCTACCTGGCCCTTCTAAACTATAGAATGGCCCGCAGAGAGATAGGCATGTCACCGGGGGAGATGTTAATGGGGCGTAAGCTAAATGGGAAAATACCACGACTGGATAAGAGATACAAGGGTGTTGAAAAGGGGAGCAGAAAGGAAGAGATAAAACAAAAACAAGTAGAAAAGTACAATGAGACAGCCAAAGACCTACCCCCACTGAATCAAAGTGATGTAGTCAGAGTAAGAGGTACTCATTGGGATTCGACGGCCCGGGTCAGTGAGCAGGTGGGACCCAGGTCATACAAGATTCAGACGGAAGCGGGTAATGTCATAAGACGCAATAGGCGTCACCTCTTGAAAGTTAATGAAAGGTTTGAACTGAAGGAGGTCAGGGACAGTGATCTGCCTAGTCAGACCGCTCCTACTAAAAGCTCAGAGGAGGTCACAAGTGAGGCAGTGGGTGAAGGTCCACAGGATCAGGATCCAGAAGCAACTAGTCCGGTCAGGGGGGGAAGTAGTCAGAACACCAGTCACCAAGGAGATCAGGCGATCCTCAAGAATCACTAGACCGGTGGACAGGTTAAATCTGTAGATGACAAATGTCATCTTTGTTATATCTCTCTATATACATATACTTTTGACGGTAAACTGTCACATTATCTCTATCTTTCAGTTCTACGTTGTGTTCAGAACTAAATGGATGTGTAGAGTCAGATTGTTCTATGAGGGGGAAGATGTCCAGATACGCAACTAGTGTTAGCCACCAGAACTACTTCTGGTGGTTGGAGGCCATCTTGTCTTAAATAAACCATAACAACACACATGCCAGAGAGTGATGGTTGATCTTTACAGTCACCGACGCGCCCCTATCGAAATCTGACATAACTACTTTAGTAACAACTTCTGAGGCCAAACTGCTCAGAACAGTAACAAATAAACCAACAAGTCAGTAAATAAGCAAAGTGTAGGCAGTTGCAAGCCTTCTGTATGTAATCCAATATGGCTACTGAAAGTTGTCTTGTGACATCATTACACCCCTTCTATTGTTGTTCTTAGATAAAAGATTGTAATGTGTAGGTGTACGGTTCACGTACGCGTAGCCTGGCGGTCTAGACGTATGTGAGATGCGCGCCCACATGTTCGGCATCCTCATGATTGAACATACCATGGTGTCAAATATTGGATCTGTAATGGCTTAATTAAGACAAAATTTGTCTCATTTAACTTAACAAATATGTGCTCTTTCCACCCGTTAGCCCTTTAGGCGGTAACATGTGGACTAGAGGACACATCAACTAGCGGTCACATTTGTTTGGCTGTCTAGCAGTCAGATTATGGCAACTTTTGACTTTTTAAATCACTGAAAATCTGCATTTGAAGCGAATAGCGGCTGGATTTTGTGTAAAAGTTCTTCATTACTTGATAGAAAGCTTAAATATCCAAATTTTGCATTTATCATTATAGCTTATCTTTGATCAGAGACAATATAGAGGGTTGCAGTTTGTGGATTTTTTTCATTTGAAACAAGTTCCATATCGTAGGAATTTACTTAGAGCAGGGTTTCGCTGATGCCTCCATCTATCCCATAGCATCCATGGAATTTAACAATAGGGAATGGGTGGTGATGGGTAACTCAGGAATCGAAAAGCCACATTATCATACACATCAGCTCCCTCACCCCCAATGCATGTTATATATATATATATTATGCATGTTTTTTTACTGAAGAGTGGAGAATCACGACAAGCTGTATTGGAGTTGAAAACAATTATTTTAATAATTATCGATTAAATGCCCACGAGTTGACATGACCGCTAGTCCGCTGAGCAAGTGTGACTGCTAGTTGATGTGTCCGCTTGTATTCCTTTACACGTATGGCTCACGCCAAAGATACACCCGGAAATAGCCGCATGCACAGGCAGTGCTGTATGTGTACACCGCCAAGCTACATGTATGGATTTGCAGGCAGTGCCGGTGCCATTTGCACCACCACTGTCGATGGTGCCACCGGTGACACTGCAATGGCCATCTGGGCGGCCTCTACTGGCCGCTCACTGCATTCTGCTACCAATCTCCAGAGGCTTTTTAACTCCCCCTGAATCATTTTTAATGCAGCCCTATCTGCACAAGAGGCACCTACCAACACAGCGGCCTCCATGGCCCCCACCTCCATTGGCTCCTCCAGCCTATGAGCCCCGGTCAGCCGCCCCCCTGGCCCTGCCAGCCCTTCTTCATTCGCCCTCGCGAAAGCCATTGCCGCCTCCAGGCTAACCGACCTGGCCAGGCGTACCGCCAGCCTGACCACAGGTTCAATCAATGAGGCTTCAAACTTCTTGATCACCATATCATGTACTGCACCTAACTGTGCTAATCCCTTCTCCGGTCAGGCCCTCTGTACCGCCATACTGTATCGCATATAGTACGCTGACATCAGCTCACCCTTCTCTTGTTTTAGTGTAAACACTATATCAACCAATGCTGTGGCTTCCCTGGTCGTTAAGAACAGTCCAACCAGGAGTCCCTGGACCTCCTCCCATGAGCTGTTTGCACCATCTTCATATACTGGATTCTTTAATGACCAGTAGAGTGATCTCATGGAGGTTGCCCTTAGAGTGACTGAGTGCAAACTTTACTACATCCACCGCTCTTGCCCCAGCCACTCTGCCTGTCCAGCCCACCTGTTCTACCCAGGTCCTCAGAACTCCCAGATCTGAACCATCCACAGTGGCTATCTGTCTTCCCTGATCCCTGAGATCCCTTACAGCTCTCTCCTCCTCCTTGAGTCGATCTCTTCTCAGGGTCAGCTGCTCCTCTCCCTTCATCCTGTCTCGCAGGAGCTGTGCCTTCTCCTGCTTGAGACTGGCCCCAGACTCCCTTGTCTCCCTGAGCAGTTTAGACACTGCTTCCAACTGTCCAGCTGCATATTTAGTTACATATAATGATTGGTCCCCATCTGCGGGTATCTGTCATGCTGCTACCCCAGCTGTGAACCAGTCAGCAAACCCCCTACTAAATTCTGCTTCTGCCATAGTGCTGTTGGTACGGTTACCCGGCACAATTCCCACATATGCTACAGATATATATCAAAACACATATATATCGACAATACCGACCAACCTCGTCTAGGTCGTCTCAGGTCAATTTCACCTCTACACACACACAGTGCTCTTGTAAAATATTCCGACTTTTTAGGTCTGGTTCATAAATAAATAATAGTTTAAATAAATTCTAAAATATCTCCTTTTTCATAAAACTCATATGTAAAGCATTAAGAAAACTGTTTTAATCATATTTAAATCATCCAGTTATTTCTATAAAGTCATTATAATAATATTCCAATTATATAAGTACCACTATAAACCCTCTCTAATAATACCTAATTCAATCTATGATGTTGGTAAATACATATGCATAATATTCAAACCAAGTTGTGAAACCATGGTAGATTATGTATATTAAGTGAAGTGATAATTAATATCAGATTGTTCTAAGGTTCTACATCAAATATAACCACTGGAGATAAGAACTCTGGAAAATTATTACTGTATTGGTATATTTACATGTATTACTGAATTGAAATCTGTTGGTATTATATATTGTATGAAAGGAGGTAAATGCTGAAACTAAGGGCAGCATATACAGTTGATGCAGACTGGTTTCTTCACCCAGACAAATAGTCTGTGAAGAATGCCACATAATGGGTATAATAATTAAGTCAAGAATTAAGTTCTGTGTGCCTGTTATGGTATGATTTACAGATGCCAGTATCTGAGGGAGTGTTAGCACACAGGTGACAATGCATGGGGGTTGTGTGTGTGTGTGTGTGTGTGAGTGTTTGCAGGACCTGCCAAAGCCAGGTGTCAGGCTGGAGGTGGGAGGAGTGTGTGTGTGTGTGTGTGTGTGTGGTGAGCCCTCCCTGCCTCACCTGGTGGCAGTTTGCTGAACTAAAGATGATAAAATATGTAATTCTCAAAGTAAGGCGTGTAGAGACGGTGTGTGTCACACACCGTCTCGGCGCCCCAGCGCCCAAAACAAGCGATAAAAGCAAACTGGACCTTACTCGATCAATGATGACACCTCTCGTCGTCCCGGGCGCGCCTGTCGTCATCATGGGTGCGTCCGTCATCATCACCACGGTTCTTCTGTAGTCGTAGTCACCAGTATAATATTTCTGTATTACTCGGGCGCTCAGAGTACCAGATAATACCATAAACTCCCCCCATTCAGTCCCACCTGATGCCTCCCTTAAACACTCCTAAACAAATTAATAAGGAAGAAAGGGAAGACACAGATTGACAGTGAAGAAGTTGTGCTTTATTGGCATCAACTCCTATTAACCTGCTAGTGACCTATCACCCTCACCCCCTACCTTCTGTCCACACAGAGTCTCATTACCTGTTCAGTATGTCTATGAATCAGTGCCTACAGCCCATTGCACTGGAGTCCCCTGGTTGTTGCACACAGCTCAATTTGGATATATGAAATTTGGTAGCATCAGACAGAATGTCTGGTGTCCGGCTTTAGAGTAGGTGTGTCTCACTCAAGAGCCAGGAGTAGAGTGATATCTCCAGTGTGCCTGGAGCAGTTTCTTGCATAATTAATCTCAAAGTGAGGCTAGTGTGGTCAGAGGGCCAAGGGAGTGCAGGTGACTGGGCATCCCACAGCCAGCCAATCAGGCACCCACCACAGCCTGGGAGGATGACACCATACCTGCCAACTTTTGTTAAACGAAAATCCTAATAATAGAAATCCATCCGAGCGAAGTGAGGCGCGCAAGCGTTCTAGGGGGGTCTGGGGGCATGTCCCCCCGGAAAAATTTGAAAAATACATCAACTTTACTCACTCTAGTATTTAGGCTGAAAACTGGTAATAATTTCTTTAATAATGTGCCTAAAATGTCTCTGAAAATGCACCAGAATGCACCATTTTTTATGTATTTTTCAAATTTTTCCAGGGGGGCATGGGGATTTTGAAAAAGCAGAATAATATGTTTATAATTCGTAGGGCGGAATGAGAATAAAAAAATCGTAATTATTCCGCCAAAATCGTAATAGTTGGCAGGTATGTGACACCCCCCAGTAGGGGTGGCTGTCACTCAACCCAGCTGCAGGTGGTGTCTATGTGTATATGCAGATTAGGCTGGTGTGCTGGCCCATCGGCACTATGGTAACAGGTAGTTGTAGACAGTTACAAATATATATATATATAAAAAATGTCCCTTTTCTCCAATTGCACTCTTTATGGGTGCACAGAGGGACATTTCAACAAACATGTTGTCTCTTATATAGGAACATCTCTTCATAATCCCAGGCATCATGTATGAACATATATTTCAGATAGCTTATATCATGTCATAATGTGAGTGGGGCACCCAATGCTTTTAGATTACATAACCTTGTCGCCACTCCGTCACCCAAGAATAATAATGCTCTATGCCAATATATAATTCCGAACCGAAAATCTGTATATTTTTACAATTGTATTGACCTGATACATCCTGCTAACCATACAGTATTGACCTGATACACATGCCCAACCTTGTATTGACCTGATATATCCTGCTAACCATATAGTATTGACATGGTACACACCAGTAACCTTGTAATTGATCTTGTACATGTGGCTAATCATACATTATTGACCTGATACACCCTGCTAAACATACAGTATCGACCTGATACACGTGCCCAACCTTGTATAGACCTAAATCCTACATCCTGCTAATCATATAGTATTGACCTGGTACACACCAGTAACCATGTAATTGATCTTGTAGACGTGGCTAATCATACGCTGAGCTAGTACACGTCAGTAACCGTGTAATTGACCTTGTACACATAAGTAATCATACGTTATTCACCTGGTACACAGAGCTAACCTTATATTAATTAACCTAATACACCTGCCTAACCATACAGTTTTTGACATAAGCCGTGTTCACACGGGCAAAATGTGAAGCGAATTAGACAAATCGAATCATATGATTCGATTTAGTTTGAAAGTGTTTCGCGTTCACACGGGCAGTGCTTTGAATCGGTTTAAGGCGGAAGTGGATACCTGCGCATGAGCAAGTCCAGACTAACCAGCGCCAGTTTGGGTTCGTCGACGTCGGCCGAGAGAGTGTGGGTTCGTATGGATTGAATCGTATTGGTTTGGAACGGTCAAAACTTCTGCTGGGCAGTGAAACCCTAAAAATAAATGATGAAAAAAATATCTGTGCATAGATAGCGGTTTCATTAATTAAATTATATAATATGCGCTTTTGATCGACCGGAAAGTCAACAAACTAAGGTCTCGACTGCACATGCATGTGACGTCCTTAATCCGCCTCAAGTAAGTCAGTTGCGTTCACACGGGCGATCTAAGTCGATTCATAAAATTCGCTTCATATAAACCACCTTCAGAGGTGGTATAGATGAAGCGATCTAGTTGATTCGAATCAGCCCTAAACCGACTCTGACGCGCGTTCACATGCCAAATTTGAGCCGAACTAGGCAAGTCGATTCATATGATTCGAATTAACTGCCCCGTGTGAACAAGGCTATACTGCACGCTAGTAACCTTGAGAATGACCTTGCACACATGGCTAACCGTATACACACATCCAACCATGCTATACTAATCTGGTACCCTGAACGGCCACATCCTGTGAGAATTATCCGAGTCACGTGATACACAATAGTGGGTTATACAATAAGAGGGGACTTTAGCATTAATTAGTTACCTTGGATGTTATCACATTATTCAATGAATCATAAATATCGAACACATATGCATTTTATATAAGTTTGTTGGGTACAGCTATGATCAATAGAATTCATAGCGAGCAGAATTATGGCGAGTATGTTATTTGAATCCTTTTCATGGGCAAGTATTTGTTTCCGTGATGATAGCAAAAAAGCATTTAGTGACCAAAGCAAAGCATTAAGCCACATTTTGGCAACAATGCAGTGGTTAAGTGTACTTCACTTGCACTTAATTTGATCGCCACTGTCAATGTCATTGTGATGCAGTTATTAATGGCACAATTAAGCATTTTGTGGACTTGCACAAAGTACGGAGCTTTATTTGGGTCATTACCCACCCACCCACACCCACCCTCCCACCCAGACAACCCCTACCTGGGCCGCGTTCAGGGTCCGTCTCGGAGGCGCCTCGGAGATGGCCCTGACGTCACGCTAGGTTGAAAAGCAAAAGCAGTTTGTTGTCTCGAAAATGGCCGCCGCCTATTTACAATGGAAAAGCTGCGCTGTGATTGGCTGAAACCACTGAATACGGCGGCCATTTTCTAGGCACTTTTTGTCTCCTATCTGAAAAGGGAGGCATCTCCAAGACGCACCCTGAACGCAAATAGGCTAAAAAGCATCGTGGAGACGTCTCCACGGCGCCTCCGAGACAGACCCTGAATGCGGCCCAGTTTCTCACAAACGTCAACACCCATTCTAAAAATGGGGATTCAACCAACCGAGGCTTAATAGCTGTCTTAGCAATATATGAGGTCATATCAGAAAGTATACCGACAGTAGAATACCATGCTGCTTTCCTTTTTAAAGGGGCTGTAACATAACAAAAAAATATATACTTATTCACAATTATCTTGCTCATAATTTGCGTAGTTCTAAACACTTCCCTATGGCTAGGAGTTATTTAGGGCCCAACCACGAGGGTCTCTGTGGACAAGCTGTGGTGGCTATTAGTGTCATTCAGTCCTAATGACTGTCCTCAGTGATGTAGGCGAGGGGATATTACAGACTTGGAAAGTAATGCAAACTCTATCACGTAACACAACTTTGAAGGTTTTTGAGTATGCTTTATACTCTATGTAAGTCCACTGTTCCCTTCTCTGTGGGGCATCACAAAACTACTAACAATAGCCATAGAGTAGTCTAGAGTCTAGGCAGCCCAATGTGATCCTACATATTCAAGATCAACTAGCTTATTCTAAGTGTGGTCTTTTATTAAGATGCAGGGATACATGGTAAAATCACGTGATAAGATCTTTATGGGGTTACATAATGCTTAGCCAAAATATCCACCCATACCCACGCTTAGTGCACTCACCCAGACACCAGCCCACCCCTATCCACTCACCGTGACATAATATGTGCATACACCCTTAATCATGTGTGGCAGTGCAAGACAAATATCAATAAAGCCAGCGCATGTGAACTTGACGATGATATCAGTATTCATAAAGCTGGCAGGCAGCTCTCGTGTTTGATACGTAGTGTAACGTGAAATGTGTATTGCACTTGATTATTGCATAGATAAACACGGACGTAATAGTCGACAATAAATCATCAGTTTACTGGATATTATCTCCGCTTAATTTAACTGACCAACCTGGGGGTATTCAACTAAATTATGCGGATATTTCAAATGGAAGACGTCTTCACCCACAGTGCACAGTACTGCTGTTAGTAGACAAGGCAGGGAAATATACAGTTGACACTGACAGCTACTGCCGATTAGCCGGGAGAAGGAAGCACATCCGGGTCCAGCAATCTTTTACGTATTTAATAGGATAACAAATTATCTTAACTCTTTATGGATACTATTGTGTTTTCGTTTTCGTTCCAGCGAAACATGATAGTAGTGGTAGGGTAGGGTGGGTGGGCCCTGTCCCACGACTATCCGAGGCTAGTACCTCGTGAAAATACCAGTTATCCATCATCTGTACCCAGGTAAGATTCGTATAATTATACTATTTTACCTTGGTACTACGCCTCTGGCTATTCGTAGCCCAGGGAGAATTTGATGTAATCTCATTTGTTATCCTTCTATAATTTAATGTTGTAATCATACTATTGTTTGTAGTGCAAAATATTAATTTTGTTTCTCACCTGTCTTTAGTTGGTGAGTAGGCGAGTCGCCAGGCTGCTTGGTTTCTCTCATCGTTTGTTGTAATGTTTTGCAAATGATCTAGCCGTCTTCCACCCCGCGTGTGCAAGGATTCTCTTCACTGAGATCCCTGATTGTCTTGCCTTGGAATCCATGGCTCCATGCGCTGAGTGGGACATGTAGCGTCCAGTGTTGACTCCTGCATGTTTAAGCACCTTTATGGTCCATCTTGCGAGTGTGTCTCTCGAGATAGCTTTATGTGGTTTAATGAAGCTGATTAGTAGCTGTCTGTAATTCCTAATTTCACGTGAATCGGATATATACGCACTAATGGTTGAAACTACACATATCTGTTTATCTTCCGGAAAACTATTTACAAGTCCTGTGGACATTGGGTCCTCTGTGCGGTTTGACTTTATTAATGTCTCTAAATTGAATGTTGCCTCATCCATGTCTGTTTCTAATCCATCCAGTGAAAGCGCCACAATTGTATGGCCTCTATGTCACATCACTATCAGTAATAGAACTGCTAATTTAAAACCTAGTTCCTTCATAGATAAATGGCTATTGCTAGGCCATGACTTGAATAACTTAAATACTATCGACATATCCCAGAACCAATTATATTTTGGTTTAGGTGGGTTTCTCTCATACACCGATCTAATAAACCAGTGTACCAACTGATGTTTTCCAATTGTCTGTCCATCAATTCTAGGTAGAATAATTGAAAGCACACATCGTGCTGCATTAATTGCACCAAATCCTAATGCTTCATGATTCTTAGAAATCTTAATATTTGGGTTATTGTAGGTTTTAATGGTTTTGACTCCTTTTAGGAGGCAATGAAGTCCCCATCTCATTAAATAACTTGTGTACAATTTCACTGTCCCTTTCCTCCAGGCATGTGAAATAAGCCTTTCTTTAGTAATTTTGTCTAAACCATATTATTCTAAATGTTTTCTTAAAAAAGGAATGCCAAAAGGGGTGTTGTCGACACATCTCCGTGGACTGTTAGTGGTCCCTGATGTTGCAGGTTGTTCCTTCCTCTTGGGAATCTGAGCACGTTTGTTGCTGCTGATGTTATTGCCGCTAGCCAGGGTTGTTTTCCATGCTGGTACTATCAGTACTGTGTGTGTGTGCTCCATCTTGATCTTCCTGGCCACTCTGCTGATAATGCTGAATGGTGGAAATATATAATAAAACTTATTATTCCAAATTAATGAGAATGCATCTACTCTCCAGGCTTCTGTTTCTGGATGCTAAGACACATATTTGTGTAACTTTTTGTTATTGTGTGATGCGAATAAGTCAATTTCTGGTTTGTCCCATTTGTGACAAATGTGGTAGAAAATGCTCTGATTTAGTGACCATTCTAAATGGTCGTGGAAATGTTTACTTTTCTTGTCAGCCAAAGTATTTTGACTGCCTGGGATATATGCTACTGTTAGCCATATCTCTTGTTCCTCTGCCCAGTCCCAAATGAGTTTAGCCATATTATTACATGGTTTGGAACGAGTGCCTCCCATATTACGTATGTAAGCTATAGCTGTTGTATTGTCTGTTAAAACTCTTACATGATTTTTAGGGAGGTGAATTAGACTACGGAGTCCTAAATAAATAGCTCACATTTATGTGATCGGAGTTTTCATCTTCCATCCAACGACCACCTGTTGCCTGTTGGTCTCTATGAGCCCCCAGCCTTCTAATGAAGCGTCTGTTGTAACTGTAGTGTTAGGCTCTCCCATCCTAATGGGGTTGGCTTAATTGTTAATGCATGACAGCCACCAAATAATATCATTTTAGCCATCTGGCAAAATCGTCATGGGCTGCTCAAAGTTTTCTTTTGTGCATGCCAACGCCAAGTTCTTATCTAATTCTATCAATTTGAGCCTTGCCATAAAGAATAGCCGGTGCATATACTATCATAATTCCTATCAATATTGCAACTTGTTGTATCTTTGGTTTTTTTCAATTGTAATAATTGATTTGCTGTTGTTGTAAATTATCAACTTTTTGTTCTGTTAATGAAATGGTCATTTCTGTGGTGTCAATAAAAAATCAGAAACTTTAATTTGTTTGTTGAGATTAGTACTGACGTAGTTTTGTGTATGTAGAAACGTAATCTTGTAAATGTTTCACGTAATTTGTCTATTGCTGTCTGGCATTGTTGTTGCATTTGTGCAACAATAAATGAATCATCAATATATGGAAACATAATATGTCCTTCCCTAGCCATTTGGGAAAAAAATGCTTTAAGTAACCTTGTGAAAATGTGTGGACAGCAAGCTATTCCATTCATCATACATGTGAACTCATAAAGTTCATCGTTCCAACAAAATCTGAGATATTTCCGATCGAGTTTATAAATAGGTACTGCGTAGTATCCATCTTTAAGATCTACACTGGCTAACCAGGCACCTTGCGTTACTAAGTATCTTGCTTTGTCCAAAGAACACATTTTAAAATGTTTATATTCTACAAATTTGTTAAATAATGTTAGATCTAAAATTATACTTACATCTCCATTTGGTTTGGGTCGCAACAAAATATTGGATATGAATTCCTAAGCTAGATGTAGTGCTGGTTCTATAATTCCTTTCTCACAAAATTTTAGGAATTGTCTAATGCCTCACATTCTGAACCGTGGAATCGGTAAGGATAAGCTATATTATTTTGAATAAGTTCCTCAATCAACGGGATTCTTACCCTTCCAACTAAACTAAGAGTAGTTAGATTATCCGTAATGTTATTCCATTCCGGTAGGGAATTATTGAAGTTACCAGCTTGAAAATGGCTTACTGGTGTCTGCATTGCTACTTCTACTTGTTCCCTGGGCGGGGGGACATATTCTGGGCGTTGAGCTCCCTCTTGAAGGGTTGGTTCCCGTCATTCCAGCCGAACGACTGCTTTTGGCCACTTCCCTGGCCTGGAAGCTGAAGTTCGTCCCAAACCAGCCTCCTCGTTGACCGGTTCGTCGGTTTAGAAAATCCTGCCTCATCTTCTTGAAGCGGTTAGGATTCGCATTCGTGGATTTCTTCTTATCTGTCTCCATGTGCTTGCCACACTTGGAGCTCGTCTCCACTTGCTTAAACAAGCACTGGAGTTGGCCACCAAACATCTTTGTCTTGTCCAGTGGTTTCCCCTTAATGGGCTTGGGGGAAAAGAATAATGTATATTCCTTCCCATCATTGTCTGTGATCTTCTTTGGCCTGACTACTTCCTTGCCTGCATCCGCGCAGATTGCCTTGAACACGTTCTCAAAGTGTCTGCATGAGAGGAAATTGCTAGTCGCGGTTAGCAACACAATCCCCCCGTTCATATCGTCGCACAGCGACGATAACTTGTTCTCAGCCATCATCCTATTGACAATAGGCGGGATAGCTGTGAGGGCCGATAGAACCCCTTTTGGACTGTATGCAGGGCCGCCTCAAACTTCTTCCACTACTCGCTGAGCTTGAGTTCCGGCTCCATTTCCTTAATGGTGGATTCCGGGATCCCTTTGATCCCAGTGAATTTCTCAGCCATTTTGATGATCACTTCGGCCGGCTTAAATGTGTTGAAATGCCCCTGGATCCTCTTCCTCATAAATGTCGTTATGTGGACATTCTTCCGCCTCTGCACCTTGCACTTTTTTGTTTCCTTACCACAGGATTTCGCTATTTCCCCATGTGTTTAGTATCAGAATCCGAGCTTGTAGAAGACGAGTCTGATGAAGAGTCAGAGGAAGAAGATTTGTGCCTCTTCCTTTTCTATGTCTTCTTGCTCTTTTTCATGAGAGGCTTCTTTTTGCGGGCCCTCATGTACTCGTCCCCTTCTGATGAGGGCTCCTTCTTTTTGTGTTTGCGTGCAGACACAACCACTTCCTCCTGACTCATCGTTAGATGAGGCCTGATCTTCGGAGAGATCCTCCCACTCCAATTCATTCAAACCAAGCGCCACTTTTGATCTCTTTTTCTTAGTGGCCGCCACTTTGGAGGGCAACATCTCCTCCATCTTCTGTTGAACCAATCTCGTGACTTGTTCATCCAGATCAGCTGGGCCAGGGCCAGTATCGTACCACCCCCACCTCGTCCAAATCTCTTTGTTTGGGTGAGGGCGACCTTTGTACCCGTGCTGGCGGTGAGCGGTCTTCATCTTCACTGAGCGCATGAGATGCCTCTCCCTTACTCCGCTTCGTAGCCATGGCTCAGAGACTGTGAGTAAAAACCAAAACCAATGGTTAGGCATTGTTTAGGGCTGAATAACACAGGAGCAAATCCTCAGAAAGGTCAATGCTGCATCAGCATACAAGTCATTTGGCATTAAAGACATCAGCTCAGTCCTAATGAAGGTTTCACTTACTGCACTTATAAATGAATTCACTCACCTGTATAACCTAGTGGTCAACACTAGTATTTTTCCGGAAAGCAGGAAACTAGCTACAGTTTCACCCATCCCAAAGACCAATAACCCAAGATACTGTAGTGAGCTGCGTCCAATAGCTATTCTCCCTCTTCCTGGCAAAATCATAGAACAAATAAAACATGGTGAGATAAAAACATTTTTAGTCTTCCAATTACCTAACCACCCAACAAAATAGATTTAGAAAAGACAGATCAACATCTAGGGTATTGGCCTCTCTTATGGATGAATTATCGACCAACATGGACAAAGGTGAACTTGCAATTGCAGTATACCTCGACTTCAAAAAAGCTTTCGATACAATTGACCATAGAATCCAGAAAGCAGGCCTGGGGAAGAAAACCTGTACATGCATGACCAACTACTTAACTAATAGGAAACAATGCACAAAACTTAACGACACTGAGTCAACCATCAGGACTATTAGAACTGGAGTTCTGCAGGGTTCAACCCTGGGCCCCCTTCTATTTTTAATCTTTATAAATGATCTACCCCAAGTATCAGAGGATGCAACATTCACATTATTTGCAGACGATGCAGCACTCACAGTACACAATAAAGATTTCCAAATAGCAACGGATCAGGTTCTGACAGTGCTGACCAGGGTTAACCTGTAGTGTAGTGAAAACAAACTATCCCTGAACACCAATAAACTGAGTTTGTTATTTATGGCACCAAAGCAAGGAATGCAAGAGCACAACCCATTACGCTGCATATTGGCGGAAACTAAATTAAGGAGGCAAGTGCATACAAGTACTCTACCTTAAATGGGAATCAACAGCTGGCTAGACTAACTCAATCATTGGCACTAAAAATGACTAAAATCAGAAAGATGTGGAGCTTCATAAGCGAAAAGATTGCCCTACTGCTATATAAATCAACAGTTCTACCAATAACAGACTATAATGATATAATTTATGGATTGCTCACGAATCAGCAACTGACTAAGCTACAAAGGATCCAAAACCGAGCATTAAGAACAATTTATTGGGGCAAAATACTCAGTGTAAATGAAATGCATGACAAAGCAAACCTAGATTACCTAATGGTTAGAAGAGATTCACATCTCCTATCACTTATGTACAGAAGAGCCAGAGAGACCCAATATATGGACAACACAAAAAGGAATACTAGATGGGCTGATTCCACTCTACTCAAAGTCCCTAAACCTTCCACAAACAAACTAATTAAAGCACGAATCTACAAAGGCAGCATGATGTGGAACACCTACCATATGGCTAAAAGACAGTTGCAGGATGACAGTATGGTAAACTAACCGATCCAAACGAGGGGTAGGGACCAGTGTAGCGGTGCCCTCCCACACTCTAAGAACCTATAAACTTCTCCCAACTGTGGCTTTCTTCGCCAACGAGTTGAAGAAAATACTATAGGACTCGGAGGTGCGCCTTAATGAGAGGAATCTTAAAGAAACCCAGGAATAAATCCTAGCGATATAAATGGCTCCTGCCAAACATATTTTCGTTCAGCAACGGATTAATAAACAAACAATGGATGCATTGTTCTAACGATCATATGTAACATGATCGAAACTGAGCTGTAAAACAGCGAAAACTTTATGACAAGTTTAAAAAAACTTTGTACATGAATGCTAAATTGAACTAAACCAATGTATCCAGTTTGTAAAATACTGACCTTGTTGGTTTTCTAGTTAATGTAGAAAAACTGCCGGAGCCGCTCACAAACGTCCTCCTGTTGTGAGCTGATTATCCTAATTGCTGGACCCGGATGTGCTTCCTTTTCCCTGGGCTACGAGTAGTCAGAGGCGTAGTACTAAGGTTAAATATTATATACACGTATTAAAACACCATAATTATCTGTGCGGGTATAATATATGTACACATGAGTATTAAAACATTGGATAATCTCTGAGTGCATAGTATATGTACACACATGTATTGATACTATTATGTATTAAAACACTGTGATGATCGATGAGGGTATGCACACGCACATTATTAAGATACTTATTATCTCTGAAGGTATGTACACACGTGTATTAAAACATTTTTTAGCTCGAGATCTCTCAGATCTTAGTCCTACTATATGTTCACATAGGCCTATGTATTAAAACACTGAATCATTCTCAAAGTATGGTATATGTACACCCAAGTATACCAAAACACTGAATATCTCCGATGGTGTGATATGCATACGACACTGAATATCGCTGAGTGTGTCACATAATAGCATTAAAACAGTGTACATCTCTTGAGCTACAACTTATAAACACATACAGAGGTCTCTCCATGTTAAATTCTATCTGGGTTTTGGTGACTAATGCCCCAGTCACACGAGGCCTGCGTTCGCTTACAACCGATTCGCGACGTCCAGACTTCTTGGTCGGCGCCAACATGTGCAATGCCACACTCACCGTGTGGTCAGCGCCAGGTCGTGAGCAGTCGGCACAAGGTCACGAGCAGACGACAAAAACCAAAATGACATCCAGCTTTTACAATGACAAAGTGGTCACTGATCTGTCGCCCGGTCGCTGACCTGGCGCCACGGACAGCCATCGACTGCACTAGCTGACTGGTCAGCACCAGGTTGCTGACCCAGCGCCAACCGCATTTTTAATTAATGTATCGAGTGGCATGCTGGGAGGTTGGCGACCTGTTGGCCGTAAGGAGGTCGGAGGCGGACGCTAGGCTCTTGTGTGACTGGGGTATTATGGGTCAGTTTCTTTTGGGAGTCACTTATAGAAAATTGAATACCAATGCTTTAAATTTTACATATTTTTTCAGGGTAATTTCTATTTGTTTCCAGCCTATGAAGTACATAATGACCATTGTAATGTCCATTGTTATTATAATTGACTATAATCGGCCTTTTATTTTTTTAACGTGACGTCATCGCGAGCCCTGCATACAGAATGTGCATACGGATGGCACGGTTTATGTGCATATATACATTGTGTGTGTGTTTTAATGCAATGTTCTACAAACACATATATTATAAGGCATTAATACACACCACACGTATCCCCAATGTGATGTTTTGCGTACACACTGCGTTAAAACACATTACATATACCGCACATATGAACCATAACCATACAATCACACAGTATACATTCCATAACCAGACGGGTGACAGTTACTATAGCAATGTGTTCTGATATGAAAATACCTAACTACAGGTCTCAACTATGTTGCGGCACTGGAAGCAGGCTCACTTCCCCTTATACATACTGCTTCAAGTAATGCACTTCGATGTGGCTAAATTGCACCCATCCAAGCAGGTGGCACTCCCATTAGGGACTCTTGGAGGGTGGATTCCAGAACGAGACAAGCACCACAAACACCCTCAAACCTGGCTATATTCTGCACAGGCCACTAATAACATTAGAGACAGAAATGCAGAGATATTAGATTATATTACAGTATATAAAGTAGGTACCCACATTCCCCCAGGGACCCATACACCTACATTAATTATCTCTGCTGCATGCGTTCTCTGTGGTGGAGTGGTTAGAGTGTGTGACTTTTTTCTAGGTCAGCCTCCTAATCTGAGGGTCGGCGGTTCGATTCCCCGTGCCCCCAGCTCTGCCAATTTGGATTTCCACCGCTGTGTATAACTTACAGCGTCATCAAAGGCCGGTTGCTCTCATACCATGTCTATGTGGTGTGGGAGGTTAAAAATCCCTTGGGTCGGTAAAAGTGTAGGCTCGGGCTTTCTATCGACCAGCCGTGGAGAGGGGAAGACCAGTCATCTGTGACTGGGATTTCCCCTGCTTGGGACAACTAATGTACAAAAAAAAAAAGAGAGACAAATAAGTGTTCACACTTCCTGTCTACCATTCGCTATATCGCTATATCGCTAGTCTTAGAGTAGGTACAACAAACAATTAAATATAATACAAAACGCAAATAACACAAAAACAGAGCACTGTCCCAAATCTCATACACCATCCCATTGCTAATATATATCACCATCAAAGAATTATGTAAATAATTGTGAGCACGGACGGCTGGAAGACCAGTGCTTAAGTGTTTGTAATAATATATATATATATTGCTCAGACACAGATCGAGGATTGTGGTGGATGACCCCTTTCAATGTTATTACAATATCAGGTGAAAGGCCAGTGTTGAGAGTTGAGTTGAGTTTTATTCAACCACAAACATGTAGTACGGTGACTATGGCTTCCCTAAAGGCCCTGTCACACTACGACGTAACGACATCAGCGTAGGCACAACGTGAAAATAATTATATTACGTTGAAGTTCTCGGCGTAGTATGCAAATTGCGGCACAAGTTGAACGTCGATGCAGCGTAGTTGACGTGGGTGTGACGTTACCGTGATGTCGGGCTAGCGTATTGTGTAAGCGTCGGACTGGCGACACTCCAGCGCACGCGACGCCGGACTAGCGTGACTCCAACGGTGCTCTAACATCGGCCTAGCATGATCACGTTCGCTCGAACGTTGCCACGTCCGACTCGACCATTATATCTCGATGTCAGTCGACATCGGTCGACCGAGAGCCTAACGTCGCCCTAATGTCACGCCAACGTCGTCAGCGTGATCACAGCGCGTGGCTGACGTGCTTGATGTAATGGGAACGTGGGCCGACATCAGTCAAAGCACCCGACCCACCCTCGCCTTGCGTAAAGACGTTCACACCACGTTCAGAACATGTTCGAATGACGTCACCGATGTTACGCGCATGCTAAAGGGTCGTCAACGACGTCAACTACGTCAGGACACATTAGCGAAACATTGGAGCGACGTTCGCCACGCGCCACAGACTCGTTCGGCCGACGTTAGAGCAACGTTGACTTAATGCTGGCCGAATGTTCCTCCCCGACTGTGCGTCGCTCTGACGTAACGGAACGTAGATCTAACATCACCGATGCAGCTGTAACGGTTGCCTAACGTCAGCGTAACGTCATCCTGACATAGTGGCTTCACGTCGAGCTACATCTAAAGTTTTGGACATGTTGAAAACCTTGACACGCGCCGATGTAACACGACTTAACCTGACGTAGCTCGACATCAGTCTAACGGCATCATAACATAACCTAATGTAGCTCAACGTAATGACGAAAAGTCACCTATGTCAGGCTTACGTTGGCTCTTACGTCGTAGTGTGACAGCCCTTTTAGGGGTGATCTTCCAGCCAAGCAACCAATATTGGTGTCAAGTGATGTCAAAGTTACATAGTAGTGACTCCATGAATAGACTTTGCCCATTTGTTCCTATTTTAGACATTCGTCGCTGTAATTTTCATACGATGCACGCACCACAGGGTCCAGTGGGACTAGCCCCGGGCGCTGGCTGTCCAGCTACCCGGATGTGTGCTTAAAGAAGGATGGGCCATTTCTTATGTGTTGACGGTTGGTTGCAATATTTGAGCAAAAAGTAACAAATGGTGGGCCCCATCCGTAAATAAATATGTAGTAAGGGGTCGATGAAAGCGGGTGGCGGACCACTCACGTAGTGGTGCACCACGTCTACTGGCAGTTAGATACGCTAACGGTAAATGGATACCGCCAAACTGAGATATGTCGTAAATCTAGAGGATTTCTGTGTAAGTTATGGGGTTTCAAGTTTAAGTGTATGTAAACATCAATAAATGCATGTGTAAAACAGACACACCGAAATATATCACAGTGTTGATAGGGGAATGGTGTATGATGTGTATGGAGGATCACATGGATTCAGAATCAATGGCATGTGTTAAACTTTAACGTATGCATACCAGCAGTGTATGCACCATACACCAGTGTAGGTCACCCACTATTACAGGTCATTACGTCGCTGTAGATAACGAAACCAATATGTGTCAATACAACAGTGTGCGGGTCATCTACACCAGTGTGTTGTGTGTCACTTACACCAGGGTGTGTGGGTTACCAATATCAGTGTCACCCACACCAGTGTGTGGGTCACCCACACTAACGTGTGCGGGTTATCTACACCAAAGTGTGTGTGTCACCTACATCAAAGTGTGTATCACCGACATCAAAGTGTATGTCACCCACACCAGCGTGTAGGTCACCTACACCAAAGTTTGTGTCACACACACCGCTATTTGGTTGATATACATGTGTGTGTGTAGGTCGCATACACTGATGTAGAGCACATATATCGGTGTAAATAACATATATCAGTGCAGATCGTGTAGTTCAGAGAATGATTTGATTAAAATGTCAAATAATAATTATTTCCAATCTAGATCTTATTCCTTTAATATGAAAAGATGTCCACAACTATCATTGGATACCTTACCTCCCCATCTCTCTCATATGCTATCACGCCCCGCCGTGTTTCTGTCACACACATAAAAACACATGCACACAAAAAGTCCTAGCAAAAATAGGTCTTGTTCTTCCTAAAGTGGCAAACACAACAACAGTACAAAAAGTACAAAGAAATTTCATATTTGTAACAAACATAATCACCATGACCTAACTTTCGCACAGAAAATCCTCAGAAGACTGGCTTTGTGCAGTCAATGAGACAGAACGTGCTGCGGAATAAGTAGAGTGTGAATAGAGACAGAATAAACAGTCAGACCGTAGAGTAAATTCACAATAGTGAAGCCTCAGCACTGTCTCTTCGTGCTTAGTGAAGCTGCAGCACTGTCTCGTCTCACCTGGTGTCACAAGAGTGAAGCTTCCACATTGTCCCTTCTCACCAGGTGTCACGAGAGTGAAGCCTAAGCACTGTCCCTTCTCATCAGGTGTCACAAGACTGTAGCCTCAGCATTGTCGCTTCCTTCATGGTCTCACAAGAGTGAAGCATTGGTACTGTCCCTTCTCATTTGGTGTTATGAAAGTGAAGCCTCAGCACTGTCCCTTCTGGCCTGGTGTCACAAGAGTGACGCCACTACACTGTATCCTTCTCGCCTAGTAACTTCTCCGTGCTGTCCTTTATCGCCATCTCTTTTCAACGGATTCCTTGAAGCAAATAGTTTCCACTCTGAAGTAGTGCATCTTGATCAATTATACCTCAGTCATACTACTGCTTGCGACTACAACAAAAGGCTGGTCACAAAGGGGTCCTTAGTGGTCAGCGACCTCCTTGCAACCATTTTGCTTACAAGGAGGTTAATTAATTGCAGCTTCTGCACTCAAAACCTCTTTGAGACAAAAATGGTCATAGGTTGCGTTGGTCGCAAGGAGGTCGCCGGTGACTGTGGGTTCTTTGGTAGAAACTGGTTGCAAGCTGGAGTGTGACTGGGGCTTCAGATGTGAGAGCTTCAGAGAGTGTTGTAGAGGACCGTGCATTCTATTATAGTGTTAACATCTATCAACATGTAGCAACTTCTGTAAGAATTTAGGAGCAACAACGTTTCCACCTACGAATAAATGGAATGTCTAAATCCCAATAGTGTCAGAATCTGACACAAGATTATATTACTCACATTCCAACCAAGAGTGGAGTTGAGGTGCATTGAATTTATTGTCAGTGGAAAGAGACCATGAGTTAACCGTAGGTGACTTCATAGTCCTGCCCACTGGGAGACCAAGCCACCGGCACCATGACCAAATCACATTTTTTTTATTTTTGTGTGTGATGGTTTATTTACCCTGTCCATAATGAGTAAGTCGCATTGCGGCTTGTTTTCAGCGCTGAACAACAATAGTCTCAATTTGGTAGTACTAGTAGCCTTGTCATCTTAGCTGTTAGTAGTTATGTAAGTTTTTTGGGGTTTTTTAAAATTGCTGGTGCCACATTTTCAACATTTTGGTATATACCTACACCCTGCGCTAGTGTTAGTCGGGATACTCAGTTTGCGCTGTAACTTTGTGAGGTCGGGGTATGAGGTCATTTGAAGAATTGTTAGGAGTTAGGTCTTGAATAACAGTTGTGAGTGTACACATACTACATCAGATGACTTCGCAGCCTTTGTTTTTAGAAAATTACCTCTACCCATTTATTGTAGTTTTAGGTTGGTGAAATTCATAGTTAGTGGAGTTTGACCTCAAATTTGAGGGAGTCATGCCCTAATTTAGTAGGTGCAATTCCCTACGTATTTGTAGCATTGTCATTTTTGTTTGGTAGTGTAGGTCAATGGTCAGGTGCACTTTAGTTGTTTGTGAGCAAATTTTGAGTGCTTTATTTTGGGGACGTTGTAATTTGCTAAAGGCCCTGTCACATTATGGCGGATGGTGGGGGCGTATTGAAAACCTACGTCAAAAATGGGAAAAAGCTGCGCGTGCCGGCCTATCGTGACCATTGGTGACCTATCGGGTGTTTTTGAGTGTATGCATAACCTATGAGGAGCGTAGGAGGAGCGTATGGGAGCGTACTGTGACATTTTTTGACGGTTTTAATTGGCATATGGAACCTATGCGTAGCCCCGTAGCGTATGCGTAGCGTATGCATAGCATATGAGTAGCGTATGAGTAGCGTATGAGTCAAGATCGATGTCGAGACCTATGGCATACGCTTGGAATACGCTGTGCATACACTAGGAGTATGCTCCCATACGTAACTCGTAGGTTATGCGTATGCTACATACGCTAGAGATACGCTGGTGACGCAAGTTGAGCATATGCGTAACCTACGCTGGCGCACCTCTAGCGTACGAGGAGCGTACACCAGCGTACGAGGAGCGTACACCGGCGTATGAGTAGCGTATGAACCATATGCTCCCATAGGTCGAGATTTTTTTAGCATGCACAAAAATTTGGACGGACGGACGGGAGAAAGCGTATGGCGGTGTACAACGGCATAGGCTGGCACATGACGGCCTATGCGTAGTGTATGCGTAGCGTATGGTGGCGTATGCCGACATATGCCGACGTATATGACGTAACGCGCCTACGACGCCGTACACTCCCGCAAAAAAACCTAATGTGACAGCCCCTTTAGGAGTGATACATACTGATCTAACCAGTCCTTACCATGTCCTAAATAATGCCGAGCGCCAGGCGAGATAGCAACAAGTATCAATTTTGTAAGTCGTTGTTTTGAGCCTGAACTCTTACTGATTCGGCTACTGCATCTGGTTGCGACACTGTCACATGTCCTCACCACTGTCAAATCTTGCTATATGCGCCATTAGATGGTTGTGAAGTAGGCAAACTCTAAAGGCGGGATATTGTAGTTCCGCAGCCACTTGGGGCCATAGTACTTCTGGCGTTCCTTGCTAAACCATGTGCCCCTGGGCAGGTAGATATCCCGGTGCACAGCCCACTGCTGCACTATGGGAGCCACAAGGAGGTCTCCACCAACCACAAACTCGGAGTCAATAGTTAGCGCCACCGGGTCGTCCGGGGCCAGCCACCAGAGAGGCGTCACAAGGGTTTCCTGTGCCTCCACCACTCGTGGGCGCACCACCTGCTGGTGCACCTTCGTCATCTGACGCACGACATCAATGGCTTCTAGGCCGTATGTGTCCGGAGCTGCAGTGAGGTGCATTATGGGAAGAAAGGCAGCGAGCTGCACACTGCGAATATAGAGGTCAGCTGAGTGTGGGGGTGCGGAGAGCTCCACCAGGACGTAAGGGTAGCCGAGAACCGCCAACGTTAACACTGTCGGAATGGTGTACAGTAAACTTGGCACCTGAACCCGGATAATCACTCCATGAGCCTGCACGTTGGTGGCGCTGTCAACAATAGTCGGCTTGCTACTGCGGCCTGCCATCAGATTGTATTGCAGCGTGTACAGGTTCTTGTTGGTTTCGTTCAGACTTAGCTTAGCGCCATAAGGAAGTGTCGATGCTTCGCCTCCTTGGAAATTGAATAGGAGATTACCAGAGGTAGCTTTCCGCAGCTCGCTCAGCTTTTCTGTAAACCAGTTCACTGATGTGGGTGATGTCATGTCCAGTGCACCAAACACCTCGGACTGGGCGGTCGAAAACCCGGTTGTCCAGGACAATAACCCTGGTGCCATACCACCCCCATCTCGCACTAGAAGCTGCTTGGATACAATCAAAGCAAAGTGCTTTGAATTGATCGAGATGTACGGATTTAGACCAACAGCAACTTGGCAGCGCAACTGCTGGGTCAGATTCCTGAGCAGGCCTTTGACGTCGGTGAAACTTGGGTCGAACTCCAAGTCACCGTGGTGTGCCTGCCAGTGGTCCTCAATCAACAGGATCCCAACATCAAGGTTCAGCATCAACAGGCGCTGAGCAAGGTCCTCTAGAGCAGCCGGAGTCACGTTCTGTTGTAGTGCCTTCGTGGCCGACCACACGGGGGAGTTGAACAACGTCATGTCCGGGTATACCGTGGCCAGCGAGCTATTCCTACTCTGCTGGATGCGTTTGAGCGACAATTGATGCACTTGGAAGAGGTTCTTGCTGATACAGACTGTGTAGTTGAGGGTGGGGTTGGAGGCTTCTGAAGGACCATACATCCGGTGGTCGGACCCTGACACAAGACATAGCTCGTCATCCCCGACCGACCGGTTACCTACCGGAGTCTCGGCGTTCCAACTCACGTGTAGCAGTTGCATAGGATCTTGTGAGAACACAGAGGCACCTGGAGAAGCGAGCCAGTAGGGCTCAAGCACTGGCCCAAAGGTGGCTCGCCTGCCGGCTCGGCCCGTCACATAAGGCTGCAGCGGGACAGACGCTTTCTTAAGTGGCCAAGGATGCTCTGACGACACCCAGCCACCGAACCAGCGCACAGTATCCAGCTTGAGACGCAGACAGTCCTTCAACAGAGTGTCCGGATGGAGGCTCTGCCAGCTGACGGAGTAACACCGGGACGGCTCATCCGCCCAGTAGTCCACGTACACCTGTGCATGTTTACGCCACTTCAGACACAGATGAGTTTGACGTGTCGCATCCTCTGAACAGTCAACGGGCTGGATATTCCTGGGGATGCCAATCCCAAGCCTTCCTACCAGCAGGTCGTGCTTAGCGACATTTTGGAAGCGGATCTGGCGTGTGTGCTGATCGACAATGATCTTCATGCTCACCGTCATGTCGTACTGTTTCAACTTGGCAAAGTGCAGCACAACCGAGACGCCTGTTATGATGATGATGAAGAGGACAGAGACGAAGGTCTTGAGCTTCAGCTCACGTTTCATCACCTCCTTCTGTGAAGATATCCCAGACATCTGGAGGTGAGAAACAAAGTCTGTTGGTCATTGTCAGCGGGTGTTAAGTCAGTGCTCCCACACCCAGCAGAGCTACTTTGTTCTGTTTTAAATTACTTATACTTAAAGTTCAATAATCCAATAGAAGCATACCATTTTCGAAACCAAAAGCACTGGCCTACATTTGATTCTACATAGCCAACTTAGATACTGGTGCACTTAGTGAATTGCATAGAATGAATACAAAGTAAATTTAATAGAACTTACAAGTCATACAAGCCATTGGTGTCCAGCATTTCAGTGTTTTTCTACAAACTAATAGTGACAAGCGGCACAATGATCATAATATACAGTTACCGCATCGTCACCTGATAAGAAGTATTTGGCATAAAGAAAATGTAAACCGAGCAGAATGGATAGATTACAATACATCAAAGAAAGCACCAGGTGAACACAGACCAGAATGGAGCTTAAAGTGCGGGGAATCTGGATGGATGCAACAGGGACGATTGGGTGACATCTGTAGCAGCTGTTGACAGCTGCATGTGAGAGTGCGTGTTGAGGAGATGGGGAGGAGAGGTAGAGTAAGGGGTGAGATGCTAAATCCTTATTTGCCACCACCTATGCAGTTCCTGGAAAGCAAGTCTACAATTCTTAAGAAGCCAGCCTGCAATTGTTTTGAGGAAATCATTTTTTTTTAGAATTACGCCCACACTTAAGGCATAGTTCCACGGATTTTTTTCATATTAAAAGAGAAAAATCCCAACGAAAATCCAGTTGCAATCACTAACATATATATACATGTCAGTATAATATCTGCATAGTGCCCCATCTGGTGGTTTGTCCGCACTTCTGATATTCGTTTGTTTCGTTTGTTTGTTGGGATATTACATCCTAGCAACATGCATGGTCATATCAGGATAGGCATCGACATGTGACAGTGTGCACTCATGGTGACTTTATAGTGCTGCCCCACTGGGAGATCAGATTGCATACACCATGACTCAATATCTCACTCAGTCAAACTATCCTGATACTGAGCTAACCAGTCCATGCCATATCCTAGTAATGCCGTGCACCAGGCTCGGTTGCCACAACTCTCAATTTTCTAAGTCCTTGATTTGACCCTGCCAAGATTCAAACTCCCGACCTGTGCTCTACTGATGGGCCACCACGTCCAGTGTCTTCTAGTATCTAAATGTATTTATATATAATTGCATGCAACCTTCAGGCCAACATTTCAAACTGTGAGACGTTGGGTTTTTTTTCTACAAGACTTTCACAGTGTCACAACACAGGGCTAATAGAGGCAGGTGTGGGTCATCTGCAAACTTCAACTCAAACAGGGTTCAAACTGAAACCAAACATATGGTACCTTTAACATATATCGCACGACTCCTCAAAGGTTTTCAAAACGGTTTACTGTAGACATTCAAAGGCCATTTCACTATAAAAGAAATAACAAAAATGGAAGCATTCAATGACTAAATTATCTTCTATAATTCAAAGACATAAATTCATATTTACAAATTGAAAACCTACTTTCAAGGAATTTCAGAGCTTGCTAAAAATGATGAGGTGGTGAAAGCAAACATCAAATCATCCAGACGTCATAACCATGATTACCTACTTGTGAGCGCAGCGACCCCTGTCGGTGGAGCGGCGAGTCACCAATGTCCTCATCGTCCTCGCCGGGCTTGCTGAGGGAGCTCCTCCTCGCTGACAGTGCGATGTCGCCAAACACAGAGTCGCTCATGTCTTCGCTGTCATTAGTGTCGCGAACCTCTGGCATTATGCTCATTGGCGTGATGCCGTTGGTAGAGCTGCTGGCCGAGGTGGCCCTGCGTCCCATGTAGGGGCTAGCACGCCCCTTGCGGGCCGTGTTCGGGCTGAGGTGCATATCGTCTTCCTCATCAGACTGGTCCATCACCAGTAGCGTGGCCATCGACCTGACCGTGTCGTTGTTCGCGTCCTTAGTGAAGGAGACGGACTTGAGTTGGCCGGGCAGCTCAGTGGCCTCATCCAGCCGCAGAGTGCATGGCGGGGCTGGACGAGACGTGGGGTCCGAGGTGCTCTGTTCAGCACTCATGCTGCTTCTCAGTGTGAGAGCCTCAGGAGAAGAGAGGTCACACACATGGTGAGGAAAGCGCCCAACCTAGAACCTAGCCTGCCTGTGAAGAGGACAAAGTAAACAAGCCAAGGCATGCATTAAAAGTTAATAGTGCAAACAAAAGTGTGTGGGTAGACAAGGGGTTTGCAAATGAAGGCAAATATAGCGCCAATAGTGTGATTCGAACCCGCACTTTTGCCATTCCGAGGACAGAGACCTAATCATCAGGCTACCTACTAATCTAGGTACCCTTATGCAATCGCTCTAATCATGTTCACCTGCGTATGTGGCATTTCACCTGGAGAGTGGAGCGCACCTTACTTTAATCGTCTGTGGGAATTTTAAGTCTTATAGTTAGAATTACAAATATCCAGATTGCGCACTTAAAGTACATGTATACACAAGGAATGCTTGATATGTTACAGCACACAGAACATGCAGAAACTTGGTCACAGGGTCAATGTCGTGCAGGGTGTTTTTACAAATGATGGAAAATATCACACCTAGAATGGAACTCGAAGCAACACTTTTGTCATTCCGTTGAGTGACCTAACCATTTCACTCTATCTAGACTACCTGCTCTACCCATACTGACCTATAGATGTATTTGACAGTTTATCTGTGGGGGTGAATACCCTTAACTACCATAGTCGTACATTAAAGTGAAACACATTGCATGTTAATGAAATAACGGAAAGAAAATGTCGTCCTACATAATATATTAATAAAGGTTTTATGGAGCAAAGCAAACAATGCAAGTCCTCACATAATATATTAACAGAGCAGATGAAACTAATTTAATTAAATCTTATCTAACCTATTTACAGCACAAAGTAAAAAAATGCATGGGGTAGCATTGTTTTGTATATGTGCTTCAGTGAACCATGTGATTGATGACAGCCCTATGTGCATAATTCAGTGAATCAGGTAATCAATGACTTTTTTAACTACCCCCCAGCACAAAAAGTAGACATCGACTATTGGGGGGGGGGGGGGGGGGGTCTAACCAATGACAGTCCTGTGTGTCTAATTCAGTGAATCATGTGTTTGATGACAATTCTATGTGCATAATTCAGTGAACCATACGATTGATGATAGCCTTATTTGTATAATTCAGTGACCCACGTGATTGATGACATCCATTTATGTGCATAATTCAGTGAATCGCGTGATTGATGACAACCCTGTGTGCATATTCATTGGATCATGTGATTGATGACAACCCTGTGTGTATAATTCAGTGAATCGTGTGATTGATGACAACCCTGTGTGCATAATTCTGTGAATCGCGTTATTGATGACAACCATGCGTGTATAATTCAGTGAATCGTGTTATTGATGACAACCATGCATGTATAATTCAGTGAATCATGTGAATGGTAACAATCCTATGTGTGTATAATAAATTCTATGGTTTATTTGTTCCAGAAGATTTTTTTTTTTTAAATACTACCATAAAGTGCTTTTGCTCGGAATGTGGCGAAAAGCTGATAGCACATTTCTCGTCATGCTCCGTGGGTGCACGATCCAATACTAGAACTTTCACAGTTGACCGACTTAGAGGTAGCAGTGGAGATTTTGGGCCGCGGTCTCATGTACAAGATACTAAGTGACTAGCTTGAAACACATGCGCATGATAGTTATTACCACTATTATGTTAAGTACCATTTACTACACCTATGCATATATAGCAATATATGAGGTAATAACAGGAGAGGCACCATAGGAGACCAGACCATCAACACCACTCAGTCATATCGGTGCTTGCCATCTAATAATTCTTAGTGTCTACAGGAGAAGGTGGCGTCAAGTGCCAATTTATGTAAGTCTTTGGTTTGATACATATGAGATGGACAAATCGGTAAAAGCTCTCGCCGACTTTCCGTAAAAATTATATAGAAAATGAATACGTGTTGCTACCTAGCATGGTGCTCGGCATTAATAGGATGAGGGAAGGACTGGTTTGCGAGGTGTCAGGATAATCATAATGTGACTGAGTGGGATATCGGATCATGGTGCCGGAAGTCTGGTTTTCCAGTGAGGCAACACTACAACGCTGCAATGAGTGTGCACCATCACAAGTTAGTACCCGTTCTAATATGACCTTAGATGTTGATAGGATGTAAAGCCCCAACCAACTTGGTTTGACATTGCAGGGCCCAGGGGATCAAACTCATGAAATCCTGCACGAGGAGTCGACGCTCTTGTTCCAGTAAGCTGTAATATTTCTCTGCCTGTCAACATCCAGGTTGTAACTGTGGAGTTAGCAACACCATTTTATTCTCTTGCAACTAAGATCGACTCAGTTAATAAATGGTATCACATACAACTAAGTCACCACATACAACTCAATGCTGTAGTCGTCAAGTCCCTCTATTGCGTGATTTGCTACGGCAACCACGTCTTATACGGCAACCTTTATATAAATGTCATTAATAAATAAATATATAAAGCTAAACCTATGTTAGCAGCAACACTGCCAACAGGAAGTAAACCACCTGACGATAGCCTACAGGCGCTTTCGTGACTGACCTTGGAGTTGACGGTCGTGTTGACATTTTGACCAGTGAAAGCCAGCTGTCCTAAAACTGCGTAGATATTGGACCGCTTTCTTCCTAAACTAATGTGCAACACACATACCCTCGGGAAAGGCGGTTAGAGGGGCATGGAGACTGGGAGTGAACGTCCCATGTGCACACGCGTGCGCACTCTTTACTACCGGCATGCATCAGTGCACACGGGGTTTTCAACTGATATCAGCTAATCAAAATATTCCCTGGGTTGGTTCCGCTGTACAATGTCAGAGCTAACTATTGCTGAGTGTTGACTACGAACTGCCATCCCAGTGGGTTTACATTGGACACTTCCCAAACTAAATAAAGCTGGGGTCCTTCATTGGGTCACACACCAAATTAACTATAACCAGGCTTCATTGCAGCACACACCAAATTAAATACAGCTGGGCTTCATTGGAGCACACACCAAATTAAATATTGCTGGGCTTCATTGGAGCACACACCAAATTAACTACAGCTGGGCTTCATTGGACCACCCACCAAATTAACTACAACCAGGCTTCATTGGAGCACACGCCAAATTAAATACAGCTGGGCTTCATTGGAGCACACACCAAATTAAATACAGCTCAGCTTCATTGGACCACACACCAAATTAACTACAGCCAGGATTCATTTGGGGCACACACCAAATTAAATACAGCTGGGCTTCATTAGACACACTGAGTTAACTTTCTTTGGGTTTCATTGAGCACACCGAGTAACCTGTCTGTGGGCTTCATTGAGCACACTGAGGCAACAGGCTTCATTGGGTACAGCGGCAATTGTCTGTGGACTTCATTGGATACACCACATCAACTGTAGACTAGATTGGGCCCACTAATGGCCTGTCACCCGACGGCGTATGGTGTAAGCCGGAATTTGGGGTTTGTGCCATATACGCCATGATACACTAAGCATAGGTCGGGCATATGCCGTATACGCTCGGCATATGCGCATCAGTCCTAAAATTGTTGTGCATGCTCAAAATTGTTAGCGTATGGCAGCGTATTGCTCTTATGCTGTGCATACACTAGACATACACTTTGGCGTATCTCTAGCGTATGTCGCGTACGCATAACCTACGTGTAGCATGTTCGCTTGTACTCCTAGCGTATATAAAGCATATGCAAAGTGTATGCCCAACATATGGTCTCAGTATATAAAGGCGCCATGTTGCTAGGATGTAAAACAACAACAAACAAACATCGATCTGTGCCGGTTTAACGGACATGTTTGGACCGTCCTACATGTTTGCACAGTCCCATTTCTTCATATATCATATGGAGACTGCTTCCTAACAGGTAGTTGCTTTTGATAGTGGTTGGAGCACATGTTTGGACCGTCCTACTCTTCGACAGCTGCTGCTCTCGGCGATAGCATACGCTTTGCATACGCTACGCATAGGTTTTGCATAGGTTGTGCATATGCTACTCATACGCCCATATGCTAGGCATAGGTTGGTCATAGGTTACTCATACGCTTGACCTGTCAATCACAACCGTTAACAGACATCACAGTACGCCGCACATAGGTCGGGTGATGCTTTGAATACGCCGTCATAGGCTAGGGGTAGGTTACACATAGGTTATGCATAGGTTACGCATATGCTCCAAAAGACACCGCAGTGCAGAAAGGTCACCATATGTCATCCCGCAACATTTTTCACATTTTTGCTGTAGGTTTTACATACGCCGGGATGTGACAGGGCCTTAAGTCACCCGTCTGTGGGTTTCAATGAGCACACTGTCTCACCCCTATATGGGTTTCATTGCGTGCAAATATCTGTGAGCTTCATTGGACACTCTGAGTCAATGGTAGACTTCACTGAGTGACTATGTCAATTATCTCCGGGTTCCAATGGGTACACTGAGCTAATTATCTGTCGGTTTCATTGGGCACACTAAGCACACTATCGATTAACTTCATTGGGCACACTGAGCCAATGGTCGGTGGCCTTCATTGTCTGGAATGAGCGGGAGCGCTCATTCAGGTTCATCGCTGTACACGGGAGACTCGAGGCTGACACCATCCAGGCCCCCTCCCACACACCATGTGGGGAGAAGGGGAGAGGGGGGGGGCCGGGAAAGCCCCCCCCCCCCTTCCGGCCCACTGGACCAGGGGCTCCCCCTCGCCTCGGCACTCTCTCCACCCACCAATCACTGGCTGCCACTCAACAGCCAATCAAAACACAACAAATTCCAGGTACCCAAATACCACACCTCAGCTGCTCCTCTTCTTACTTTTCTTCTTCCGCACCCTGGTGAAGTCATCCCCTTCAGACGACTATTTTCTTGTTGTGCTTGCGCTTATGCGCAGGCACCACCACCTCTTCCTGGGACTCTTCCTTTGATGAGTCTTGCTCAGAAAAGTCATCCCAATCAGAGTCCTCTGACTCAACGATTTGCCTCCTCCTGACAGCATGCGGCCTGGAGGGGATCAACTCCTCCATCTTGAGCTGAACCAAATGTGCTACTCGGTCATCCAGGTTAGCCTGGCCTGCCTCCGAGCCCCCTGCCTCCCCAGAATCTCTGTGTTCTGGTGACCTTTGTACCCTCACCAGCGGTGACGGGTCTTCGTCTTCGAAAGATTTGGTGCATGTTTGCCCAATCAGAGCTTGATTTTCACTGCAGAAGCCCGAGCACTCCTTCTCGTGTTCGAGTGTATCGAGGTATCCAAACACAAAAACTATGTTATATACAATGATTCGCTCTCTTGCCTCCTGGCTGTTGATGGACTGAAAATGAATCACCCTATTCTAGCAATGGTCATTTATAAAATGAACCAACTGACAACGGATGGGTATGACATCTACCTGTGCTGGGTGCCTGGCCATGCCGGCATACAAGGAAACGAACGAGCTGATCGCGCTGTGAAGAAGGCCCTGAACTGTGATCTTGAACCGTGTCTGATCCCTCACTCTGATCTGAAACCACTAATAGCCACCCACATAAAATCCAAATGGCAACATGAGTGGGATGAAAACATTAATAAACTTAAAGAAATTGAACCATCTGTGGGAAAGCCACCACAGACTCATGCGGGAGGTCGGCGGGACCAAGTGGTCTTTAGCCGGTGCCGTATTGGCCACTTGTGGCTTACACATGCTTTTCTGCTCAAGGGGGAACCTCCCCATGAATGTATTGGGTGTCAGTCCCCGCTGACACTCAAACACATTTGACTAAGTTGCATTGATTTTTTGGCCTCGCGCCAACAGTTCTAAACTGCAGACAGTATGCATGACCTTTTTACTAAGGTAAAACAGGAAAACATTTGAGCCTTTTTGAGGGCAGCTGGACCTCATACAGTTTACTAAATAGATTCTATCAATTATTAATAAAACTTTTCTTTTTCTATAGGAATTTCGTTCCCTTGACCACAAATATATGATTGTGAGCTTTCTAATTTAATGAGTGTCTATTGGCACATAATTGATTTCTGCTTTTACATGTAAAAGCGATGGTTTGAACAAAAAACAAACATTTCTCACCGTGAATATGGCCTATGCTGCCGACATGGCGTCAAGCAACCATCAATCAATCAATCAATCAATCGTCTTTGCTTACCTCGTGAGTTGAGTCAGCCATACTCTGCTTCGTAGCCATAGCTGGGAGTCTAAGAAACCAATAACCAAAAGGTTAGGAATTTTTCATTGTGAACATGACACTGGCAAACCATCAATGATTAAACCAAAAGTGTCTAGTGATGTTAAATCCGTATTTAAACCGTGTGTGATTAAATTTGTCAGTCATAGGTAAGCGGTATGGATAACCAACCGAAACCAAATGAGGGGTAGGGACCAGTGTAGTGGTAGCCTCCCACACTCTCTGTCCAATAAACTTCTCCCACCTGTGGCCTTTTGCAGCCAACAAGTTGGAGAAAATACTATGGAGCTCAGAGGTACGCCTAAAACATTTGGGGAATCTCAAGGAAACCCAGGAATAAATCCTAACGATGTAGGTGGCCCCTGCCAAACATCTCTCCCTTCAGCAATGGGCGGCATTACAAAGAACAATGGCAGCATTGTTCTCATGATGTTACAACACATCGCAATTAACCTGTAAATCAGTTAATATTCAATCAAAAAAGATTTTAAAGACTTGATGTATGTGAATGCTAACATGAACTAAACCAAAATACCCATTCAAAAAATGATACTAACCTGGTTGGTTTAGTAGTTAATGTACAAAACTGTCGGAGCTACTCAACAAAAGTCTTCCCGTTGTGAGTAGATTATGCTAATTTCTGGACCCGGATGTGCTTCCTTCTCCCTGGATTACGAGTAGCCAGAGGCATAGTACCGAGGTAACAAAAAAAAAAATATATGGATAGTGATAAACCCTTTATCGCATGTAATAAGCTCTGTAGTGGCCCCCCCCCCCTTGGCTTGGGTGGGGGGGGGTGGGCCTTCTAGCATCGGACGTGTTCGGACGTGCGCTAGGGTCTCCCGCGCCTCCCCGGCTTCTCGCGCCGCCCTTCCATGCCGCCAGCTGCCATGCCGCCAGCTGCCAGGTTTTGCGCCGTGTGCGTGGAGAACCATACCGGCCTGGGGGGGACGACTGTAGACGTAGTAACAAGACCGGCAAGGATACAGCTATGGCAGACCAGCGGCAGACACGGGCCACCAGCAAAGAGAGAGACCATAGCCAGGAGCAGGCTGGTGACAGTCTGGGGGCCACCCCTAGCATGGAGGCCTTCATGGAGGAATCTACGCAGGAGGAGCAGACAGATGTTGAGAGGGATCTACGCAGGAAGATAGCGGCTGCGAGCGCACGCAAACGTGAGCGTGTGCTCCAACGCCAGCTGGAGGAGATCGAGGCGGAGGTCGAAGCACTGAGCATACCGGGCCGCAACGGCCGTGAGAAGGGTGGAGTGCGCCGGCGCAGCCTTGAGGGTCGTGATGACAGACCAAGGTCGGGAGACTCGGGGGAATCGGAAGACGAGACGGTGGAGGCATGGACTGCCCGCGACTCAAAGCACAGGTCCCGGCAGCGAAGGAAGAAGTCATCCCGGAGGCACCGCCACTGCCGATCACGGAGCAGCAGCAGCAGTCGGTCCAGGAGCTCCAGCCGAGAACGACGCCTCAGGCGTAAGTACAGCCTCAAAAACTTTTGTGATAAAGACGCTAAGGATATGAACCTACATGATCTAGTCATTGCGAACCTGAAATGGGCAGTAGCGTCCAAAACCATGTCGGCGGCCGACAAAGACGGGGTGATGAAGCATGTCGGTTACATGGTGATGAAGGCGTCTGCGGACTCATATCCTAACAAAGCCTATCAGGGCTATGACAAGGACATCCGGAGGATCGCGATCAACAAAGGTATGCGGGCGTTCGTAGGGGGCAACATGGATGTGGCTATGGAACATTTCACCGCCGAGAAACGCGCGCAGCAGACCGGCAGACCAGGCGGCCACCCGGCAAGGCGCAGGGTGGCTAGGCGCAAGGGGGCCTGTGATGCTTGGAACAGCTCATCGGGCTGTTCGCGGGGGACAGGCTGCGACGATCATCACAACTGCCGGTACTGCTGGGACCCGGCCCACCGGTTCCCCGACTGCAAGGTTCGGGGAGCCAGTACCTTCAAGCCGGCACGGCGCTAGCAATCAACCGCCGCTCCGCTGGGCAGCCGGGCCACGGGCGGCCCCAGTACCGCAGGCCGGGACGTCGGCTGCGTCATTGGCATGGCGGGGGGGGGGGGGGGGTCGCTAACGGCGCTCCCGCCGCCGGGCTCGGCTGCATTGAGGACGCTGTCGGTTCCACCCATGCCACCACGGGCGACACCGGGTGTAACAATAGAGACGGCTCGGATTTAGGTTGTGCCGTTAATTGGTGGTTAGCAGGGGCCCCCCTCCAGGAGGCTGACGGGGCCAGGCCTACTGAAGGCTCTAACTACGGCAGTGCTGAATACTCCGGCTGTGATACCTCTCTTTCCACCTGTAATAAAAACCACATTGTTAACGACGTTGTGAAAAGTGTCATTGACGATATTGCTGAATTAGGTGGTGGTTGTGTACCCGCGGGCCAGGTGGCCGGCGAGATCGGTAGTAATCAAGGTGGCACTATCGGCCACGATAGTAGCATTGACACAGGTTCCCATCCCATTCCCCACCACGATGTGGCAGTAGCGGAAAAAAGTAGTAATGGTGAGAGTATAACACCTAATATTAATGGTTTCAATCCCAGTCCCCAGCATGGCAGCACAGCGGCGGGCGAAATCAGGGGGGAGAAGCATTGGCTCATCTTTTCCGGCAGGGCCGAGGCCGGCCAGTTATACAAAGTAACCGCGACCGACCCGGGGGGTCTATATCATGAATTTATTGTTTATGACGCCTGTGCCCAGGGCACCTGTGACTGCAACCACTCTATAGGTGGCGCTGTCGCCCAGCTCCTCCCCTGCCGCTTCTTCGCCGAAAGCTTCCTACGGGGTGATACTGATCCGGACTGGGAGTATGTAATGAGGGGAGTCATTTTCGGCTTTCGAGTAATAAATGACGGCTGCAACTCAGCATACCGGGGGCGCAACTATGGCTCCAGCACGGGGGCTCTCACCCACTCGGCCATGTCTGATAAACTCGGGCACGAAATTGACGCGGGGATGCTAACAGTGAGAGTCGAGCCTGAGCTCTGCTCACACCCCATAGGCACTGTCCCCAAGCCTGACTCGATAAGTTTCCGCACAATAATCGACTGTAGCACACCCAAGGAGACCTGTGTCAACCTTTTCACGGACCAGTGCACCACCAAATTCGCATATAAAAGCATAGACGATGTTACTGACAATATGATACAAGGTGATTTCATGTCGGTAGTTGATATATCCGACGCCTACAGGGCGGTTAACATCCACCCCTCCAGCGCCTGCCGCCAGGGCCTCTCCTGGCAATTTGCCAAAGGTGTCACTACATATCTCAGAGATAATAGGCTATGTATGGGGCTCAGCTCGAGCCCATTTGTATTTTCTAAAATTTCAGATTTTATTGTTCGCTGTATGGTACGTAGGGGTCGGTCATGGTCGCGTCACCAACTATCTGGATGACTTTTGTACACTAACACAGACCTTTGAAGAGGGTGTAATGGCACAGGCCGACCTAGTAGCTCTCCTCAGACGCTTAGGATTCTTCGTGAGCTTTAGGAAACTGACATCGCCCAATCATGTTTGTAGGTTTTTGGGTATACTGATCGACTCGGAAAACATGAACTTGAGTCTGCTGGACGACAAATTGAGCAAATTGTTAAAATGTATCGGAAAACTTTACGGGTGCAAGCGCGCCACCCGCATGGAAATTGAGCGCTTGGCAGGTCTGGTCTCCCACTGTGCTAAAGTGGTCAGGGGTGGTCGCACATTCGCACGCCGCATCTACGACCTCTGCGGCTCAGTTAAGCGCTCCTACTACAAAGTCCACCTAAACCAGGAGTTCAACGCGGATTTGGAGTGGTGGCTGAGGTTCGCCTCCGCCTTCAACGGCTCCGCAAACATCTTCCCCCGTCACTCTCAGGCACTCTGCACATACAGCGACGCGAGCCGCTTTGGCTTTGCAGCCTTTCATGCGGGCGACTGGTTGGCGGGGAAGTGGGGGGGGGTCCTCTGATGTGGGCGAGGGTGGGCCGCCCTCGGCCACCACGCAACCGCCCCCTTTGACAACGGCTTGGAGAGTGAGGGGGAATTAGCACACATAAACACTCTCGAGTTCTGGCCGATCCTCTGCGCGGCAAACCGCTGGGCCCACATGTGGGCGGACCGTAACGTAATAATGGTGACAGACAATACAACTGTGATGCACGCCCTGAATTTAGGGAAATCCAAAAATAAACAAATAATGCGCTGGCTCTATGACATGTTCTGGCTGGCAGTAAAATTCAACTTTGACATTTCATCAGTTTACATTAAAAGTGAGGCCAACACAATCTGTGACAGCCTCTCTCGGCTAAATGAACATGACGCCAACTCCCGCCTAACGGGGGCCATTGGCCCGAATTACATGTGCTGTAGTCAAATTTTCGCTTAGTATGGATCATGTTTTGCAGACTTGCGTTCTCTGGAGGCGGACTGTGAGCTGCTAATGGGGCAACACCTGGCCCCATTAACGAGGACCTGCGCGAACTCGAGGTTGCGAAAATACTTAACATTTTGTGAGTTCTACGACCGCCAGCCCACACCCTGTAATGCCAGGCAGGTCTGCCTCTACATCACTTGGCTGTCAAAATCTATGAGATACACATCAATTCGCTCCTATCTGAGCTCCTTAAGCCTGCACCTAAAATCAGCAGGCAGCCCCGGGCTAGACTACGATGACTTCAACATCCGTCGGTGCCTGGCGGGGGCACGCCGTGCCCTGGGGGACGCCCCTCGTCAGGCCAGGCCCCTACTCCCGGACCAGCTGGCGGCCATGCTGGCTCTCCTGTCGGACACACCAGGACACACCTCCTTCAAGGCGGCGATCCTAACGTCCTTTAGGGGGCTGCTCGGGAAGGCGCACATCACAAATTCTGATGGCCCCCTTCTCCGGGAGGATTTCTCATTCCACCCTTGGGGCATGACGATCCGGGTTCGGAAGTCCAAAACTATCCAGTTTGCCGAGCGGACACTGGAAATCCCGATATCAAGGGTGTCCCACCCGCTCCTCTGCGCAGTATCAGCAGTCGAGCGCCACTTTGAGCAACTGCCGGCTGCACCTCAGGACCAGGCATTCAGGACGCCGGCCCCATCCGGCTCAGTTCCGCTCGAGTACGCCAACTACTCGGCGGTTCTCAAACGCCTGTGCCACCCCTCGGGACTCAACCCTGACCTATTCTCGAGCCACTCCCTCAGAAGGGGTGGCGCTACCTACCTGCTCATGGCGGGCAGCTCGATTCAGGAGATAAAGACTCGGGGGGACTGGGTGAGTGACTGCGTCTACCTCTACCTTAAAGTTCCCCTGCAGGAGCGGATCACGGATGATCTGAGGGTCGCCAACCTGCTTGCTGCAGTTGGCTCCCCTGCCTGACGTTTCACTGCTCACGTCAGCCTTTTTCGGTTGACTTTGTGTTGGGTTCTCTCCTTGGGTCTTGTTTTACTCCCAACTCATACTCGCACTACTTGTTCATGGTTATAACACTACTTGTTCCGCTATCTAACGTAAGAATTATTGGATAGTGATAAACCCTTTGTCGCGTGTAATAAGCTCTGTAGTGGCCCCCCCCCCCCCTTGGCTTGGGTGGGGGGGTGGGTCTGCCTTCCCCCCCCCCTCCTTGGGGTGGGGTTCCCCACTCGCCTGCTAGCATTTTTTTTAAATAAACGAGTTGGGGTCTTGTTTTACTCCCAACTCATACTCGCACTACTTGTTCATGGTTATAACTCTACTTGTTCCTCTATCTAACGTAAGAATTATTATATATATACATAAACAATAGCCATACTCATAGAGGTGGAAAATGAATTCACCAAAATCCAGCAACCGGAAACGGAACCAGCTCATTAAACTTTGGTCCGCAGCGAACAGGGTGGACGACAGTGATTAGTTAATAATATAGTCAATTTCAATTGAATACACTATTTCAGACTCAGCATTATGGTAGTTACATAAATATACTAGTGTTGAATCGCATAATATGCCAAATTGCTATGTATTTCCATTAATTTGGAATAAAATCGAAGTTTTGTACTGCATGTATAGGCAATAGATTGGTCCACCGCCACGAACAAGCAGACGTTATGCTTGGCACAAACCATTACCTGTGAAAGTACAACGTCTGAACACTTTGACTTCTGGTTACTGAATGGTTTATTCACGGCGTAGGGCACGCTTGACCCGCCGGCTAAACTTTCCATGATGTCATCTCATTTGCATATCTCTTTGTCCCCAACTCTGCATATCGTTAACATATATTACCCACAGGTCTAGACGTCTATTACGCATATATCACATCCACCCCTCAAAGTATTTCTGAAACATGAAATGTTACAAAATAACAATGAAGAAACACAAAATATACAATATCAAATATATGCGCACTTAACTTGCAAATGTCCGAGTACAGAATGCACTTAAGTCCTCACAATCCGGCCGTAATGCCCGATATCTCATATTGTCCATATGTATCAACAGTAAACACAAAGGCTGAAATAAACTTAACTGTACATGCACATGTTAATCCTGCAACCGTCAGAAGCACACTGACCTACTGTAGATCTAACCTGCTCGCCGGCCTTATCAGCCGACCTGACCTACTTAGATTAACCGTACTGTTTACATTCGGCGTTGACGCTGACCCAAATTGCGTCTGCACGACTAACTCGGGCCGCCCCTCCACTGGCGCTCCAATGATTTGCACTCGGTTACGATATAACATGTTGCCTGACTCATTTAAAATCTGATATTCTCTCCCGGACACCCCAGTCCGTCCCAAAATAACACCTTTTTTCCATTCCCCAGCATTATTTTTGTACTTTATCTTATCTCCAACTTTCATGGGCTTGTGCGCCTTACCGCACTTCCGGTCATGAAATGCTTTTTGACTGCCCTGCCGCTGAGCTGTCTGCCTTTTCTTAGAATCCTGCGTTTCAGGCACCAAAATACCCTTTGCCATAGGTAATCTGCCTCTCAACCTTCTGCTCATGAGCAACTGCGCTGGAGATACGTTCAGGACAGGCAACGGAGTATTGCGATAATTCAGCAACGCTAACTGAAAATCAGCTCCAGTTTTCTCACACTTCTTTAACATGTCCTTAACTGTCTGTTCGAACCGTTCAACCTGACCGTTGCTACGCGGATACTGTGGACTGGAATACACGGCCTTGAACCCGTAATGCAGTGCAAACTCCCTGTACTCATGGCTCTTGAACTGTGGACCGTTATCCGACACTACCTGACTAGGAATACCGTGCCTTGCAAAGTTGTCTTTTAACGCTTCAATAACAGTGACAGACGACGTATCGCCCAAAAGCGTTACCTCTGGAAACTTGGTGTAGTAATCTACAGTTATCAGGTAATTATTATGATTTAACTCAAATAAATCGGCCCCCACTTTGTCATATGGCTGACAGGCGATCGGGTGATTTATCAATGGCTCGTTATGCAAATTTTTCCGGTTGTTTTGACAAGTGTCACACCGACTGACTTTATCCTCGATTTGCTTGTTAATATTTGGCCAAAACATACAGTCCCGCGCCAACTGCTTGGACTTAGTCACACCCAAATGCGTCTCATGCAACGCCTCTATCATTTCACCACGAAGAGCTGGAGGAACCACCACCCGATTGCCGTTCATTACAAGATTATTTTCAACTGTCAACTCATGCTTGTACGGAATGTACTGTCTTAGACATGGTGGTGTCTGTATACGCGTAGTGTCCCACCCATCTTCAATGTGTGAGATCAACATAGAGATAGATACATCTTTTTCATACTCAGCTACAATTGTACTCAACAGACTCGACGACTGCACGTCCACTGCAGCAACGCAGAACGTGTCATCGAACAGGCTATCATGACCTACTTTGGCGGTATGCGCCCTGGACAACGTGTCTGCAAAAAACATCAAAGAGCCCTTCACATGACATAACTGAATATTGTAATTCTGCAATCGCATTCGCATTCTTTGCATTTTAGCCGACAGCTTGTGTATTGGTTTTTGCATTATGGCTACCAACGGCTTGTGGTCTGTCTGAATTTGAACTTCCTTGCCAAATATATACTCATGAAACCGTTGGCATCCGAAACATATGGCGAGCATTTCTTTTTCAATAGTGGCATATCCACACTGCGCTGCAATAAGCGCACGAGATGCGAGTGCGATTGGTTTACCATCTTGCATCAACACGGCTCCCAAACCTGACTGACAAGCATCTACCTGAGTTACAATAGGCTTCTTAACATTGTAATATGTCAATACAGGAGCAGTTCTTAACTTCTCTTTCAATTTATCGAACATACCTTGCTGTTCGGCTTGCCAGTGCCAAGCCACGTCCTTGTCTAGGAGCGTGCGTAGTGGTTTAGCTATCTCGGACATGTTGGGTATGAACTTGTGCACATATCCAACCATGCCCAGGAACCTTTGGACGCTTTGTTTGTCACACGGCTCTGGCATGTCTACTATTGCTTGTATTCTGTCTGGATCAGGCTTTACACCCTGCTGGGTAAGTTGATGACCTACATACTTTACTGTAGTTTTACATAGCAACGATTTAGCATCATTTAATTTAAGATTAACCGACATAGCTCGGTCCAAAACAGCTCGGAGCCGCTCATTATGTTCCTCAACCGTTGACCCATATACCAAAATATCGTCTGTGACTAACCCGATACCGGGTATGTCGCCCATGACACGGTGCATCTCCTGAATAAAAATGTCGCCCGCTGTTTTGATGCCAAAAGGCAAGCGTGTGTACCTGTATCGGCCCCACGGAGTATTGAACGTGCACAAACGTGAACTTTCCTCATCCAATTCTATCTGCCAATACCCTGTTTTTGCATCCAAAACTGAAAAATACTTAGCGTCAGCTGTTTTGGCAATAATCTCATCAATAGTTTTGGTTGGGAATGGCCCTCTTTTTATCGCTTTGTTTAATTTAGTCGGATCCAGACAGATTCTCATTTTATTTGTTTTTTTTTACGATCGTGATAGAATTAACCCACTCGGTAGGCTCATCCTGTTCCACTATAACACCTACCATACGATCAAGCTCACTGCATACTTTACTCTGAATTGCAAACGGAATCCGTCTAGGCGGATCTATGACAGGTTGAATAGACTTATCGACATGAATGATAGCCTTTGCTTTGATCAACCCCAAACCCTGAAATACGTCTTTGTATTCGCTTACCAGCTTCTCTGCCCCTGCGCTGGAACTGTTCGTCGGTGTGGCAATGTTCGTTGGTTCGCCAATGTTCGTCAGTTTGGCAATGTTCGTCGGTATGGCCCTGTGCACCGCATCCACGCGTGCCAGCAGGTTCAAAGTCACACAAGCCTAGGATGGGCTGGCAATCCGGCACCACCTGGAACCGAAGCACACTGTCGTTGACATCAAGCAGTGCCTCTCCATCCGGCGTGATCCGGTGACCGGAGAACGTCACCAACGAACATCTGGTGTTCGCCAGCCTCCCCGGAGCGACTCTGTCGAAGACGAACCTCGGAAGCACGTTTGCCTCCGATCCAGTGTCAAGCTTGAACTTGACAGGACAACCGTTCACCCGAACGATTGCATGCCACAGCTCGGCATCCCGACCAGCACCGCGATCGACGGCACCCACAAACAGATCCGTTGCCAGTACATTGACTTCCGCCGGATTCGGGTCTTGCTCAGCATTGTGAGGGTCGGGCGCTTCGACGAGAAGCTCTTTGACTCTCCTGAGCCTGCTCCTACAGACCTTCCCGAAGTGCCCGATCTTCTTACAGGCAATGCACACCTTTCCTTTCGCTGGGCAGACTCCCCGGCGGTGCTCATACCCACAGTTCTGGCAGCGGATCTCGAAATCTCCTGCACCGGCGCCGCCGGCAATCCAAGATGGCGATTTCCAAGATGGCGTGGCCGCTGACCGGACCGCCGGTGCACCGGTACGCACATTAGCATAATTCCGAATGAAATCTATGTCTTTACTTTCCACGTCTGATTTGGTGTCCTCCAACAGATCTGAACTGAACTCACTCATTTCACACATACTTATGCACTTTGTCAATGTTAACTCAGTAGTTTGAAGCAATTTGTTCCGCAAATTCACATTTTTTACGCCAGCCACAATTCGATCGCGCAAAAGCGACTCCTCCACCACACCGTATTCACAGTCCTTGACTTTGTCCTTAACGCTGTGATGTACGTCGCCATATTTTCTGACGCTTGATTATGCGAATTAAATTTGTATCGTGTGATAATTATACTGCTTTTACCGACACAATAAACTCGAAATGCTTCAGTTAACGGCTTGATCCTGTCTTGATCGACGAACGCAAAAGTCATATTGGCAAATACCTTTTGCGCTTCCTCGCCAGCAACGTGAAGGAAGATGCAGCATTGCACTCGTTCTCCTTTTAATATGACACCTGCCGCAGTGGCGTATATATCATATGCTCTGATCCATGTTTTCCAGTTCGATCTTGCGTTGTTGCTGAGGACAAGCTGACCAGGCAGCCGCAATCCCGGCAAAGTATTTGCGGGCGGCATTCTTCCTCATCTGACATCATGTGAAAGTACAACATCTGAACACTTTGACTTCTGGTTACTGAATGGTTTATTCACGGCGTAGGGCACGCTTGACCCGCCGGCTAAACTTTCCATGACGTCATCTCATTTGCATATCTCTTTGTCCCCAACTCTGCATATCATTAACATATATTACCCACAAGTCTAGACTTCTATTACGCATATATCACATTACCTCATCAGACCATATATGGAAGTCCTGTAGGGAGGGATCAGTGTAGTTGTTCCTCTGCACGGCAGATCCTCGTCAAGGTGTTAAGCCCATAGGCCATCAATTTATTAAGCATATGACATATACCAATACCAGCATCTATGTTTGGATTGATATTAACAAACCCAAAATATATATAATTCAAATAAAACTCTCAAAGTGAGATGCCAGTACATAGTTAGTGCACAATATAACCACAAATCGGACCTATGGGCTTAACCCCTTGACTGCTCGGTCACAGAGTAGCTCACATGCGGAGGAACACCTACACTGGACCTGATGACGTCAGGCTTTACGCCAAGCCTAAGGACTGCTTGTTCATAGCGGGGGACCAAGCTAGTATCGGCAAACTCAATGGCCGTACGTCTTTGTTTTGCTGTCGACGCTGTTTTCAGCACACAGTCTATAGACAGTTTCATAATTCTGACTAATGCGGGGGGGTCGGTCCTCAGCATTGCTTATTCATATTACTGTTATTTACTTGAGAATATTATTCAACACACAAACATAATCACAACCCTATGCCTAGATAAAAGATGCACTTCTGACTCTGTTCAAAATACGGTAGTTCAGGGTGAATAAGTTATGCACCATGGCCTAGCCCCAGTGACTAGTCCCTACACTGCAACACCCCATTCTTGAAACAAAATACTACTTCAAATAGGCATGACATTGTAGGTATGTGCCAAACTGACGATCAGCGGTGGATATTTTCTTACCACAAAACTGATCCAGCAAATCCCACCTTGGAGGGGTGTAGAAAAATGCTTCTATGGTCGGTTTGCATTGGTCAATCTAGGGTATTCCTTGTCTATTATGTAGTGGGGGAATCCCTTTACAGCTTGGTTTAAAAATATTTCAATTTGGTCAAGTTTTGCTATTCCAATAACAACTTCAAAAGTTTCACTCAATTTCAACCCGCAAATTCACACTTTTATAGGGATCTGGAACATATAAAAAGTAGACTATAGTGAATAACCATTATTAATCTTAGATAGGGCCTACCATTGAGTTTGAGGAAATTGGGACGATTACATCAAGATTGGCGTGATAAGGGATGCAACAGGTATGCCCTTCAGCCACTTGTGTTTATCACTTTTTTGGAGACTCACCTCTGCCTCGCACAACTTGGCATTCATGCCTCGGTCACAGAAATCTATTGCTTTTACCTTAATTTAATGAAAGAAAATAAGGACCAATTTCAGAGATGGAAAAAGGTCATAACTTCCTTAATATTCCACATGATGTTCTCATAATCTTGGTGTTATTTTAAAGGGCTTTTCAAGCTCCTTCCAGTGATGGCTTTTGTTTTATTATTGAAGGAGTTTTAATTTTGTTGACACATACCTAGACACTGTCATTGATATTCCGAAATTGTGCTGTCGGGGTATTAAGGACAATATCATATAAAGGGGTTGTAATGACGTCACAAGACAACTTTCGGTGGCCATATTTGATTATATACTAAGGCTTTCAACTGACTACACTGTGCTTATTTACTGATTTGTTGGTTCATTTGTCACTGTTTTGAGCAGTTTGGCCTCAAGAGTTGTTGCTAAAGTGCTGTAAGTAAACACATTAGATGTAAACTGCCCAGAACCTCCCAGAACACAAGACATCTGCATGCATTCACAACATGACTAGAGATGGTGCTCGTAATCCAAGATGGCTGGCTGCTGACTGCTAAGTGATGATGTCACGTGCACTCCCTCTATATCATATATAGAATATCTTGAAAACAAAATGTCTAGTTTTGATTTAATTAAATATATGCCTTGTTTTTATCCACCTTGAACATTACAAATACTTCCAACTGTCAATGCCATTACGATTAATACTGACCCACCCATGGGGAGGCTAAGGACTCACACATGTACATATATATGCATAAACAAGGAGGCAGGTGTTGACGAGGCGAGACATGCTTTAACGGTCGGGACAACTGAATACGGCAAAATACGCATGAAATAGCTACAAAACCACAGCAACTGCACCAAAACGGCAAATTAAATACACAGGGAATAGTATAGTTAGACGAATCTTACCTTGGTACAGATGATGGATAACTCTTGTTTTCCCGAGGTACAAGCCTCGGGTAGTCGTGGGCTAGGGAGAAGGAAGCAACATCCGGTACGTCAATCTTTACAAAACTTATTCAGGATAAAAATGTGGTTAATGATTGGAATTCCTCATGTTTTCTTTTTGGCACAAGCAAACGTAATAGTCGTGACTGGGTGTGGTGGGTGGGCCCTAGCCCACGACTACCCGAGGCTTGTACCTCAGGAAAACAAGAGTTATCCATCATCTGTACCAAGGTAAGATTCGTCTAACTATACTATTTTACCTCGGTACACCGCCTCGGCTACTCGAGGCCGAGGGAGACTTTACGTAGCCTCATTTTTATCCTCAATCATGTACATCAACAATGTAACATTCAGAACAATCATAACTCAAACTGTTCACACTCACGTGACCTTCTTAGTTGGTGAGTAGTCGGGTCGCCACCCCACTTGTCTTCTCAAGTCGTTTGTTGTAATGTTTTGCAAACGACTTCGCCGTCTTCCAGCCGGCGTGTGCCAGGATCTTTTTAACCGAGATCCCCAAATGTCTTGCTTTTGAAGCCATCGCACCTCGCGTAGAATGCGAAGCATAGCGTTGCATATCAACACCTGCTGCCTTGAGCACAATCATCGTCCATCTTGCGAGCGTGTCTCTGGAGATAGCCTTATGTAGATTAATGAAGCTAATCAGGAGCTGGCGCGAATTCCTAATTGGCTCTGTCTTGGAAATATACACTTTAATCGCCGACACCACACAAAGTTTCCTATCCTTTGGGAAACTCGTCAAACTAATCGAAGAGAGTGGGTCTCCTAAACGGTTTGATTTTAACAACTTATCCAAATCAAACGTAGCCTCCTTGTCATCTATCTCTAAGCCCTGAAGTGAAAGGGCAACAATAGTTTGGCCTCTAAGTCCAGTTACCAAAAGTAACAACACAGCCAACTTAAAACCTAACTGTTTAATCGATAAATGTCTATTACTAGGCCATTGCTGGAACAGCTTAAATACTACTGAAACATCCCAAAACCTATTATACTTCGGCTTAGGAGGATTCCTAAAATAAACACCCCTCATAAACCAGTGAATAACATGATATTTTCCAACTGTTTGTCCTTCAATCCTGGGAAGAATTACCGATAGGGCACATCTGGCTGTATTAATAGCTCCATAACCCAGGCCATCATCTTCCATCATCCGCAGAAATCTTGTAACTTGAGCAATCGAAGGGTTCATAGGCTTTACTTTATGTACTAAGCAATAAACACCCCATTTCCTTAAATAACACGTATATAATTTTACAGTTCCTGGTCGCCACGCATGCGCAATTAACCTATCCTGGGTAATTTTATCTAAACCAAACTTTTGCAAATATTTAGCTAAAAAAGGAATGCCAATAGTGGTGTTGTGGACACGTCTCCCGTGTTCGTTAGTTTTCCTTGGTAACGAAGGTTCAGCGGACCTCTTGGGAATCGTAAACAGTCTCTCGCTCCCCACTCCACTGCTGCCCTCCAGGGCTGCGTGTTCCACTCCGGCACTATTAGCATTGCATGCGCATTGTCTAGCCTGATTTTCTGGGCTACCTTGCTGATTAAGGCAAAAGGGGGAAAAATATAATAAAATTTTTCATTCCAAGTCATCGAAAAAGCATCCACTTTCCAGGATTCTGGCTCTGGGTGCCAAGAAACATATCTATCAACTTTGTTATTCCTACGCGAAGCAAACAAATCTACTTCTGGAAAACCCCACTTGTTACAAATTTCCTCAAAAATACTATCACTCAAAGACCATTCTAAATGATCATGAAAACAACGACTTTTAAAATCCGCTAACGTATTTTGGCTACCTGGAATATGTGCAACTGTTAACCAAACTTGGTGTTTCTGAGCCCAATCCCAAATTTGTCTTGCTAATTTGTTACACTCCTTGGACTTCGTTCCACCCATATTCCTAATATACGCCATAGCTGTAGTATTATCCGTCAAAACTTGAACAACAGTCTCAGGCACATCTACCAAACTCTTTAAACCTAAATAAATAGCTCGGAGTTCTAAAACATTAATATGATCACCCCTCTCTTCCTCTAGCCAACGGCCCCCTGTAGCCAGCGCCCCTCTATGAGCACCCCAGCCTTCCAGCGAGGCATCTGTGGTAACAACCGTATTAGGCTCCCCCATTCTAATTGGATTATGAGAGTTACTAACGTGGCTTAGCCACCAGTCGATATCTTTTCGACCATCTTCCTAAATGATCATAAGACGTTCAAAATCTCCTTTATTTTTTGACAACGCCACATTTTTATCTATTTCCAAAGACTTAATATGTGCTTTACCATATAAAATAGCGGGTGAATAGGCTACCATAATCCCCACTAACACTGCTACTTGTCTTATCTTAGGTCTTTTCCACCCCAACAATTCACCAGCTGTGGTCTTAAATTTCTCAATTTTATCTGGCGTCAAAGACACCGTCATACATACAGTATCTATAAAGAAACCCAAACACTTTAATTTCTTTGTGGGGATTAAAACTGATTTAGTACTATGAATGTAGAAACCTACTTCCGTTAAAGCATCACATAAATCTTTAATGGCTATCAAACATTGCTGTTGCGTCTGCGCAACAATAAAGGAATCATCAATATAAGGAAACATAACATGGCCTTTCTTCGCCATCTCAGAAAAAAACGGTTTAAGTAATTTCGTAAACAAACGAGAAGCACAAGCCAACCCATTCGGTAGACATGTAAACTCAAAAAGCTGACCCCCCCCATAAAAATCTCAAAAACTTCCTAGAAGTTTGAGCAATGGGGATAGTGTAAAAAGCATCCCTTAAATCTACACTCGCGAGCCAAGCACCTGGTGTCACCAAATCTCTGGCCATCTCTAGAGAAAACATTTTAAAATGTTTATAAACCACTAGCTTATTCAACTTAGTCAAATCCAAAATCATCCTAACATCTCCATTAGGTTTAGGTCTAGAAAAAATATTAGATATATATTCGCCTTCAACGTGTTGAACTGGCTCCACTATTCCTTTAGTACAAACATTTTTTACTTGCTTATCTAAAGCTTGATGTTCGTCAAAAGACAAACGGTAAGGAAACGGTATACGCCTTTGAACGGGAATGCTTAAAAAAGGAATCTCAATACCTCTAACAATCTCCAAAACTTCAACATTACTCGTAATATTTTGCCAAGCCGAAATATTATTGGCTATATTGCCAGCGTGAAAATCGCTTACTGAAGTTTGAGTCGACACCTCTACTTGTTGGTGTCCCTGTTGGCAGGCCTGGGGAGCGGCTTGAAGGGTGGTTGCCGTCATTCCAACCGAACTGGTTTCTGTCTCTCTGCCCCCGGCCTCTCTGACTTCCGTAGCTGGAGCTGCCTGGGCGTCCTCCTCGTTGGCCGGTTCGCCTGCCCCGAAAATCCGATCTAAATTTCTTATATTTCCCGAGACCTTCTTTCTTCACCTCATGGTGTTTTGATTGTTTAGCTGCCGTCTCCACTTGTTTAAACAAGTACTGCAACTGGCCTCCGAACATCTTTGTTGCATCCAGTGGCTTTCCTTTGACCGGCTTCGGAGGAAGGAACAACGTGTACTCTTTCCCATCATTATCCACCACTTTCTTGGATCTCGCCACCTCCTTTCCTGCCTCTGTGGTTACTGATTTGAACACATTCTCATATCTGCGATATGAGAGGAAGTTACTGGTTGCCGTTAATGCTGCCACACCCGCGTTCATATCCTCACAAAGAGTGGTAAACTTATGGTCCGTCATCATACGGTTGGCTATAGGCATAATAGCCGCCAACGCAACCAGCACCCCTTTATGCGCCATGCTCAAAGATGCCTCCATTCGCTTCCGATCTTCATTTAATGTAACATCTTCATCCATGTCCTTCATGGTAGCCTCAGGGAGTCCTTTAACCCCCGTGTACTGCTCGGCAAGTTTATTTATAACCTCCACAGGTTTAAACGTATGAAAATGTCTGCGCACATTTTTACGCATCAACGAACACGTGTTGATTTTCTTACGTTTGTCCAATCTAATCTTCTTCATAACCTTCGTCGTAATGTCCGCATACTTCCCTTTATGCGACGCTTCCGAATCCGTGTCGGTAGTCGTGGAATCCGACGAAGAGTCGGAAGAAGAAGACGTCTTCTTTTTCTTCTTCTTCTTCGCCTTAGACTTCTTCACTTTCTTGGGCTTTCGGGACTTACTACGTTTTCGGTAGTACTCATCACCTTCCGATGAATCCCTCTTCGTCTTCTTAGACTTCGCAGGCTGTAACACCTCAGAGTCGGTCGACTGCTGCGCACGCGAGGCGTCTTCCCACTCCGACTCCGAATCCGAAACTTGATGCCGGCGTTTCCGTGACCAAGAGTCAGGCAGCTGGCTGGGATCCGGTAACAACTGTTGAAGCTGCTCACGTATCATCTGGGCAATCTTGTCTTCCCTATTGGAGAGCCCTGCCATAGGTGAGGAACCGTTTGACTGGCCTGAAGCCAATACAGGGTTCTCCTCGCGGTCTGTAGTGGGCGATGCCCCCGCACTACTCTGCTTCGCCGCCATATCGAGGTGCCTAAAACCAAGCAAAAAGCTGTTTTTAGAACAAATTCAACCCGCATCCAGCCAACAGGGCAGAGCTACACGTGCTAAGAAGCATTATAAAGCATAAAAACCGTATTTACACCGGTTTATGCAAGGCGTAGAAGCTAATTTTGATTCGAAAGCAGTATAGCTGGAAATCCCAAGCTGCTGCCAACGATGGGGTAGGACCAGTGTAGGTACCTCCCACTCCCTCTGTGTCCTACACTTCTCCGTCCTGTGGCTACTACACCAACAAGACAGAGAAAATGCTAAAACACTCGGGGGTACGCCTAAACCTTGAGAAATCTATCAAATACAGACGCTTAAGGCATCGATTTCCCATTAATAACTAAACGAAGATTGACTCCTGTCAATCCGCTCTCCGTTCGGCAACTGGCGGCAAAAATAAATGGTGGTGTTGTCATACTACGCACCGGCAAATACACGCACAATCCTAACAAAACGACAAAATATCGTTCAAAAACGCTACTCAAAGCGACAAATATGTGCGTGAATCATTCATAAACAATACTTTTCAAAATCACACACGTACTCACTCGTTAACGCGTCAAAATCTTGTAAATACTGCTCGTACACCTCGTAATGTCCTCCCGTTACGAGGGGAATATGCTAATTGACGTACCGGATGTTGCTTCCTTCTCCCTCGGCCTCGAGTAGCCGAGGCGGTGTACCGAGGTAAAATACTTTGAATACATCTGAGAGTGTCACTACATTACACTGGCAAGTTAGTTCCAATACACCATAACACGGTTTGGCGGCCATCTTGACCTAATTCCTGTTTGCAGGTACACAAACGCACGTGGCAGTATCATCAGTGTGGCAGTGAGCATTCGTTTTACAGAAAAAGTGAAATATCTATAAAACGACACCACCTATAGACAAACCGCTTGGTACACATATAGAAAACATATTCATCGAATAGATTATATCAAATTTATAAGTTTAGGGTTCTGCATTTCTATTAATTTTGAATAAAATAAACTTTTTGTACTGTGCGTACCTCAAATTCAGTGCATTGTCTGACAGAAAAAGTGAAATATCTCTAAAACTACAACACCTAGAAACAAACTGATTGGAATACACATAGAAAACATGTTTACCAAAAAGATTATATTAAATTGATATGGTTAGGGTTCTGGATTTCTCTTAATTTTGAATAAAACTGACGTTTTTCACTACGCGTACGGCAAACTCAATGCATTGTCAATGGCGGTGAGCAATCTACAGAGAGAAAAAGTTAAATATCTCAAAAACTACAACACCTAGAAACAAACTGATTGGAATACACATAGAAAACATGTTTACCAAAAAGATTATATTAAATTGATATGGTTAGGGTTCTGGATTTCTATTAATTTTGAATAAAACTGACGTTTTTCACTACGCGTACGGCAAACTCAATGCATTGTCAATGGCGGTGAGCAATCTTCATACAGAAAAAGTGAAATATCTCTAAAACCACACCATCTAGAAACAAATCGCTTTGTACACATATAGAAAACATACTCAACGAATAGATTATATTAAATTTATATGGTTAGGGTTCTGGATTTCTATTAATTTTGAATAAAACTAATGCTTTGCACTGTGCGTTCTGGCAAACTCAAGGCTATCAGTGTTTGTTTACCTATAACCGGAAGTGGCCTCGTTCTCGTGAAAGTAGGACATGCCCATATAAGGCCAAACCGTGTTATGGTGTATAACCATAGCAATCCAGGTGAAGTTTCATCCGACCGATGATATTATCGCTCAAAACATTGAACACAGAGAAGATCAGCGATGCATGAGAAGTAAACATACTGATTCCAGCAGTCTCCTGCCTACTACTGCTGATTTCTGTATGTATACCTGCCAACTATGAACTGATTATTACAGAACATTACTAAGGAGTAAACGGTAACGACATCTGCAAGGCATACAATATAATCTGGACCAAAAGCAGATCAATTGGATAAGTTCCCTATTATCACTCACATCACTGACACTATCAACATCACAACTGTGAATTGAATATAGTGACTTAACATCTAGCTGATTATCATGCCTCAGCCACAAGGATGGCTGGATAAATATAAACAACTAAGGCTATCAAACAGAGTGGGGTTAACAACCAGGGAAACCTCCACAAAGAAAAACCCAGAGGCATGGCAGCTAAATTCAATAATGACGAGGTCTGGAAATGTGAAGAATGTAAAGTGGATTATGAAAATGATGATGAGTTGTTATCCTGCAGCCGCTGTGGAAATCACTGGTGTACCAAATGTATTGAGATGTCATCTGAGGAGTATGCAACTGCACAGCGTCCAGATTTTTTCTGGTTTTGCCCAACCTGCGCAGTAAGGGTTGAGATATTCCTGGGAACTGGGTTGATAGAGCAGAGGAAGCCGATTGAATCACTCCAAGAAAACATGCAGAAGAAGCTGAGCACCTTTGAGAAATACCTGGGCAAGAAATTGGATACATTTGAAAAAAAATTAGAAGAGAAGGCAAATGCTGTTCCAGACAAAGTTAACAAAACGTGGGCCGACATAGCATCCAGATCACTGAAATCGGAAGACACCACAGCCCCAAGTAAGATAAAGGAAATTGTTAAGACTGCAATGGTAGAACACAAAAAGAATGTGGATGACAAAGAAACCCGTGAGTTCAACATGATAATCTATCGAGTACCTGAAAGTAAAGCTGCTAATTCGGAGGTGAGGGCAGAAGAGGACACCAAGTTTCTCAATAACCTCTGCACTGAAGCCCTTGGCATCAACCAGCTGGAAACTACCAAAGTCACTAGGTTGGGAAAGAATAACACTGACAGTGATGTTCCCCGACCAATGAAAGTAGTCCTGGCAAATAAAGAGGACACATCAGTAGTGTTCAGAAACGTAAACAAAATGAAGGACACAGAAGAGGAATACCATAAGATAAGCATCAGCAATGATTACACCGTGGAGGAGCGTAAGGTAATCAAGGACAAAGTTGAAGAAGCAAAGATGAAAACAATGCAAGATGATAAAAAAAACTGGATCTATCGGGTCAGAGGACATCCAAGCAATCTAAGAATAGAAAAGATAAGGAAGTAAGAAACACCAGAAGTCCAACAACATGAAAACATGTTTATATTACTGCAAGCAAGGAAGAACAAGAATACATTGATAAGCTATATGAGACTATAGAGAAGAAAAACATGAAATTGACAAATATGGAAGAAACTGAAATTCCGTGTAACACTAATGTAAGTAATAACAAGGGCAACAATACACAGACCAGACCAAAGAGGAGATCTAAGAACAAACATAAAAGTAAGTTCAAGTGCCTCTACCTAAATGCTGATTCACTGCCGAACAAAATGGAAGAACTACAGGTTATCATCGATGTAGAGAAACCAACTTTGATTGCAGTGACTGAGGCTAAACCAAAGAACTGCACTTCTGAAATTACAAAGCAAGACATTAGAATCCCTGGATTCAGTCTGGTGTGGAACCTAGAGCAGGAAGGCAGGCTTGTGTGTATTTATGTATTGGAATCTGATGATATCACCTATCGAGAAAGCAACATAAATAAGTGTATAGGTTTTTCAGAATGTGTCTGGATCCAAGTAAACCCAAACAAGGAAGATACCATCCTAGTTGGGTGTATATACAGAAGCCCAAACAGCAGTGATGCAACCAATGAAAAATTAGGCGACCTAAGCAGGGCAGCAAATGACACAGAAGCATCCCATGTACTGATCATGGGAGACTTCAATATGCCTGAGATCGATTGGAGGGGAAACACAACAACAGTAGGGGAAACCCATCGGGCCAGCAAATTCTTTGAAAGCACCCGCGATGCCTTTCTGTTCCAACATGTCGAAAGTCCTACCAGGTATTGAGAAGGACAACAAGCATCAATATTAGACCTGATATTCACAAATGAAGTGAACATGGTCACAGATATCTCAGCCCAAGCCCCCCTAGGTAAGAGTGATCACCTCACATTATCTTTCACCTATCAGTGCCATACAGAAGAAACTGAGAAGTCATACTTAAAAACATTCTACTCACATGGAAATTATGGTGAGATGAGGGAACTCATGGACATCGATTGGAACAGCCATTTCCAAGATAATAGTATATATGAATGCTGGGGTGAGTTATCACAAAAGCTGGAAGAAGCAGTGCGGAAACACATACCGACAAAGACAATCCATCCGGATGCAAGAACCAGGCCACTGTGGATGAACAAAGAAGTGTCTACCAAAGTCATAATCAAACAACGAGCTTGGAGGAAATACTCTGCCACAAGAAGCTCTGATGAACACAAAATATATGCCAAACTCAGAAACCAGGTACGATGGAAGTCATGTAAGGCTATAAGAAACTTTGAGAAACTCATTGCCCAAGAAGCCAAGGATAATCCAAAATCATTTTGGGCATATTTAAACTCTAAGATGAAAACCAAGAGTGGAATAGATGAACTGGAACAACCAGATGGGAGCCTAGCTTCAAAGGATATTGATAAAGCAGAGGTATTAAATCATTTTTTCTCAGGAGTTTTCACTAGAGAGGATGTTAACACAGTACCCCTGGTACAGAAATGCAAATTGGTGAAGGACTTCCCTGAGGTGCTATTCACACCAGACATTGTTTAAAAAAAGCTGGACAAACTCAAAACAGGCAAATCACCTGGACCTGATGGAGTCCATCCAAAAGTGCTGAAGGAATTGAGTGTGGTTCTTGCAAAACCACTTGCTATAATTTTCAATAAGTCATTTGAATCTGGTTCCCTACCCAACGAATGGAAAATAGCAAATGTTATCCCAATTTTCAAAAAAGGAAACCGGCATTCTCCAGCAAATTATAGGCCAGTAAGCCTCACATCTATATTATGCAAAGCAATGGAAAGTATCATCAGAGAGCACATGCTCAGCCATATACTAGAGAACAAATTGATGTCGGACCACCAACATGGGTTTCTACCAAAGAGATCAACAGTTAGGCAGCTACTAGAAACTTTAGAAATATGGACTGACGCAATGGATAGGGGGGAATCACTAGATACTATATACTTAGATTTCATGAAGGCATTTGATACTGTCCCCCACCAGAGGCTAGCTACCAAGTTACAAAACTATGGCATCGAAGGAAATACTCTGAGATGGATCCAAAGTCTTTTGACTGGAAGGAAACAGCAAGTCGTAGTAAATGGCAGTAAATCTTCCTTCAAAGAGGTTCTCAGTGGGATACCTCAAGGGAACGTCCTGGGTCCTATTCTGTTCGTCATTTTCATCAATGACCTGCCAGAGATTGTATCAAGTGGGATAAAATTATTTGCAGATGACGCAAAGATCAACACAACTGTGAATTCCACGGAAGACTGTGCTGATCTGCAAAAGGACCTGCTGGAAATGGAGAATTGGGCCAAGCAGTGGCAGATGAAGTTCCATCCGAATAAATGCCAGGTCATGCGAATAGGGAGACACCACCCAGACTATACATATGCTATGCATGAAAATTCTACTGGCCAGCCACTAAATCTCGAAGAGAGTGAGGTAGAGAAAGATTTAGGAGTATTTGTAGACAATAGGCTAAGTTTCTCCCAGCACATACAACAAACCGTGTCCAAAGCTAATACGATTGTGGGAATGATTCGCAGAACCTTCAAATACTTGGACAAAAAGATGCTGATCACATTGTACAAGAGCCAAGTACGGCCAATACTAGAGTATGGAGTCACTATATGGCACCCAAAGTTGAAGAAGGATATTAAATCCATTGAAGCTGCTCAGAGAAGGTTAACTAAGCTAGTGCCTGGGCCAGAGAAACATTCCTGTACGATTTCGAGGCTGCATACCATTAGAGCTGAGAGCTACGAGCTTTGTATAGGCTACCACAAGCCTGCATCAAAGAAGAGGATAATAATAATAATAATATTAATACCTGTATTCATAGAGGTGGGAAATGAATTCACCAAAATCCAGCAAACGGAAACGGAAATAGCCCTCTATGGGCGCTGCCATTTGTAAACTTGTGTTGAATAACAGAATAATCAAAATCCAGCAAACGGAAACGGAAATCGTTCGTCGAGCTTTGCTACGCAGCACACAGGGTGGACGACAGCGTTTGGTTAATAATAGCCTATGGGCTTAATGCCTTGACAATGCTCCGCTGCAGAGTAGCGCATGCCGAATCGAGGAACAACTACACTGGTCTCTCCCTACAAATCTTCCATATATGGTCTGATGACATCACCGGGACCAGTGTACATATTCCTCCATGCTACTCTGTAGCGAGGCTGTCATGGTATTAAGTCCCAATTGACGGTATTCGGGGTCAGCGATTGGTTAATAATATATCAAAACAAATGCCCGCCGCCATAGAATTTGCCAATTACGTGCAGTGCAAAACTTCGATTTTATTCAAAATTAAAAGAAATAAAGAACAATTTGGCATAAACATGGATGCACAAATGCACTATTAATAGTTTATTCCACGGAAACGACGGCCGTATTCGATTATCATGACCGCGACTTGGGTCACCCCGAGTTGCTAGAATTTGAAATCGAACACCGCAAGTGGAGTAAAAAAATACACGCGCCATCATAAAATACTTTGCTGTAGTTAAGCATTGCCTAAGCATTGCTTATTCATATTAAACTCCTCACCCAGGGTATATGGCTAGTATCAAGTTGACAAGTATGGCTAAGGCTAAGCCGAACACATGTGACAGTCATTGTCATAAATTATGATACTCACTGACACTGTGACAGGCATTCGACTGGGCCCTTTCTATCTGCAAAATTTACGGATGGATCGGATGGAGCCACAACACACATCCGAATCATATGTATATGAACCCACATCCGGTCCCAGTCGAATAGGAATTTGTAAGGAAATATGTTTATACCGACCCACCCACGGGGAGGCTAATGACTAACATGTGTACATATATAGCATATATGCTTAAACAATACCGGTACTCAGAGGTGGAACATGAATTCACCAAATTCCAGCAAACGGAAATGAAAATAGCCCTGTATGGGTGCCGCCATTTGTAAACTCGTGTTGAATAACATCCAAGCAAAAATCCAGCAAACGGAAACGGAAATCGCTCGTCGAGCTTTGCTACGCGCAGCACACAGGGTGGACGACAGCAATTGGTTAAAACAAATGCCCGCTGCCATAGAATTTGCCGATATGCACAGTTCAAAACTTAGATTTTATTCAAAATTAAAAGAAATAAATAACAATTTGGCATAAAGATGGATGCACAAATGAAATATTAGTAGTTTACTCCGCGGAAACGACGGCCGTATTCGGGTCACTCAAGTTGATAGAACTTCAAATCGAATCCACCGCAGAGTAGCACAAGCCAAGTCGCGGAACAACTACACTGGTCCCTCGCTACAGATCTTCCATATATATATGGTGTGATGACTTCACTGGGACCAGTGTACATGTTCCTCCGTGCTACTCTGCAGTGGCAATCCATAGGCCAAATTGATGGTATTCGGGGTCAGCGATTTGTTAATAATATATCAAAACAAATGCCTGCTGCCATAGAATTTGCCGATATGCGCAGGTCATAACTTTGATTTTATTCAAAATTAAAAGAAATAAAGAACAATTTGCCATAAACATGGATGCACAAATGAAATATTAGTAGTTTATTCCTCGGAAATGACGGCCGTATTCGATTATCATGACCGTGACTCAGGTCACCCGAGTTGCTAGAATTTCAAATGGAACACTGCGAGTGGAGTAAAAAAAACAAAAAAACTTTGCTGTAGTTATATCGGTAGATATGCGAATAACACGGCGATTTCACGGGACTCGCTCGTTCCACGGGCTTGCGCGGAGCACTGCGCGGTGCGCAATAGGCTCTCATGGTACTTCTCTATTGCAACCTTTATTTTAGGACTACCAGGAATTCAACCATATGGATGATTTAGTTCACATTTTGCTCTACTGTTACATCCAAAAGTATTTGCTGTCCGATTTATAGAAGTGACAAAAAATCTTTATTCAAATTTATGTCTGTTTAAATCACTGGAATTCTACCTGAAGGTGAGTTTTACTAATTTTGAAATTAGTTTATTTGGTTTCTTTATATACTTCTCTATCTTAGGAAGAAATTTGGTGTTAATGTGAGGACGGGAACAGTGCTTTTGAGGGCCCCTAAAAAGGTGTGTCTGTCAGTAGGTACGCGAATAACACAGCGCTTTCACGGGACTCCCTTGTTCCACGGGCTTGCGCGGAGCACTGCGGTGCGATGGGTCACAAAATTCAAGTGCTTTTCCATTGAAACAATGGAACCAAATTAACCATAAAAAACGCGTTAGAAAGTGTCACAACTTCCTTGATAATTGTCACAGGATGATGATTTAGATATCATTAGAAAGGACTTTACAATACCTTTGTAATGATGTATTTTATGTTGGAATCTGTTAAGTTTGAATTTTTTTGTCACATACCTAATATCGGTGGGGTCTGTTCTAAGCATTGCTTAAGCGATTGCAAACTAAAATTACATGGTACGTATGTGTATTTTTAGGATAGCAACTAGTCATTGCATGATTGCCTTCTACTAGTTCTAGTCAAGTTGTGTAAACAAACTCAATACGAACCCATCATCAGCTGCTTCCTCAGGGCATAACAGACGGATGTTGTGTTGGGGGAAGTCAAACACCCTATAATACTAAGACGAGTCACTCCCTATCTCTCCCATGGTAATGTAAATTTCGCAGTGCCACCTTGTGGTGGGTTTGATCATTTTGATTACACAGTACAGGCTGAGTGAACCGTCTTAGTATTATTGGGTCTTTGGGGAAGTGCACTCTTCGCGCATAAGGCCATAAGCATATTCAGCGCTAAACGGAGGGACCCAACTAGCCACGTGCGACCCAACCAGCCGGGGTTGAACTCGTTTGAGCTCGTTTAAACTTGTTTCCGGTACAAAGGCTAGGGGACCAGGCTGGAAACTGAGCGATAATAGATGAAGACTCCTATGCCTCTGCATGAGCAAATAAATGCCAGGGGACCAGGCTAGACCTCCACAGAGCTAGCAGTGTAGTAAAATATGTTGTTGTTGTTGTTTGTTCAGACATTATCACATATTTATGTATCTTTTGCACAGATTAAATTGTTTGAAGTATATTTGAAATTGATCTAAATTGATTTCTGTTTAAATCACACAAGATCACTACTTAATGAATGGGAAACTCATCCTGCAAGGATATGCTCGATATTACCCAGTGGGAACTCGTTTTTCGTCCTTTCGTCGCTGTGGACCCTTCTCCATAAGGCTCGTTGAACCCATATAATATCGCTCACTTTTACCCACCATGCAATATTAAAATACAATGTAAATTAAAACCTCTGAATATTGGGAAATTATAAGCTACAATATGATTTATTTCGTATTAAATTGTCAATTATCCATGAAAATCATAAAACTTACCAAATGTATATCAGGCTCTGCTTCGGGAATGTTCGCATATGTTAATTATCACGTGGTCTGCTCCGTCGTGTGTAAAGAGAAATAGCACGATGGCTGCAAATAACTACTTCGGGTTTACCCATGGTGGGACGCAATATAGGTATGTATTTTCATCTTGCTACAAGTTCTTATTAGATACTATAAGATAGAGATCTATTATAAAGCGGGTGTGATCGCTGGAATAGTGTGATTGTTGTTTCTGAGTGTGTCTGAAATGTCAAAGGGGCGCACCGGCGACTTTCAATATGGCCGCCATCAGGCGGTCGTCGAGGGTCCATGACAAGCATTTCGTTACTCCGTTGAAATCGTTCATTTCTCTGTCGTACACTCGTATGGCGGGAGTGATCCTCACTGAATCATTAGCTGTTTCGTTTTGTTCATTTAACCTGTCGTGTGACCATGTGCAGATTGCCTCGATCCGACAATCGACGATGTGAATGTGTCATGACCGGTTTCTTGGTCCAGACGGCGACGTTCAACCAACATTGACATTGTCCGTCGCAGTTTCGTTCGAATCAAATAAACATCTGATCAGAATACAATCGGAAGCATTTTTATCGCTTATTTGAAACACTGAAGCGAATATAATCTAACACATCTGATTAACTGGCCAGGCTGCGTCTCGTTGGGAATGCGTCGAAACGTTTCATTTGTTTGTCTGGCGTCGGTCCACTTTCGGTATCGGCCGCCTCATTAGAGCAGACCAGACTAGACAGAAAGAAAGCTGGATAGACTAGATAAATGAATTAGACAGATGCACACTATGGCACTCTCAAACATAATATATAAACAAGCACACAAATGTGTTTCTCATCTGGGCCGGCCAGACAAACAAACCGTGATAGACCGTAATTATATCAGTGACTCATGCTGTGATTGCTGGCATTCGAAACGCAATTTTCATATTTGCAAATACCATAGTAGGTACCCTCCTTAAATTTTCAAAGGAGTCCAAACATTCCACATATAATTTCAATAGAAACTCTAATGATTCAAAAGCAATATGCTTTTTGAATTTGTTAAATATTCCACAATTTAAGTGAGATAAGTGCATTTGAAAGTTTGTGACTTTCAGATCTGTATTATCTAATGCATTGGAGAAGTGCCTTATTAAAGAGTAGCAATCTGGACACAATTTTCAAACGACACCAACATGAAAATGGATTGCATTGTTGGAAAGAGCTTTGAAAACCATACAAGAAAATTCAACAATCATATCAATCGGGTGCTAGAGCTATTTCAATTTCGGTAATGAGGGGTAATTTTCTGCCTTTGTTTTAAGGCTTTAGCATTACAAGTGTGTGACCCAAAATCTAGATATTTAGTCATTTTTTGTTCCAACTTGCTTAATAATCGATATATCTCACTGAATTTTGCAGTGTAGGGTTGTTCTCAGAAGTTGTGTACCAATAGTGTGACATCAGTACCAGAAAATCAAAATGCTGCCAAAGTCCTATAAGCAAGTTTCCTCAGTGTGTATACATGTCCTTTTGCATCTGAATAATTGAAAATAAACATATTCTGGCATTTTTAAGTAAGTCAAATGATGCTCACACCCAATAAATAGCAGTATAGCATGGAAACCAATCTGACTCAAATCAAATATTTTCCACACAAAACTTGACATTTTTAGGAAATTTCACATGCCACTTGCTTTATAAACTAGTAATAACAATTTGAAACCTCATTGCTATGGTTTTGTCTTATTTGTGAATATTTTAAAGAGAAAAGCAAAAAAATATTAGCACGGTAACAGTCAAAGTGGAAACAACAATTTTACACAAATGTTCGGCTCAAATTTCAATGTTTAGGGGCAATTTCGGGATTTATCTTTTACTATACCATAACTGGGTCCATGCATAGTGTCAAATGGTGAAAATAGTTCCTGTACTGTATCTGTACTCAGTGTTTGATACAGAGTTTCATAGTACTTGCAAGTGGAAATGAAATGTTACAATGTTAATGACTCCATATTTCACAATTTAAATATTTTTTTTTAGAAATGTCTTCAACTTAATGAAGACATTGTATATGACCATTTGAAGTGAAATGAGCTGTTTGTATATGACCATTTGAAGTGAAATGAGCTGTTGTTCAGAGGTTTTCATTAAGTTTGTGACACTTTATTTTCAATGCTTAGTGATGTAATTTTCTATGTATTTAGCTACATCCATCCCAATAAGATACATAATACACAATATTAACATTTACTTTTGATCTAAAATATCTCTCACATTATTGGGCTAAATGATGAAATCTAAATATTGACACTCCAATAATGGGTTTCTTTGAAATATGCATTTCAAGTAGACTACCTCAAGTGTTACAGTTTCTGAGAATGACCCATATATTTTGTTTTTGTTAAGTAAATATTAATAAAGTAATAATTTGAATATAATATGTCCACAACAAAGGTTGAGGTATGTGCTGTGCTGTCGTTAGACGATTTTAAATTGGGCCGTCTGTGGGAAATCTCAAATTGAGGAGCTGGCTTGCTTTTGTGCGATGAAAAGCATGGTGGGAGGATCAATAAATTTCCCCTAAATTCAACATACATCACAAATAGATTGAACACATTTATATAAAAGGTGTTTTTTTTATCAAGTTTTTCACTGTAATCGTTGATGGTTTTAGTCAATGTTCTCGGTAAAATTGGCAACTAGTTTTACACAACAGTTTAAAGAATTTCCTGGTGGTCGATATTTCATCAACATTCGCAAAGGAAGTAATAACTAGAATATGAAAGAATAAATTACTTTACTTTTAGAAGTGTGATGGTTCACACATTTTACTCTTTAAGTATTTATAATATTTGTATATAAATTGACATGTTATGTATTTGAATATGTGTCGGGTACAAAGTACATTGATTTTAAACACAATGTTTTGACAGGTAGGAATGATGTTTGTGCCCAAAGGTAAAACGGAGTCAAAAGGAAGAGATGTGAACTAGCCTTTCATGACTGTTGAAGTGCAAACTGTAGTAGCTTAGCGAGGCTGAACAGTGAGCCAGGCGCCCTGTGCATGGCTGCTATCTCAGTGCCTCTTTGAGTGTGGCAGACTAGAAAGGCTAGTCGGTCTACCCCAATATGTTAGCGTCTTGTTTGTAATATTAACCTCTGCTTTTCCCATCAGTCATATCAAATGCTTCTCTTCTCAGTTTTCACACAGTGGCCACACAGGTCCTGGATGAGATCAAATATAGAGGGATACCACTAGTAATAAATTAAATAAATTGTGTAAAATGAAGTTAAACTCATAATGGGCATGGTAATTCTGTCCATTAGACGCTTTGGATGACTTGAATAACAATTTAAGAGCTGTTTAGGCCTAATAACAATACCTAATACGATCGTACTGGTCAGTTTCTTGTACAACTTTTGGGGATAATCTCGAATACTAGTGTTTTATTGCATGCTTTAGAATCTCTTGATCGAAGGAAATGTGAGCTCTGTGTTAAAAACCTAGAAGGAACATTCACCAGCGTGAAGAACTCTTACCGACAATCTACGAGTGTTGCTTATTTGGTAATTATATTTGTGTCTAAGCGAGTAGTCAAATCAGAAAAATAAAATTGCTGCTGTTTGAAAGCACATTTAAGCAAACCATGATTGTGTGTTGGGTGAGGAGTCTTCCCTGCTTGTGCCCACTTGCATGGACCTGAAACCAGGTGCTGGTCTGGTGTATGCGTCATTGCCAAACAAAAACGGTTTTTGTTTGAAAAAACCACAGTCAATTGCACAACACGTCCATTAAAAGATGTTTTCTGGAATGAAGACGGGCTAGCCCTGGCACAGAACTACCCTGTAAGGGCTCTCCAAATTTACTAAATTGGAGGGGTGGTCTGGCACATGTTTCTTGATTTGTGGCAAACTAGCGACCAATGAAGTTAAAATGTGTCGACTGCTTGTATGAAATAATTTTTTAAAAAAATGAATAGTTCACCTTGTTTTGAATTGAGCTATTCTTTCTAGCAACTGTGTTTACTACATTTGTGGTGAACTTCAATGTTCGATCTCAGTCCGGCTAACTATGTACACAAAGCAGATTTTGCAAAATCTGTTACATGTTTGTGGGGCATTGACCAATTAAACCCCAACACTTCAAACTGTTGAGGTGATGCACTCCAAGCAAATTTATTTTGAATATTGGCACGTTCATGGTAAACTGGCTTGTCATTGGTTCATTTGGTTGATTTTACCTATGAGCAAAATTAATTATACACTGTGCTTTGAATCTGTGTATAATGTTGTTGTCCAGTGCCATGCAGGCAAGTGATTAACTAATCCATACCTTCAAACCAAGTACAATGTTCCTAGTTTGCAAATTTTCGGAGGAATGCTTGAAGTGAATCCTTGGACATGCAGTTGCTCTTTGGTATTGAAATGCCCTGCATGGCTGGTTAATAAGATAACTTTTGGTTCGGTGGGTGGCGCTTACTCTGAACCACCTATTCTAGGAAGCCTGTATACCATTACTACGAACCAAGTGAACCTCCTTTAGTTCTGTGCTGTTGAGTCCTTGTGGTCACCACTGAATACTCTGCACAATTTGGATAGTTTCTATGGCTAGTGTCACCAACTGCCACATGTGCTAACTTCATATTGTATAAGTGCACAAAATCTGGGGATTGTCACTGTAGGGATTGATTGTTTAATCCAGTGTTGACATTTTCGACATGGCTGTTTAATGCAAATCCTCGCATTGTTGACATTTTGAACACGGCTGTTTAATATAGTTGATGTGGTCATTGGCTGTTCCCTAGTAATGTTTGTTTAATGTAGGTCCAGCAATTTCTGGTTTTCACGCTCAGGCTTTAATAGCTGCTTACTATAAAGGACACTCAATGAAGGCCTGTGTTTGCCCTGTTACACTTACAGTGGATGTTTATTGTAAGCCTGCTTGTGACAGCCTGCATGCTGATGGAAGCCTTAGTTTTCAGACTGTAAAAGTGGCTGCCTACTGTAAGTGTGCTTAATGTTCGGCCTGTAAATATGGCTGCTTACTGTAAGCACATTTACTGGAAGCTTTAGTCTTAGTCTGTGGCTGCTTACTGTATTGAAGTGTGCTCAGTGCAGACCCAGTTGTCTCCTCAGTCTACAGGAAAGGGATGGTGGGAATAGGTAAAAGGGATGGTGGGAATCAGCACAGCCGGCTAACTTATAGGCAATATGTATAAGTTGTGCAACTTGTATTGCTAACGGATGGCGGGCTTAGTGAAGTAAATCAGCCGCCATGCATTATACATACCTGCCAACTTTTGTTAAACGAAAATCCTAATAATAGAAATCCATCCGAGTGAGGCGCACAAGCGTTCTAGGGGGTCCGGGGGTATGCCCCCCGGAAAAATACATCAAACATGGTGCATTCTGGTGCATATTAAAGAAACTATTACCAGCGTAAAGTAATAGGGACAGGTGTAAAACCCGCGATGCGGGCCGGATTTTTTTTCGAATTTGATTTTGAAAAAGCGGAATAATATGTTCATAATTCGTAGGGCGGAATGAGAATTAAAAAATCATAATTATTCCGCCAAGATCGTAATAGTTGGCAGGTATGCATTATACTATGCAGCAACACTCAAGACCATAATGCTTGGAACATAACAGTGGCTGCTTACTGTAACTGAGCTCAATGCAAGTCTTAGTGCTCAGAAGCTGTAATGGTGGCTACTACTGTTAGCACATTCCGTGCAGGCATTATTGCTCAGCCTGTAATGGTGTCTACTTACTGTTAGCACGTTCAGTGCAGGCCTCTGTGCTCAGTCTGTGACAGTGTCTACTTACTGTTAGCATATGCAGTGCGGTCTTAGTGTTCGGCTTGTAATGGCTGCTTAACTGTAAGCATGTTCAGTGCGGGTCTTAGTGCTCGCACTGTAACAGTGGCTGAGTGCAAATCTGAACAACTTGTCCTGTAGTTAGGTACCTTGTGGCTCTTGGTGGCACTTCTTATCACTAGATGAGCATGACCTGACAAAACAAACTGTCTTGCTCACGAGGCAGCTCCACCATCACCTCCACCCAACACTTCTCTTCATTATACTATGTTTCCAACAATATCATTTGATATTCTTACATTTCTGATCCTAGTTAACTTCAGTGAGGGAAATCTGGTGAAAAGTGGAAGCCGGAGTTTGTTACTTTCAGATGTCCCTAGTAGTCTGTGTTGATGGTTTTGATTCCAGGTGATCAGAATCACCGGAGAGCTGTCCTCCCCACCCTTCTCTCTACTTACTGCTTAATGATCAGGGATGAAAGATTTCCGCGGTTTTCTTTTTTTGTAATTTGCGGTTTCTGTTTTTTCTATATTAAAAAACATTCTAGAATATTCTCCACATTTTCTCCAGCTATAACATTTAACCATATCCCTGTACTGAGTATGGTTTAATTTCCGTGAGCATTGTCATGGAATCGTGGGCGCAGGCCAAAAGTTAGGTTTCATCCAGTCCCAACACTGTCCTAGCGCCATTCCACAGTCTATACAGCCGATCCTTGGAGTGTGATGCACGCTCCTTGTATTATCATCCACCATGCCGTTGATTATCGGTTGTTCCCCTTATCTGCGATCACTTTCATCCCTGAATGATACTGTCACTAGCGGGTGGACCTGTCTTACTCTGACCATCCTACTCTCTAGTGGCGATATGTAGAACCATGCTACCTAGTGTTCAGTAAACCCACTAAGCGCTAAGTCGATCACTGGATGAACAAGAGCGATTGTATTGGCAACGAGCACAACCCACAACAAAATACAAAAAGGAAGAAGCTTATGCCATGGGGCGATACCTATAATTTGTATACAGAAATAAGCGATCTCATTGATCGCTAGTATATATATAAAAGTTGTTCTCCAGTTTATTAACAATGTTCGTGCTGACTCATTGCAATGCGATTACTCTTTTCCTCCAACTCATGTGACTGACACTGCCTTAACGCTGAGCTCATTGTGTCCCCTTGTGACGCGTGGTGGAACTGGCCTCACCCCGCTGCCACCTTGTGCAGTGCTGTGGAACCAACCCCGTGCCACCGTCGTAGAGGGTGGACCGTCACTACTTGTTTGTTGCTGATTGCTTTGTGTATTCTTTGGACAAGGAAGACTGCTGAACAAAGTGAACGAAACAATTCAATTGGATTTCGGCATTTAATTTGTGCAGTTGTTATGCATTTAGTAATGGTGTTTATTTAATTAAGATAATCGCAGTGTTCCTTGTCTCTGCCCTCAGTGCCATTACTGGTCGCGCAGTAGCAGGCGGTGGTTTCTGCTGGTACTGATTGTTCCTGGTCGGTTGGAATACATTGAAGCCAACATACCATGTTTGTAATTAGTGGTATGATCGTTTTTCTTAATGCAAAACTTGTTATTACTGATTTTTTTATATTTTGTTGGTCTTTGATTATGCGCAAAAGAACGGTTCAAACCTCATTGCCCCGTCTAGTTCATGTCGAACGTTGATGACTGCAGAAGGTTTGAATCTTTCACTGGCATTTAAAAAAAAAAAAAAAGGTAAACACAAGTTCATCATGCATGCAAGCGAATCTGCCTGTAAACTTCACACCATGCGTGTGCTTAACTAAGTATGGTCCAGCTTGTAATGTAGTTGTGCAGGTTTAGCCGAGAACAATGTGAAGCCTCTTGTGTATCTTAGTGATATGGAGTGTTGTTAAAGTAATGCATGCATTAAAATCAGTTGGCATCGAGAATCTTATTGAGTGCCATATGCCGAAAATAACTTATTAAATTTCACATTAACATCCACTAGTGGGGAGGGTTCTGCTTTACTAAAGTGTAACTATGGCACATCGTGGGTGCAGGCGTAGTTAGTTAGGTGCCGGTGTGTCACACTTGGTGCATGGTGAATTTGGTGTATTGTAGGCCAGGCTTTGATTAGTTTGTGAATTAATGTCTTGTTTGCATGAAGAAAAGCGCCCGCCCTTCTAACCATATTCTTTTGTATCTTACAAGAGCGTCTTCAATTGTTCTCAGTGCGCAGCCCACCAGCGCCTACCCTGCGGCTCAGACAGCCTACGTGCAGCCTGCCCACCAGACTGCCTATGCTGCGGCAGCTGCGCCCAGAGCCGCCCAAACCTACGACAGTTACCAGACGACTCCGGCACCAGGGCAGTATGCCTATGCAACACGCACCCAGGTACACAATTCCATTAACCAGTCAGTATAGACCATTCTTGAGCAGTATAACTCCCTGAGCTTTTTTAATTCACAGTGTCTGTTGAGACATAATTGATTGTATGCTTTAGCACTCTACAAAGGTGGTGGTTGAATTTTTTTTTTAAATGTTAAAAAAATTCTCGCCGTGGATATGGCCTATGCTTTGGGGTCAATAGTAGAGGACGGGGTGGCGGGTGGTGCGGCTTCACAGCTGACTGCACTTGACCATGCTGGAGTCTAGCTGTGGCTACTGGCAGGAAGCCACACTGCACATTCAAGTATACAGGGATGAAAGATCTCCGCGATTTCGCGGTTTTCCGGGATTTTTCAATCCCGCAGCACCATCAGCGTATACTACTGCAGACGCCGTAACACTAGGAACATATACATACTACTAATAAATGCTCCCAACGGTGCAGCACTATCAACGTATCCTACTAATACATGCTTCAAATGGTGCAGCACTATCAGCGTATACCAATATGTATGAAACCCGACTTCCGTAAATTTTCCGCGATCCCCTGACAATGCTAAACCTATGGGAGAATATCCACATTTCCGCTTTTTTTCCCGGAGATCACTTTCATCCGTGAAGTATACTTGACTTGAATGTGCAACTGTAATAGTGGGTGATGAAAAATCTTGACAATTTTTGTTAATTTGCTGTTTACTATTTCTAAAAATATTTTTCTCAGAGATCATGTTCAACCCTAAATGGTACATTGATTGATTATTCAATGTAGGGTTTCTTGAACTTTTTAAAATATCAATCTGAGGTACACTTTTATAGGTCGTCTTTTGGCAAGACAAAAGTTTTGAGTGCCTTGGACACTGAACGGGTCTTGATACCAAAGTGTCAAAGCAGTTCTACTGATTCCTGATCATGGTGGTGACCTTTGTTGGGGATACTGTGTTAAATCACTCGTCACTCACTCTTGCAGCCAACTGCCACCTACGATACAAGCAAGGCCTACTATGCGCCTCCTGCAGCCGCTCCAACTGGTACGGCCACCGCAGTCTACACTGTAGCCGAGACTCCCTACCAGACAGGTAACTTATGCGTATAGTGCACATAGCGGCTGTAATAATAGACAGTTGGTGAATGGACACAAGGCTACACATGGCCGGCTTGTGCCTGTTACTGTACCCACTGTGTAGCTGCATATGTAAAGCAATTCTAGATATGTTAAACTTAAAAAAGTCTGAATAACATGTCAGTACCGATGCACCAGTCCTGATGACAAATACCATTACACACTAAATAACGCACGATTAGCAAGTGGGAAAATAGTCAAGATAGTATCGATATGAATTGAATAAGGAATGTGAGAAAAAATAGACTAGTGAGGGGGGGGGGGGATTATATATAAAATCCTACAATATTTTACATCGTCCGTTGTTGCTTAAATACCACAAAATGCCAGGAATATTTTAAACATTCAATCATGTTTCTGTACTTATTAGTTCCATAATAATTAGCAAGCAGAACATAACATAAAAGTCAGATTCGTCTGGATCGAGCCTATAAGTCTAGCTGGCCCTTTAGACCTACCATTAATTTTATTGAACTTAATCGTTGTCAAAATGGGCCGTTAGTCCTGTCTGGAGGGAATTAGGGGAGCTGCTAGGAAGCAGGCCTCCCGGTCTCCAGGCCGCACCCCAGCCTCCAGTAACCCATAGTAGAAAGGAGCATATCAAAAGGAAAGGTTACAGGAGCAGTCGTAATAATGACAATAGAAGACGGGAGAATTACATACATAATAATATTTGCTTAAGTAGCACGTAGGTTTTAATTTCCGTGGAAACATGGAAAATCTGTCTCATAGCCTTAGCATTGTCAGGGAATCACTGCGAAAAAAGTGACATTTGAACCAATGTTCTCCAAGCAGTCTTAGCATTATGCATATGCCCGCCCCATCTTTAGAAGCCATGCTTGGATAATCTGAAGAGAAATTGTTTAAAGTGTGTGATCACTTTTCTTTTCCATTGTGCGTTCCTTGGACAATTAAGACTGCTGAGCAAAAATGTTTTACGCAATAGTTTATTCGGTATTTAATGTTCAAGCCGCAAGACAGTCGCAGTTTCCGTCCTCTTTGCCTTGTGTACCGGCATAGTACACACTGAAGCAATTCATATATCAAGAAATAAAACTTTGGTTTCAGCTTTTACACCAGCAGCGAAGCCTGCTTACTCAAGCCCCTCCTACACGACTGCCGCAGCCCAGCCACGACAGACAACCACAGCGAAAACCCAGAACACAGCTCCCGCGTCTACAACAAACTATGTTTACCAGAGTGCCACAACGACAGCCCCAGCATCCAGCTCCTACGTGGCTTCTACAACAACTGCCAACTCCTTCTCTGGTAGTATGTACCTGGTCACTGTTACCTCTGTACCCGTCATTAATCTGTGTAGATTATGGTCTGAACAGCTTTACTCCATTTTACAGCTGGTAGGAACTTAGATATTGCTAGGACGTAACTTCCCCGCCCCCCCATCTCCCACAACCCCCAACAAAAACAAACAACAAAAACACACCTTTCTGCAGCTGTGACTGGTCTCACTCACAGCCCGTCGTGACCTGACGGTTTCACAGCCTGTTGTCACTCAGACCTGCCACTCGTTCATATTTTCAGGCTCTGATTACGCCTTTAGGCGTGGAATTTCGCTCATTCCGCGAAAGAACACTTTTTTGACATTACCGGATATTTAATTCTTATTGCAGAGGAATAAATATATTTTATTTCATCTAATGTTGCATATGGGGTTTTTTACATAGAAATTATGCATATTCAAATCTCTTGCATTTCTGTCTTATTCATTCTTCAAATTGTTGGTAAAGATTGTGTGTACATTTTTTCTGTGAATTTTGCCAGCATCCATTAAAACAATTTTTGCCAATAAAGTTATGCGATATTGACTGATTTCCATTAAATTTCTTTTTCCTCCGAGTGTTACCATAATATGCTTTAAAAAGCCTTAAACAGATGTAAATAAAGATATGCGATATGGACTGATTTCCAATCTATTCTTATTTTCCTCTGAAATGGTGGGTTTGCGTGCCTTGGTCTCACCTGCCTTGGTCTCACCTGCCTTCACATGATGTAGGGTCACAGCATGTCACGTGACACTGTGTCACGTTCTATCGTGACGTGACCACTGGTACGCAGCTGCACTGTCTCGGCGCTCACTGGACATGTTCCTGGGTGTGACACTACTTGTGCTCTGTAGCCAAATTAATAAGTGGTGTTAAAGAAAATGGTAACGGTTGTAAGTTAACATTATAGCTAGAACTTGGCATGAATTTATGATAGAAGGAACATCGTGGATGGAAATTACCAAGTGCATTAGGAAGGGGGGAAAACTTTCAGCCCCAAAGAGAATTTCCCGCCTGCTTTTTGTTAAAGGTCTGAGCTGTTCTCATTCAGACTGACACTGTGAGTGTGTGGCTTTGAATTCTATAGTAATGGCATCAGAATCATGTAGAATGGTGCCGGTATTCACACTGACACTATGTGAGAGTGTGGGGGTTTGAATTGTAGATTGTCATCAGAATCATCTAGAAGGGTCCAGGTGTTTTCAGTGACACTGTGTGAGTTGGTTGGATTGTAGAGTAATGTCATCAGAATCATGTAGAAGGGTGCAGGTATTCACTGACCCTGAGTGGAGGTGGGTTTGAATACATGGGATCACAGTTCCGACTGCATGCGCTGAAAATGGCGTTGGCAGCAAAGCAAATGCGAATAGCCATTGAGTTTGTCGATACACGGAGGGAAAAACTTCTATTTTATTCAAAATGAATAGAAATACATAATTTGGCATAAACATGTATGCACACATGTAATATAATGATTTGATGAATGTAGCTAAGACAAAACTAGCCATAGTTCAGGAATGAAAGATCTCCGCGATTTCGCAGATTTCCAGGATTCTTCCTGTAGCTATAAGTGTATACTGATACGTTGTTCAAACGCCGCAGCAATATGTGGTGCAGACGCCATAGCACTATCCTCGTATACTACTAATACATGCTTCAAACAGTGCAGCACTGTCAGCGTATACTACTAATAGATGCTTCAAACGTACATATATGATACCCGACTTCGGGGAATTTTCCGCGATTCCCTGACAATGCTAAGCCTATGGGAGAATATCAGCATTTCCGCTTTTTTTCTCCGAGACCACTTTCATCCCTGATAGTTTTGAGCACATTTTGAGCTAAGAAACATACAATTCCACACAAAACAATCAGTGATATCCACATCACCATTATTAATTCTTGTTTTAAATATTAAAATGCCAAATGTGTTAACATACACTTGTTTCAGAGAAATATATAACCAATATCTTATTAACCCTACTAATTTTCTAGTTCTACATATGTCATTAACCATAGGCTATAAATAAAAACATTAATAAAATAAGTAAGACTGACTCTGGCTATGGCTCCAACACTAGTCTGTGCCCAGATTTGTCTAAATCTAAATGCACATTGCATAAGATGTGCATATTATATTGATGTAAATGCAATGCTTGATAAAAGATTAATATTGTAGTGGTCTGCACTGACCTCTCAGGCAAGTAACCACATAGACAGGTAGGCGTGGGGAGTGTGTTGATATCAGGGAGCCCAGGTGGTGTAATGGTTAGCACACTGGCCCGGAATGCAAAGAGATGTGGGTTCGAGTCCTGCTCTAGGCACAGTATTTCCCATTTTCATCACCCCCACGACACTGGTGCCGTGACCAGGATCCTGTACAAGCTTTGCGCTGTATGGTTGTTGAACCTACCCTGTGTATGTATGTGTTAGTGCATTGCCTGTATGTATGTAATTGTAAGCATTACAAGACTTACAATTCCAGGGGGACGAGTGTAGTGGTCTGCACTGACCTCTCAGGCAAGTAACCACATAGACAGGTAGGCGTGGGGAGTGTGTTGATATCAGGGAGCCTAGGTGGTGTAATGGTTAGCACACTGGCCCGGAATGCAAAGAGATGTGGGTTCGAGTCCCGCTCTAGGCACAGTATTTCCCATTTTCATCACCCCCACGACAATATCTTAATTTATTATATATATTTTTTTAGTTGGTGTTCTATGTTTCAAACAAGAGCTGAAACTAGCCCATTTCATAGCTGCACCCAGTGTATTAGCATGTGCCATGTGCTTCTCGTGGGTTTGTTTTGCTCTGATACATCCCACAATGCACTGTGTCGCTGGAACGGTGATGTAGTCTATTGTGCAGTAATATCATCTAGAAGGGTGCAGGTGTTCACACTGACACTGGGTGTGGGTTTGAATTGTCGAGGAATGCCATCAGAATCATGTGGAGGTGTTCACACTGATACTGTGAGTGTTGGCGCTGTCGGTGGAAGCACTAAGAACACACTAATAAATGATGAACAGACGGTGGCGTATCTTCAGGTTACGATGCTGCTTTGTACTCGGCCGCCACCACCTACTACCAGCAGCAGCAGGCTGCTAAGACAGGAACCACCTGGCAGTACAAGAAGGGGCAGCAGGCGAACAAACCAAAGCAGAAACAGCCGCCCAAACCTCCCCAGCTGCACTACTGCGAGGTGTGCAAGATCAGCTGCGCTGGACCACAGGTGAGCTCCTGCAATCCACAATCTTAGCTGACCTGACTCTTTCAGCCCTAAAGAGATTTCAATCGTTTTATGTCCTTCGAGTCTTATCAGAATGCTTTCAACCGGAAGGGTTAACTGGGTGCTCCAGTTACCATATAAAAGCTTTAACTACTAATTGAGATGGGATCCTGATTATTTTAAGTTGACTGAAACTAGTTGGAAAGGGGCAATTCATGCTGCACAATAAAGTAATCTTGCTTGGGTTTGTTCATGCAGACATACCGCGAACATCTTGAAGGACAGAAACACAAGAAGAAGGAGGCAGCCCTGAAGACTGGTGGCACGGCGGCCACGGGCCGAGGCCAAAACCAGCTACGCTGCGAGCTCTGTGACGTGTCCTGTACAGGCGCAGATGCCTACGCCGCACACATCAGAGGAGCCAAGCACCAAAAGGTACCTGCTGCTTGTTGGTGCAGCAACACTTAGTCGAGCAGTCACTTAGTCGAGCAGTCACTTAGTCGAACACTGGTCAGTCAGCAGTCACGTGTTTAGTCAGAAACTCGCCCCATTACAAATGCTAAGCAGTTTAAAGATCTGGTCACATGATTTTTATTGCGTGTTTGTTACATGAATTTTTGTCTAAGATCATACTTTGCGGATTTGTACGGGTCTTCGAAAACCTGGATAGTCATGGACTTGGATAATTCAGCAACTTGGAACAGAAATTGGTGTATACATATAGACCTATTTCATATAACGTCAGCACAGCTATCTAGGTCAGTGGCTGCAGGACGTCACACTGCAGACTCAATGGCTTTGAGCAATCTTCATAGAGAAAATGTGAAATATCTCTAAAACCACACCACCTAGACACAAACCGCTTGGAACACATAGAAAACATGTTTAACAAACAGATTACATTAAATTGATACGGTTAGGGTTCTGCATTTCTATTAATTTTGAATAAAATAGACGTTTTGCACTGCGCGTTATGGCAAACTCAATGCATTGTCAATGACCGTGAGCAATCTTCATACAGAAAAAGTTAAATATCTCTTAAACCACACCACCTAGACACAAACCACTTGGAACACGTATAGAAAACATGTTTAACAAAAGATTGTATTAAATTGATGTGGTTAGGGTCCTGCATTTCTATTAATTTTGAATAAAACTGACGTTTTGCACTGCACGTACCGGCAAATTCAAACCATTGTCAATGGCTGTGCCCAATCTTCATTACAGAAAAAGGTAAATATGTCTAAAGCCACACGACCTAGACACAAACCGCTTGGAACACATAGAAAACATGTTTACCAAAGAGATTATACTAAATTTATATGGGTAGGGTTATGCATTTCTATTAATTTTGAATAAAACTGACGTTTTTCACTCTGCCTATTGGCAAACTCAATGGCAGTGTGCCTTTGTTCTGCAGCCAAGCTGCGTGCGCATACACAATGTTTATAAACATTGAAAGGGGTCTATAGTGAAGGTTTATTAAATTTCTTTTTCATCTGATGTTATTGGTTACAGTAGTTTGATATCATTTTTTGGTCAATTGTCTTGTTTATTTGTACCACTAGCTCAACTTTGTGTGATGTTATATGGGTGGTTGGGATGGCTGAGAAAGGGGGTACAACTTTAGTGGCCACTCGGCAGGTTGGGTCGCACTGGTCGGTGTGAGCTACTCGGTGCTCTGCCGTTGGGCAGTGCGAGCCCAAACCGCCAGGTGTCAGGGTAGGCGTCGGTCGTAGTGTATAGATGGCGCCACTGTCAGCGGCCCTAGAGATGCGGTTGAGGGCCTTTCGGTCCCACACCCCAAATTACCCATAATTCACCCACTCGGACAAATGGAACAAAAACGGAATATAGTATATTATATTTATTTAACATAGAATTAATCATAACCGATTGACAGTTGAGCAGTATCGGTTGAGCAGTATCGTTCAGGTAGGTACAGAGACCGAGCAAGAATAGCAGTTCAAATATAATGTGAAGTGTAAGATCAAGCTCTCAGTCCAAATTAAACAGCGCTCAAACCTCTTATCAAAGGGTTGGGTAGGTGGGAGAGCGAAGTAGACAGAGCAGCGACCCGCGGAGAAGTGAGGCAGATAGTGTAGTGTGATTCGTGAAGAAAGCTAAAAATAGACAGTGCCTCGTGTGCAAATTACCCATGTTAGCCTGCCGCCACAACATGAACAATTCAGAATCCCAGGCCTGGTATTGTTTTAAAAATCCTGGAAAATGAAAATCATAACTGTTTGTTTTTTGTAATCCGATATTCACTGACATGCCTGAATTTGTTTGTTTATGCTTATTTACATATCACATCTTGCAAAGTGAATCGACTATTTTTCGGACTACTTTAATTTAATAAATGTCCTAGAATTTTGCTTGGAATTTTATGTGTTAAAATGGGTGTGAACCTTGTATTGGGGTATTTGAATCCGAACCTTTTCTGACAGCAAGAGAGTTGTGGCAAGATGGAATAAACACTTCCATAAGCTACTCAACGTCCTTGGTGACAGATCACGAAGCTCTGGACAACATCCAGCAGCGCATGCCTCGATGAGATTCCAACCATGGATGAGATGGCTTAGAGCAATCGGCAGCCTGAAAGATGGCAAAGCACCTGGGGGTGATGGAATTCCTGCTGAAGTATGGAAGCATGGAGGAGACAATCTGTTCAACAGACTGCACCAACTAATCACCAATGCCAGGGAGGAGGGTTCTGTACCCCAATCATGGAAGGATACCAGCATTGTAACCATCTACAAGAAAGGTGATCGAACAGACTGGGAACTATAGAGGAATCTCTCTTCTTTCCATAGCAGGCAACAGACTATCTATTCACATAACACCTGATGTAGTTCCGGAGTCACAGTGTGGCTTCAGAGGTAACCGGAACACCTTGGATATGATATTTTGTCTCCAACAGCTACAAGAAAAGTGCATTGAGCAGGACCGACCACTGTACAGGGTATTAGTCGATTTCAGTAAGGCGTTTGATACAGTCTGGAGGACCGGGCTATGGCAGCTACTGGGGAAGTATGGATGCCCAAAGAAGTTCACAACTATCAGGGATGAAAGATCTCCACGATTTTGCAGATTTCCAGGATTTTTCCTGTAGCTATAAGTGTATACTAATACGTTGACTTAAACTGCATCACCATCAGCGTATATCTATACTAATATGTGGTGCAGACGGTGCAGCACTATCAGCATATACAACTAATATATGCTTCAAATGCCGCAGCACTATCAGTGTATACTACTAATACGTGCTTCAAACGTCGCAGCATGGTCAGCATATACTAATACCTGCCTCAAACGCCGCAGCACTATCAGCATATATCAATATGAATGACACCCGACTTCCTGGAATTTTCCGTGATTCCCTGACAATGCTAAACCTATGGGAGAATATAAGCATTTCCGCTTTTTTTCCCAAGAGATCACTCTCATCCCTGAACTATGATCGAGGCTATACATACAGGAATGATGGCGAAGGTTAGTGTTGGAGGGGAAGTCTCGGAATCGTTCGGGGTTACCAATGGGGTCAAGCAAGGTTGTGTACTGGCCCCCACGCTCTTCTCCATCTTCATATCAGCAATGCTCGATGAGGCTTTCCGACACATGGGGGTGGGGTGGGGATGGCCTCTATATACAGTCCAGACAGAGCGCTGACCTATTCAATGTCGCACACTTCAGAGCGAAGACCAAGACTACTCGGATACTGGTGAGAGAGCTGCTATTCGCAGATGACAGTGCACTGGTTGCCCACTCTGCTGAAGAGATCCAGAAAATAGTGGATGCTTTCTCTGATGCATCAAAGAAGTTTGGCGTGAAGATTAAGATCAAGAGACGGTGCTGTACCAACCCAACTCTACAAGAACCCGAGGAGATCATGGTTGACGGAAACAAGCTGAACTCTTGTTCCGGAATTCACCTACCTCGGAAGCACTATATCAAGTGATGGACGCATTGATTCTGAAATACAGTGGGGGATGGCCAAGGCTAGCGCATCTTTCGGTCGACCACGCCAGAGACTCTGGAACAACCATGTCTCCATTCGGGTCAAAGGCAAGATCTACCGTGCAATCGTGCTATCCACCCTACTATACGGTGCCGGGGCCTGGACAGTGTACAGACGACAGGTGAAAAAGCTGCATGCCTTCATGATGCGACATATGCGTTCAATCATGAGGCGAACCTGGAAGGACAAAGTGACAAATAAGGAAATACTCGAACAGACCATTCAGGTCAACGGCAAGATCTACCGTGCAATCGCGCTATCCAACCTACTATACGGTGCCGGGGCCTGGACAGTGTACAGACGACAGGTGAAAAAACTGCATGCCTTCATGATGCAACATCTGCGTTCAATCATGAGGCTAACCTGGAAGGACAAAGTGACAAATAAGGAAATACTCGAACAGACGGGCTGCCCTCTATGGAAGATCTTCTGATCAAAATGAATCTCCGGTGGACTGGACACCTCATGAGGATGTCATCAGACAGGCTACCAAAGCAGATCCTCTATTCTCAACTGTCTTCTGGTTACAGAAAGAGAAGGTGCCCTCGTCTCCAGTTCAAGGATACCATCAAGAGAAACCTGAAGCTGAGAGACATTAAGACCGACTCATGGACGCAACTCTCAAAGCAGAGAGCTATATGGAGAGCGGCATTCAAGTAATGAAAGCAGTCTTTGTCACATCGCGACCGACAGCATGATGATGATGATGATGAGTCCGAACCCAATATCTGGATTGGTCTGCAGAATACCAGTAGACTGAGTTCCCCATGGCTATTATTAGTAGTTCTTTGACGTCACACATGGAAGAGAAGAATGGTCTTGCATAGTCATACTTCAAATTTATTTTTGCCTTACTTTCGAGGTCTGTAATATGCTCAACCTTAATGTCACTGAGGATGATAATCATGTGGACTGAATGAGACCATAGTTCCTCAGACGATGCTATGATTTGGCTCTAAATAGGTATCCCAAGTGATTTTTAGAAACAGGTCTGAGCTTAATTTAATGGATTTCATCTGGTAGGATATTTAATTTGTCAAAATCGCTCTAATATTCAGGAAGATATGGGCGTTTTTAGGTTGTTACTTAATTGGGCCCATCCGAACCTAACAAGATAGCATTTTTGATGGTCCCCCAAATTAAAACTAATCACCCTATCTCACTTCTAATGTTTTTTCTGGTGATTCCATGGCCTGTATAAAGAGAATGTTGAAATCTAGGGGTGTGAGATGGTTACATTTCAAGATATGGATCTTCCAAAATGCTTAAAAAAAACTACAATTTAACTCACCATTTTTCAAATTTAGCTGTGGAGCACTTTTAGAGGTGGGCTTGTGGAAAAAATATGCACCCCAGATGGATTATTCTTATTTCTCCCTGATCTATGGGTGAGTCTTGGCACAATTTTTTTTTCAGGACTGCATACGATTGGGAAAAGTTGATAGAAATAGGTCCAAAATGCTCCAGAGCACAATTTGGCAAGTGATAAAATCTGGTAAAATGAACAATTTTGAGAAAGTTTTAAATGACACAGAAAATCACCTGTACAAGATAATTGCATGAAATTTTCAGACTTTATTAGGCTCAATATCTTTCTATTTCTATTATATAAAATACACTTTGATATATGTGAATTATTTTAAGTTTACAATGATTATGATCAAATCTGACGAAATGCCCAATTTTGAGCAAGTTTAAAATGACACAGAAAATCACCCATACAAGATAATTGCATGAAATCTTCAGGCTTTATTATCGTCAATATGCTCTTTCTATTTACAGTATATAATATGCTTTGACATATGTGAATTATTTTAATTTTATAATGATTGTGATCAAATCTGGCAAAAAAGCCCAATTTTGAGCAAGCTTGAAATGGCACAGAAAAACACATGTACAAGATAATTCCATGAAATCTGGAGATTGTATTATCCTCAATAGGCTCTTTCTATTTACATCATAATCTATATGATACGTGGCCAGGGAGGAGAGTAAGGCGGTAGTTGGAATAAAACACTTTATTCATCAGAAGGTCAAGTGCAGACAATATGAGAAACAGGACAATATTAGATAATTAATTAATAGCAATGAGGATAATGAACAATTAATAGCAATCAGGGTAATGAAACAATATAAATATGAGGTACAATGTGGTAACATGTGAAAGTCATCAAGGACCTGAGGTCAGTGTCAATCATGGGGGGCAGGGACCCCGAAGAGCCCTCCACCAAAACGGAGAGGGCCCGAGGGGGGCGATCCGAGGGACGTATGCATGCACGGCTTCGGATGTCCATGTACCCTGGGCCATTATGTCCTCCAGGGGCACCCCGGCGTGGTGGCAGGCCTGGGCGGCTCCCCGGCAAAGGCTGTGCAGGGTGTAGCCATCCGGGGAGGGCACCCCGAGGACCCGGAGGGCACCGCGGAGTATGGATGTCAGGGTCCGCGGGCGAGAGCTGCGCAGGGCCGCGAGGAGGCGGGCCATGAACTTCCTCGCGGGGAGGACGCAGCTGCCGACGTGGTTTAGGCAGCCAAGGACGCTCTGGAGGGCCGCGACCCGGGCCTCACAGTCGGCCACGAGCTCGTCTACTTTGTCGGGGGCGATGCGGATCGTCATGGCCTCGCTGTCGATGGCAAAGCCAAGCCAGGAGACCCGCACCGCCGGAGGGTGGCATTTACCTGAGGCGACCTCCAGGCCGAGGGTAGGTCAGCTCCCATCCGACAAAATCGTCCACGTAGACGAGGGCGTTGTAGCCCTCCCGCCGGAGGATCCAGGCCACCGCCGCGGTGACCCTGACGCAGGCGGCGCCTGAGGTCGACGTATGTGGCCCCCCTCAAAGGTGACCCCAAAGAGAGGGCAGGAGAGAGGGTCGGCGCGCAGCTGGCGGTATCGGCCGTCCAGGTGTGGGGGATCCCGAGGTATTCACATCGGGGTATCCCCGCGTTTACACTGCCTCCGGGAGGGTATGAGAGATCGACGATGAGCCACCTCTTTCCCGGGTCGGATTTGGGGTGGGTCATCATCGGGGAGACCTGTGTCCAGGGGGTGAACGGGGGGGATAGGAAGAGGGCGCCGTGGGCGAGCTCTGTGGATATGAACTCCCGGAGGTGGACTAGGTGCTCCTGGGCTTCCCAGTGGTTTGTGTAGGTGGGGGGGGGGGGCGCCAGCGGAGTAGTTCGCAGGGAAGCCGAACTCCAGGAGGTCCTTATCGTGGTAGTCCCGGAGGCGGCTTCTCCATGCGGGGTTGTGGAGGGCTGAGGTGAGGGGGGATGCGGGCAGCCAAAAAGTTGGGGAGGCCCCCACCATGGAGGGTGTCGTAGGCCCTGGAGAAGGTGGGGTGGGAACTCCAGGCCGCGCCTGAAAGGTGGGACCATATGGAGAGGGCGGGGAGGGTGTCCTGGAGGGCGGGGCTGATGACCTCGGCGATAGGCTCTCCGAGGTCGCCGCGGGGGTGGGGGCGAGGGAGGAGGTTCTGTGTGTGCGGGAGAGGGGGAGGTCAAAGTCTCGTGGACAGGGGGTGGTGGGTGAGTCGAGGTGGTGGTGGAGGGGTGGGGTCGAAGTCGGGAAGGTGGTGGATGTATGCGGTATCACCGTGCGTGGGGGCGGTTGGTGGAGCGGTGAGCCCTGGCGGGGGGTGTTAGTCTGTCGGCTTGGATGTGAGGGGTGGCGGGGGGTGGCTGGCGGCTTGGATATGAGGGGTGGTGGCGGCATAGTTTTGAGGGCGGGGTGCGGCAGAGATGTGACGGCCGGTGGCGGGGGTTGCTGGGGGGGGGGGGGTGAGATGTGAGGGGTGCGTTTGGCGTGGTTCGGGTATCGGGGGTGTGAGCGGCGGAAGTTGTGGCCGGCGGCATCCGGTCTCCCCCGGAGAGTGTCCGGTGCGCGGCGGTTGGCGTGGGTGTTGTGTGGCGGGGGGCGGCGTCTCTGACATCATCAGAGCGGCGGCGAGTCTGTCGGCGGGGGTCTCTGATGGCATCATCAGAGCGGCGGCGAGTCTGGTGGTGGGGGGGGGGGGTCCGACACGGGCGGGTTCCGTGGGTGGTTGGAGGGGCGGGGGTGGGTCGCCGCCGCCGGACTAAAAATCCAGCGAGGTGATCGGGGGGGGGGGGGGGGGGGGGCGACTGAGGCGCGCTCCCGGGTGCGTTTCATAAAGCAGACTGCCTCACTGTGGGCCGTAAGGATGCGGAGCACGTTCGCACAATATGCGCAGGCGTGCCTTTTGCGCGCCCCCTGGTCTCCGTGCGCCTCGCCGGCCGGGGCGAGGTCGCACGAGGCGGGATCCCTGTTCCAGGCGGGGCAAGGGGTCCCGTAGGCCTCGCGGGGGTCGGCTGATTGGGCGACTCTGGGCTGGGGGGCGGCTGATCGGGCTGCGGCCCGATGGGCTAATGCTCTGACTCCTCCGGGAGCGCTCATGGGGGTGACCACGTCCATCCGGCGGGTGTTGATGGCGACTGGGTCGAGCCACCCATCCGGTAGCCGTCCGTCGGCGATCCAGGCGAATATGCTCTCGGAGTAGCACCGCACGGTCGGCCACGGATGGGTGACGCAGTCTGTTAGCACCGTGAGGTTGTGGTGGAGTAGTCCGGGGAGGGAGTCCGAGGGGAAGGCCGGATGCAACTCCAGCACCCGGAGGGCGAGGTTGTATTCCTCCATGGTGGCCTCGCCCCTTTTCACTGCCTTCCCCTCGGCCCCCCTCTCTATGAGGTCGTTAGGAAATATATACCCCGAGGGAATACCTTTTCGTCGTCCCGTGTTCTGCGCCTCGGTCGACTCCAGGATGTCCCGCACCGCCTCGGCGGCCCAGCTGGGGGAGTGGTCGGGGGCGGCAGGGAGGCGGCCTGTTGGGTGGAGTAGAGGCTCTGTCTGCTGTAGCGGCGGTAGGTGGGGTGCACGTCTTGCTAGGACGTAAAACAACAACAAACAGCACGTCTTGGGGCGAGCGTCCGGGGGTGGGCATGAGGGAGGCCGCCCCCGTCGTCCCAGAGGTAAGGTCCTGGAGGAGCTCGGCTCGGCGATCCTCCACGGAGGTCGCCGGGGCGGTTGCCCGAGGAGGGGCGACGGCCATGGACTGCACGAGGGCGGTGAGGTGATTCATGGAGGCTGTCTGCGCCTCCATGGCGGTGGCCCTGGAGGTGGCCTCGGATTGGAGGCTGGGGGCGGCCGATGTCGCGGAGGCGGCATCGTGAGAGTAGGTGGATGCGCTGCTCCCACGGCCCGCCGCGGAGGCGGGGAGATGAGAGAGCCAAAAGAAAAAGTTAGTGCTCCAGGAGAGTGATGAGAGGCGACTGGCTGAGAGCAGCTATGCGGCCGGTCTATAAGGCTGGGGGGGGGGGGGGGTTGCGGCAGTGGAGGGAAGTGGGGGGGGGGGGGTCCTCCTCCCCTACCACGAATCAATCGCAATGCGAGCATTACGACCAATACACTTTGATAGATGTGAATTATTTCAATTTTACAATGATTTTATACATTTCTTCAAAAGTAGCAAAAATCCTTGCACATGGCCAGTCAGGTAATAAGTACTACTACCACATAGGTACCCCACGTGATTTTTAAAAACGGGTTTGAGCTTGATTTAATGGATTTCACTTGTTAGGATATTGAATTTGAAAGAAAATGACACCTCCATTTTTCAAAATTGATCTAATATTAAGGAAGATATGGACTTTTTTTAGGTTGTTACTCTATTGGTCCTGCTCAAAGCTAAAAAGATAGAATTTTTTATAGCTCCGAAAATTAAAACTAGGGCAATGAGCAGTGGAATGAGGAAGACCAGTTCTCCTGCTTAAACTACTAATGTACAACAACAAAATTTATTTTAATTTTTTTTTAACCCAATCTTTAGTCATTAAATCGCAGTGCGCTTAAGCGCCATAGGTTCGCACAGGAAATTAAATTCTCTTTAATTCAATACCAACTTTTAAGGGTTTTTAAATTATATTTTCAGTAGAAAATAGCACTTAAAATGGAAAGTTTTGTAACTTCAAATTTCAATCAATTTTTTTTGCATTTTCTCTAAAATTAAAACGTATACAGTTTTATATGAATGGAAAGCTCAGAATCTCTCTTTAATTCAATACCAACTTTTAAGGGTTTTAAAATTATATTTTCAGTAGAAAATAGCACTTGAAATGGAAATTTTTTGTAACTTCAAATTCCAATCATTTTTTTTTGCATTTTCTCTAAAATTAAAACATATACAGTTTTATATGAATGGAAAGCTCGGAATCTCACCTATCTAGGGGTATTAGTACCTTTTCCTGGGTACTTTGATCAACAAATGGTGTTGTTGCACAAATTGGATGTACACTAGCTAATTGTACCGTGACAGATCTCCACCTGGGAATTACCATGGTTTGAGAGTTGGTAGTAGTTTTTATTTAGCTATATCAGGCTTATTTATTTGAATAATAAAATGAATCCAAGACCAGGTTAAAGGTAAGAGAAGAGAACAAAGGTTGTTTCTGCTGTAATAAATTTGTAAAAACCCTTTGTGGTTTGTTTTGCCAGGGTGTTGAAATGGACCATTTTTTGACAGAATTTGGCATATTCAACAAGTAATCAGCCTGTGGTTGGGGTACCTACTCTAAATAACTCCTAGAGAACAAATAAGTTGTTTGAAACTATGCAAAGTATAGTTGATCATAACTGTAAGTAAAGCTGTTTTGGTCATGTTACAGCCCCTTTAATACAGTTAGATGTCCACCCTATGACATGGGCAGCTGGTCAGGTTGTTTTTTTCTCCATATAATGAGCACTTTTGATTGTAATCCTGATTTATGGCTGAGTAAGCTATCACAAATTCACAAGTATGTTTTTTTTAAATAAGTTTTTTTCATTTAAGAGACAACAGAAAATCCAACACAACTTGCTTGTTTCAGGTACTGAAGCTGCACACAAAGTTAGGCAAACCGATTCCGTCCACGGACCCAGTGGTAGTTTCATCCAACAGTGGTGTGACCTCCACATCATCAGGCAAAATGGTAGTGTCATCCTCAACAAACGCCAAGCCAGTCACGAAGCCAGTCACCACCGTCACTCAGACAGCCATGCCCCCAAAGAAAATCATGTCCACCCCAAAGATAACATTCATTGGTAAGTGCCCAACCCCAAACAAATTATCTTCTATTTACACTATAAAGTTGCCGTGAGTGCGCACTGCCACAAGTCGGTACCCATCCTTATATGACCTTAGATGTTGTCAGGATATAAATCCCCAACAAACCAGTTTCCTGATCGTCAAATGGTGTGGTTCCTGCCATACACTTGTTTCAAATGTTTATTGCAGTGAAATTGTCCTAGCAACTATTGTACATGGGATAAAATACAATTTTGTGATCCTGGGCCACGTTCAGGGTACGCCTCCGAGGCGTCTCCCTTTTCAGACTGGACACAAACAGTGCCTCGGAAATGACCGCCATTTTCGAGGCAATCGGCTGTTTTTGCCATTGAGAGTAGCGTGAGGTCAGGAGTTTCTCCTGAGACGACTCGGCGGCATACCCTGAAAGCGGCCCTGGTGTGTGTATTCACCACTTCTCCTACCTGCTGCTGTGTAAGCTGTAGCTGTGACCTGATGTGCTTGGTCTTAACCGCGGTCCTTCCTGAGAGATTAGCGGAACTGTGAATGCCTATATTCTACAAACCTCATAACGCAACAACAAAATATTAAAAATATGCAGCTTGTATTTACATAATTTAGAATGATCAGTGTCGTCTATTTGTAGCCTTATCAATTTGGCCTCTCATTTATTTATGGAACAAGATTGGATTAAAAGTTTATTTATGAGTGTTAATTAATTGTTGAATGTGTGAACAGGTGGCAGCACATTGAAGACCACGGGCAATAAGACAGACGAGATGAAGTCGAATGAGCAGAAACAGGCTGAGCTGGCAGCCCAGATACTGCAGGAAGGTATGTAGTCTTTCGGGGGTTTTCCAATGTGGAAGGGTATTTATGTCAAGGGTTCAATCCACGAAAGCTTGCAATCCTGCATTTTCGTGATTGACTACTGCAAGCAATTATTAATTAACATCACTATATAATATACACTAAATGTAATTTAATACCAGACGTGACGTGAATTGCACCGCCAGCCCTCCCACCGTAAATATCGACTTGCCAATCATTCCTATTTGTGTCGAGTTATTTCGGTTTTCAGCCTTTGGTTCTGCCTATTCATGTGGAATCTCAATCATTGTGCGAAAAACAAACAGAAACTTTGTGTACGAGGGGCAATTCTGAATGTTAATTCGTCTTGCAGAAGAATTAATATATTTCACCCACCAACAAAATGTTGAATTAGTCATTACAGGTGATGGTTTTGGAATACAAAATATATGCACGTTAAATTTATTTATTAGATTTCTCTTGGCCATTCTTCAAATTGGTAATATAAATTTCAACCCGGTAAAGATTATATGTTTAATGTTATATATTTTTTGGTTTCTGTGTGCCCGTGTACGCTTAGTGTGCATGAATAAATTATAAATTAAACAGGTGCTGATATGTACGTGTGATGGAAATGATTTCTACACAATGAAATGTTGTCAGGTCTGTAAATGTAGGAAAGTGGAATATTTGAATAACTCCACGAGTAGTGCCATGGTATTGAACTGTGATTCATATATATAGTTCAGTGGTTTTGTGTTTCTCCCATATTAAATATTTAAAGCTAATTGTTATTGACCTTTAGTTGAAAGTAACTTATTATAAACTTCGGTGATATTTGAAGAGGCAAATTCATTTTGGCATGCATGTAGCTGTGTTTAATTGACACTTTTCCACTCGAGCTACCTGGAAATTATTGCGACTGCCGTCACATGGTGTAATTAATATGACAAATGTGCGAATAAAACGCCCTGGTAGAGTAGGTGTGGGTAGAGTCAAATGAAACCAACTCGTCTGTGAGTAAAGATGCAACTTTTCCACTTTATTTGTACAGCAGGACCAGTAACATGACCAACACAACTATCATGATCTTATATGACTATTCATGGTTGGTATATCTTGCAACAACCTATTCACTGCAAGTTATCTAGGGCTGAATCAAGGTTGCAGGCCAGTCGTCAAGCTGTGACATTATTGTCCTCATGACCTGTTTTAACTGTTACAACTATTCTTAGTAGTTCTAAGTGCAATGCCAGGACATTAAACAAACAAAACTCAGGGTCTCTCGCACGAGAGGGAAAATTTTCGGGTTAAACTGGATCAAATAAAATATAATTATGTTATTGTTATTGTGAATCAGGTAATCTGTTCTTCGCAGTGTCTCTTGCTGCTAATGGTATCGGATTGGCTGACCGTGGAGGGGTGTTGACTGCTTATTTGTGCTTGTCTTGTGACAGATAAGGAGGATGCTAAGCTGGCGCTGGTGACCGGCGATAAGGATGTGCAGCCTGTCGGTGAGCTTCCATGTGGTTAATCGCACTTAGAACACAGAACACCGATTGTCTACTTCATTTTGTTTTCTTGTTTTAGCTTTTTGGTGCTGTTTTCCAGGTCCTTCAGTTATAGTGGTTAGTCTGTAAAGGCCCTGTCACACTGCATAAGCGTATGCTGATGTATGTGAAATGCTGTCATACGACGGGAATTTTGAACACGCTAAAAATACTACTTATGCCAAACGTACCCATAACTTGTCTCAGCGTACCCATAACTTGTCTCAAATACAGATTTGTTTGATTAGGGAATAATTGGTATCAATTTATTATTTAAAAAAAAGATTGCTGTGTAATGTGCTTGGGGTTTTGAAGGGTGGCTTAATTTCAAGCATGAAAGGTTTGCTTGTGTAATTGTTTATTTTTCATTGTAAATGTGTTAGAGAAAATAGCTTTGACAATACAGAAAGCTGCAGCATCGAGTGCACAGGTCTGGTAGTGTATGTTTTACGCACATGTAGTTGGTATGAGTGTTGTATGTTTTAGCGCCCATCACTCACTCTGGATGTTGGTTTTCAGGACAAGAATATATTGAGGAGGTTAAGAACGAGACTGGGAAGACCGTTAGCTTTAACTGCAAACTGTGTGAGTGCAAATTCAATGACCCGAACGCCAAAGAAATGCACATGAAGGGCCGCCGGCACCGCCTTCAGTACAAGGTTAGTCAACCGCTGCTGGTCGAATGTAGGCACCACTTACATGCAGATTAGTCAACCGCTGCTCGTCGAATGTAGGCACCACTTACATGCAGATTAGTCAGAACAGCCTACCTACTCCTTCCTTATTTTGGGCAGTTACACTCAGTGTTGATATTTACTGAGTGACACTCAGTGGGTAGGTTCTATGTTAATGTCAATCAATCACTAGCTGCCAGCTTTAGCTATTTGAATTGGAATTGTGTAGAACAATGATTTCAGGTCATTAGGCAATACACTGTTTCATTTCTTTACACTGAATACAGATATGGAGCTAATATATGGATAAATAGCCATCTAATATATTTTACAGTCCCTTTCTAGGGCAGAGATGAGGGTTGACGGTAAAGTGGGTGATGTTAGACTGTTGCCATATGCTTTATTTAAGTCTGTTTATCAGAGGCTATGATGAATAGTTGTCAGTAACAATTCTAGTCTAGTTCTGGGCAAGTGTAGAAATGAAATCACTGGTTATTATTCAGATAGTTTGATTCAGGTGTCTTGACATGTGGGTTTACATTACAGAACTGGGCGAAATTTATCTGCGAGAAGTGGATGCCTTATAACCATGATGATGAGGGCTGTCTGTTTGCAGAAAAAGGTGGACCCGTCGTTACAGGTGGAGGTGAAGCCGTCCATCCGGGCGCGCAAGCTGCAGGAGGAGAAACTGCGGCGCCAGGCAGCCAAGGAGGACTACTGGCGGCGGCGCGATGCGGAGGAGCGTTGGCGTGAGGAGATGAGGTGTGTACACAGTATCACGTGGGGCCCGGGGGGTGTGCTCATCAATACTGAATAAGACTCATTGAATCCACATTCCTGCTTAGCTGAGCCATAAAAATCTAGCATTGGTGGTTGGTCATTGGTGTAAGGCATCTGCACTCGGGCGATTGCCTGTTAACCTTTGTGTAGTGTGACTGGTTCTGTTACCTCCACATTGCCTATTAACCTGTGTGCAGTGTGACTGGTTCTGTTACCTCCACATTGCCTGTTAACCTGTGTGCAGTGTGGCTGTCAGTAGTTTGTCACATGACCGTGCCTCGTGAGGAACCGGGTTAGAATAGTTCCTCTGCACCCCTTTGCAGATGGTAAAACACGAAAAATGTGGCGGCTCGTTTGCCGTGAGTCGCGGCTTGTGTCGTTGGAGGAAGGGATCCTGGTTCATGAGGACTACAGGGGGCCAATGCTCCTTGTGGACCAACACTGCACTTTGGCCTCGGCTTCATCTATATGAGAGGTTTGACTGGCCCGTTCCAATCAATCGGTTGGTCATGCCAAGCCCTAGGTAGATTAATGGAGAATGAAATATTATTTTTTACCCCTACGGACAAAATGTCTAATAGGCCTGTCACACTACGACATAATGAGCTAACGTGAGCCAACGTAGGTGAATTTTGGTCATTACCTTGAGGTACGGCGGGTTTCGTCATGCATACCGAGTGTTGTAGCCTTTAAGGCTACACCAATTATAATAATATATACCAGACGGGATGGCCGAATGAGTTAGAGCGTCCGTCTCCCGTGCTGGTAGATCGTGGGTTCGAGTCCTGGTCGAGTCAAACCAATGACTTTAAAATTGATACTTGTCGCTTCCTAGCCTGGCGCTCGGCGTTATTAGGATAGGGCAAGGACTGGTTGGTTTAGTGTTAGGATAATGTGACTGAGTGGGATACCAGGTCATGGTGCCGGCGTCCTGGTTTCCCAGTGGGACAGCACTATAAAGTCGCCATGAGTGCGCACTGTCACAAGTCGGTACCCGTCCTGATATGACCTTAGATGTTGCTAGGACGTAAAACAACAACAAACAAACAAACAAAAAAAACAATTATAATAAGCACGCACCAGATGGAGACCGAGCCGTTGGCGGCTCTTCCATCTTGGTCAGACGTGATTGGTATGTACACCAGTGGCGTTAGACATGACACTAAAGGCTGTAGCTGTTTGTTTGACGCTGCATAAGACCATAACTCTGTTCCATTTACATTCATCTGAGCTCGGTTCTCACTTTACAAGAACTGGATGTCCTTGTGGACCAGTTACCATCCCCATATTTACTTTGTGGGTGACTTTAACGGCCACAACCCACTATGGGGCGGGGGGGGAGAATAGGAATGCTAAAGGCACGAGAATTGAGGACTTTGTGACCTGTCATGCTCTGTGTGTATTGAATGATGGTTCATACACATCTGCATCCCGGTTTCAGTTCTCTGCCAGTTTCAGTTCTCCGCTGTCGCTTCTGCGCATTTCCTACCTCCATTCACACAGCGGCTGGCTTGTTTTTTTTGGGAGGGGGGGTGCTTTTACATTATTTTAATAATTGTTTTCAATATCTCAGGGGTACTTCAGGGGGGGGGGGGGAGATTATTTTAATAATAATCTCTGAGAGGGGGGGTTACTTTTATTTATCTATTCATGGCTTCGGTTTGGTCGAGTTTTGTATCTCGCACTCTTTTTTTTTCTTTTTGTATCTGAGATGGGGGGGGGGTGATTCTTTTTGTATTGCTGAGGTGGGGGGGTGGGTACTTTATTTATTTATTCATGGGTTGGTTTTTGGGAGGGGTGGTACTTCATATTTTTTTGTTTACTATCTCGCGAGGGGGAGGAGATTATGGCCACGGTTGTAGTGAATATCCAAACGGCCGTATCCAAATATGTTAGGTGACGATTTGAAACTGGTTCATTTTTTAAGCATGCGCAGACGATGCTGTTGGATTTAAGACACATGCATAGAAGCGATGCGTAGATCTGAAACTGGCGGAGAACTGAAACTGCGACACCGGCTACGTCATACACGTATCTGCATCCCGGCTACAGAACATACTCTGCCATCGATCTCAGAACTGGCGCTGGACTTTTCGTGGAGGGTCTGGGAAGACCTCTGCGGGAGCGACCACTTCCCAATTATTCTTAATTGCGAAGGGCCAGTTCCCATAGAGCGAGAGAGGAGCTGGCGGCTGCATAAAGCCGACTAGCCCACCTTCCAGACTCTATGTTCTGAGGAGTTCACTCCCGACATCAGTGACATCGATTCCTTCACTGAGATGTTCCGAAGGCCTCGGCAACTCCCAAGCGTCTGACGCCTCCATGGTTGGACAACGACTGTAGGAGGGCTATTAAGGAACGAAAGAAAGCTCAGCGTAAATTCCACAGGAGACCGACTGCTGAAAATCTGGCGCTCTTTAGAATTCTGCGGGCTCGCGCTTGCAGAATAATCAAAGAAGCACAGAGGCAGTATTGGAGCCGATTCATTTTCTGGCATTACCATGCGCACGCCGTTGGGCAAAGTCTGGACGATGATCAGAAGAATCAAGCAATGGGGAGATGATTCTTCTGTAGCCCAGCCACTTGAAGCAAATGACACCATTCTCACATCACTCAATGAAATAAGTGAAGAATTGGCTCACGCCTTTGCCGGAAATTCGTCTTTGGCAAGCTGCCTCCTGGGCTTTCTGGCCGTCAAGGAACGCCAAGAGCATAAGCTCTTGGACTTTTCCTCTGACACCAGGGAGCACTACAACTCCCCATTCAGCATGGGTGAGTTGAGGTGTTCTCTAGAAAGCTCGCATGAAACAGCGGTTGGACCTGATGGAATCCATTACCAATTCCTTAAGCATCTCCTCAATTTTGCGCTGAGACTGTTGCTGCAACTCTTTAACCTTTAACATTTGGGAGTTGGGTGTTGTCCCCGCCTCTTGGCGGGATGCGACAGTAATACCGATTCCCAATCCTGGTAGAGTGAAGCCAACAACTATCGTTCTATAGCCCTCACAAGCTGCATCTGTAAAACCATGGAGCGTATGGTTAATAAACGCCTCGTGTGGCTACTGAGAGTCAGGACACCACTTGTCCGACCTCCAATGTGGCTTCAGGCGAGGCTGCAGCACCCGCGACCATTTGGTTGGCCTTCATAAGAGACTCCTTCCTTAAGAAGGAGCACGTTGTGGCTGTCTTTTTCGACCTCGATAAAGCCTGTGGCAGCATGGCATTATGGAGGATCTCCATGCGATCGGAGATGTTGCTAGGATGTAAAACAACAACAAACAAACAAACCATGCAATTGGTCTTCGTGGTCACTGCAAAATTTTATTAAGAATTTTCTAGCCCTGAGGCATTTTCGTGTCTGCATCAAGACTACATATTCCAGTCTGCACTCGCAGGAATTAGGAGTACCCCAAGGCAGCATACTGGCAGTGACTCTATTTGGAGTCAAGGTCAACGGTGTTGCTGCCGCTGTTAAAAAAAGGGGGTCTCCTGTAGTCTTTTCGTGGATGACTTTGTTTTGTACTACAGAGGTACTGGTATCAATGTCATTGAGGGACTGCTTCAATTGTGTATAAATGGGATTCACTGATGGGTCAGTTCTGAATGGATTCACCAATGGTCAGTTCTGAATGGATTCAGATTTTCCAAGGCTAAGACAGTCTGCATGCACTTCTGCCAGTTGCACCGAGTGCATGCAGAACCAGAGCTGACCCTCAATGAGGATCCCGTAAAAGTAGTAAAAAGAAACCCAATTTTTGGGTCTCACTTTCGACACTAAGCTGTCTTTCGTACCTCATATGAAGTACCTAAAAACGATGCCTGAAAGCGCTAGATGTTATGACGGTGCTGTCCAGTTCGGAGTGGGGAGCGGACAGAGATGGTCTGCTTGCCAAGTACTGAACCTTAGTTCGGTCACGACTAGATTACGGCAGCATATTATATGGTCTCACAAGGAAGTTGTATATTGCACTGCTGACACTGTGCATCACCAGGGGCTGCTTCTAGCCCTTGGTGCCTTTCGGACCTCTCCAGTTCAGAGCCTATACATCGAAGCCAACGAACCATCACTTGACAATAGGAGAACCAAACTGGCCATGCAATATGTTGTTAAATTAAAAACAAATGCATTGAATCCTGTGTACAGTTGTGTGTTTGAGACGCAAAATGACTCAAGCCAAATTTCATGGGGCTTTGGGTGAAAGCTCATTTGGAGTCTTTGTACTTGGATCTAGATGTATTGGAGGATACCCAGGTCCTAGAAAATTCCCCATGGTCGCTGAGGAAGCCATCGGTCATCCTCCGACTCACAGAACTGAGGAAGTCTGGGACACATCCATCGACTGTACACTGAGATTCAAGGCCAGTTTGAAGACCACTTCTCCATGTATACCGATGGTTCAAAAGACCTAAGCCGGGCAGCTGCTGCGGGAGTTTGCCAGGGCAAGAAATTTGGCATTTGTATGCCTGATCAGAGCTTGATTTTCACTGCAGAAGCCCGAGCACTCCTTCTCGAGTTGGAGTGTATTGAGGTATCCAACCACACTAACCATGTTATATACAGTGATTCGTTCTCCTGGCTGTTGCTGGATGGAAAAGAGATCACCCTATTCTAGCAACTGTCATTTATAAAATGAACCAACTGGCAAGAGATGGGTATGACATCCACCTGTGCTGTGTGCCTGGCCATGCCGGCATACAAGGAAACAAACAAGCTGATCGGGCCACGAAAAAGGCCCTGAAGTGTGACCTTGAAACGTGTCTGATCCCTCACTCTGATCTGAAACCACTAATAGCCACCCACATAAATCCAAATGGCAATGTGAGTGGGATGAAAACATTAGTAAACTTCAAGAAATTGAATCATCTGTGGGAAAACCACCACAGATTCATGCGGGAGGTCGGTGGGACCAAGTGGTCCTTAGCCGCTGCCGTATTGGTCTCTCGTGGCTTACACATGCTTTTCTGCTCAAGGGGGAACCTCCCCCTGAATGTATTGGGTGTCAGTCCCCTCTGACTAAGTTGTGTTGATATTTTGGCCCTGCGCCAACAATTTTACACTGCAGACCGTATGCATGACCTTTTTACTAAAGTACAACAAGAAAACATTTTAGCCTTTTTGAGGGCAGCTGGTCTGTACCACCTCATATAGTTTACTAAATAAATTCTATCAATTATTAATTTTAAAAACTGCTATTTTTTACGGGAATTAAGTTTCCCTTGGCCACAAATATTTAATTGGGAGCTTTTTAATTTAATAAGTGTCTATTGACACATAATTGATTGTCTGCTTTTACATGTAAAAGTGAAGGTTTGAACAAAAAACAAACATTTCTTGCTGTGAATATGGCCCATGCTGCCGACGCGGCGTAAAGCAACCACCAATCAATCAATCAATCACATGACCAGTCGCTCTGCTTTCAGGATGGAGGAGGAACAATACTACATGGGGAGAGGATTTGCAGGACGAGGTGGCATGCCTCCGTTCGGACTCGGCATGGCCGGACCTGGAGGCCCTGGCCCAATGGGAGGAATGGTGAGTAGTGATGCGTCCATGAACTTCTGCATAACTCTTGATAATTTACTCAGTTGCTGCTGAATACGGTGTTTGCTATGGTAACGAAGCCAACTTTCAGGTCTTGTATGTACCAGTTTAATATGTTTAAAGTGGCATAGTCTCATGTTTTTGAATTTCTACCATAATTTTTAGATAAGTTTGTTAGGTTTATCATTACTTTCTTTTAATTTGAAGTAACTTTATTATAAATGGCTAACTTCCGAGATACTTGAAGTGAAAGCATGCACAATTAATTCTGTCGTACACCATAGGCCTCAGCAGTAACAGGTTCTGTTGAATTTATTTAGATTTACATTCTATGGAGCCCAAAAAAGAGTGATAAGCGGATTGGTATCTAAGCTCTCCAATTTAGGTAATTGTTTTGGTTTAGAAAATTTGAGTGGACGTGGTGGCCGAATCTGTTAGTGTGGGGTTCCCGTGCAGAAGGTCGAGAGTTTGAAACCCAGCCGAGTCAAAATTGATACTTGTTACTACCTAGCCTGGCCGTCCTGATATGATGTTAGATGTTACCTGGCCGTAAAACTCAAAGCAACGTAGCCTGGCGCTCCGCATTACTAGGATAGGGCAAGGACTGGTTATCTCAGTATCAGGATAATGTGATTGGGTGTTAAGGTGCTTGTGGCTTAATCTCCCAGTGGGACAACACTATAAGTCACCATGAGTACCCCCCATCACAGGTACCCAAACTGAGAAGATTTTAGGTGTTGCCAAGATCTAAACTTGAAAAAAACAATCGAAAATTTGATGTTCTAATCGGACTATGCACCTTAACTAAATGGCGTCGGGTTTTCTAATGTACCTGTGGGATGTCACGAGCAGCAGCCGCTGCTGCTTCCTTATTTATTCACATAACGAACAGAGCTGTACAATAAAAGCATGTTATGAGATTTACAACAACAAGCATTCGACAACCAGCTCCAGCTTTAGTGGTTGTATAAGTTTTGTTCGGGCACAAATATGTGATGGACCTGATGTTTTCGGTGGGTAGGACTGGTTACTTATCGATTGTTTTCAGTTGGTATCACCAGCTACTTGTTCATGTCATGGTGCGTAGCACCAGTTGCTTATTTCCGCCTGTTCTCGGTGGTTAGCACTAACTTGATGTAGTAGTAGGTACTCCAAAGTGATTTTTTTTTTCAACAGGTCAGTATTACAAGTTATATATCTGTACAGAGCTTTTAAATCGGATCTCAATGATATAAAAATCATTTAGATCGATTGAATAGCTACAAAGTTATGAGTGTTTAAAGATTGATTTTTTTACCCCGATTTGTGCACATTTCCAAATTAGTCAAATCTTGGTTTTTAGGGTCCCACCTGGAAGCTATTTTGCATATGATCTGTCCAATATTAAAGAATCTCATTCTCTATAGTACAAATAAGAAGCTCAATTTTTTAAAGACCATCAGTGTTAGTATTCTTTCTGAAATTTCATGTCAAACTTGCTAAATTCCTTAATTTCCAGCAACCACCAATAATAAATTCAGTAAAATGAAGAAAAATAGCATAACTCCCATCCTAATTGTCCTATAACTGCAATCTTGATACCAAAATAAAAATTAAAAGCTCTACATGATGACATAATTTTCTAACTAATCAGAGAAAGATAGACAAAATTCACTTCTGCCATTATTTTAATGCTTTAGCATTACAAGTGTGTAACCCAAAATCTAGATATTTAGTCAATTTTTGTTCTAACTTCCTAAATAATTGAGTCTATGCGCACGGCTGAAACTGACAGTGACAGTGAGCTGAAACTGTCACACCAGGAACAGATATTTGCCAGAAAACGGCCATCGCGTAGCGCGGACGTGCACGTATCTAGCACAAGAGCGTGACTTCTAGAGATCATCAGGTCGATTGCAGATAACCATAACACAAACGTTGATGATACTTTTGTCAACAAATGTTTGATCTTTCCGATGGTATACTTCTTTTAGCGATCGGAGCAAGATTTCTTTGAAAAAAATGGTTCCAAACTTTTCATTCACTGTTTTCAATGAAAAAACGCGCCAAAATCCGGCCGTGTTTGCTATGGTAACGAAGCCAACTTTCAGCCCTGTCTCTGATTGGTGGTTATTTTAAAAATGAACGTTTCCACCCCTCCTGACCAGGCTGTGAAGAACAGACTGCCGCAAATCAGCCGAGGGGCGATCTCTGGCAGGCTCTAAATGTGGGTCATCGCACACCTTTTAAAACGCTTATATCTTTGTAATCATAATAAATACTTCGATACATATGCACACATACAAAAAGACAAAAGAATACACTTTCAGGTCATATGTTTTATATTTTTCAAAGTGTCTGATGACTTGATTTACAAATGGTTGAAAACTATCAAAAGTAGGTCAAATCTCAGTGAGCGGACAGCGGACCCGCATCGTTTGGAGTACCTAGTAGTAGGTTGTCTAACACTGGTGCCTCTGCTTGCAGCCTGTACGCCGCCCCGACACGGCCGATGACCGTCACGTGATGGCCAAGCACGCTAGTATTTATCCTAATGAGACAGAGGTACGTAAACCATCTTCAGTAGACAAATAATGCGTGTAAATGTAACCTTTCAATTATCTTCAATTCTCTTCCATTTACAACTGAAATAGACATCTTTCGTTGACATGGAAATGTGAATTTGGCTCTGCTTGTGTTGATTCAGCTGCAAGCCGTGCAGAACATCGTCTCGTCCTGCGAGAAGGCGCTCAAGCTGGTGTCTGACTTCATCGCCGACATGTGAGTACAGGAGGCTTTGCCCATTGACGAACTGTATCCATACGTACAGCCCTCAATCCTTTATTGTGCTGTCTAAAGTAGGCATGGGGGGAACCGACGTACACCACTGAAATAGTTTAGTGATTGTACGGTCTCAATTTCGTGGATTTCCGAGATTTTCTCAAATATCTAGGATCTAAAACCCCCAATAACGAAACCTTTTTTTTTTTTCTCGATCTACTACCTAATATCAACACAAAATTCTAGAAACTTACATTTAACTGTCCTACGCTGGTAATGGCCAGTGTTGGATCGACAGCTGGCCAGTGTTAGGGTGATGGCTGGTGTTGGGTCTTCCCTGTATGAAGTGGGGGTGAATTTCTGTGAAAAGAGTCATGGAACCATGGGGGAAAATACCGGAAATCATGTTTCATACACTACATTCTTGCACCCTTCCACTCATCAGTCCGTACAAATTATCCCTGAAGAGCATTCCACTATCATTGTTGTGACTCAGAATCATTGCCTACCTAGCTATCGATTTCCCCTATTTTTTTCCCCCTCCAAGATCGCATGCTAAAAATAACCGATGGTTTTTCTAGCGTTATCACACTCAACTCAGCTATTCCTTGTGGCACAAGCCAGTGGAAAATGTTGAAGTGTGACATAGCAGCTTACCGTCACCCCCAATAACGAAACTTTTTTTTTTCTCCATCTACCTAATATGAACAGAAAATTCTAGAAACTTGCATTTAACTCTGTCCTATGCTGATAATGGACAGTGTTGGCTCGACAGCTGGCCAGTGTTAGGGTGATGGCTGGTGTTGGGTCTTCCCTGTATTGAGTAGGGGTGAATTTCTGTGAAAAGAGTCAAGGAACCATGGGGGGAAAATACCGGAAATCATGTTTCAGACACTACATTCCTCCGTCCTGATATGACCTTAGATGTTGCTAGGACATAAAATAAGAAAACAAACTACATTCCTAGCGCCCTTCCACTCATCAGTCCGTACACATTTTCCCTGAAGAGTATTCCACTGTCATTGTTGTGACTCCGTATCATTGCCTACCTAGCTATCGATTTCCCCCTTTTTTTCCCCCCTCCATGATCGCATGCTGTAAATAACCGATGGTTTTTCTAGCGTAATCACACTCAACTCAGCTATTCCTTGTGGAAAATGTTGAACTGTGACATAGCAGACTACCATCGCCTTCAAAGCCGCTTTATCTACACATGGGGATTGGTGAAATTAAGAACAAACTTGTTTCCACTTCCAGTGATGCGCCGAAACCTACTGATTCTGACAAAGCTGCTGCTGTAAAGGAGGAAGAGAAGTCGGAGCCTGAAACTGATGGGTGAGCTCCCTTCAGTTTTCATTTGTGTTGTAGCTGTTATTTCCCCATTATTGGTACAGTCAGGTTTCACACGTGTCACCAAAAGTCTTGAATTTAGATCTTTGGTTTGAATACCCTCAAATGTTCTTGAATTTAATTGTATGTTGGGTGTTCTTAAATCCCCGTTCTGCTTAGCCTAAAGTTGACTAAGTCTGCAAAATGTTGCATGTCTCCTTGAAAATGTTTTACAATCTGGTGGCGAACCTTTGTATGAACTCTGGATACAGTGTGCCTAGTGTGAGCCTTGTTAATACAGTATTACTTACCACTCGGAAATGGTGGGCCAACTTTTTCATCTTCGGATTATTTCAGCTTTGACAATTCAATTAAACTCATTTTTGTGGAGTTTCTATGAAACTTAGGGAACAATGAGGTCCAAGTTGTATTTTTCCAGATTAACACAAACGCTAGTTAGCAATGTTTCTGAAGATTTTATGGCATTCTGAGGGGGTTATTGAGTGATTTGATCGCCATACGGTGGAAAATAGTGCTGTGATGATCTCAAGGGCGGCTTGTCTAATCTTTCACCTTTGAGCGTCTCTCCCTCTCTCCCTCTCCCTCTCTCCCTCTCTCCCTCTCTCCCTCCCCTCTCTCCCCCCTCTCCCTCTCTCCTTCTCTCCCTCTCCTTCCGTCCCTCTCCTTCCGTCCCGCTCCCTCGTTCTCTCCTTCCCTCCCCCTCTCTCCTTCTCTCCCTCTCCTTCTCTCCCCCTCCCTCCCTCCCTCCCTCCCTCCCTCCCTCCCTCCCTCCCTCCCTCCCTCCCTCCCTCCCTCCCTCCCTCCCTCCCTCCCTCCCCTCGTGCTCTCTCCTCTCTCTCTTCTCTCTCCCTCTCTCCCTCTCTCTCCCCCTCTCCCCCTCTCTCTCCCCCTCTCTCCCCTCTCCCTCTCCCCTCCTCCCCCCTCCCCCTCCCCCTCCCTATAACTGCATCGAGCTGTTGCCGGTCTGTGATTGAATGCTGTAGTCTTCACACAGGGACGGTAAGAAGACGGAGCCTACAGCGCCTCCGCGGGCCCTCAAGGGGGTGATGCGTGTGGGCGTGCTGGCGAAGGGCCTGCTGCTGCACAACGACCTCAATGTGCAGCTCGTTCTGCTCTGCTCCGAGAAGCCAACTCGCACTCAGCTGGAGCGCATTGCGGACAGCTTACCCAAGCACTTATCTGTAAGTTTGCGCCACTCTGAGACGGAACCCACTACAAAAGAGGGTCACTTTCTGTTACATGCCACCTCCATGCAACTACCGAATGAATGACCTTCAACCCGCAGTCTAAGATGAATCTTTTGCAAAGATTTTTTTTTTTTAATGTAAAGCGTACCTTTTAAATTTGTTATTTTACTGCACATGTTACTTTGCTCCTGGGATACCTTCTGCTATGTTTGATGGTACCAGCACCATATGAAATCATTAGAATGTAGCGATGTACCAAAGTAACTATAAAAAGCGTAAGATGTGATTGTACTTACTTGTCGGCAACCTTCTAATGGGTGGGCGGAGTAAATTCAGATGGGCTTCAGCTTCAGGTGTGATCTATTTGAAATGGCTCCGCCCAGTCGGAAATCCATGTCCTATACGTGTGCAAAATGAGCAGGGATGAAAGATCCCCCGCGATTTCACGGATTTTCGCTATTTTTAATATTCGCCAAGTAACGTTCACAAAATGCCATGGCTATATTGGGTCTGTCTAAATTTTGTTTATGACCTTAGTTTTGGCTAGTACACGAAAGCAAATAGAGATTGCAGAGAGAGAAAAATGGGATTGTTGGCATGGGCGATAATAGTAACAACAAGTATTCTCTCCAACGGTAGGATGATTTGAAATATCAGTGGAATGGTGCTGCAATAGTGGTTGGGAAGTGTTGGATCAAACCCTACTTTCGGGAATTTATTTCCTGATACAGTATAACCCCCTTAAACCAAGCTTGGTTAATACAAACTTTTTTCGGTGGCCCGGTAAAATACTACCATTTATCATATAAAAAAAGTTGGTTAATCCAAATTATCGGTTAATCAAAACAAAATTTTCGGACCTCATGCCACTTCCGGTACGGTTAAACAAACTTTCATGTGGTTATAAGGCCCCACCGACTTTTTTATATGAAAAATGGAATAATTTTGATGGATTAACCGGTCGTTTGGTTTAACCGAGCTTGGTTTAACGGGACTATACTGTATGTACATAAAAAACAATAATCAAAGTGTCTACATACATTTTATATTACATGTGCAATACACACTTAGTCAAAGTCGCAGCCAAAGCTTGGTTAAGCCAATTATCGGTTAATCCAAACAAATTTCTAGGGTCCCTTCAAGCTTGGTTTAACGGGGTTTTACTGTAGTACTATTCTGACAGTGCTGTGGGAGAATATCAGCATTTTCACAGACATTCAGCATCGCTTTTCGTTCTGTGAGCAATGATGAAATAGCATCATTATCCTTATAATTAATACCATTAATTACTTAAGATAATGTTGGTATTATTGGAGAAATATTTTCAGATAACCTCACCTTAGATTTCCGCTTCTATAATGATTACTATTTGCATCTTGCTACCCGCAGGCCGTAAGCGATGACATATTCGACGTTAAGATCAGCGTCGAGGAGGCGGCAGTCGTGGTGACGTCAGAGAAGGAGCCGAAGACGACGTGCAGCATCACGCTGACGTCACCGGTGATGCGCGAGGAATGCGACCTGGCCTCAGGAGGTAACCATGGTGACGTGGCGCCCCGTCCAGGCGGTGGCCTGGCGCGGCCTGGACGGGCTGTTCGCGGCAGCTGCTGCCGCCTCTCTGTCACCTCATGCTACCAATTTCCACACTTTCTTAGCAATGTGAATCATGCCAAGTCTTCGTACTTAAGTTGGTTAATTAAACCTGGTTTACTAAGCTGCCATTGCTGCATTTAAACAGATATTTCTCTCTAGTCTGCCCGTCCGCTAAGGATGTGCATTCTGGCTTAACTCGGCACGCAGCAGGACGTCGTGAGGTGCTGCGAGGCCGCTGTGCTCCTTGCAGGGATGTGTGTAAATGTTCAGCGCTGCAGCCACAGCCGCAGAGGATAACAGTGGCTTCACAGGCCTTGGATAAGAAAGCAACAAATTACAGCCCGGTGCCACCCCGTTACCTGGCCGGTCCCATGTTTTAGGCATTGGATGCTTCCATGTTCTTGGCTGTACATCAACCTTTCTCGTTACTGCCCCACAGAGCTGAGCTTCTTCACACATCCTACTGGAGAAAATCTGTAATTGTTAGCGATTAGGTTTATTAAAAAAAATATATATAATAATAATCAATGTTCTTCGTAGAAAAAGCTTTTCCTATTTAGTGAATGTGTTCTAATGACAGACGGTCGACACTGATACAAAAGAAGGCTTTCCATCAGATCCCAGCTACATGTGGTGTGATTGTGTAGTGACAAACAACTACATGTAGATTTGACTATAGAAACCAAGAACAACAACATCCTCCAAAAGTAACAAGAAATTACCTACTTGTGTACGATTGTAGTTGCTCGTGATGCGCTCTCCTTGATCATGTGCCTGTGGTGCTGGGCTGCCCAGCTGTGATGATGTCTAACTGGTTTGTTTTCACTTTCTCAGTGCAAAGCCTTCTAGTTATCTGCAGGTGACTCATTGGTGGGTGAACGAAAGGGAAGGCTTTTTGACCATCGCCACGGCGGGGTTGGCCCGCCTGCCCGCCCGTCCCCGCCGAGCTGCCTGCCCGCCCCGCCCCTGCCCAGCTTCCCGCCCTTGGCCTCAGCCACACCTAATGATGCATGTGCTTCAGGCTCCTGCTCACGCTTCTCTGTCCTGCTATGTGGTTGTGGTGTTTCTGCTAACCTCCCTTGCCCCCAGTTTCCACTCCTCACTCCCCACAACCCAATCCCCAGTCCCTACTCCTCACCCCTCGGCCATCAACCCCACCACCACCCGACCCCTGGCCAACAGCGGCCCTTTGGAGATGAAGAGGCTGGCGGGGCGGCAAGGTGTGTCGCGGCGTGAGACGGGTGGGGCCCCCTAGTGGCACCCATGGTCAAACACCCTGATTCGGTTTCGCTGTACCTACGCGTGTTGCAACGGTCGCATTGTGTTCTAGAGAGTGTAACCGCTAAAGGCCCACCGGATGTACTGGACAGGCAGAAATGTCTGGACGCTCTAGCTGCACTGCGACATGCAAAGTGGTTCCAGGTTCGAAACTTTGTATTCTTCTTACTTTGCAGCCTTATGTTTGTGTAATAATTCTACTTCTATTGTAATACTGATTAATTATTACAAAAAAAAAATTTTTAATCCTAAGAAAACAAAACAATAAACACGAAGAAATCTGAATAAAAAGACAACAAAAAGAGCTTTAAAAAACAAAAAGCCAGATAAAATGATCAATCTTTGGTCGATTGCTGTGGTTGAGGAAGTGAGGGAAAGCAAGTATTTATTCTGTTTTGTTATTTTCCTGATGGTTTCATGGATAAACCGTGGCGTGTTCAGCAACATGTGTTAATGTTGCTGTCACTTTGTGGTTTGTGTGTGAAACCATCTCGTTAAGAAGCTAGGTCCCGCCCGAAATATGGCATTAGGTTATATCAGAGAAAATGCTTGCTTGAGTAACAATATTTAATCAGAACTTAATTACACCTAATTAAGGTTCTGCATTTATTGCCTCCCTGGAGGTTTTGAACCTTCACGTATCCGACTGACTAGCTCTTAGATTGGAGAAATATTAAAAAGCATCTTGCAGAACGAAACGCAATCTAAGTAACCCGAGATTATGCGTTAGATTAGCACCGGTTTATAGACGTCCGTCTCCATTATCAAATCCAAGTAAATAAAAGTGCGGATTGGGGTGGGGAGGCAATGGATCTGACATAAACAACCAAGATTGATCATTGACAGGGTGTAACAACTCTTAAGCATGAGGCTGGAAAGTTGCCCAAGTTTCCGAATATGAAGCCAGGTGCCTGAGAAGGGAGCTGGTTCTGGGCACAAAGCAAAGAGACCAGGAAAAACGTCTATTTCAACCACCCCTGAAACACGCGGACTAACGTACGCCTGCTGTCCAGAGCGTGTGCCTTTCGCTCCGATCTGGCCGGTAGATGGGGCTGCCAGCCCCGTCCAGACAGCTGCCCGTGCCAGGCCGACAGTTACGCATTGCTTGCCAAATGGTCCGTTCTTACGCCGTTCTAATAATCATCCTGACGATTTTCTTTGAGAATGTTTTGAGGAAATGACCATTTTCTCATAATATTTCCAAAACAAAGTTGTCCTAAATAAATCAAATCTGTTACTTATGACAGTGGCCTTTTTTTCTCCCCACCCCATAGCTCCAGGCAAGAATCTGGATACGAGTAGGCGACGTGTCCGCCGCAGGGCTAGCCACCAGCCTTTGTCGCCACAGCATTAATATTAATAATTCATTTTGGTGTAAACGGTAATAGTAATTTTAAAAAATTGGGGGGGGGTGGGGGGGGATCAACTTTTAAGGTTGACTAATTTAAATAGTACTTAAACTAACCTAGTATTTTGTTGTGCTGGTTTAATTTATCGGGGGGGGGGGTGTGCCAGCATTTGCTTATACTACTACCACTATCCAGATTCTTGAGGCATCTCGTTGCTTTGCCTGAGTGATGGCACCCGTCATCTGTGTTATCTCCCACTTAGGCTAGAGCCAACGGACTGCAGTCGTGTGTCGTTGTTATCCGTATTCTACGCGACCTATGTCAGCGAGTGCCAACGTGGACACCTCTCAACCAATGGGTACGTTTCCCTTTCGGTTAACTATTATTGTAGGTTTAATTTAATTGAACTTCCCTATGGATTGTGTTGTTTTGTTTCATGTGCATCTTAGTCCGACCAAGTGGTCATCGATATGATTCTGGGGGGGAAACGGGTTGGCGAAGTCTGTCGGTTGGTGGGTGTTTGGGGATTGATTTGCGACTGGTGTGCAGATCAATTGCAAATCAGTCCCCTACCGATCGGCAACTGAACAGCAATCGGTTGCAATACACAGTCCCCAAGCACTCACCGAGTGGTTGAGGCTGGTTGGCAGCATGCCAGATTAGAGAGATTGGCAACCTATGAAAATGGTTGACCTAGCAATCATTTTGGTCTCCAGGTCAGCAACCACTTTGCGACGTCTTTTGGTGATTGCAACCATAGTGTGACTTGGGTATGACTTGACATTAAGGTGGTCTATGCACTCTTGCTGGTTACCTGAATTATTTGCTAGGTGGTTTGACTCTTCCTGGTAACATTGTCGACTTGGCTGGACCCTGGCCTCTTGTGATTGGTTTAAATTAGTAGAAATCTGGTATGGTGTAGGTGTAGGTATGGAAACAGTGTCATTGGAGCGAAATCCCCAGAAGCCACCACTATCAGACACATTCTTTTGTTACTCGAGGCTGAATATTGTTTTCACTTTCCTTACCTGAATATTTTATTTTTTCTTAAAGTTTAATAAGTTATTATTCAGATAAATGTATTAGGTAGGTTGAAAAATATAATCTACTTAAGTTTGGAGTAAATTTTGTTTTATAGGGGTTACCCTGAGATAAGTGAAAATATGCTAAATTAATTTTGACGGACACCCTAAATGTTTGTCACCATAGCCTTCAGCAATGACAAGGTTTTGGTTTTTTCAAATTGAAAGTGACTAAAGCTAGGATTCCGTGTATACGAATGCCACAAAATGGAAAACATGTAAATACAATGGTTTTGATTCTGTATGTCCGACTGCAAATGTGATTTTCATAGATGTAGCGATATGTGCGAATGCGAAAAGAGTGCCATTTCCAATGCAAAGAGTGAAAAGTCGCCGCATTTGCATACGAAAGAATCCTAGCTGTAGCATTTGAGATATGCTGCCAATAAATAGTGGAAGGTACTCCAAACTGATTTTTGAAATGTATATTTGCATTTCACTTTTGTGATAATCAGATATTTATACACTGATTTCAGATGTGATAATCGGTTCAAAAGTCATGAGCATTTAAAATATAATTTTTAGGACTTTTTTCATCCGAAAACGAAATTGGCCAAATTAGCAAATTCATAAAGCCATAAAACATGTGCAAATACTTGGAAAACAAAACTAAGCACATAATCATGTTTCATATATTATATAGATTGCATTTATTATTTTCAGGAACAAAAACAAAAAAAAATAACACCGATGTATGACTTTAAGACAGCTAAAATATCAAATTTGCTCTGTTGTCAAGTTAACAGTAGCTATTTACTACCTAAGAATAAAAGTAACATTTTCATGGAAATTTCAAAATGCCAGACCAGGGCTTCTAATTAAGATACAGAGATAAATTTGGTATCACTAGAATCACCCTACCTGTATCTATAACTTGCATTTACTTAGCCACCCTGATATGACCTTAGATGTTGCTAGGATGTAAACCAATAAACAAACGTTTACAAATTTAGACAATTGAACACTAAAATTGTGTTCCAACTACAATTCATTACATGAAATTTGGTTATATGCCATCACAATGTCTTCAATACACTTCACATCACTGCTCACAGACAACATTATTATCTAGTAGGAATCAGTTACAGCAACAGTATCCACTTTGGAGCATTTGAAATAGTGTGTTCAGCTCGCTGGTTGCCAAATCGATTTCACTTATGATTTGCGTGTCGTGAATGAATTTACTATTTTTTATGCTGATTTATTAGCAAAAAGCTTGTTAAACTTTTCCTGTTGAATTTTCCCTCACTTCTATCAAATGTATCTCAACAAACTGTCTTCTGTTCTGCCATTGTTAGATAGTTTTAGTAACTATTTACACACCAATCACTGCCACACAAAAGACATGGGGGTTCAGGGCCAACTCCTGCCAGGTTTCATGCAGCCTTGCTGAGTGCCTGATGGCAGCCTGTTTGGAGTAGCTAATATGTAACATCAAACTACCTCAGTGTTTTTATTTAGAAAAGTGTATGCTTTCATTGTTCTCTGCCGCTTTAATATTCCAAAAGGATCAACCTCATTGCAGTTTGAATGGGTTATTTGAACACGTATGTGGCTGATCAGCGCCATTAGTGAGTACAGGGAAGAGAAATGTGGAATTGCAAGTCATGGCCAAAGGGCTTCAAATTCACTATTGGTGACAGGGTTTGCACTCTTTTTCTTGGGGGAACTTTACTGCAGTCTATTTATTTATAGGTCTACACATGTTTCAGATTGCAATTGTATAACAAATTTACTCTTCTATACAGCTGAGGTGTTTCATTGAGGCTGAAGCTGAATGACGTTAATAGCCACTGACCACATACCTTCTGTCATGGTTGGACCCTAAATAGGTCTCAAGGTATACAAATTCTGGCTTGATCATGATGATTATGGTCCCAGGCCGAAAACTGAGGCCAGACAACTGACACCAATGGAATGCTGACATTGAAGAATGTTGTTTCTTATTCAGTTCATTTGTACTCTTGATTTATTTCTGTCGAATTTCTAGTCCGAACTAAGCAAAGTTTTTGAGGGGGTGAAAGAACTCGTGGATTTCCACGACTTTCTTTTATGGCCTTAGATGTTACTAGAACATGAAACAGTTTTTTTGTCCGGAGACCACTTTCATCCTTGATAACGGTTTTCATTATAAGCCAAATCATTAGACTGATTAGTTTTTTGCTCTATGTATTGCTATAGTTATTTTATACCCAGATATAATAACATGAAGGTGATCGGCCCCGTTGAGCACCCCATGCTACTACAAAACTCTTCCCCTTCATATTACCTGCGATGCAGTCATACTAAACTAATAGTATCAACTTATCAACCAATACTAATCAACCTAACCCCTCACCTTCTACTGTCCACACTATGTCTCATTATCAACTTAGCCTGTATACTGAAAGCAGTGCCTACAGCCCATGGGACAGAAGTCCTGGGGCTGTGTATACACTCAATTTGAATAGGTTAATTTGGCTAGCATCAGACAGAGTGTCTGGGGTTCCTGCTCAAGAACTTATCGCCTCTCACTAAAAGTGTACCTGCCAACGTTGCGCGTTCCCAAGAGCACTTAAGTAGTCCTATAACTAATCATGTTTGTTGCCGTCATTATTTTGAATGACGCGTCTTATTTTTGTTTTCTGACTTAACAGAAACGTCTTTTCAACTATAAAAGTAGCTATTTTTGGTAGTTCAATATATTCCAACAAAAAAATGAACGTGTCTAATGTAATATGTAGATGAGGTTGCCTTATTTTTCAGGATCTGGTTGCACTTTTATATTTACTTATGGCCCAAATAAACCAAAGCAATGATATAAATGACATGCTGGACTGAAGTGACATTGAATCCCGGTAGCTGGCTGCGCGTGTTTGTGGTGCCCGGCGGCTGGCTGCTCGCAAAGTCCTGCCACTGACTGATGTTCGTCTTGCAGGCTATGGAGCTGCTGGCGGAGAAGTGTGTGAGTGGTGGTGGAGCTAACATGAGCCCGGGGGATGCACTGCGCAGGGTCTTTGAATGTATTGCGTCCGGTATCCTACTTCCGGGTAAGTTACGACATGCTCAGTTCTAGCCATTGTGCATTTGAGTTGCATAGTCCAATGGTTTTGAGTTTGTTTTTTGTATGTTTTTGGGGGAGGTGGGGGGTTATTTTAGAGATGATAGTTATAGTCAGCCTTAATGTTTGCTTGAAGTAACTTATATTATAAATGGGTAACATTGGAGATATTTCAAGTGAAAACATGAACAAAATAATTATGGCATTTATCAAAATTCTGGGATCAGTAATAGGTTATATTAAATTTACTGCGTGCCTTTCTATGCAGCACCTTATGACCTTAAATGTTGCTAAGTGCACTAGTATGTAAGTTTGCTATGTAGGATCAAACCTAGGTACGGTTTTGGTTTCGGATGCCTTCCTGCCAGTGTCGTGTTTTCATGTGATCAGTGTACTGAATGGTTATTTTGACGATCCCACTATTTGTTTAGGGCCGACTCACCTGGAACATAACTAACTCATCTATTGGTCCACTTGAAGTTGCATGGTCCGATGGCATATGAATTTTTGTCTTATTTTTTAGTTAAATATATGAAATTGATCATTAGGAGCTACTAATCATTAGTCCAGAGTGATTTTGATTAAAGATGATTAGTTTTGAAGTAATTTGAGCTGAAAGAACCAAAAATAATTTTGACAAGCTTGCCAAAAGTCCTGTGGCTATGACCCAGATGGTCATCTCGCGGTGACCACGCGATGTGAGATCTACTAATCCTGGAACATGACAGGACTGTAGGTAGGTATTTCTGTTTGGGGGAAACATTTTAACAAAATATAATGTGTCTGTTGTCTCCTTGTGTCTGTCTATGTATATGTGTGTGTATGTTTGTCTGTGTGTGTATGTATGTATGTGTCTGCATCTGTCTGTGTGTCTGTCTATGTGTCAGTCTGTGTGTGTGTCTCTCTGCAAAGTCAGGTCGGGTGTCTGTATGTCGGGTGTGGGCATGTGTGTGTTTCTGTGTCTGTGTGTGCTGTGTGTGCATGTCTGTCTGTGTGTGTCTATATGGGTCACTCTCCTGAAAACTGCTCAGCATGGGATGGGATTTTAAAACATCAATAAAAAAAACTTTCTACTTAGTTTTTTCCTTATACTTTTCATATTCATGTTCAGATTTGATGAAAGAAATAAGGGAAATAAAATAAACTGTGTGCAACTTTGGTCCTTTTAGTTATGAAGTGTTTTTGTACCAAAAAAAACATTTTACAGTCAGCCATTTGTAACATGACATATGGGATGTGGTTGAATCCTTATTAGCATCTTGTATTGCATTGATATATCAAACAAAACAGTTCTCAAATCAAAAAGGAAGTATTTATTAACATGTATGCGTGCTTCAATTTAAACAAAAACAAATATTGTACACTAATTATTCAGTGAATAAAGCATGGCTGGAAATTACTTTTTTTTAAATCAATATAAGCCCTACATATTTCTGTATATTATGCCATAATTAATATGCTTCTAAGTATGAAATTATTTAATTCTGCTTAGATTTAAATTAATCAGACTGTGGTGTCCTAAACATGTTACATGTGAGCAACACATAGCTTAATCATGGACTATACACCTTTATTTTTTATCTCATCGAACCAGACGGGATGGCCGAATGAGTTAGAGCGTCCGTCTCCCGTGCTGGTAGATCGTGGGGTCGTGGGTTCGAGTCCCGGTCGAGTCAAACCAATGACTTTAAAATTGATACTTGTTGCTTCCTAGCCAGGCGCTCGGCATTATTAGGATAGGGCAAGGACTGGTGTGCTCAGTGTCAGGATAATGTGACTGAGTGGGATACCAGGTCATGGTGCCGGCGGCCTGGTTTCCCAGTGGGACAGCACTATAAAGTCGCCATGAGTGCGCACTGTCACAAGTCGGTACCCGTCCTGATATGACCTTAGATGTTGCTAGGACGTAAAACAACAAACAAACAATTTTATCTCATCGATCTGTATTTCACATAGATGTAAAGGGCAGATTTCCAGCTTTCATTTGCAACCAAAAAATGTAAAAAAAATTCAAATATTAGATTTTAACTCTCCACATGACACTTCTGGCCAGTTTTCAGGAGAGTGACCCATCTATGTGTGTCTGTGTGTGTGTATGTCTGTCTCTGTGTCTCTGTAAAGTCAGGTCAGGAAACACACAGACACAGACACATCCACCTCATTTCCCCTTCCCCTCTATGGCCCTGCACAGTAGGCCTACTTGGTCAGGAGGATGCTAATGAGGTCACTAGATTGGCCTAGTTGGTTAATGGCCTCCTTGCATAATGGGTGTTTCAAAGTGAATGTCTAAAGTGGTGAGCTTATAAATTCACTGGTTATTCTGTATATGTTGTCCCAAATCATTAGCTAATACACCAGTATCTAAGTTGGATATATAGGATCAAATGTAAGTAGTTGTTTTAATTTTGACAACATTTTATTTAATCGGACCATGCAACTTTAAGTACACTGGGGCACAGTAACAAATGATACCCTAATATCAGGGATGAAAGATCTCCGTGATTCCGTGGATCATCAGCACCATCAGTGTGGTGCAGACTCCGCAGCAGTATCAGCGTATACTACTAATAAGTGCTCCAAGCGCCGCAGCACTATCAACGTACACTACTAATACATGCTTCAAATGGTGCTGCACTATCAGCATATACCAATTTTACCTCGGTACTAAGCCTCTGGCTGCTCGTGGTCGAGGGAGAAGGAAGCAACATCCGGGTTCAGTAATTAGCATATTCCGCTCATAACTGAAGAAACGTTGCGCGCAGCTCAGCAGTTTTTACGGTGGATTACTGTAAGTACCGAAACATAAACTGTCATACTTGTTTATGAATACTTACACACGCTTATTGACTTTTCAATACGAGTTTTACTTGCAATAAGTCATTATTACAAGCGTTGTTTCTCCGGTGCCCACCAGACGGGATGGCCGAATGAGTTAGAGTGTCCGTCTCCCGTGCTGGTAGGTCGTGGGTTCGAGTCCCGGTCGAGTCAAACCAATGACTTTAAAATTGATACTTGTTGCTTCCTAGCCAGGCGCTCGGCATTATTAGGATAGGGCAAGGACTGGTGCGCTCAGTGTCAGGATAATGTGACTGAGTGGGATACCAGGTCATGGTGCCGGCGGCCTGGTTTCCCAGTGGGACAGCACTATAAAGTCGCTATGAGTGCGCACTGTCACAAGTCGGTACCCGTCCTGATATGACCTTAGATGTTGCTAGGACGTAAAACAACAAACAAACAAACAATCTCCGGTGCCGTAGATTTGAGGCATCCATTTTGTTTTTGCCGCCCGTTGCCGAACGGAGAGACATGTTGGCTGGAGCCATTCCGTCGTCATGATAGTTTTTTCTGAGGCGTACCTCCGAGTGTCATAATATTTTCTCCAACTTGTAGGCGTTGAAGCCACAGGAGGGAGAAGTGTATGATACAGAGTGTGGGCGGGAAAAGTACACTGGTCCCGACCCCCTCGATTGGTTTCGGTTTGGTCCTCCGACCGTTACACTTTCGATATACCTTAGCTTACTCACGCCTGTTTTAAAACTGGTGTAAATACAGTTTTATTACCCTATATGGGCTATGCGCCCCATTGACACTGTTCCACTGGTTCAGTTACTCCTTGAGTTCGTACTAAACACCCTTTTGGTTGTTTTCAGACGACTCGAGATGGCAGCGAAGCAGGGTAGCAAGGGTGTACCACACACCCTAAGAGAGGGAGACGCGACCCCTGGCCGCCTATCAGGCGCGTCACGGACCAGACGGGATGGCCGAATGAGTTAGAGCGTCCATCTCCCGTGCTGGTAGGTCGTGGGTTCGAGTCCCGGTCGTGTCAAACCAATGACTTTAAAATTGATACTTGTTGCTTCCTAGCCAGGCGCTCGGCATTATTAGGATAGGGCAAGGACTGGTGTGCTCAGTGTCAGGATAATGTGACTGAGTGGGATACCAGGTCATGGTGCCGGCGGCCTGGTTTCCCAGTGGGACAGCACTATAAAGTTGCCATGAGTGCTCACTGTCACAAGTCGGTACCCGTCCTGATATGACCTTAGATGTTGCTAGGACGTAAAACAACAAACAAACAAACAGGCGCGTCACGTGACCGCTCCCCGGAGGCAGGGCCTTCCCAACCGGATGCCAACGAGCAGATGGTGCGGCTCATTCGTGAGCAGCTGCAACAGCTGCTCCCAACACCACCGCCTAAAACGCCCACCAAACAGGCCTCTCCGTCCGACCAGTCTGACTGGGAGGACCTGTCCGAACCCCAAACTACTGATTCCGAGATCGTCATTGGGAAAAAGCGGCGACGCAAGAAGTTTTTCGTCCGAAAGGGACGAATACTACCAAGTTTGCAACAAGACAAGGAAAGTCAAGAGGACTAAGAAGAAATCAAAGTCCAAGAAGAAGAAGGCTAAATCTTCCTCTTCAGACTCCTCCAATGACTCCACAACGACGGATTCTGAGTCTGACGACTCGCACCCAGGCACTTTCGCGGACATAACCGAGAAAGTGGCAAAAAAGATCAGGGCGGACAATAAAAAGCGCCTTAACACCTGTTCCTTGATGCGCAAAAACTTGAGGGGCCACTTTGACGCCGTCAAACCCGCAGAGACCCTCACGAAACTGGCCGAACAATACACCGGCATAAAAGGGATACCACAGGCGACCATCAAAGAAATGGATGATGACGTCAAAATGAGTGAGGACCGCAGGAAGCTCGAGGCCTGTCTGCATACAGTCCACAAAGGAGTGCTTATAGCCCTCTCAGCCATCATGCCAGTAGCTGATGGTGGGTAACAAGTTTACCACTGTCACCCCGGACATGAACGCAGCCATTGCTGCACTGACAGTGACTAACAACTTTCTCTCGTACCGCAGGTTCGAGAATGTCTTCAAGTCGGTCACAACCGACGCAGGGAAAGAAGTCGCACGATCAAAGAAAGTTGTTGACAACGACGGGAAAGAGTAGACACTCTTCCTGGCTCCGAAGCCGGTGAAAGGAAAGCCACTGGAAAACAGCAAGATGTTTGGGGGACAACTCCAATACCTCTTCAAACAGGTGGGAACGGCGGCTAAGCAGTCCAAGCACCTAGATGGAAAGAAGGACACCAATGCCTCAAAGTTCAAGAAATCCAGGTCGGATTTTCGGGGACGCAGAACCGGCCTCCAAACCAGCCGATTCGGGAACCGCAACCAGTACCAGCAGAGAGGACGCGGCCAAAGGAACCAGTACGGGTGGAACGACGGGAATCGCCCCTTCCGGAGGGACACTCCCCCCACAAAGGCAGTTCCCCAAACAAGGGAACAAGTAAAGCCCACACACAGTGTAAGCTTATTTCAAGCCGGTAATATTGCCAACCGTATTAACGAATGGCACCATCTAACTACGGACGACACTGTCCTACAAATAGTTAGAGGGGTTTACATTCCCTTTACAGAAACCCCTATCCAAACAAAGGTACCTTTTCCCTACCGCCTAGCTTTAGACGAACAGCTAGCTTTAGACAAGGAAGTAACGAAATACGAACATAAAGGTATTATTACAGCAGTCCAACACACACAGGGAGAATATATTTCTAACATATTCTCCAGACCCAAACCAAATGGGGATGTCAGAATGATCCTCGATTTAACAACACTTAATAACTTAGTCGAATACAAACATTTCAAAATGTTTTCCTTAGAAACAGCCCGGGATCTAGTACTCCCTGGGGCTTGGTTGGCTAGTGTAGACCTCAAAGATGCATATTACACCGTCCCTATTTATGAAGCACACCGGAAATATCTTCGGTTTTTCTGATAAGACAAATGGTATCAATTTACCTGCCTACCTAACGGCTTAGCTTGTGCACCTAGGTTCTTCACAAAACTGTTGAAACCTGTCTTTGCTGAAATGGCCAAGAAAGGCCATGTCACGTTCCCCTACATTGACGACTCCTTTATTGTAGCATGCACACAAGATGAATGCCAACTAGCAATTACCGATCTTTGCGATACTTTAACCCATTTGGGGTTTTACATCCATGAGAAGAACTCAATTCTTATACCTACCACAAATTAAAAATTTCTGGGATTCTTTATAAACACAGAACTAATGACTATCACCTTAACACCAGACAAGGTGGATAAATTTAACACCAGCGTTAAATTTATTAACAATTAAGAGACCAAAAATAAGACAAGTAGCAGTTCTAATCGGCCTGATGGTAGCTTATGCACCAGCAGTTATTTATGCCAAAGCCCATATCAAATCTCTTGAAATAGATTAAAAAAACATCGCACGAGCAAAAGCTAGAGGTAATTTTGAGTCGCTTATGACGATATCTAAAGAAGGCCACGCCAATATCCAATGGTCGTTAACACATATTCCATAAACCCTATCCGTATGAATGAACCAAACACAATAGTCACTACAGATGCCTCTTTAGAAGGCTGGGGCGTACATAGAGATAATGAAGCTACAGGTGGCCGCTGGCTAGAGGATGAGATAGACGACCACATAAATGCCTTAGAATTACGAGCAGTTTATTTAGGACTCACAAGCCTAATTAAGGTACCTAAACTTAATGTCCAAGTGTTAACCGATAACACTACTGCAATGGCCTACATTAGGAACATGGGAGGGACAAAATCCTCTGCCTGTAACACCATTGCCAAACTCATTTGTAACTGGGCTGAAAAACAAAAAGTTTGGATAACACATACCAGGCACTCAAAACACATTAGCCGATAAAAAGAATCGCCATTTCCATGATCACTTGGAATGGTCTCTTGGCACAGAAATATTTAACACAATTTGTCAGAATTGGGGTAAACCAGACATAGACCTTTTTGCCTCTCGTAGAAACAAAAAACTGTATCTTGGCATCCTGAGCCTCACTCTTGGCGAGTCGATGCTTTCTCTTTGGTCTGGGATAATTCATTTCATTATATCTTTCAGCCTAATCAGCAGAGTAGCCAGAAAAATCAGGCTAAACCGAACACACGCAGTGTTGGTAGTATCGGACTGGAACACGCAGCTGTGGCGAGCAGCAGTAGAATGGGAAGCAAAAGACTCTTTAAAATTCCCAAGAGGCCCAGTAAATCTACAACATCAGGGCAAAGTGACAACCCAAGGGGATGTATCCACAACAGCAATATTGGCTTTCCTTTTCTAAGCACATACCTACAAAAGTATGGCTTGGATAAAATCACCTAAGCCAGATTAATCTCACACGCCTGGAGACCTGGCAGCGTAAAACTTTACTCCAGCTATTTAAAGAAATGGGGCCTACACTGCTTACTATATAAAGTAAAGCCAATGGAACCTTCCATCGCACAAGTAGGACGTTTTTTACACTTCTTGGAAGATAAAGGACTAGGTTACGGTATGATTAATGCAGCTTGCTGCGCATTATCGGTCATTTTACCTAGGATTAACGGACAAACAATTGGTAAACATGAAGTCATCCATTGGATTATGAGATCTATATATGAACGAAACCCACCAAAACCAAAATATAGTCAGTTTTGGGATGTTTCGATAGTTTTCAAGTTATTCCAGGACTGGCCAGAAAACAAATTACTTTCTGTCCAACAGCTAGGATACAAATTAGCCATACTCTTGCTACTAGTGACCGGACACGGGACAAACAATTGTAGCCCTCTCGTTACGAGGCCTCGACATCAACAAAAACGAGGCTATGTTTGATTTGGACAAACTACTAAAATCAAACAGCACAGGAGACCCTCTCCTCTATGCATGTAACTAGTTTTCCACAAGATAAGAAATTGTGTGTAGTGTCAGCCATTAGGGCTTATATATCCAAGACCAAGAGAATACGTAATTCCAAACAGCTTTTGGTGAGCTTCATCAAGCCACACAAAGCTATCTCCCGAGACACGCTCGCGAGATGGACGATAAAAGTGCTAAAGGTGGCAGGCATAGATATAAAACGCTATGCTTCGCACTCGACACGAGGTGCGATGGCATCTAAGGCAAGACAGTTGGGGATCTCAGTCAGGAGAATCCTAACACACGCCGGCTGGAAGGCGGCCAGGTCAATTGCTAAACATTACAACAAACGACTAGAAAAGACAAGCGGGGTGGCCACCCGCCTACTCACCAACTAACAAGATCCGGTGAGCTGTAAACATTTTAAAATTTACTACTGATACATTAACATTTTCATCAGATTATGAAGGATAAAAATGAGGCTACGTAAAGGTCTCCCTCAACCATGAGCAGCCAGAGGCTTAGTACCGAGGTAAAATAGTATAGTTATATGAATCTTACCTGGTACAGATGATGGATAACTGTTGTTTTCCCGAGGTACAAGCCTCGGATGGTCGTGGGCTAGGGCCTGCCCACCACACCCTGCCACAACCATTACGTTCGCTTGTGCCAAACGAAAACATCAGATTTCCATCATAAAGCTCATTTTTATCCTGATTAATTAGATGAAGATTGCTGAACCCGGATGTTGCTTCCTTCTCCCTAGCCCACGACCATCCGAGGCTTGTACCTCGGGAAAACAACAGTTATCCATCATCTGTACCAGGTAAGATTCGTATAACTATACTATATGTATGAAACCTGACTTCGGGAATTTTCCGCTATTCCCTGACAATGGGAGAATATCAGCATTTCCGCTTTTTTTCCCCAGAGACCACTTTCATCCCTGCAATATACATTTTTATGTAAATACATCTTTGGGATAGCAGCAGCCAGAGGGACAGTGCTAAGTTTGGCTTCATATTGAACGTTATTTAATTTTTGTTGTAACTACAGTAAAGCCTCTCTAACCGACCACTCCCCTATATCGATCACTTTATTTGGGTCCCAACAATACCATTGTAAGGATATTCTAACTGCCTAAGCCGACCCCCTCCCTAAATGTACCACTTAAAGTCGGTCACAAGGTCGATCGATTTAGACAGGTTTTACTGTAGTTGAAATGAGTTTAAGTTATATGAATCTGCTCGTTATCATATGCAACCTGCTGTATTTGTTAACCAGGTGGCCCCGGATTGTACGATCCGTGTGAAAAGAACCCTAAGGATGCTGCAGCATCACTCACAAACCAAGAACGGGAAGACATCACTGCCAGTGCACAGGTAACCACTTCAAGTTATGTACCCAGTGGCCGAATGACTAAGAACGCTCGCTTCCTGTCTGGGAGATTGGTGGTTCGCTTGAGGCAGCACTATAAAGTCACCATCATTACTTGCTGTATGACCTTAGATGTTGCTAGGATGTAAAACTCAACAAACATCTGTCATGTGTTCCTCTAAATGTTGCGTACGATCTGGAGCTCTAGAACATGTTACCCTTGTTCGCTTTGCAGCACGTCCTCAGGCGTAAGATGCTATATTGCTGTTACTGCCTGCCGACCTGAGCTCTTAATGACATTTCTCTGGTTCACTTTGCAGCACGCCCTCAGACTTATTGCATTCCGTCATATCCACAAAGTGCTGGGTATGGACCCACTCCCACTACCCCGCTTCCGAGCTGGCCACCGCAGTGGCAGTCACTCGCGCAAGCGGCGCCGCACCAACAGCACTGGGGATGGAGGCGATGGAGACGGTAAGAACAGGACATCTCTTTAGAAAACTTTCTCATACCACTGCCTGGGCGCTGAAGAAGAAAAAAAGACCCAATTCAGAAGAATAAAATATTGACCAATTTTTACTTTTTATAAAAAAAAAATTTAAACTAGGAATCGGCATTGGGACTCATCGTTTAGGACACTGGGACCGCATTTAGAAACTGGAATTCTGCTATTAAAAAAAATTGTATATCAAGGGATTACGAAAAATAGAACTCCGCAGAGCGAGAAGAGAAAATAGGACTAGGTACCCCAACTCATTTTTTCAACTCAATGGAAAATACTATTTTAATATATATCAACAGCTCTTACCAGGAGAAGAAAAATGACACAAAAGTTAAAATCAGATGATTAGTTCGAAAGTTGTACGGTTTTAAATATTCCCAAACTTAGCCCAAGAACCAGATATTTTGATACTTTGGATAAAACCCATATTACAACCCTCGATTATTGAAGAAATAATGGTCACGGGAACGTGCATTTCAGGAGTATCTATTAGTACTATGTATATTTCAAGTTTAGTTTTTTTTCAGTCACCATGTCGTTATTTTGGTAGATATTGGCCATTCAAAATGACCAAAAAAACACCAATTGTTGCTTGTCAATGTGAAAGATTAAGGGGGTCACTCTCCTGAAAACTGGTCAGCATGGGATGGGATTTTAAAACCTCAATAAAAAAACTTCCTACTTATTTTTTCCTTATACTTTTCATATTCATGTTCAGATTTGATGAAAGAAATAAGGGAAATAAAATAAACTGTGTGCAACTTTGGTCCTTTTAGTTATGAAGTGTTTTTGTACAAAGAAAACCCCATTTTACAGTCAGCCATTTGTAACATGACATGGGACGTGGTTGAATCCTTATTAACATCTTGTATTGCATTGATATATCAAACATAACAGTCCTCAAATCAAAAAGGAAGTATTTATTAACATGTATGCATGCTTAAATTTAAAACAAAATTTGATGTCTTCAGAAATAACATTACAAATTTCCGTCATACGTGTAACCAGTGGTGTCTGGATGCTACACAAATATTGTACACTAATTATTCAGTGAATAAAGCATGGCTGGGAATTACTTTTTTTTTTATCAATACAAGCCTTACATATTTCTGTATATTATGCCATGATTAATATGCCTCTAAGTATGATATTATTTAATTTTTATCAAGCAGACTGTGGTGTGCTAAACATGTGTTACACATGTGACACATGTTATACTGCCATAAGACATAGCTTAATCATGGACTACATCTTTATTTTTTATCTCATCAATTATATTTTACATAGATGAAAAGGGGGAGATTTCCAGCTTTCATTTGCAACCAAAAAATGTATAAAAAAAAACAATTAAAATATTAGATTTTAACTCTCCATGTGACACTTCTGGCCAGTTTTCAGGAGTGAACATAAGAAGTAGGAGTTACATAAATGCTTATATTTCTAAAACATAATCAATATCCTTGAAATTTCACCTAACTACCCACATCATCATGTGCTAAAAATCAGTTGCCACCAACAAAACAATTCTTTTGTTTCAGTATAATTATAATAATTGCTAAGGAAATGGACATCTCAATTTTGCATAATAAAACTAAGGGATATGGGTTATGTTTTCGGCTGTAGTTTGAAAAGTGTGCTTCAAATTTGAAGCAAATTAAGCATGGTTTACAACTTAGTAAATTGAAAGTAATCAAATGTAATATAAACTACACATTTTTTTTAAACAATTCACTGTGACAAAAACACATATGTTAATAAAATGAGTGATCAAAGGTGAAAGAATGGCTATGCACTGCCTCAGGTCAAATACTGTTATTTATGAGCGTGACTAGTCACTGCCTCAGATAAAATATTTTGTATTTATGAGCATGACTAAATAAGAGTGAGAATGCTAAAATTGAAGAATAGGGTGGCAGATGCTGACACTCATGGCAGACGCTGACACTCATGGCAGACTGAGTTGTGACTGACACTGTCAACATTGTGGTGAAGCACATGAACAAGCATAAACAAAACCAACTGACAAAACGACTATTCATTCATTCAGATCAAAATGTGTTGCTTGTGAGCATGGATGGCTATTCACTGCTAATGAATCGGCGAGCAGTAGTCACTGTCACCGCGGGCAAGCAAGCGTAATGAAACAAAAAGCACAATGAATTTTTCAGTTTCATATCGAATTCTCTTATTTAGGAGCATGACTATTTGCTTCTAAGGTCAAATTCTGTTATTTAGGAGGAGGATTTAACAAGGAGTTCTAAAATTGAAGAAAGTGTCCGACGAGTGGCAAAGTTAAAGAGTACTGTCACCTTGGTAAACGTCTGTGAGCAAAGATTAATAAAAACAAAAACAACCGACAAAAAGGGACAATGTCACCAAATATTCCATTGCTTCAGATGAAATTCTGTTATTTAGGTAGTGTGACATAATATTTGTTAAAATAGTGTTAAAATTGAAAAGACCAATCCAGCGCCAGTCACTGTCAACAGTTATTCAGTAGATGGAGCACTTATTTTCTCGTGTTTGTGCATTTTTGCGCATTACCTCATGCGGTATATACACAAATTATTGTATTATTTGAAAGGTGGACAAAATTAGCTTTCTAATGATATAAAACAATATATTGTAGGAATTATGAGCCATTTTGGCTATCATTTTGAAGTTTTTAAACTTTTTTTAACAATTCCACTCAAATTTCTCATTAATATTTGATACTAAAATGTGTCTAAGAATCTGCTCTATCATTTCTATGTGATTTTGAACATATGAGAGCTATTGCGCAAATTGAATTGAATGTTGCGACAACAATTCTTTATGATCTGCAGATGCGGCCAAAAGTTGAGAAATGCACAAATTTGGCTCTCATATATATCATTTTTATTTTTAAAAAGAATCTGTGCAATGACACAAATAGAAATAATGGATACACAAAGAGCAGTTCATAAGCTTTTAATACATGTACTTTTCATTTCAATGGGTGGAATTTTAGATGAACTATAGTGAGTCTAAAGTGACCTTTTGTTGGTGCCTAACGATGCATTGCCACCAGCCTGCTCGCTCTATTGGGATACCTAATAGGACTGCGTTTAGACAAATTTAACTTTTACGGTTTAAAAGAATATAACTTGTGTGTAGTTAGTCAACCAGGTGCCATATTCTCACAACTTGAAAGTGTGTTTTTATTGTCGTGCCACAGGTGTGGATGGAAAGAAGGACAAGAAGGATGACGGTAACGGAATAGAAACCGTTGATGGTGGCCAATAAATGAACTGGCCGCGCGAGGTGAGCACCACACACTGCCCGTCCACAAGCCGGTGGTAGTGGACAGCGTGGCCAGGCCAGGCCGCGCTCCCAGCAGGACTAGTGATGGCGTGCTACTACTACTTTACATCTACCCACATTAACTACTTCTACCAGCCGCATCTACATGTAGATGTTGTTACTACTAGTCTTAAGTTTTCCCTGTCAATCATGTTGAATAGTTAACTTCTTCATTTTCAATGGCATAGCCAAACCAACCTTGTTCTGCTCAGGTAGAGTGAGGCATTATTTATCAAGTATAAATATTATAATAGCTTTTTGGGGGGTTTGAAACATTAGAAGAAAGAAGGGACAAAAGAACCCAAACGAATGATGGTTTGTATCCTAAGCGACCGTAGCTTACAAGGTGGTTGGAAACAACCTGGAATGTGAGGACTAGGTCTCGAGATGGTTCTTTCTGACAAACTGCTAACGACTACCTGAACGAAGACTTGTGCTTTTTCAATGTCCTGTTTATTAGAGGCAAGCTGCATTTCATGTGATTACAATTTGTGGGAGTTGCCCAGGAAGAGAGTGGATCTGGATGAAGGGAGGCTGACCGGGGAGCTGTGTGGAGCTTGGCCTGCCAGTAGTTGCTGGGTTTGCGCTTTTATATTGTCGCGTTATTTACTGGTCACAACAACCGTCACCTAGAAACTGCTGTGATGCTGGGACCGAGCAGAGGGCTCGATAGTTTGTTGCGTGTAGTTGGGAACAAGTTAGCATTTTAACAACGATGCGCCGCAGTAGGCCCAAGCAGACAATTGGGTTACGTGACAAATGTGCTTGCTTTTTAAAGGAATTGTGGAAGGGAGATGAGTGGCTTGGTAGAAGGGTGTGTGTAACAACCAGAAATGAAAGATCTCCGCTGATTTGAGGGATTTTTTAATCCCGCAGCACCATCAGCGTGTGGTGCAGACTCCGGAGCACTATCAGCGTATACTACTACAAATGCTCCAAGTGCCGCAGCACTATCAGCATACACTACTAATACATGCTTCAAGCGGTGCAGCACTATCAGTGTATACCAATATATATGAAACCCGACTTCCGGGAATTTTCCGCGATTCCCTGACAATGCTAAACCTATGGGAGAATATCAGCATTTCCGCTTTTTTCGGAGACCACTTTCATCCCTGAGATGGAGGTCTTTAAGTCACTTGATGTTCACGTGTGCTTGTTAGTTAATGCCATTTGACCCCTTCTTGATTACTTCGCAGTAAAATTGTTTTGTGTTGGTTAACCCGGGGTCTAAAGCTCCAGCCATGTAGCTTCACCCTGGTTTTTATATTACTATACTTTGTATACTTGGCTTGAACGATAATTGGAGGGTAGGGGGAGCACTGCAATACCATGTTCAGTTAGATTAAGCACTGATGTAGTTATTACAGGCCTGGCCTAGTTGGGTGCTGGCTGCTGGTGCTTGAACTCACTGGGAACCAGCCAACATTCAGCCGCATGCTTGTGATCTCTTATTTTCTCATTGATGTGAATTGCAGTTACATCTTGGTGTGTTCTTGCGTGTCACATTCTGAAAATATCGTGCGGTAGGGGGGGGGGGGGGGGCGAAAGTAGCATCAGAAAATATCAGCTGCAGATAAATGAATTGATTTTACAGTAGCTTCTGCCTAGGCTTATTCATGGTGACATACGATAGTAAAGTGAGTAATTGAAGGTGCTGCGAGCCGGTGTTTTGTCTGACCACAAGTAACACCGGGGACCAGCATCTGGGTGAGCATAAACGTCTCAAGTAACCAGGCTAAGTGGTTCACACCCAGACAGTGTGAGAATGGAAAAGTGTGAACGGAAACGTGGTCACACCCAGACAGTATGAGAACGGTAATGTGTTCGCACTCAGAGGTGTGAGAACAGTTATTGACTGGAATACAAGCGTTTCCACAAGTTCCCAGTGAAGTTGTAGACGTACAGAATTTTTTTTTTAATAGGTGGAACTGTGCATTTAAAAAAAAAACCATAGCATCTTCTCGTAACGTTATTTGTGTATTCATAAGGATATAGCTTTTTAATGGGAATACCTAGATGACGGTTAAATGCCGGTTTGAGACGAACCGTCAGTTTGAAGAGCTGCTGACGAGTACGATAATGGGAGGTGAAGGCTGCCTGCTCCGTGGTACCATGGCTTTCCTCATGATACTATGGTTGTGCCCCACGACATTGCCCTGCCATTGCCGTGTTCAGATGATCCATGTACTGATGGGACAGCCTGCCCCAGGCACAGTGACCCTATTCTTCAGGTGGCCCATGTGCTGAGATACAACCTGTCCCATGGCACAGTGGCCTGTCAGGTGGTCCATGCTGTACCGGTGAGGCAGCCTGCCCCGTGGCACAGTTGTCTTGTCAGGCACTGGGGTGCCGATGAGAGCGGCCGGCTGTGTTATGACGATGTCGGACGACCTGTCGTCCATGTGAGTTTGAAAAGTAAATAAACACATTGCCTTTGGATATGCATTGTATCACAAGTCGTATTGTTGTTACTTTTGTACAAATACTGTCAGAAATGCCAGTTTATACTTTATAAAATAAAATGCTCATCAATCACTACCCAAAGTATTAAATACATTCTACCCCAGTAAACATTACCTTTGGAAATGTTGCACATTCTTCGGGAATGGTTGGAGTACGATTTCTGGGGACTTGATTGTATCAACGTTTTTTACAACTTTCTTCCCGTCATATATGCACTAGGATTCTTTAGAAGATGTGCACCAAAACTTTAGCAAACGTTCAAGGATACTCCTACAATCACAAATTTCCGCAGTTTAAATACCTTTATGGTCTAGTGAATATTTCTGCTATGTAGACATGCTCTGACATTAAGATTTGCTACAATAATGGTAGTGGGGTGAAATTGGTGGGCACTTCTGGAAAGAAGCACGAAACTTTGTCCTAGGGCTTTTTTGGGTATGCTGATTTAAAAAATTGTGGGAACCATGATGCCACTCCAACGGTTCCTGCCCGAAATTAAGAAATTCAAAATGGCCACCACAAAACATGTTTTTGCCCATAAAATGGCTCTAGGTGCCTTAATTTCCATGATCTTGATGTCTATGCCTACGTTTTTATGGTCAAGGAACCCAATAAAATACATTTGAACTTTCATAACATGCATGTTCATGGTGAAAATATTAAAAAACGCTCATAACTAACCAATTTTTTTGCAACAGCGTATATATAAGTGTACCGATTACCATCTTAGTACCAAGTCGAACAAAAGTGCATATAATAGAATTTAGTCTATGAAACCGCTAGCTGCGCGCAGATATTTTTTTCCAGGTGAAGAGGGCCACCGACCCCGAGAGCAGGGCAATAGTCTTTGTCGTCGTGAGGCTGAGGCAGAGGCCCCCGGGCGGGGGCGACGCTGGCGTGGGTGATGGTGTGAGGGCCGCCCCAAACCTCGGGGCTGGGCGAGAGGAGGCTGGATTGCTGGAGGAGCCCGTAGTACCCGAGGAGGAGGGCGGCTTGAGGGACGACACCGGGAGGCCCGGCAGCGGCGAGGTGGAGGGCGACGGTGGTGAGGGGCCAGCGGCGGGGCAGGACGGGGCACATGCCCGGAGGCCTGGTGGCTCGCCTCCTCACCTCCTCCGCTGTAGCTCGCGCCTCCGCGATCCACATATCGCCGGCCTACGTTCATCATGCCCCGACAAGGCAGACGCGCTGCACGCCGCGGTGCAAGGAGGGGAGCCTCATAGTCAGAGCACCCTTCGCCACCTCCCCCAAGCCGGAAGTTGCGAATAACCGGCCCGAACCCCGCCGCCCGCCGCGGTGGTCGCAGCCCTCCTCTCATCTCCGCCGACCGGTTACGTAACCCTCCCTCTCCCACGCCAGCAGTGCACCACCACCACCAACCCTCTCATCTCCGTGCCCAGCGGCAACCGTGTACGTAACCCTCCCTCCACCCGCCAGCAGTGCACCACCACCACTGACCCTCTCATCTCTCCGCCTATCGGCCATTGCCCTACCCACCCCCACCGCCGCACCACCACCACCGACCCCTGCCGTCGAAACCCTACCACCCCTGCTCCCCGCCGCCGCACCACCACACATACCCGTCATAAACGCACCCCCCCCCCCCCCCCCCCCATCCCCTCCCCCGGCGATACTGCCTACCTCCACGACCTCTCCGGTTTCTCCAACCTCCCCCCCCTGCCCCATCACCGCGTCGCCTCCCCCGCCAACTTCGCTCGCCCTCTCCCACGTGACAACCGTGCTTCCTCGCCCATCCCCCTCGACAACCCTGCCCCATTACCCCCGCCTCCCTCTCCCCTCCCACCGTCTCCCTCCCTCCCCCCCCCCCCCCCCTCCCGGCGACCTGGGCGAACCAATCGCCGATATCGTCGACCCCGAAATCCAGGACACCCTCCCCGCCGCCCCCTCCTGCGGCCCCACCCCCCAGGTCTACCGCCCCACCCTCCTCGCCATATGGCCCTACCTTTCCGCCCCCGCATGGGACCGCTATGCCACCTTCCCACGGGCCTACACCTCCCAGCGTCAACTCCGGCATACCACGCCGCGAGTACTTAGGGAGGCCCCACACATTCAGGCTCCCCTCGGTCGCCGACGTCGGCCGGCGCCTTGTCGTTCAGGGCTCCGGGGCCTACACATGGGCGGCCGACATTTCTCGGGCCTACCGCCAGCTCCGGGCCGACCCCCTCTCATGGCCCCTATACGGTGTAATATATGTAATTCCAGATGTCGCGTGTGGGCGATAGAGTTGGTAGCCTGAATGAGGGTCACGTGAAGCGCGGAGAGAGGAACTAATAATAAACCACTTGTGTCCTGGTTGTCGTGGCGTTCACTTGTTGTCTCTACATGGTGTCAGATATAGAAGAACGAACAAGATGGCGCCCACAGGCCTAAAACCACCGGGTCCTCTAAGTTTAGAGGGCAACATGGCGTTGAACTGGCGTGAATGGTTACATTCATATGACATTTGCGTCAAACAAAGCAGAGAAGGTGCAATGCTGCATTTTCCTGCATGTAGCAGGTAAGGAGGCTCAAAAAGTGCATTTTAACTTTAAGTTTGACGAGAATGAACAAGACAAGATTGCACCGCTGATGGAAGCATTCGAAAAATACTGCACAGGCCTCACCAATGTGACAGTAATAAGATATAAGTTCAACTCCTACAACCAGACGACTGAAAGTATAGACACTTACATGCGTGAATTACAGCATCGTATACGCCTATGTGACTATGGCAATTTGGAAGAGTCCATGTTGTGCGACAGGTTGGTGTGTGGAGTGAAGGACTATAAACTGCGAGAAAGGCTCTTACAAACACCTAAACTGACATTGGACCAATGTCGAGATATGTGTAGGCTAAATGAGAACAGTAAGGACCAGTTGACAGAAGCAACGACCGGCATTGCTGAGTGTGTCGATTTCGTCAGAAAACGCCCAGCTACAAGTGCGAGTCAGTCTCGATACGCATCAGGGACGCCACGTGGTCGGACAGAGCGGCCACCGACATTCAACCAGCCAAAGGTGCAATGCAACAAGTGTGGATATTATCACGCGGTAGACCAATGTCCTGCTCGAGACAAGCCATGTCTATATTGCAAAAAATTGGGACATTTTCAGAAAGTTTGCAGATCAAAAAACCGCAACAAGTCATATGTAGACGAGATCAAAGTAGACGACATACAGCAACAAGAGGCACATGAACAACCTGACAGTGACAACGACGAACTGTACATCGGGGAGGTGTCAATCCCCGAAGGGACAATAACCGACTGTGGTTCACAACGATATTGCTGGAGAATGAGTACGTAGACTTCAAACTCGACACAGGGTCACAGGCCAACATAATACCAAGAAGTGTGTATGTAAAACTTCAGAACACTGTCTTACACCCTTCACCAAGCATACTGGTAACGTACTCAGGTCAACGTATCATGCCCGAGGGTGAAGTGCACACAACTATAGAAGGAATTGACATGTGCTTTCAAGTCACTGCGGAAGGAACCCCAATCCTGGGGAAGGACGCCTGTGTGCAGTTACAACTCATCAAGCGGGGGCGCCGCGTCGGAGTCAAGCGTGGCAGAGTGCGGCAGCTAGAGTCGGAGCGTAAGAAAGCAGTCCGTGCGTCAACGGAAGAGCTACAGAATGTCAACGCTGAAGCGAACAACCTGGTAAAGAAATATAATGATATCTTTGTAGGGCTAGGGACTATTAAAACAAATGCCAATATCTTTATTGATAACAATGTAACCCCCTGTGTAGACCCCCCTGCGCAGGATTCCCCATGCTGTAGCGGACCAAGTAAAAAATGAAATAGACAAGATGCTTAAGTTAGGTGTAATTGTACCGCAAGTAGAGCCCACCCCGTGGGTCAGTTCCATCACAGTAGTGCGCAAACCTAATAAAATTTGAGTATGCCTCGACCCAACAAAGTTGAACATGGCCATTTTGCGCACACCCTATCCAACACGAACGATAGAGGAGGTTATTTCTAAAACAGCTGGAGCCAGGTATTTCTCAGTGCTAGACGCGAATAGTGGCTACTGGCAGATTGAGTTAAATAAACAAAGTTCAGAATTGTGTACATTTAACACGCCGTGGGGGAGATACCGGTATACACGTTTGACATTTGGCGTTAAAACGGCAGGAGACATTTTTATTAATGAGATGAACGAAATTTTTAAAAGATTTGCCTGGAGTTAACATAGTCACCGACGACATACTCATTTATGGTAGAACAGTAGAAGAGCATAACCGAAATTTGGAAAGAGTTTTTATCAGAGCAAGGCAAGCAAACTTAAAATTAAATCAAAAAAAGTCGAAAATTTGTCAGACACAAGTCAACTACGTGGGACATGTATTAACACAGACAGGATTAAAGCCAAACGCTGAAAGGCTACAAGCTATTGTAGGCATGCCTACACCCACAGACAAGGCGGGTATCCAACGGTTTTTGGGAATGGTAGGCTACGTCAGCAAATTTATACCCAAATTCTCGGAAATAACCAAGCCTTTGCGAACAGTTCTAGAAAAAAATACGGCATGGCACTGGCAATATGAGCAAGACCAATCGTTTGCATTGTTAAAAAAGTTGCTAATAACTGCTCCAGTTCTAAACTATTATAACGTAAAAGAAGATATTACAATTCAAGTTGACGCATCGAAATCCGGGTTAGGTGCAACATTGTTCCCAAACAGCAGACCAGTAGCCATGGCATCAAAGGCTCTAGACGAGACACAATCCAATTACGCGGTTATAGGAAAAGAGTTGTTAGCCATATGTTTCGGGTGCGTTAAGTTTCATGAGTATGTGTTTGGGAAGCGAGTTGTAATTGAAACAGACCATAAACCACTTGTAAAAATTATGAGTAAACCATTGCATTTGTTGTCAGCTCGTATGCAGCGCATGAGGATGCGGCTGCAAAACTATAATATAGTTGTAAAACATATTCATGGATCCGAAATGTATTTTGCAGATGCCTTGTCAAGAGCGCACGGTACGAGTACTGAGCCGCATAACCTATTCGACAAAAGTATGTCAATAGCAAGTATCGACGTGTCTCGCGCCCTGTTAAAACGTATTGAAATAGAAACAAAAACAGACGAATCGCTGCAAAAAATTGTTACGGTAGTCAACGAGGGATGGCCAACGAGTAACATAAGCCTGTCTAATGACGTAAAACTTTTTACGGATTTCGAGACAACATAACCTTCAGTAATAATGTTCTACTGAGAGGGAGCCAAATTATACCACATGCGTTGCGCCCATTAATTTTGAAATTAGTACACGAAACACATATGGGAATTGTTAAGTGCAAGCAATTTGCCCGGGACCACATGTTCTGGCCGGGTATGAGTAAACAACTACAAGATAAAGTAAGGCAGTGTGTAATTTGCGACTGAGGACGCTTACTATCAACAACGACTCAGTCATACTATAAAAGGGACCGCCATCCACGGCTCAGTGGTTGCTACTAGCTACTGTTCTCACTGTATCCGTCCAGCAGGTGGACTTATCGGTGACCAAGCTGTGCTCGGCCCGGCCCCATAGCACATCAACAACAACTTGATCAAGTTGTACTCTTCTGTTTGCGCTCACCTCCGTATTTTGCTACCTCACGTACGCTTCAAATGTTATTTATTATTGCTTTTGAGTCGAAATTGGAGATATTGGATTACACAGACTTCGTTTTTGTTAATATCGCCATCAATGTTTTCGGTACACACGATTGACCTACGTTTTCAACAATATCACAACAAAGTAATAATATGGATTCCTCTTCATCTGATTCTTTTTCAGCCTGCAATGCGATTCAAATAGCTTTGGACAATAATAAAAAGACGATAGAAGTGGTCACCGCACATCGATGTGTGGATAATTGGCTGTCGTATCCTCTGCCTTTTTGAGCCCCATAGGGCCGCACTCACCTTAACAAAAAAAAAAAGGCTCACCTAAGTACTATCATGTATCGCTATCTGTCCTTGTAGCATCGTCCTGCAAATACGATATAAGTACGATATAAAAACGAGTCAGAACGAGTCGGGGGCCTACACCATTGCACTTCTCTTTTATTCTCCGAACAATATTGCCGACCGCTGTCTTTGTTTCAATCAATCAATAGTTCCATCCTCTAGTCGAGGGTTGGATGCAATGGTTCTCCACTTGTGCCGATGTTGTGCTGTCCTGATAGACTGTGAATAATTCAAGCCTGTCCACTGTGAAATATTTGTAAACCATGATGTTCTTGGTCTCCCTCTCCCTCTGCTGCCATTCACCTTCCCTTCCAACAATGTACGGTATATTGAACTCTGACGAATGATGTGGCCAAAATAAATAAGTTTCTTTGTCTGTATAGTGGCAAACAAGCTTTTCTTATTTTTAATTTTTCTGAGAACTTCTTTGTTGGTGATCTTCTTTGTCCATGATATTTTCATCATCCTTCGATAAGTCCACATCTCAAATGCTGCTAAACGTTTGTACATTTTCTTAGAGATTGTCCATGTCTCTGCCCCATACATTAGAGTAGACCACACATAACACTGAAGAATACGCTTCCTTGTTTGTATTAATATCTTACTTGATGTTAACACTCTATTCATTTTGGAGAATGTTGTTCGGGCTATTGTTATCCTTCTTTTAATTTCTTCCTCACATCTCCCATCATTTGTAATCTTTTGTCCGAGATATATGAATTCGGATACTTGTTCTATGTTTGTGCCATCTAGGGTTATATTGACATTTGGTTTATCTGTCTTTTTACTTATAACCATTGTTTTGGTCTTCCTGGCATTCATCTTCATGTTGAATAGTATTCCAGCTTTATTGATTCTATTCACTATATCTTGTAGGTTTTTCTCACTGTCTGCTAGTATTACACTGTCATCGGCATATCTAAGATTGTTGATGTTCATGCCACCTATTGTCACTCCCTTGCAATCTTCAATGTGTCTGAAAATCATCTCTGTGTACAGGTTAAATAGACATGGTGACAATACACACCCCTGTCGAACTCCTCGTTTAATCATAACTTCATCCGATAGGCCCTGCTCCATTTTTATAAATGCACGTTGTGTCCAGTATAAGTTCACAATTCTTTGTTTACATCTGCCAATATACTCTAGGTGGCGCCAGTCGTCGCCAGTCGTCGCCCCCCCACCCCTTAACTCTTGCTTTCCCCACTAGGAGACGCCACTGTAGCACCATACTCCTGCTGGTGCACTGTTAGGATTTATATCTTTTATTTTTTTTAATCTGTTATTTTTACAAAAGTGAGCTCGGATGATACGTTCATTTGTGGATTAGCATCGCGTAGTGTTGTGTCGTGTCAGCGCCGAGTTTTTATCGACAAATTGATTCGGTGATCTTTGAAGCGAAAAACATGCCAAATCAATTTTGCAAACGTAAATGCTGAACATAGTGTTTATTGTCTGATCGCGCCTAACGCCAATCGCGCCTAATGCCAATCGCCAATCACCAACATTGCAACAAACAACAATCCAACACAAACAACCACAACCACAACCACAACCAACCAACAACAGTCGACACAACCAACTAACAAACAACACAACCAACAACCAACCGCAATCAATCACCTACAACCAACCAACCGAACAACAACAACAACAAATCAACAAACAACCATGACACAACAGTCAACACAACCAACAAACAACACAACCAAATAACAAACAACCAAACAACTAACACAACAACCACAACAACCAATCCTAAACCAACAAACCAACATCAATCAACAACCACAACAAACAAACAACCACAACCAACAAAACAACACAACCAACTACCAACCAAACAACCACAACCTACAACAGTCGACACAACCAAATAACCAACAACAACCAACAAACAAACAACCAACCAAACAACAACCACAACCAACAAACCAACACAACCAACAAACAACACCACCAACAACCAACCGCAACCAACAACAACAGTCAACACAACCAAATAACAAACAACACAACCAACAACCACAACCAACCACAACCAACAACAGTCGACACAACCAACCACCCAACCAACCAAACAAACAACAATCAACAACAACCAACTGAACAACCAATCCTATCAACAGTCAACACAAACAACAAACCAACAACAACCATCAACAAACACAAACAACACAGCCAACAAACAACACAACCAACTAACAAACACAACCAACGCAACAAACAACAACCAACTGAACAACCAATCATGTCACGCCAATCACCAACAACAACAGTCAACACAACCAACAACACCCAACAACCCAACAATCAACAACCACAACACAAACAAACAACAACCAAACAACACAACCAACAACCAACCGCAACCAACAACATTCAACACAACCACATAACAATCAACACAACCAGCAACCAAACACCACAACCAGCAACCAAACAACGCAACCAACAACAGTCAACACAACCACATAACAAACAACACAACCAACAACCAACCGCAACCAACAACACTCAACACAACCAAATAACAAACAACACAACCAACAACCAACCACAACCAACAACAGTCGACACAACCAACCAAACAACAAACACCACAAACAACCAACCAACCACAACCACAACCACCAACAGTCGACACAACCAAACAACACAACAACCACAACAACCTAAACCAACTATACAAGTCGCTTTCTACGAATCGGTTTACATCGTCCGTGTGAACACGGATATTAATAATGACTATGTCACTTTCTATTATGTCACTCTAGTGTCAGTGTCTATATCCCCCGCCCTACCAAAAACTACGTAGTCGTAGTTTGACAGCCATACGGTTGTTAGGTGGATTGTTTGTTATCTATTGCATTCGGATTATACTTATGACAGCATTTTCGTGCGGTTCTTATGAAGGCCGCGATCATTGGTTGGGTGAGACCAGTAAATTAACCAACGCTTCGTATGTTGTTTCACATTATTCATTTGTGCGTAATGCCATTTGATAGTGTTATATTTCCTTTTTATGATGAGATATTGAAAATTCTAAATTCAAACATTGGAAATTAATTTAGGCATTGTCACTGTTTTTCCTCCACCTACATCTGTTATTTTGCCACTAAACAAACCCACTAAACAAACACATCGGATGTAAACTGCACACAGCCGTTTCATACTTGGTGGTTGTCAAAACAAGCGTTTGTGTGGAGTTAGCCATCCCTACTGCTGTCCCTACGTATGTATTTATGTCAGTATCTATAATGTCAGATCGCGCCGATTTCGAGTATGCAGGTATTGTAGGTATAGCAATACCTCAGGGAGTTTGACGCCCCTGCCTTGCAGAGTTGTAAACCACTGCCTTGTGGTACAGGTTCTTGACAGAACCGAACCGAACCGAAGGCTAAGGGAGCAAACCCTAAACAGAAAACCATGTCACTGTGGCAGCATAAAAGCTTTCATGAAATGTACAACCGCACAGATAAATGCAGAGCGGCAGTCAAGTAATGAAAGCAGTCTTTGTCGCTTCGCGACCGACAGCATGATGATGATGATGATAATGTCAGATGCTAATTACCACAAAACGAACCTGATGCGTAAATAAAGTATTTAGCTGTATTCGAATGTGACCTACATGCTCTTTACTTTCATCGCTTTACGTCAGCTCCTTATCAAAGCAGTCCGAGTTACACTTAAACACTATAATGACACAAACCCGAAAATATTCATTTTCTGCGACTCTTGATTTATGAAGTCTGTATTTGGTAATGTGCTCCCGACAAACTGATATCCCCACCTATATTTTATTTAACAATATGGACTAGACTAGACTACATTATCTCTCAAATAGTATGTTGTTGTAATTTCTGTTAACCGATTAATATCCGGTACAACGCGTACCACGGCAAGACCTTGGTCGATGGTGTCGGTGGGGGTGAGGGTTGTTTTATTTATGGGCGGCAGAATAACGTGAGAAACTGTGTAATTCGTATCTGACCCGATTTGCTTGATCGCATTTCTTTCCTAATCGAGCCCTGTTTTCCGAGTACACCTGATAGCGTACAATTAACTTTTTAGTGCTAAAGATAAGCTATCTCAATGCATACTAAATCGATTACCAGTAAAGAACATATATAATACCCCTATTAACATAAATGCAAAATAACTACTGATACTGCATGTAAGTACCTGAATCCATCAGTATCTCATCATAATCATTAGTTAAAAATGTAGCTTAAGTTTACTCATTTGCTATTGTCATCACTTGTTCATTCACATCATGGAGACCAGCTTTCTGTCTGTAAGGAATTTGTATGCATTTATTGTATCACCTCAATTTATTGTAAACATACCTTGCAGAGAGTTAAAATAAAAGAATTGATTGAATTGAATATGTGCAACGATTCTCCTTTAGTAGCATTCGTCCAAATAAAACATAGACTATATTTAACGCGCAGTGCATTTAACGCGCAGTGCAAAACATTAGCTTCAATAATTTGAATGTTGTATGGCGAAGTGCCTAATTAAACTTTGGATTTGACAGAGTTGCTCCAAATTTCTAGATAAGTAATCTAAATCAATGTATATTTGTTCAGATTATATCAGATTATATCAGCCCAGCACAGCTCGCCGGTCCCCGGACCCCCCCCCCCCCACACACACACACCCTCCCCCCTCGAATTAAATGCGCCGGTGCCTGGCTTGCCCGGTGTGGCAATTGAGACCGTCCGCCATTACGCCGAGGAACGGCAACACTAAAAAGCATTTTCCATGGACTTGAGCATTCTCCCTACCGAAAAGTGACAAATCTCTAAAACCTCAGCATCTCTAAACAAATCGGTTGGTACACATACAGAAAACATCCGTACCCAAAACATTGTATTCAATTTATAAGGTTACTGATGATGCGGACCGAAAAATTTATTGAACGGCGGAAACTGCGACGCCGGGCGTTTCGGCGGTTGGTCGTTACGCAATAAATCTTTTATTGTTAATTTAGGTTATCCCACCAGGACAGCGTGGCTGACCGGCTTCTGATTGGTCGATTTGAAATTTCCTTTGTTTAACAGGACTGATATATATCTTGTGGGGCACTAGACACGAGTTAGTGCTGCCTCTGTCGCCATCGCAATCACAATGCGTCGTATTAACAACATTGGTTGGAGATCGAATCCCCGACCAACCCAACTAGTGCGCCATACACGGATTGTCAATGGGAGAGAAACCAGTTACTATCGTCGTGAACCTATTCGTACTAGGGGCACAATTGCAGAGAGAATCGTGCAAGTCCAAGCTCTAGCCCGTGCTCAAGCTCTAGCCCGTGCTCAAGCTCAAGCCCCAATTCTAGCTCCACTTGAGGCTCCAGCTCCAGCTCCAGCTCCAGCTCCTGCTCCTGCTCCTGCTCCAGCTGAAGCGGAACCTGAAGCGGAACCTGCACCTCCACCTCCACCTGCACCTGAACCTGAACCTGAACCTGAACCTGAACCTGAACCCCAACGTGAACCTGAACCCCAACGTGAACCTCAAGTCCAACCGATTGATGAAGGTATTTACTTTTATACACGCATGTTATGTTTCGAAATTGTCAATGCTATGTCTAGCTAGTATGTGTGAATACTGCCGATCACCGTGAATGTGTTCGGCAAGGATGATAACGCTAGCTTTGTAGTATGTGTTACGTTTCAGGTCGCCAAAAGGATGGATTTCTAGCTACAATTTAAGTCTTGGTTGCATGCCCTAGAGCACATATGTATCTACGTCCTCATTTTTTTACTGTTTCAATTTGACCAGTATTAGTTTCAAAAGTTTAAGATTGGCCAAGGCCAGTGACAATGCATTGAGTTTGCCGTTACGCGCAGTGCAAAACGTCTATTTTTTTATTGAAAATGTGTACCAAGCGGTTTGTCTCGTGTGTGGTGGGTGTGGTTTTAATATTTTGCACGGCCATTGACAATGCATTGATTTTCCGGGTACGCGCAGTTCAAAACGTTTATTGTATTAAAAATGGCACAACCGACATATAGGAGCATGGTAATATTGGGTATATAGTGAGAAAAGACATTATTAATTGCGTCTATATGGTTTTCATTTACCTCCAATGTGATTTTGAACCGATTTGAACATGTCAAAGGTAGTGCAAATGTTTTAAATTGTGGCACAAACAAACTACAAACGAACTAGAAATGCATATTTCAAAGAAACCCTTTATTGGAGTGTCAATATTTATATTTCATCAGTTAGCCAAATAATGTGGGAGATAGTTTAGATCAAAAGTAAATGTTAATATTTTGTATTATGTATCTTATTGGGATGGATGTAGCTAAATACATAGAAAATTACATCACTAATTTCTGACATTGGTACACAACTTCTGAGAACGACCCAACTAGGCAAGGCGATCTATATTAAGCGACTTAACTTCCCCGTGTAAACACGGCTATAGAGTAATATTCTTCACTTCATTCCAGGCATAACCCTGAATGCCCAGCGCCAAGCTCATGTAGCACGGAAGTGGAATGCAATTCGTCCACAACTAACACGCAGTCATTACCCTTCCTTTGCACCACTGATGACTACATGCGCGGTTTGTTCCCGAGACACAGTAAGGCGTCCGATCTTATGCCCTGACTGTGGTCCAACAGCCTACTACTGTGAAAGGTGTTTTAAAAAACACCAGAAACTTGCGCCTCTTCACATCGCCCTTATCTGGCAGGTCATTACACACACCACTTTAATTATAACACATTTGATACTATATGTATTTGTACGTTGCTATATAACCAAAAGGGCACTACTTAGAAAATTCGTCTTCATATGTTTAATCGGTTGATATCTTTCCAAATCACATCCAGGAGGACTCGTTTTAGTTATTAATTATTGAATAAATGTTAATTTGCATTACAAATTCTCACCTTTACAGCTATGTAAAATATAAATTGATGAGATAAAAAATATAGGTATATTCCATGAATAAGATATCTGTTATGGCAGTATAACATCCGTGTCACACGTGTAACATATGTTTAGGACACCACACAGTCTGCTTAATAAATATATAATCAGAATTCAATAATATCATACTTAAAATCATATTTATCATGGCATAATATACAGAAATATCGAGTGCTTATATTGATAACAGATAGGAGAGTGACCTATATACATTGCTATTTAACCAAAAAGCGCCAAATTAACGAGTAGAGAAGAGTGAATAACTTAAATTAACTCTATGAGGTCGATGAAAATTGAGTGTGTTCATTGCAGTAGACGGTGAGCATTAGATGTTGAGCAGTAGATGGTCTAACTCATGGTGCGTCTTAAACCTTCTACTGCTCACTGTCTAATGCTCACCTTCTACTGCTTGTGGCGCAAATCAATGTACCAGTATGATGTGAAGTATGAAAAGTGATGTGGAGTAATATTGTTGATTTCGGTGTATGAGCAAATGAGCGTACCAGTGTATGAATGGATGAATGAATTAATGAAATTATATTAGATTAGTTAATGAAATTATGTGGGTAAATTTGTGAATGGATCAAATACCAATGAATTTATGTAAATTTGTGTATTAATTGTATATAGTGTGTGTTTGTTGATTTCGGTGTATGTTTATTGTTAGCAGTAGACGGTGAGCATTAGATGTTGAGCAGTAGATGGTCTAACTCATGGTGCGTCTTAAACCTACTGCTCACTGTCTAATGCTCACCTTCTACTGCTTGTGGCGCAAATCAATGTACCAGTATGATGTTTATTGTTAGCAGTAGACGGTGAGCATTAGATGTTGAGCAGTAGATGGTCTAACTCATGGTGCGTCTTAAACCTTCTACTGCTCACTGTCTAATGCTCACCTTCACCTGTGTACCACCTCACCTGTGTACCACCTCACCCATGTACTGAGCAATTTCTATTTGGTTAATGTATGAAGTGGCGTCTTAATCACAGTGTGGTAATGAGCAAGAGTGTCTGTTATTTATATGTATTATTTGTATATAGTGTGTGTGATTATGAATACCAATGAACTACCAATGAACTTATTAAATCTTTTGTGTAATATTGTTGATTTCGGTGTATGTTAGCAGTAGACGGTGAGCATTAGATTTTGAGCAGTAGATGGTGTAACTCAGGTTGCGTTTTACACCTTCTACTGCTCACCGTCTAATGCTCACCTTCTACTGCTTGTGTGTAAATATGTGCATATATGAATTATCAATTCTAAATTACAGAGGTGTATAAATGAATTCTATATTACAGATGTGTATATATGAATTAAATATATATTTCGGTGAGCAAAAGCCTTCTGTACCAAATCTCGGTGATATCTGTGCACAAGAGACTGAGCAAACGGCAACAGGTATATTTCCCCACAAAACTGGACATTTTTAGGACATTTCACATGCCACTTGCTTTATAAACAGTAGTAATAATAATTTGAAACCTCATTGCTATGATTTTGTCTTATTTGTGAATATTAAAGAGAAAAGCAAGAAAATATTGATCTAAAATATCTCCCACATTATTGGGATAAATGATGAAATCTAAATAGTGACAGGGTTCTTTGAAATATGCATTTCTAGTAGACTACCTCAAGTGGTACAGTTTCTGAGAACGACCCATATCTGAATTATATGTGTATATATGAATTCTAAATTACAGATGTGTATATATGAATTAAATATATATTTCGTTGAGCAAAAGCCTTCTGTACCAAATCTCTGTGTCCAAGAAATATTCTAAATAACAAAATAATTGTATACTATAAATATGTCTATGAAGTGTATCTATGGACTGTTGTAAATTAAAACATTATTGTATACTAGATTTTGTTCTCGTAGTGTTTAACTATTGCACTTATGCAAAAGGGAAGCCAGATTATGTAATAAGCCAATATGCTTGCTCAACATTGTATTAAATATGTATATGAAGTGTATCTACGAACTGTTGTAAATTAAAACATTATTGTATACCAGATTTTGTTCTCGTAGTGTATTTTGTAGTTAATGCCAGATTATGTACTAAGCCAATATGCTTGCTCAACATTGTATTATATATTTAGTCATTATTACAATAACAATAAGTTATATCCCCCCAAGTATTTTGTAGTAAACTATAGCGGGAACCGTAATGTAGTCTAAACGGTGTGTTGTATTTCTGTATGATAGAAAATGCAAACAAAGGAGTAGTGACAGCAAACTTATTTTTTATTGCAATATATATATACAATTATATATATTACATATATTACAAATAATTCTGTAGATTTTATGTACAAAATAATGTACAAATATATAGATAAATATATTACATCTATTACAAATGTACAAATATATAGATATATACAATATATATATTATTTAGATTTATTGTACAAAAATATAAAATCAATTACCCCCCCCCCCCCCCCCCCCCCCCCCCCCCCCCCCCCCCCCCCCCCCCCCCCCCCCTCCTAAAAAATTCCCCCCCCCCCCCCCCCCCCCCCCCCCCCCCTTTTCTACAAATATATAGATTAAATAACAAATGTTACTTAAAGTACAAAATAATGTACATATATTACATATTTATAGATATATACATATAGATATTATCTACAAAAAATAGATATATAAATTACAATTATATATACAATTAGGATTCAGGGGGGAGCACCGCGCTTCTCCCCCTTACTTCTCCCCATGTAGTCGCGCAGCGATGACTGCTTGAATGCCTTTCTCGGTGGCGAAGGAGATCCACAATCCTCAGCTGTGCTCATAGCCAACGAGGAGGAAGGTTGACTACAACCAAGTAGCACGCCATCCTCATTCTCGATGGCTATGGGCACAACAGCCATTTCCCAACTGCTGTCATTCTCCACCAAGGGCGCAGCTACAGTTGGGAGAACTGCAGCTTCGCCATCGGTAGAGCTTGACTGGCACGGAATTATGGGAGATACCTGGACAGGTCGGTGGGGACTCTCAGCACAGGTATCAAAAGGAGCACTCACAGGGGCCTTCACGATCCGAATGTCAGCCGCCATGATGGCGAGGAAGTACTCCTTTCGTAGGGCATTAAGGTTGACAATTGGACCAGGAAAACCCACTATGACTGCCCCTAATTTAGCAAGGGCCTCTGGTAGGACCCTGCCAACATTGAAGCCTGAGGGACGTCGACCAAGAAAGGCTTCTGAAAACAAACAAAAATTACACGGTTAGTTAGTAATGGCTTGGAAGAACATCATACATATATTGGCAGCGGGTCCTGAAAACAACAAATTAACAGGTTAGTAAGTAAGGCTGGGAAGAATGAGGATTTAACTAATAACTATTGCCCAATAACATAAGAAACATGCAATGGACAATTTCTTTTTAGATTTACCGGTATTTAACAAAAATAAATTGTGATCTAGAATATTATCATTTTGGGAATGGATTTCGTAATGGTGATATCAAAATAGGACAGGCATTTATACTCATAAAAATTATCAAGTGTTCGATCGTACCCAGAGCATCCTGCAGTTTCGTAAGATAGGTGGCGCGCATCCTATCCTTGGCGCTCGTCGGATAGGATGCGGCGACAGCAGCAGGGGAAGCGGCGGCAGCAGCAGGGGAAGCGGCGGCAGCAGCAGGGGCAGCCGGGACGTCCTCTGCCTGCTCCGGGTTCCTTACTAAGGGTTAGATTTTCACAAACAAGTCGTAAGTCATGTGTGTGTGGGCGTGTGTGTGTGGGCGTGGGCGTGGGCATGGGCGTGTACCTCATACCTCTTAATTTCTCATATTGACACGTGGCAATTTGTGTTTTTTGCCATTTTGAATGGCCAATAGCTCGAGAAATAATTGTCATGACTCTGGAAAAAAATAGACTTGATATATGCATATAGATAACACAGAGTGCTGAAAGACAAGTTCATCTGGCCATTATATTTGGAATTATTGATATCTGAAATGTGGGTTTCATGCAAATTGCCAAAATAGCTGTTTTGTGGATCATTTTTGTCCATATTAAAAAGCCTACAACTTTTTAAGTAATCATCCGATCTTGATGAACTTTGTGTCATTTTACTTCTCCTGATAAGAGCTATGGATCTATATCAAAATATGGTACTTTCTATTGAGTTGCAAAAATGAGTTGGGATACCTATTGTAAGTCCTTAGTGATAGAGTGTGGGTAGGGGGAAAAACAGAGAATTGGCATTCAGCTAAAACTTACCATCGTGACAATCGAACCCTTCCCGGAAGAGCGCCCAGTTTTTTTTATAAAACTGCGCAGCAGTCGTCCCGGAACAGATGTCCATGGTGCCCCGCGGAGATTTAATATATAGCAACATATCGACCTCACCGTCTGTGTTGAGGTCGGACAGAAGGTTGGCCTGGATCAATACCGCAAATAATGTAGGTTCTTTTAACAAGGCTAGATAACATAGGCTATTACTAACAACCAAAATTGCAGAAGGCTGACCCGAGCAGACACAGGTAATCACTCCTGGGCAAAGGAACAGATCAAGACAGCACCACAGCTGTCCAGCGTTGAAAACAAGCACCCTGACAAATTGACATATAAAACAATGCTGACAGAATAGTATCTGGGTCAACATTAGGTACATATAACAGCCCCAAGGAAGATTATGAATTATTATGGTAGACTAATATTCCGGCTTGCAGAGAGAGTGTGAAGATATTTTACATTCGGTAGATGTAACAGACACAAGGAATATTAGGGAATATTATCGTAGACTAATATACCTCCTTGCACAGACGGTGGTAACTGGCATTCACCGCGGCAACTCGCTCCTCACGGGTCATTTGCTCAGGACACATCTGAGCGAGCTGCCGGGCATCGTCGCTGTAGGTGTTGCGCTCCGTGGGGAGAAGCGCTCTCCACCCAGCCAGCCAAGCAGTCTGCTTTTCGGCGAAGGTGCCGGGGGCTGAAATATTTACGAATTACATTCAATTAATGTTTGATTGTATCTGTTTTAAGTCCATGTCTACATGTAACGATATTCCAGTGTCTACCAAGTGTGAAAGGCATATCATATCAATGACAACATAACTTGACTAGTTAGAAAAACAATCGACTAAATATCGAAATACTTTGTAACGCTAAACCATTAAAATCATGCCAGGACATTACCCGTAAGTACCGTGGCGTGTAACTAGTTACGCAACTATTATTCGAGCAGAGTGTAGGTTAGTCTTTTGTGAAAGAGTATAAAGACGGTGCTGTCAACCGATTTTTTGATTGACAAACCTACATTGTACATTGCCATATAATAGTTTCAGATAATTACAGCTAACAAATATTATTTCGGCCAACGTTGATATGGAATCTATAGAATTTACCGGACTGGGTGGAGCGCTTGTACAGGTCGAACCCCGTTGTGCGCTTCGCCTGCTGCACCGAAACGCGCACCTTTTGGCGAAGGCTGTCGGGGTCCGCGACGGCAGAAGCGGCTGGAGCGCACCGCTCCTGCACATTCTGGCGCATATTGCTGATGCGCACCTAAAGGGAATGTGAAATGCGAGAATGGGCGAAATAGGCGAAATAGGTTTGAGAGATGTATTTGGTTCAGAGGATTGTGCACGGGAAAATAAAGTCTTATCTATTTAACAACCCTTTAGATTTATAATCATTTAGATTTAAAATACACATACAGTATAACCGGAAACAGGCTCAGATCACGTTCCAGCGCTACTGGTAGGTGGGGGCCACTGGGGGTCGGGTCACTTACTAGTTACATAACTAATTTCTGAAGGGGGGTAAGATGATTAATTGATTCTAACCTTTACTGCTCGCAACGACATGTTGGCAGCCTCGGCAGCCCGCAGCAGTTCCGGCTCGAAGGGCTTGGAGGTGCTCACAAGCCCCTCGTCGAAAAACTGCTGCAGGATAGCCCGCTGCTCAGCTGTGGTGGAAACCACTGTCTGCAAAACCAAAACCAAACAAACCTAAATAATGATTATTAAACCGACAGATTAAACCTAAAGATTTAGACACACCCACAACCTACCTACTGGAGGCGAACTAGATGAGGCGACTCAACCCTAATCCGCCTCAGCATCGGGTTCAGTCACAGAAATACACAGACATGCACACACCCAACATACACAGAGACACATACACCCGAACTGACTTTACAGAGAGAGAGACACACACACAGACACATAGACAGCCGCACACAGACAGAGGCAGACACAAACATACATGCTCACACATACATACACACACATACATACACAGACAGACATCCACAATGCTAAGACTATGGGGAGGATTTATTTTTGTAAAATAAATTTAAAAACTTTCATCGAATCGATTAAAAATATCTTAATGCGCGATTGAAGAGGAAGATCGGAGGTATTTAATTTAACCTAAGAGATAGTAAGAGCAATTTTCTCTGAAAGTATTAAAAACAGAGATAATAGTGAAAGTTGGGATATTCTGAGTGTCAGTGCCAGTGTTAGCCTTACCAGATCATGGTCCCAGAAAAAGTGAAATATCTCTAAAACCACACAAGTTAGAAAACCCCCGCTTGGCATATAGAGAGGAGAAATCATGCAAAAATAGTGGAAATATCATGAAAGGTCACACAGTCGAATTACAGGACAAAAAAAACATTAAATTTAAATTAAATAAGAAATCATAACTTTCTTAATAATAGACCAATATGCATGATCTTTGTGTTATTTAAAAGCATTTGTTTGGCTCTTTACAATGGTATGATTATCATTTCTATATGGTAAATTTAATGGGCCTATGGCACTAATCCGTTCCACAGCACGTGGTCACTGCGAGCTGACCATCTGGGTCATAGCCACAGCTTGTCGAAATTATTTTTGGTTCTTTCAGCTCAGATTACTTCAAAACTAATCATCTTTAATCAAAATCACTCCAGACTAATGATTAGAAATTTGACGGTCAAATACAGAATCCTACAACACAAAAACCAGATATATGTCAAATACTCACACGTTTCGATTCGGAAAACATCGTTGGAGATTTGGAGATTTTCGTTGGTGATAGGTGAGGTGTGTGTGGTGCGCGAGTGTGAGAGTGTGTGAGTAGATTTGAGCTGGTGGGTGTGCGAGCAGTGCGGTGAGGCGAGGCATGGTCAAGAGGTCAATCGGTCAATCGGTCAAGCGGTCAGACACCTAGTGGTAACGAAATGAAGTATCTTTCACGCAGGTGGTGCCATCGGGCGTGAAGATTTGCAACTAGAAAAGAAGACGACCGTCTGACCTCTGTTGTCTGGTGCTGCCACCTGGAGATATTAGGTTAGAACCCTGAAGATCAATGATGGCACCACCTAGTGCCTATGGCGGGAAGCAGATGTACAGCCGCAAACAAACCTTAAGGTAAACCATGGTTGTTACGGCATAACTACATCCAGTAGAAGAAAAGTCGATGCAGATCTATTCCTTGATTTCCACACAGCAAAAAATAAATTCGGGATTTTGTTGCGTCCTATATAAATGTTGTATTGTCACAACTCTATCAATGCGTTCGAAGGTTATCGTCAGTAGCGTAAGGCAACGTGGTGAACTATAGAAATAATTAAATAAATAAATACATAAATAAATGCATAAATTAATAAATGCCGGTAACTACAGTTGTCACTCTGCTGCAATGACACCTATGCAGCCTCCGCCAATCGGTCCCGCCTCTTTTGATAGCTTTGGACGAATGTGGGGGTTTATGTAGACTCAGTCTTTTCATATGTCAGGCTTTGGACAAACATGGGGCTTTATGTAGGCTCAGTCTTTACATAGGTCAACCTTGGACGAACGTGGGGGTTTATGTAGACTCAGTCTTTTCATATGTCAGGCTTTGGACAAACATGGGGCTTTATGTAGGCTCAGTCTTTACATAGGTCAACCTTGGATGAACGTGGGGGTCCGGCCCCTCCTGACAAGAACAACAGATATTCACGGAAAAACGGCAAAGAATGCCCTTAGGCCGAGTGAGCCACATAAAAAATACGTTTCAGACGACGACTGAGTCGTACGCGAAAAAGGCAGCGAGTCACTCGTTGCCCATTCTTCGGGAGACTCAGAAGGGGGTATGACCGCGGGTTGGGTGAATTTGCCAACAATACAGAAATACGCCTCATGCAGAGCCTATGATTTCTCATCACATTCCCAACAAGCCATTCGAGAAAGTAGGAACAGACCTTTTTGAAATAGAACACAAATCATTTCTAATTGTCATTGACTACTATTCCAAATTCCCTGAAATACGTCAATTGAATTCGACAAGCTCAACGAGCGTAATTAAAGCATTATCAGAAATTTTCGGTATACATGGAATATCAAAAGTATTGATATCGGACAATGGTCCACAATTCAGCAGTTGTGAATTTCGTAACTTTGAAAAAGAGTATGATTTCAAACATATCACATCCAATCCCCACTACCCGCAAAGTAACGGGCAAGTGGAATGCTACGTGCAGACTGTTAAAAAGTTAATAAAAAAAGCACTAGCCAGTAACATGAACTACAACTTGGCGCTTCTAAACTACCGTAACACACCTTTGCAAACACTAAATGCATCGCCAGCTCAATTGCTTATGAGCAGAAGGTTAAATTCGAAATTACCTACAATAGACAGACAATTAAAACCTGAAGTACAAAATTCGAAAGTCGATAAATTCAATAAAATCCAAGAGAGACAACGAAATTATTACAACAAACACGCAACAAAGACACACAAACAGTTAAGCTTACATGATCAAATTCGTTATAAAACACATGAGGGTAAATGGTCAACCGGACGAATAACAAAAGCAAACTACCCAAACATATGTGACTATGAAATACAAACCAGTAACAATAAAATACTAAGAAGAAATCGAATTCATTTATTCAAAACCCCAAATACCCGAATTGAAAACGAAGTGGTACGTGACAAACATGCAACACACCAGTCAGAAAGTAAAAACCCAACCAAAGTAAATGGTTATGTAACCAGGGTCGGACGAACATGCCGCAAACCGGATCGCCTAGGCGTGGCTGAAGTCGACTGATAGTAGTATGACCAATTAGGTAGCCGGTGACAGCTGAGTGGTAGTGGAATAACAATCAAGTTACAAGCAGTGGAGCGTGACCTGCCAAGGGGGCGACTACCATAATACTATCAACGAATACAGAAATAGTCTGCCACGACACGGCAAAACAATTGCGACCGGCAAAATACAAATGCCAGCCACGTGTACAGCGAAATTATATGAGTGAAAATAGTTGTTTGACTAACATAGAAGTAAGTAGTTCAGACATTGAAACCACTTGTAGACCCCGCTAAGGACGACACAAGAATGGGTGTGGATAATAGAGTTTATTACTACCACTCTGAATACCGTATCTGGCTGGCATAACCGCCGAATCAACGAAACAAACAAAATTTTTCTCTCGGGTGAGCTGACCGGCGCGCAGGCCGGGGGCGTATCAGGTGGGCGCCGGGCCGGCCGAGCGCCTTGGTTATATAGGACTACTTGCGCGCGGCCTAGCAGGCGGCGGGCGCAAAATGCGTAGCACGAAGCCGGCGCGCTTGAAACGCCCCGAATATGACCAGCTCATAAATACATTTGTCAAGGCCCGCGAGTGCCTACACCAGTATATACTCATATATACTACCTGTAGACCCCGCTAAGGACGACATAAGAACGGGTGTGGATAATACAGTTTATTACTACCACTCTGAATACCGTATCTGGCTGGCATAACCGCCAATGGCGCACAGCGCCCCCAGCCAACTAATAACTCGACAAGGTCGAAGCGACTCGCATGTCAACCAGAATCCGCTCAGGGAGAGGAGAAGCAATATATGAGAAGATAGCATCCGATGACCAATCCCCCCCTAGTCCTCAACTCCTCTAATGTAGAGCCCTGCATAGCAAGAAACGTACACACCCCCCCCTGCGAAGCGAATGACAAGAAAACAACTCCTCCTGCAACCCTGTGCACTCAGCGAAATACTTAATCGCACAATTTAAAGCCCTGTATTCCAAAGGCTTAAAACCACCGCTAGGCGAAGGTACCTGAAAAGCCGGCAAAGCATCCAACACCTGGACCTCCCTAAAGTGCCTCTCAGTCCAATAGACCGCACACAAATTTCGATTCATCACTTTAGCCACAGGGATCAATAATTCACGCTGCCTAAACTGGATAGTCTTAGTTCGCTTCACCGTAATCAACATCCCCCAACTGAAGAACTTAAAATCCTTCCTAGACAGGACGGAGTCTGACCTGGTTAATTGGCTTTTCCTTAACAAAGCCCTAAAACCCGTTAACAAGGCAGCGCGAATCGAAACATGCCCTATACTACTCGACATAAAGGAGAAAATCATCAATAATTGTCTAGGCAAAAGCGGAGACGCGCGTCTCACAACGCACCCTAGCTGTCTCTTCGGCCACCCAAAACTGTTTTGACTAGTTGAGAATTATAATTAATTGGAGTAGAACCTCTCGCTTGGAGAAAATAATTCAATGCTGACAAGTAATTTGTAATAGAACTAAACTTCAACGATCTTGTTAACCAAGTAATATAAAGCCCCACCTGCACATCAGGGCATGGCAGGGGAGGAAATAACCCTTGGAATTCGTCTAAAAACGAAAAATACTTCTTAATCTGGGCCGAACGCGTGGCGCGACTGCTCTCCGAGTAGTAGCTCGACTGAAGCAGCGACATCTCCCGCCGCAACTCTGACAAGGAAACGGAAAATATAAAGTCAAGCAAACAAATGCCCACAACACAGCAATTTCGCAGAGTCTACCAACGCAACCCTAAACCTGACTCCCCTACCGTCCAACGACTCAAAGCTTCACAAATGACATTCCTCTCACTCGGTACATACACTGAACTAATTTCGAAATTAAACTCACACGAAATCCAAAACAATTGCCTCACCCACTCCATTATTAGCTTACTCCTACACCTCCCAGATGCCAAAGCTGCACGAACAGTCATGTTATCTGTGACGAACACTACCGACTTGTCCCTCCACTGTTCTCCCCACCTTGCTGCAGCCGCCATCACTGCCCACATCTCACGCACATTAATATGCGTGTCATCGCAAATCTGATTAGAACATGCGTAATGATGGTGAACCGAAGACTCTAAGTCCTGAGACGCGTCCGAGTCAAAAGCTCCAACGCACCAATCGCCTCCGTGAAGCGCACCAAATCCAGAGGAAGACGCGTCCGTGTACACCGACACGCATTCTGCGTGGCTCCCCAATATGCACGCATGGCCATTGAAACGGTCTACAAACTCCAACCACCAGGCTATCTCCTCCCTAAACGCAGTATTCAACCTAAACTGGTAGTATGGACGCTTCAGTGTCCTAACGGCGTCATAGACCCGACTACAAAACGAACGACCTCCCTTCACCACTGAAGCACAATGCGCTAAGCGCCCACCTAGCCTTTCTAAATCCCGTCTCGTCGCCTTCCGTCTCCCCACAAATGACAATAAATGAGACTTTAATTTCTGCACCTTATCTGCCGGCAGCAACAACCTCATGCGCACCGCATCAATCTCTATGCCCAAGAACCTGGTGCACTGGGATGGAGATAACATCTTAGGGAAACTAACGAAAAACCCTAACTGTCTAAGCACTCTAACAATAATTAATTGCGAACGAACACACGCGTCCCAAGACCGATCCGCCTCAGCGAAATCATCCAAATAATTTATTACTCCCGACACACCCCGACGGCTACAAGCACGCACTATGAAGTTACTAATTCTTGTAAATATATACGGACTGGAGGACAACCCCATACACATACGGTTATCGACAAAAAACCAAACCCCTGTACCAAAATCCCATTGCAAACCTTGTCGATTCCTATCGGTCAGATGGATCGAGACTGCTCGATACGCATTTTTAATATCCACTACCGCCATGTAGTCCTGTGCTCGCATATCATCGACCAAGTCGTCGACGCCTAAATAAGAAAATGTCTGACTCACCTTATCGACGTATGCGTTCACAGACCTACACAATGGACGCGAACAATCTACAACACAACAGAACCCCTCACCCGTAGCCTTAGGAACACAAAAAATATTGTGAACGCAAGAAGGGGAATCAGTCACCTCAGAAATATATCCATTGCGTAACTCACATGACAACTGCTCACTAATAAACTTATGATGAACGTCAGAGCGAACCACTCTATTAAACACAGTGTAGTCAACAGGGCAATCAACATTAATGACCTCAAAACCAAAAACTATACCTCTTAAAATGTAACTCCAATTAGCGTCATGCGAACCGAACAAAAATTATTCGCAGAACGCACGACACGGGCGCAATTGTGTAAGGTTGCCCGCAATGTAATGCGTACAATGACAACTCCCTAGAAAACAATCATTCATCACACAAAAATCAACAGTGAAAAAATCATCACGATCATCAATGGCATGAACAACAAAACAATTAAAGTCTATTGTTACAAACAACCAAGTACTCATTAAATCAATCCAATTAAATAAACAAGTCTGCCAATCATTGTCCGCAATGTTACATTGAGCATTGTCCATTGTACCGAGACCAGAGTGCACAGTACAATCACCTTGAGCTGCAACGCCCCCCGGCCCGTCCTGACCAGTCAAGCAATCAATCATCGGACAGTGCGTGACCCGACCACCCCGAGCCGTCACGCCCCCCGACTCGCATTGACCAATTGAGCAATCAATCAACGGTTCCGCCCACCGCCGGTCCTCATGAGTGTCTATGGACTTGCTTCCCTCAACACCGGTGCGCCCGACCCCACATCAAAACTTCCTACATTTGTCGCGCCGGTGCGACTTCGCACCGCACTTCCCACACCAATGGCCGAATCGACACACTTGCTCGTCCCTCGAACAACCATCTTCACTGTTGAAACCATAACACGGCCGGGCCCCATCTTTCGTGTACTGCTTCGACTCATTCCCCTTCCTAGACTGACCATAAGTGTTCGTCTTCAAGCAGTCAAATCCATAATAACGTAGAGTAAGTTCAGAATTGCCCGGGTTAAAAGCCGAATAACCATCCTCCGCCGCCAAACGACGAACACCAATATCATAATTTACATGCGCCGCATTTACAAATTTATCCGCCTTAGCTCTACCCGACAGATAAGCGATATGACGAACAAAACGTTTATAGTCTCTAATGTTCGTATCCTTAGTATGCAGCATCCAGTGACAGTTCGCCTCAATGAGCTCATAACAGTTCAACTTACGCACAATTTTCTTATCTTCTGTGAAGCGCTTTATGGACCACTTACTTCTAAGTCGCGTCTCGCGACTACGCGTCCTGTCTGAAGACGAGGACGACGAACAACTGCTGCGCCTATGGCGCCTTCGACGCCTCGAAGGACTCCTGCCCCGTCGCAGCTCCGACTTGCACGCCTCCAGCACCGGCGTCCTCGACCGCCGGTGCGCACCCGGCGACCTCGACTCCCGATGCTTGTCTGACGAGGCGGTGCGGTCCCTGCACGCACCCCCTCCTCTGTCGCCCGACACGCTCCGACCGCCGGTACTGGAGACACTCCGACGGCGACTGCACGAGCGGCTCCTCCGCCGCCCCCTCGACACGCTCCCTCGCCTGCCGCCCGACCTGCCCCGCCCGCCACCGCTGTCCCGTGACGCACTCCTGGCCGCACCTCCCAACGACATTACTGACAACTCTCTCTCAATTGCCAGAGTCTTCTCCGCTATCACTGCTTTCCTCTTCTTCTCCAAACCCCACAAACGCTCAAGCAACGAGCGTTCGTCGTCACTCAGCGGGTCGTCCGAGACGACCGGCACAACCAAACTGGCTTTAGCAGGCTCCAACAACTTCTCTGACTTCAATTTCTCCTTCTCCATAATCTCCCCAGCCTGACGCGTAGCACGACGCGTCCGAGCTGGCCGTCGCGTGCACCCGTCGTTAATGGGCGCAAGGTGTATGTAGCCACACGGTGCACAAAAGTCCTTCGGCATATGTCCAATGACAAACCCGACAAGTGACAGCAACAATCAAAGAAGTGCGTACTGTGACAGGAGCAGTCGACCGCTGACAGCAGCCGGTGAAAACGACGGAGCAGGCGGCGAAGACGGTGCAGGCGTTTCTCTCGGGTGAGCTGACCGGCGCGCAGGCCGGGGGCGTATCAGGTGGGCGCCGGGCCGGCCGAGCGCCTAGGTTATATACGACTACTTGCGCGCCGCCTAGCAGGCGGCGGGTGCAAAATGCGTAGCACGAAGCCGGCGCGTTCGAAACGCCCCGAATATGACCAGCTCATAAATACATTCGTCAAGGCCCGCGAGTGCCTACACCAGTATATACTCATATATACTACCTATTAAAATTACTAAGAGGAGCAGTAAAAAAAAAGAAATGTGTTAACCATTCATAATAATAAGCAACAAATCAAGACATTAGCAAGTCAGACCAACAGACACACAGACAATACCTGTATGGTCTTTACTATAATCATGTAGTTGTTTTTTTTGGTTGTTTTTTTTCTCGTTTCTTGTTCTCCTGTTTTTTTCTTGTAGATTAACTATTCGTGATCATTTCATGTTAGTCGTAAGAACTTTATACCATGTTAGTTACTGATATGACTGTCATCACAGATAACAAACTTGACGACAAAACAAAAATGTGACACCAATTGTAGTCATACATAGATTCTGTTAACATTATGTTAGTACAATAAGATTGTTATTTGATTGTTAATTGACACACATGTTCTCTGTTTCTCTTTGAAAAAAAAAAGGGGAGATGTAATATATGTAATTCCAGATGTCGCGTGTGGGCGATAGAGTTGGTAGCCCGAGTGAGGGTCACGTGAAGCGCGGAGAGAGGAACTATATACGGCATCACATTGGACGGCGCGACATATGTCGACCTCGCCCTCCCCTTTGGGTGCCGCTCCTCGGGTGCCGCATGCATCCACGTCACCTCGGCAGTCGCATGGCTCCTCCGCCGCGAGGGCTTCCACACCCTTGTCTACGTCGATGACTTTGTCGGGTGCGAGCGCACTTTCCTGAGGGCCCGCCAGGCCTTCGACGCCTTCCCCCGCCTCATCAGAGACCTCGGCCTGGAGGTCGCCCCCGGGAAGTGCCACCCCCCTGCGATCCGCCTCACCTAGCTCGGCTTCGCCATCGACAGTGAGGCGATCAGCATCCGCATCGCACCCGACAAAGTCGAGGACCTCATCCTCGACTGCGAGGCGCGGATTGCCCGCCCTACCCTCGGTCGCCGGGAGCTTCAGAGTATCCTCGGGCACCGCAACCACGTGGGTAGTTGCGTCCTCCCGGCGAGGAAGTTTAATGTGCCGCCTCCTCGCCGCCCGCCGCGCCTGCTTTGGCGCCGCCTCCATCACCCTCGGCGACGACGCCCTTCGGTTTCTCAGGTGGTTCGCGGCCTACGGTCGGGCCACTAACGGCCTCTGCCTCCTCCACGCCCCTGAGGTCCTCCGAGTGGTGATAGAGTGCGACTCCTGCCTCACGGGTGGGGGGGCGTACTCCTCTACCCACTGCTCTCCTGCCTTCCAGAGGCGCTTCCCCAGCATCCACGAGCTCGAGGCGGTCAACCTGGTAGTTGTTCTCCGGGACCTCCTCCCCAGGGACGTCGCGGGGGCCACCGTCGTCATTAACACCGACAACATGGCCTCCGCGGCCGCCCTCGAACCCAGCCGGGCCCGGGACCTGACCCTCAGGACCTGCGCCCGCGAGCTGTGGCTAATGGCAGCCGAGGGCTCCTTCACCCTCACCATCGTCCACAAGCCCGGGGCCGACCTCGTCCTTGCTGACGCCCTCAGTCGTGCTCACCTCACTGGCCCCTGGGCCGAGGTGGCCCGGACCAAGGCCGCCCACCTCCGGCTCGCCTACCTCCACCCTCTCCATGACGACTTCCCCTACAACCCCGGATTCTGATCCAGGGTACTCCCAGCACGAGGTCGCCGCCCTCGACGGAAACCGGATCGCCGCCCTCGCCCCTGCGACCTGGAGGAACCGCCGCCGCAGGCCGAGGGCTATGTAGCCTTCGCCTCGGGCCATGGCCGGGACCCTCTGGCTCCTACGGACTTTGACGTCGCCGACTACACCGTGGCCCCCTATGCTCACGCACTCGCCCCCGCCACCGTCCGGTACGCCCTCTCGGGGGCCCGGTCCTGGGTCGAGGCCGTGGGTGGGGACCCTTCGGCCTTCGGGTCACGCCTCGCCCGAGACGTCTGCTGGGGCGGGAGCGGGCCTCCTGGCATGTGCCCCGCCCTGCCCCACTGCTGGCCCCTCACCACCTCGCCACCGTCACCCTCCACCTCGCCGCTGCCAGGCCCCCCGGTGTCGTCCCTCGGGCCGCCCTCCTCCTCGGGTACTATGGGCTCCTCCGGCAATCCAGCCTCCTCTCGCCCAGCCCCGAGGTTTGGGGCGGCACTCACACCATCACCCGCGCCAGCGTCGCCTCTGCCCCCGGGGTCTCCGCCTCACCCTCACGACGACAAAGACTATTGCCCTACCCTCGGGGGCGGTGCACTCTTCACTCCCACCTCGCCTGGCTCCCGCATATGCCCCGTCGCGGCCTGGCTCGCCTCTGTCGCCCTCGTCCCTCCCGGCCCTGACGACCCAGCATTCATCATGCCCTCGGGCCGCCCCCTCGACACTCGGACCCTCACGGCCCTCCTCAGGGGCGCCCACCGCACGCTCGCCGTCCCGGCCCCCAACAGCTACTCCCTCCACAGCCTATGTCGGGGTGCCGCCCAGGCTTGCCAGAGGGCCGGGATCTCCCTGGCGGACATTATGGCCCAGGGCACCTGGACCTCCGCGGCGGTTCACGCCTACGACCCTCGCCTTGCCCCCACAGGGGCCCCTCGCGCCCTCTCCTCCCTTTTGGCAGAGGGCGCCTCGGGCCCTCCCCACTGACATTGACATTTGACATTGATATTACACATTGACATTTTACATTGATATTACTTTGTACATTATACTGATCATTATACTCTTGATCTCATATAACATTCTCCACTCTATGTACTCCCCCACTTTATTCACTAAATAAAGTGATTTTTCTCCACTCCTGCCTTATCTTCCTCCTTCGCTGCGTATCAGGGCTGATTCGATTCATATTATTCACTTTATGTAAACCGCCTCGTGAGGTAGTTTATATAAAGCGAACTAGCTTAAGCACGTCACACGCATGCGCAGTCGAGACCTGAGTTTGTTGATTTTTCCGGTCGAACAAAAGCGCATATTATAGAATTTAGTCTATGAAACCGCTAGCTGTGCGCAGATATTTTTTTCATCATTTATTTTTAGGTTTTCACTACCCAGCAGAAGTTTTGATCTTTCCAAAACAATATGATTCAGTCCATACATATCTAGGTCGAACCCACACTCTCTCCTGGCGATGTCGACTAACCGAAACTGGCGCTGGTTAGTATGGACTTGTTCATGCGCAGATATCGATTTCCGCCTTAAACCGCTCGTGTGTAAACGCGCCACTACTTCGCTTCATATAAATCGCTTTGTATAATTCGCTTTACAATTGGCTGTGTAAACACGGCTTAACTCTTGGCTACACTGTCCCAAACAAAAGCACAACTGTGTGCAGATTTGCCTTGACACACTTGCATCTTTTAGTGCAGTCCTTTTTACATCCACATTTTAACAGTTGTGGACAACCTTTGGCTGCCTGGAGTCCTGGTAGAATCATATTTCGCTCTCTCCCATCCCCATAAATCTGGTGATGGAACATTGGGTTCTTCTATAAGTGACTGTCCCCAGATATGCCCTGCCTGAAAAACAACCCTTTTCACATGCTGTTCTAGGGCATGTAATGTTGGAGGAATGTTTACCATCTTACGGTTATGAGTGAACAACTACTTCCTGGCTTAATTCACATGGCTAATTGCTGATGTTCGCTGATCCAAAAGAACAACATATCTTTCTATTTGCTCCATTTCATCTGGGGATATCTGAGTTGGCGCATGGGATAAACAAAGAAAAGTAGGTGTGAGCTGAGGCATATTACGACATACAGCCCAAGCTGTTTTCTTTCCAATTCCATAGAAGGCGGAAACCGTATCACATCCTGATATCGCATGAAAGAAGAGAATACCCCATGATGCATCATTGCCTAATTCAGCTGAAATCAGGTGACAGGGGACGTAGCGTAGTTTAGGACTATGACCATATTTCGCAATCCTTTAAGACACTTGATACAGCAATTGCAAGAACCACCACGTCAGTATCTGTTGCATTTATCATCAGCTTGGTAAATCCTTGATGGAAAGAATGGGAAGCATGAAACAGTAGCTGTGTGTCTGCTTCTTCATGAGTGTAGGCCAAGTCGGAGAGGTCGGCTGTGGGAGATGAAACAGCGTTCTTGCCATGTGTGGAGATGACTAGCTTACGTTGATGGGGTTGAAACTCCTGTATTGCGTTGGCTAGAAGTTGGAACAGGCTCTCTTTGTTTGAATCACAATGAAGGAAGTAATTCCAGTTACCAGGAATGTTAGTGTTGTTGGCAACCCAGAGATGGTTACCAGCTCCACGGTTCTGTTGTGTTTGTGCCTTTAGGCTGTCCTCTTTATATACATCCCAAACAACATCCAAACGAACAATGTCTTGTAGCATGCATTCTAAATAGGGCAAGAACACCAGTTGTGAATAGTCCTGGAATGTTTTGACAGGAACCTTCGACTTCTTTGGATCAAGTGTGTGCACAAGGGCAGCACCATTGACGATCTTGACATCAACATTTGGTGCAGATTCCATTTGAGGTACCAATGATTCCAAACATTCCATCAAGTCAGATTTGCTTGTTTGGTGCATTGTGTGATTTGATGCCAATGATGGAGGCCAGGCATGATTTTCATGCATGAAGAAGGCATCCATATCACTGTCTCTAGCTTGGCATGATATATACATCCGCGAGAAGAGATGAACATCATTATGCAGGTCAAAGATTTTAGAAGCGGTCTTTGCAGGTTTCTTTCCCAAACTAGAATTTAACAGAGGTAGGCACACTGCTGATGTCATGTGAAATAGACCTATTTCATATGACGTCAGCATGGGTATCTAGGTCAGTGCCCGCGCCCTTTGGCTGCAGGACGTCACACTGTCACACTGCAAACTCAATGGCTATGAGCAATCTTCATAGAGAAAAGGTGAAATATCTCTAAACCCACACCACCCAGAGACAAACCGCTTGGTACAGATATAGAAAATATATTCAACGAATAGATTATATTAAATTTATAAGGTTCTGCATTTCTATTAATTTTGAATAAAATACACCTTTTGTACTGCGCATACCGGCAAATTCAGTGCATTGTCAATGGCCGTGAGCAATCTTCTTACAGACAAATATCTATAAAACGACACCACCTAGAGACAAACCGCTTGGTACACACATAGAAAACATATTCAACGAATAGATTATATTAAATTTATAAGGTTAGGTTTCTGCATTTCTATTAATTTGGAATAAAATAGACGTGTTGCACTGCGCGTACGGCAAACTCAATGCATTGTCAATGGCAGTGAGCAATCTTCATACAGAAAAAGTGAAATATCTCTAAAACCACCCCACCTAGACTCAAACCGCTTGGAACACATATAGAAAACATATTTAACGAATAGATTATATTAAATTTACATGGTTAGGGTTCTGGATTTCTATTAATTTTGAATAAAATACACATTTTGTACTACACGCCCTGGCAAACTCGGTGCATTGTCAATGGCCGTGGGCAATCTTCATACAGAAAAAGTGAAATATCTCCAAAACTACACCACTTAGAAACATACTGCTTGGTACACATATAGAAAACATATTCAACAAATAGATTATATTAAATTTATACGGTTAGGGTTGTGCATTTCTATTAATTTTGAATAAAATAAACATTTTGCACTGCGCGTACCGGCAAACTCGATGCATTGTCAATGGCCGAGGGCAATCTTCATCCAGAAAAAGTGAAATATCTCTAAATCTACACCACTTAGAAACAAACTGCTTGGTAGGCCTACACATATAGAAAACATATTCAACGAATAGATTATATTAAATTTATACGGTTAGGGTTGTGCATTTCTATTAATTTTTAATAAAATAAACGTTTTGCAATGCGCGTACTGGCAAACTCAGTGGGAGTGTGCATTCCTTCTGCAGCCAAGCTGTGCGCGCATACACGATGTTTACCAACATTGAAATAGGTCTATATGCGTATACTATGAAAAACAATGCTGGTGTTGCGGTTTCCCAGGGACACCAGTTTGCGAGGGACAGGGGAGGAGCGGGGAGGCGGGGGTGCGGGTGAGGTGAGAAAGCCGGCGGGGGAGAGAGAGAGAGCGCGGGGTGAAGAAAGCTGAGGGGAGGATGACAGGGAAGGTGAGAAAGCGGGGCGACGTGGCAGGAGAGGAGGGGCGGGGGGAGGGTCTCTTCCTTCCCTCGCATCAAACGCAATGTAAACATTACGACCAATTTTGTAACCTAAGCCTCATCCTTTGTAACCGAGCTCTTACCCAGACAGCACACAGCCATCGGCCCGACGTCGGCTATTGGTCGGTCCGTCGGCACCGACTTTCCACCGTCGGGCCACCGTCGGCCCGACGGTGGTGTTCCGACGTTGGGAATCAATCCCTTTCCACTTTTGAGCCACCGTCGGGCCGCCGGCGGTTGTTCCGACGTTGGGAATCAATCCCTTTCCACTTTTGATTCACCGTCGGGCCATCGTCGGCCCGACGGCGGTGTTCCGACGTTAGGGTTGAACTTTTGAGCCGTCGGGCCACCGTCGGGCCTCCGTCGGCCCGACGGTGGTGAGCCGCCGCAAGTTTGCATTCATTTTCCACACTTGGTATACCGTCGGGCCATCGTCGGCCCGACGGTGGTGTCCCGACCTTAGGTTTCAATCCTTTTCCACTTGTGAGCCACCGTCGGGCCACCGTCGGCCCGACGGTGGTGTTCCGACGTTAGGGTTCAATCCCTTTCCACTTTTGATTCACCGTCGGGCCATCGTCGGCTCGACGGTGGTGGGCCGCCGCAGGTTTGCATTCATTTTCCACGTCTGGTCCACCGTCGAGCCACCGTCGAGCCGACGGTGGTGGGCCGCGCATGCGCAGTTCTTTAGATTTGCTTTCCGGCTCGAGTCGCCCGCGGACCACGTGCGATTGCTGATCAGTGTTCTTTTTCTACCAATAACTCCAGAAATACCAGGAATTTTAAGGAATTATTTAACAGGTATGTTTATTAATATGTTTAGATTGTTTTGTAAAAGTTTTGTAATTTATTACGAAGTATTAGTGGAATTATTAGTGTTAATACGATTTGAATCATCCGAGACGGTTTGTTTACTTCGAATCGCCACCAGACTCGAGTCGCCAGCGCAACACGTGCGATCGTTGGACAGCGTTCTATTTGAACAAATAACGCCAGAAATCGGAGGAATTTAAAGGAATTATTTAACAGAATTATTAATAAGGTTTGTTTATTAATATGCTTAGATTATTTTGTAAAAGTTTTGTAATTTATTACGACGTATTAATGGAATTATTCGTGTTAATAAGATTTGAATTACCATGTATGGAAGGTTGACCAAGAAGAACCGCCATCTTGTTTTTTTTCGAGATTCGAAGACACTGTCACTATAGTGTCAATACGTACAGGCTATATTAAATTTATAAGGTTAGGGTTCTCGATTTCTATTAATTTTGAATAAAACTAATATTTTTGCACCTGTACGTATTGACACTACAGTGACAGTGTCTTCTCGGCTCGTCGGGTCGACGGCGGCAGCCGCCGTCGGGGCGACGGTGGATGGTTGGACAAAACAACGTCGGCCCGACGGCGTTTGGCGCCGTCGCCCCGACGGCGTTTGGCGCCGGCGCCCCGATGGCGTTTGGCGCCGTCGCCCCGACGGCGTTTGGCGCCGTCGCCCCGACGGCGTTTGGCTCCGTCGCCCCGACGGCGGCAGCCGCCGTCGCCCCGACGGCGTCGGGGTGACGGCGGCGGTCGGGCGACGGCGGCTGCCGCCGTCGCCCCGACGGCGGGATGTTGGACAAAACAACGTTGGCCCGACGGCGTTTTCCACCGTCGGGCCGACGGAGCGGCCGCCGTCGGGCCGCCGTTGGGCCGACGACTGTGTGCTATCTGGGTAGTGGGTGAAGGGGTTTCGACATTATGCTCACCAGGGGCTAGTGATCGGTCTCGACTGTGATTTGTTTTCCCAAAACATATTCATGAAATGTTGCACAGCCGAAACAGATCCCGAGCATTTCCCTCTCAATAACTGCATAATTTCCCTGGCATCTGTTCATGCTAACCGGTAAGTTATCTTGCAATAACACTGTGCCTAGTCCGCTCTGGGATGCATCCACTTGCATAGTGAGCGGTTTGTCAACTGCATAATATTTTAATATGGGTGCAGTAACCAAAAGTTGTTTTAATTTTGTGAACGCGCTTTCCTGTTCCGCGTCCCAATGCCACGCAATTTCTTTCGACAGCAGTATCCTGAGAGGCTTCTGTATCCTGGATTTTGTCCGGATTAGGTTTGAGGCCTTCGCCCGTTAACAAGTGACCAACATACTTTACTTGCGACTTACATAAATTCGCTTTATCTGGGTTTAATTTTAATGCCGAGTGGTTTGCTCTTATCAGTACCACTTCAAGCCTCTCATTATGCTCTGTGAGTGTGGCGCCATATATCAGGATGTCATCAGCGACGACATCCACCCGTGGAAGACCCGCCATAATTTTGTCCATTTCCTGTATAAAAATATCCCCAGCAGGCTTTATGCCGAAAGGCAGCCGTGTATTAAAGGTACATAGTAATGAGCTCGGTTCGTCTAACACAATCTGCCAATAACCGCTTTGTGCATCCAGCACGGAAAAGAACTTCGCACCTGACATATTTGCCACAAACTGTTCTACGGTTTTAATCGGATAAGGACCGTGTAAGATGGCTTTGTTCAGCTTGGTGGAGTCTAAACATATTCTTAATTTATTTGGCTTTCTAACAATTGCAATAGAATTGACCCAAGGGGTGGGCTCATTTTGCTCAACTATCACGCCTATCTTTAACATTCTATCCAGCTCACCTTGCACGGCATCATTAATGGCATGCGGGATGCCCCTGGCCGGGTCAATGACCGCTGGTACATTTTCATCAATATGAATGGTTGCATTTACTTTAATACAGCCTAGGCCATGAAAAACAGATCTATATCTATTTACCAGCTGCTCTGCTTCTGAGTCGGTTGTCGCAGGACTCTCCTGAATGTTCATGGCTTGCACGCGGTTGATGAGATTCAGGCTGACACAGGCTACTTTCCCGAGGATGGCACATCTGCTGTCGATTACTTGAAACCTGATGGGCTGTCCTCGCACTTCAATGGTCACCACACCCCTTGGTCTTATCTACTCGCCTGAGTATGTTATCAGACAGCATTTTGGCTTCTCCAGTTGCATGTTGGGCAGTCTCATGAACACTATTTCGGGTATTATGTTTGCCTCTGAGCCTCTATCCAGTTAGAACAGCACTTGCTCATTGCAAACGAGGAGGGTTTCGAACCACAAACCCAGATGTTCGTCGATACCCGAAATAGCCCCTATGAATAAGTCGTCATATTCGTCGTCTTCTTCCTCGTCTTCTGTCTGTTCGACCATGTTGTCATCTCTGTCCAGGCCAATGGCATTGACAGGGGTTGCTTGTCACTAGCCCCCCCTACAAACTTTCGCGAAATGGCCAACCGCCCACACGTGATGCATTGCTTTCCAATGGCCGGACAATTATCACGCGCGTGTGAATATCCGCACCGGCTACAATTGTACATGTTATAATTAACATGAGTAATTCTCGGCGGAGACTGGACGAAATGATGCTGCCACCTGAAGGAATATACTTTAGTTCCTGACTAACTCGATAGGTGGCGCCATTGACCTGAACTCTGCCGGCGAGATCTGTATGTTATCTGCCTCACCCGTGCAAAACGCCCAGAACCATCGCAGCTGCCGTCCGCCTAACTTCGACCCGACTTTCTTGCCCACCCACCCACACCAATAACATAAAAGACAATTGATAGGGCTGAGGGCTCGACTCCCGCGGTGCTGGTTCCTGTACATTGACTTCAACTAAACTGTAACTGTGAAATTCTGAAGATTAAAAAACCCATTATACCAACTTTGTCTCCGTTCTGTGAATTATCGCGCTGAGTGGCGTGTCTCGGCTGGTTGCCCCGACCGCCACCTCTGATACTGTTCCTGCTATTTGAAACTGCTGGTGTTCGTGCAGGCGTCAGGGGGGGGGGCGTGTCAGACGCGTGTCACAATGGTTAATTGCATCTACCTCTGCCTCTTACCTACTTTCCAAGCCCCCAGCCGTTTGTCACTATGTTCACTGAGACTGCAAATCTCCAAGCATTTTTCTAATGTGAGATTTGATGTTCTCAGTAGTCTGTTGCGTAACCCCCGGTCTCTCACACCACATACCAGACGGTCACACAACATTGAGTCCTCGGTGTTACCATAATCACACAATTCTACTCGGTAGCATAATTCATGTATGTATTCTTCTATATCGTCAGTGCCCTGGTTACAGCCATTAAATTTGTAACGAACAATTGTCCCGTTTGACTTACTCTCACAGTAATTCTTGAACGCTTCCGACAGTATCCCTATTTTCTCGCGTTCACCGCTCGCAATGTTCATTGTGTGAAACAGCTTCTGCGCTGGTAAGCCGGCGATATGTAGAAAAGCGCAACATTGCACCTTCTCCGGTTTTGCCGCCAACCCTGTACCACCTGCGAACAACTGATATGAGTCATGCCATATCCGCCAATTCAGTGCCAAATTTCCGTCCAGTTTTAGCGGTGCCGGCGGTTTCAATCCTTGTAGGGCCATGGCATTCGGCTTACCACATCTGACACCATGTAGGAACTGACAAGGTGAACAGTTAGATGTCTAGATGGCAACTGCCAGTTTATTGTTCTGAGGTTTAACTCATTACGTGTACCTGTGACGTCATGCCGCTGGTACCGGCTTGCTCTGTGTACATACATTACAGTTATAGCAGATAGACAATTATATACGTGTACTATTGACTTTTATATTGCTTTTGGTTCTGGAGATTAATGGAAATTTTTCGCGTTAATTAGTTGAAATACATATAAAGACAGATAAATGCATATCTTCTATATAACAGAGTTTATATAATATTTGGGAGTAACAGATATGATAGAAAGAAAACTAACATAAAGCTTAAGTAATGATATTATAATATAGTTATATTCTTTTCCTCATTAGTTACGGTAGTATTGAAGATAGATAGTACTATGCGTCACATTGACAATTACCATGAGAGAAGTAGTAATAAATAAATATGCTTATCCTCTATCTAGGATATAGGATATTTTTGGTTATTTGCTTAATGGTTTATATGCGAGTTGCGTCTCACCGATATGACGATATTAACATTGTTGTCATGAATGTATTTCATGTTGGAGGTTCATAGACAAAGGGATGTCATGAGGTGTGTTCAACTGAAAATGCATTGACCTATAAAATGTTAAATATAACCATGTGCATGAAATCTGTTCATTTGAAAATTCTTTGCATAAATGATTGAATATTGACATTTATTTCATGAAAGATTTGTTTCAATTGGAAATTCATAGACATGATTTGAACATTGCATTTATTATCAAACATATTATTAACTAATGCTATCATTGACATTATTCATCTTGTGAGGACATATTAATGATCTTTGTACTGCAAAAGCATATAGTTATATAATCTATAGGGTTATTGATTTAAAATTTGAACAATACGTGGAGAATTGTATTATTCTGAAACATTTTATTGAATAGAAACCTGATTAATGATATGATAGATTGATAATTTCTGTGAATGAAGAAGTCATCGGTTGCCTTTTCTACTACGACTTGATCGATATCAACAATATCACAGGACCTGAATCATTGAGGCGATAATAACAATATCACAGGACGATGCTCAGTTCACGGGGAACTCTAGCATAAACGACTGAATCAATGAATCAAGACCAGCAATATCAGAGGATGATGCTATGGTTCAGGGGAACTCGAGCATATGCTTACTGGGTGCCTAGATGGTCACTTGGTGCCTGGATCGATAACGACTATAGGACTGAACAATATCAACAATATCAGAGGATGAAGCAGTGTTCAGGGGAACTCTCGCATATATATTTATTCAATGGAGAATCGACGTTTCGCGTATGGAAACGCTTGACATAAAAAATTGGCGTCAACAGATGGAGAACATTCTAATATTACTACAGATTGGTAGAAACTTGAGCAAAAAGATGTTAATCTATAGTTATGCGCTAATATAAATGCGAGCATTATGATTTTGAAGTTCTAATTGAACCACTGTCATTGCTTTGTTTACCGTTGACGCTAAGTTAACGCTGTCGGTATATGAAATTCTATTATTGTGATTATATTTGTTAATACTGATATTTGATGCTTTATCTTTGTACAGGTGGTACAAAAAGACATTTTGATTCAATTTTTGCCTTTATTTCGACACAAAACGATGTATATTTGGTGAAATCGAAGAATTTGGTCTGGATTTGCAAGAAAATAGTTCTGTAAAACTAGGTCATTGATTCAAACTGCTTAAGCCTTGTTTTCTAATAGAGACGAGATCCGCAGTGTTAACTCTATGCAGACCTATCAAGCATCCACGCGTCTACCATCAACGTCTTCAGGTTTCTTCTAGTTGACAGTCGGTAAAACAAAAAGGTGGGAAAAGCGCATTGATGTTAAAATATTTGACAGCAAATACCAAATCCGATTAAGCACTAATGTAAGATCGATGCTTTGGGACTGAAGTGTACCTTTAGAGCATTGCAAAGAACCTCTAAACCGTCACAAAGTTGAAAAATGGTCGGATTAAGCTAAAAATGATGGCAAATGAATCGGATGCTTCTTAAGACATCATATTGGATATCAGAATGGTGATATATTATTCAAAATAAATTGGTCTATATGGGATTACAAATGTTATATATAAGGTAAATGATGTAATGTGACCAGATGCATGTGGTATTGTGTAGTGCTGGTGATCCTTTACCTAGATTATAAATCAATGGGACCTGCTGGAACTGCGTGAGGGTGTGCTCTGCAGGTGGAAGGTAGTGGGTGAAGACCTACGCAGTCGCCTGCAAATCGTCGTGCCATTTGCATTGCGCGATGATGTGTTGTTGTTTTGTCATGGGCATTCTACAGCTACGCACTTTGGGCGTGTTCGCTCCACCAAGCATTTAGCTTGGCGGTTCTATTGGCCTGGCATGACTTCTGATATTAGGTGGTGGGTACGCACTTGCCATAAATGTCAGGTGGTGAAGCCGGGTGAAGGGATTGCGAAGCTACCGTTGACTCAGGAATTATCTGGGCATCGGTGGCGCCGTCTAGCCTGTGACTTTGTGTCCGGGTTTAAGACGACGTCTAGGGGGAATGTGGTGATGATGGTAGTCCAAGACTATTACACTAAGTACGTGCAAGTGTACCCCTTGAAAGATCACACTGCACCCACTGCAGTGCAGGCATTGGTGGATAACTGGGTTTTGATATTCAGTGCCCCAATGCGGATCCATTCGGATCAGGGACGGGAATTTGAGTCCACACTATTTCAGTCCATGTTGCGCTTGTTGGGCGTTAAGAAAACGCGTACGAACCCGTACTGTCCACAATCGGATGGTATGGTAGAGCGTTATATTAAGACGCTGATATCTGCGTTGGCTTGTACCATAAATGACTTTCAAGATGATTGGGATTTACAGGTCAAGTTTGTGGCACACGCATATAACTGTACGGAGCACGCATCTACGGGTGTGACTCCTAACAGGTTACTATTTGGGGAGGAGCTCCGACTAGCAGCTGATCTGCAGTTTGGGGTGGTGAATCGTCAAGTAGACCTGCCATGTGAGATCGTGTTTGTAAGATGGTTGGAGCATTGCTTTCACCACGCGTATAGCGCAGTTTGCGATGCTTTAGGTCGGGCAGCGGTTCGTCAGAAATCTGACTACGGGCCTGCTGCGTGGCGCCAGTTCAAGGTGGGGGATCGGGTAGTGCGGTATCATGCGCCGCTAGCTCGGGTCAAACTCGCAAAGAACTGGGATGGTCCCTTTACTATAACAGAAGTTGTCTCTGACACCACAGTTATTATGAAGGGTAAGGATGGTAAATACCGTAAATCTAACGTTAGACGTCTTAAGCTTTACACCGAGCAGATGTCTAGAAAGACTGGACCATCCTCCTGGCTGGATGCACATGTAGGGGACGAGCCCGCACCTGCGAGGGTGGAGGCTGGCACTATAGATGCGTTCAGTCAGAAGAAAGTACCTGGGCTTCCAGTTACTGCGGGGGAGGCTATGCGCCCTAGGTGGCATATGCCTGACAAACGGAAAAATAACGTCGGCGTTGTTCTAGACGCCGACGGGGGTCTGATGTCGATAGTGTTGTTTCTGCACGCAGTAGCAGGGATAGTGACAGCGACTTTGTACCAGTTAGACAGGGGTCTGATGTGGGTTCGGATGCACCGCCTGTGCGGCGATCTGAGCATTTAGCATTACGACGCAGATAACTGGTATGGGGTGGAGTAGTGGGTATTAGGCTACTCCACCCTGGTGTTGTCTGGTCTCCGGGGGTTGGTCGTACATGAGATACTCCAATCCCTGTCACACAACGAGTAATGCAGTACATATGTTCAGTTAAACTTTACTACGCAGTTATTTGAGAGTGGTGGGGAAAGACCGGGGGCGCCAATGAATGGGCGAAGTTACTACTGTTCTGCGTAATGCCTTTGCCTAAGCCGTGTGTTTATTATCTGCTATTTCTTGTCTAACGCGTTGGTTATTGTTGACGGGGCGTACTGCGTGTTAGCTGCTATAACCGGGGGAGTGTTTATGTTTACTGTGGGCATGAGTGTGTAACTGGTTGGACTGTTCAGTTTGGCGTAACTGGGTCACTTATAGCATGTGTGTGTAACCGGGCGAGTGGGTTGCTGGCGCTACGCAGTACGTGTTGTTGTTGGTGGGTACTGCGTAAGGGCCGGGGATCTGTCACCGGGGGTGGCTCAGTATTGTGCACTAGCTGGCGGGCGGGCCTTTTGGTAGAGCTAACTAGGTCACCCTGATATTCTGCGGTTGGGGATTCTCCGTGACCACGTGGTGCGGTGATGTCAGCGGTACTGCGGGGGGCGGGGAATACCGCCGTCGGGTGGTTTGGTTGGGTTCCTATGTAGGTCACGCTAGTTGTACCGGTGGCGCACCTGGTGTTTCGTGGTGGTACGCCGGCTGGACTCTGCGGTTCTGCGTGGGAGGACGTGGAGCCAGTCACTCTACCGGCTGCCGGAAGACTAGGTGGGTGTCTTTGTTCCTCGAACACTAATCCTATCTCTATTCGTGTATTCCTTATTTGTACTTGTTGATTGTGACAAACTATAAGAATATAGCAACTGTGTTGGTCTGTGCATTTATCGCGCAGACTTGACACAGCGTGTACGGCGATCGTCTGTCATGGGGGACACGCGACTTGATCTGCCGTGGCAGTTCGTTGCGTGTGGACCATGTCAGATGATGTTCTGGATTCGCCCAGCACTCCATTAGGGGCAGCTGACGCTGTGAGTTCTCTCGGTATTCTCTTCGATGAGGCCGAGGGTGGCGACGAGGCAGGTCTATCCTGTATAGGGACCATTAGGCCATTGGGCGGTAGGGAGATTGTTGCTACAGTCTCCCCGCAGCTGTCTAGTCCCCTATTGTCGCCCTTGTTGACGGTCGTGAGGGGTCCACAGCGGGTTACGGCGGCTGGGCTGGTTTCTCCTCCGGGAGTAGCTAGCCTGTCGTTACATTCCCCTGTTGACTTCAGTGGTCGTCAGCGCATAGCTTCCATTATCTCGAATGCTCAGACAATGGTAAATGCTGACGAGTTGTCACGCTTTCGGGAGTGGCAGCTGCATGAGAAGGCGTTGAGGGAGTCGGTTTGTTCGTCCCGCACGGATCCGTTCTCGCTCAGCCCAGCTGAAGTGAGGATGGCGCAGCCTCTCAGCGGTAGTTCATCAGGTTCTTGCCAGGTGGTACTGCCGACTGCAGTTGCTGTCTGACCTCCTATACTACCATCCGCAGGCTCTGAGGATGTAGGTGCTAGAACCCTAGGGAGTCTGGCGCTGGCACCTCACGACAACGGACGGTCAGTAGGGGGAGGTTCCAGTGTGAGGATAGACGTCGACTCCGTCGAGTCTACCCCGGTTGTGGGCGGTGATCTGCTTCGGCCTCCTGCCCCTTCTCGTGCGTCTGGTGCGTTGACGGAAGCGCAGGTGAGGTGCAGTACGATTGTTGATAATATATGTTGTGGTGAAGAGCTTAGCTTTCTCCCGATTGGAGGATCTAGCTTCTTGTGTTCTGCCTATTTTTCTGCAGTAGGGGTCGGAATATTTTTTTTTATATATATATATATATTAGATTAATTATTTCCTAGATATTCCCCAACTTTCACCCCGTTTTGACTTCCTTTTTCCACACTATTAGGAAACATTATATTTTTAATTTATTCAGTGGAACGAGGTGGTCAATGGTGTGGGAGTTGCTGGGTTGACACTGTACATTTCACACTAAAAGATTTTCCCATGCAGTGTCGCCCTGGCTCTTATTTTATGCTGCATTCTTTAATTTAAAATTACTACTATAGTAAGCGCTTCTGGCAGATCATGATTGACAGCGTGTGCATCGGTTCCTGTTATGGCAGGGGAGGATGCACATGGGGTGTAATTTACTTTGTAGGAGGCTGGGTTCTTGCTGGCGCCCAGTGCTTCTTATGGAATGTATTACATACCTAACGTTGTATCTGCGGAGACTTTCTCAATTGTTATAAGTAACACCGCCCTTCTACTTTCATGCACTCTGCACCGGAGCGGGTCACCGAGCGTGGCGGGTCCTGGGTGCGGCTGCTTGACGTGTCCGCGGTGTAATACCGTCTGTGATCTACTGGCCAGGCGACGCGGGCACAAGAAGGACGGACTGAGGAAGCTTGAAGAGGAGCCGCTCCGCGCAAAAGGAAGAGCGCCCCGCTAACGGTTCTCCTGAGATGGGGGGCGGTGGGGGGGCGGACTGAGCAGTTCCCTGCTTCCTTCTGTCGAGGGGGTTCCACCTGTGGGGTATGAACTCTCTCCCAGCAAAAAACATTCTATACGCCAACTACATAGAGGCTGGGAGAGGTCGTTTTTGTGCGACTCATTTAAAGACTCTTTCTTCACCTAGATTGATGACATGTTTGCCTTGCAGCTAGCTAGAAACACATTGCTATTCGCTGCAGGCAGGTCTAGGAATTGCGCATAAGGATACATAGCTTTGTAAGTGTAGTGGTCTGCACTGACCTCTCAGGCAAGTAACCACATAGACAGGTAGGCGTGGGGAGTGTGTTGATATCGGGGAGCCTAGGTGGTGTAATGGTTAGCACACTGGCCCGGAATGCAAAGAGATGTGGGTTCGAGTCCCGCTCTAGGCGCAGTATTTCCCATTTTCATCACCCCCATGACATAAGGCTTCTCTCCCTTTCAAGTTAGTTCTCATGTTGACTTCTCTCATTTCTCGATTCTCATCGGTTTGCAGTCTGCAACCGGTGAGACTCTAGGGGGGGCAGTGTAGTAGTCTGAACATGAGCTCTACTATCACGCGGTAGCAGCGGAGACTACGCCGTACACCAGCGCAGTACCATTACACTGCGCTGGGTGGCGGCACGGGTAACCCCCCACCTATAGAGTCGATGTCGGATCTGGCGAGTCAGGGGGCGGGTCAGACAACTACTGACGCCGCGGAGAGCAGATGGTTCAATAAACCAAGGGTGAAGCGTACACTGAATTGAATCTTGGTGTTCTTCCATGTGTGACTGCGAGAGTGTGAGTCGGAGGGCCGTGGGCCATTACACTATTTATTAAGTAATATCAATATATCGAATAATTCTTTACAGAAAAGGAAAGTGTTCTAAAAAGTTAACTTAATTAGTATTATTTCATAATTTTATATTCATTTTTATGTTTTCTAACACCTATAGTACTATAGAATAGATTCTCTAGATATCATGGATCTTTTATTTCATGTTTCTAAGTATTATAGGTATTTAGTTATGCATTTCAAACAATATATACATATGTATGGAACTCTATCATAGTTCCGACCTATGACGTTATGCTCACACCGATCTTTTGTCATCTACAACAAAAATAATCTCATGCGTGACAAAACTCTCATGTACATCATGTACATCATGTGCAGCTTCAGTCAAGCCTGATGAAAAACAGTAGTCGCTTTGACGCATGGCCGTCGACACCCGATAACAATAGATTCACGCGTCGAGCATCTGATTATTAATAAACGGTTACCGTATACTCGCGAAAAAGTTACCCCTTCCCGAATAGAAGAACTGTATCTGCTATTCGCATTCACTTTTTTCCCAGTGAGTATGATGCGCACGAAAAGAGTACATAGATTAGTAGTCTGGAATAAATTTTCAGGATTTGAGAAATTACTATGATTATTACAGTAGTGCATGAATGAAGGTGCTGTGCAATGCGGTCTTAGTCCTCCACGACTCTGTTGAGTAAGATTTTTGGAACTAGAAAAGTCATACATACTCGATGCTGTCTCAAGCGCTAGCATCCAATATCTTTGATTTCTTGCATTCGTCTCCGCATCCAGAGTTTCATTTTTCCACCTGCTTAGTCTACCCAGAAAATGAATCCAGAGCCCGTAAGTTGTAACAGAGCTCTACGGTGTACAGTTTTAAAGAACCCAGAGCATTTCCATCATTAGTGTGACAGTTCAGAGGTTTTCCAGTAGATAAACAAGTTTCAGCTCGATCAGCTGACCACAACTTCGCGTCTGCCACGTTACATAATACGCCAACTGCACACCTGCACTAGACCTGGCTACAAACAATTAACCTAGATAAATAGAAAGCGAATGGGAAAAGATTTCATCTGTTAATTGTTAGTGTGACATCACGCTCACCACCGGTGTACTTTTACCGTCTATGTCACGATAGAATAACGAGATTTATTTGGTACATGGATGTACACGACAATGTCTATACAACTCCGTCCATGTTTATACCATTTCGCCATTTGATACAAATCTTCCATTCTGAAATGTAAGCCGAAGCATCAGTAAGTAAAAGTGTCAATAACCTTACCATAGCAATGCTACTGTGGAGTCTATTCCATCTCCAACATGCTGTAACTCCATTGAATTAGTAATATTTATTAGTGGTGCAACTTACGTTACTACGCGCAAACTATGGAACAAGTTTAGTTAGGAACATAAACATTTCTTATGACTAAACCTCGTAAACCCTGTCGATCAGTTCGAAAGCTGTCGACTTGCACTATTTTTAGTTCATGCTTCATATTAGCGCAATGGTTAGGTATGGCGCAATCATTCCCAATTAGTGGCCCCAAAAAAGAATTTTGCCGTCCGGCCAAGCCGAAGCACTCCGCCATCCGTGCTGCGGTCGATCCCTCCGTGGCATTCTAGGCTGTGATTGGTCAATTCTGTGGAATACAGTACAACTACCAACAAGCGGTTCTGTTCTACGGGCCTGCTGGTGCATAAAAGCTCCAGTACCAATATCACGAGAATGTATTATCTTAGGTTTTTGTTTTGTTTTATCAACCAAAAATACATTAGTTAGTTTATCCTGGCCAGAAACAATTGGATCGAATGGCAAAGGTTGTCCTCTACCTTTTAACCTCGCCGTACGAGTTAATCTAGGTACCAAATCATCCCAACTAATTTTAGAATCAACTAGTCGAACCTTTTCCCGATTAAATTTCTTTTTATCATTCTTAGGCCCTACCACGGTTACTACCGAACCCTGTGATCTAACTACTATGTATCCTGGATCATATCTTCTCTCTAAAGGTCCAGATTCATTCACTAATAAAACAACTTTATCACCCGGATTTAATTTAATTGCATTCACCTTTTTATCAGCACAAGCAATATTTTATTTTTTACTTTCCTGTCGATTGTCAACTGCCTTATTTAAAGCAATGGACAAGTCATCTATCCGATATGCTAAGTTTGAATCCCTGGTACCTGTAGAACGATACAGTAAAGAACTGTTTCGCACCTGGATGTCTACCATAAGTTAGAAAGAAAGGAGAAAAACCTGTACTATCTGAAGGTATAGTGCGATATGCGTATATCACATCAGGTAAAGAACTCTCCCATAGACTAGCCCGAGAATTTAACAACTTCCTCAAATGCTTTTTAGTGTTCTATGGTAATGTTCCACCATACCATTAGAATGTGGATGATACGGTGTAGTATGCCTAACCTCTACTCCAAGTTCTTTAAAATGATCCATAATCATTCTATTCTTAAATTCTCTACCCATTATCAGAAATAAATACACAAGGGATTGAATGGTGAGGAATATAATCATTGAATATATAATCATGAACACTGTTTGCTGATTTATCTGGCAATGATTTATATTCTACCCAACCACTGCAATGGTCAAATAGAGACACTAAATATCTATTTCCACTAGTACTAACTGGATAAGGACCAGAAAGGTCCCCAGCAATTACGATACCAGGTGCTACCTGTAATGCCATCGACTGTGGAAACGCACATGTGTCTCTGCTACAGTTAACTACGCAATTAGGACAATTGGCAATTACTTTGTGGACATCTCCAGCTATCCTAGGCCAACGAAAGTGTTCCTGCAGTCGTCTCTGGGATTTAGACATATCCATATGACCTACTTCAGTATGAGGTATTTTAATTAAGAATTCCTGCATCTATTCGGCAACACTAGTCGAGCATATGTGTCTTTACGTGTAGGGGCAATCATTGAATAAAGAAGACTATCTATTAGCACAATAATTATTTTCTTCATTCCTTCCTAATGTATATTCGGGCATTTTTTTTTGCTGACTCATGACTTCATCAAATGGCAGTTTATAGTGCTCAAATGGAATTGCCTGTTCTGTCAACATAGAATCAAATGCAAACATCTCCACTGGCTCCTTGGCCTCTGTATTAGTTCTCAATCTGGACAGCATGTCAGCCCATACATTATCTACTCCTTTCATATAGACAATTGGTGCCGGAAATTCTGCAAATTAATACTGCCCAACGTTCAATACGTACGTGTATTACAGAGTTCCATAGTGAAAAAACATTTTAGTGGAGCATGGTCTGTGTAAATAGGAAATTCAGCACCATATAAGTAAGGTCTTAGTTTAATTAATGAATAAATTATAGCAAATGGTTCTTTTTCTATTGTAGGATAATTACGCTGAGCAGAAGAAAATCTAGTACTTATTAAATGCACGGGCCTATCTATTCCATTTCTGTCTTCCTGTACCAGTCAACACCCAAACTGTACTCAGAAGCATCTGTATACAGTTTATAAGGCTTAAAAGGATCAGGAAATTTTAGAAGGACACATTCTAATAATAGACATTTCAACTCATTCCAAGAATGTTCACATTCTACGGTCCAAACAAAGCTACATTTTTTACTAGTTAAATAAGTAATAGGGTCTACAACATCAGCATAATTAGGAATTAATTGTTGATAATATCCTGCCAATCCTAGCAAATGTCTTACTTCCTTTTTACTAGTCCTAGAAGCCATATCCCTAATTGCAATAATGTTTTCAGGATCCGGTTTTAAACCTGCTTCACATACAACGTAACCCAAGAGTTTTACTTCAGCTACTCCAAAATCACATTTAGAATCCTTTATAGTCATACAATTATCCTGCAAGATGGCCAAAGTGCTAGCTACATCTTGTTGATGACTTTCCTCGGCAGGTGAATGAATTATAATCTCATCTAAATAAATAAATCAACATTTTCCTAAAAACTCTGAGAAAATAACATTTATCATTCTTTGGAAAACAGCTGGTGCATTGATTAATCCAAACTGCATGCGTTTAAATTGAAACAGTCCAATATGAGTGTTAATAGCTGTTTTAAGTTTACTTTCCTCGTCTACCATTTCCTGTCAATAAACAGATTTGAGGTCTATAGTGGTAAAAACTTTAGCTCCATGAAGTTGATCAAAAATATCCTGTATCCTTGACAGAGGATAAGCATCATTAGTTGTCACCGCATTTAGCTTATGATAGTCCCCACAAAGACAAATGGTACCATCCTTTTTCGGCACTATAGTGACTGGTGAAGCCCACAGACTACAACTTGCCTCTATAATATCATCTTCAAGCATTCTATCTAACTCTTTTTCTACAAGATGTCTTCTACTTAAAGGTATCCTATAAGGTCTCTGATTAACAGGATATGCACTACCAGTATTGATATGCATTTCTACCACCTTAGTAGCTCTGAGTTTAACATCAGATTCAGGAAATAAAGAAGGAAATTGTATCTTCCAATAGTCTAATTCTAGAACTATCCCTGCAATTCCTCTATTTATGAACTCTAAACCTATCCACAGATGTAGAATATCACACAAGGAAACAAATTTATCTCTATAACTAATATCAGCTGCACAAATTTCCATTTCATCTGTACCTATGAGCATATCAAAGCTCAGTGAATCTACTACAGAGAAAGGACATAACGTATCATAAAGAGAAATATACGCTATACCTACAGTTGGAATTAGATGTCCTGACAGAGATCTGAATCTACTACCCGGATACAATTGACTCCGATGTCAATTAAAAATTGAAAAGCAGGCAAATGTATCAAACTCTTAGCCACACCTGAGTCTACAAAACCAGATAATTGAAATCCATCAAATTCAATATTAATCGAGGGACGTGCATCAAGTGAACTTTTTAGTTTCCCATTGGTGTAGTACTGCCCGTGTTAACGTTACCCGAAAGTAATTTTATTTTAAATGGACAATCGCACATCATGTGTGCCTCATTACATAAGAAACAAGATATTGTACGCTTTAGCGCTGTACTCGGCCTTCTTTGCCTAAACGCATTACTTTTCCATGACTGCGGATAAACATGAGACATTCCTGTCGGTAATGTCTGCGTCTGCGCAAACGGTGATAAATTTCCATTGCCCCCCCAGCTGTTGCATTGACAGTGCATGGCCCGCTGTGTGCTGTGCGACTGGAGATTACCTATTTCTAGTGGCATTTTCTACCCCGACTGGCTGCCCTAGGTTTACATGCGGCAATCCACCACCTACGCCTTGGTTGCAAGAACTGACACAAGCAAGTGTCGCAGCATTCAGTGTGAATCGCTGAATGCTCAGAAACACCACTGCCTAACGACAAGTTAACTGTGCACTTTCTAAGAGACTTAATCTCACCTTGAATAGTCTTGAGAACCAGACTATCTGAACCAGAGGATTTAGAACCATTTAGACTATCTATTTGCTCACAAATAGCTAAATTACCAAGACGTGATTTAGCACGTCTCTGCTACCAAATAACAGACCTATCACTGAGAATAGACATTTCAAAGGCTTCTTCAAGAGTTTTTCATCGGTTCATCTCGACATACCACATGGTATTATGATCAAATCAAGGAGTCAAGAAATCTTGAAAGGAGTATCTCGAAGGTATCAGTGCCAAAAACTGCAGTAGGAAGATTCCAACCTTTAGCTGCAGCAGTCTTAAACCGTTGACAGTATGCAGCTATTGTTTCCCCTTCATTTTGCTTCATAGCCATCACTATCCCCTTTTAATGACTACGTTCATCTGCTGTCAAAAGAGTAGATGCTATCACTTCCTTAATTTCATTCCAGGAGCTAGCATTCTTATGCTGAAAAGCAGTGAAAAGAACTTCATGCAGAGTCCCTGTTGCATTCGATAAAGCAAAGCGAATAATGTCTAACTCTGAAACATCTGCAATAGTCCCGATATGTTCGATCAAGTCAATCCAACTACGTAACGCCCCTCTGTCTGACCCGTCCAACAAGGGAACAGACTTGCCGTATGCTTTCAATGATCTATTTCGTACCTCTCTCTGTCTATGTTCAACTTGCAAAATTTCACGCGCTTCCCTACGTTCTTCTCTATCTTGCCGTATTTTCGTCCTGTCCCTTAAATCAGACAAACATTCATCATTTTCCTCTTTAAGGAAATCTAGCCTAAGTGCCATAAATTTAGACCATGCTTCTAATGCTCCCGTATCAGCCGAATAATTGCCCAGTGGACACTGACCATGAAATCAAAGTTGAAATCGCGCGTGTCACTGGCATCTTCAAGCTGCTATTGTATGCGGTGGTAGAAAAGATTTAGCAGAATTGAATCCAAGTATAGTTGTCCGTAAAGTAGAAGAAATAGTTTTAAAAAACGAGTGTATTCCTACACTCACCTGTCCGTGACAAGGTTAAAGAAAAGCTGAAAGTAGTCCCGTAAAAAAAATAATTTTAGTGGCGACACGAGGCTTCAATGATGGCACTTTACAGACATACCATCAATAAAGTGTAGCGGACCTTCTAAAATAGTATTATGGTCGGAAATAATCGTCGACAAGCCAATTTCGAATAAATTTCAAACCCCCACAGAGTCGAATAAAATAGCAGAAAAAACACTACCTACACAATGGACCAAACAACTATCAGCCCACAAGTTACTAATCTTTTAAATCAACACCATGTCACTAACTAATGTAGTCACCACCCATCGTGTTCAATAACCGTTGTGGTCAAATAATCAACATATTACTAACCGTATAGTGTCGATAACCGTTGTGGTCACCAGTTTTGTAAAATTGAATCCACTATTCAATTAAAACTGATCCAATATTCTACTCATCGTGGTCTAATAACCAAGATATTACTAACCATATAGTGTCGATAACCGTCGTAGTCACCAGTTTTGTCAAATTGAATCCACTATTCAATTAAAACTGAACCAATATTTAAACTCCTTGTGGTCAAATAACCAACGTGTCACTAACCGTAGCCTGTTTATAACCGTCCGGGTCACCAGTTTTGTAAAATGGCTAAAGCTCGAATCTGTTGTTGTGTCGGCAGGCTAAAGTGAAATCAATACAGACAAAGAGAAAGGAAGAATATAAAGTGTAAAGAAGGAGAGAGAGTCAAGCCCTCTGATTTATTATTTATATGGTTACATTGGTTCATTGTAGAGTATCATCACCCTATCCCTTTCCCCCAATGGGAAACAAGCATTCTTGGCCCTACCAATAGGGATCCAGCATTCCTGGTCCCCACAGTTACGTACCAGTGGTCTGCCCATCACCACCAAGCTGTATGGCCACCACCAACATTGACCCTTGAGTGTGGTGATCACTACCCCATCAGAGGGGGAGGGGGTAGGCCCTGAGTGCCCTCACACCCAGACCTGCCAGCACCACTATGTCTATTTACATCCCACTCAGGCACCACCAGCTCTTACATATATATACATACATGTGCTTGGTCATGTGCACTGACAAGTAATAGAACATTTGCATTCCCCCCTATGCCGTAAATCAGAATATTTTACACTATGGTTAATAATTCGCCCGTCCTGATATGACCTTAGATGTTGCTAGGACGTAAAACAACAACAAACAATCAATAATTTGTAGTGCTCGGAAATGGGTACGGTTAATCAGACATTAGTTATATATTTCTTTAGCCGTGTTCACACGGGAAAGTTTAAATCGATTTAGACAAGGCGAATTATATAAATCGATTTAGACGCCCTTTCACACGGGCAGTACTTGGGCCGGAAATCGATATCAGCACATGAGGAAGTCGATACTAACCAGCGCCAGTTTCGGTTAGTCGACGTCGCCACGAGAGAGTGTGGGTTCGACCTTTGATATGTATGGACTGAATCGTATTGGTTTGGAACGGTCAAAACTTCTGCTGGGCAGTGAAAACCTTAAAATAAATCACGAAAAAAATATCTGTGGCCAGCTAGCGGTTTCATAGACCAAATTATATAATATGCGCTTTTGATCGACCGGAAAATAAACAAACTCAGGTCTGGACTGCGCATGCGTGTGACGTCCTTAAACCGGCTCATAAAATCCATTTGCGTTCACATGGGCGATATAAGTCGAATCATAAAATTTGGTTCATATAAACCACCTGCACAGGTGGTTTATAAATTGTGATTTATATGATTCGATTCAGCCCTAAACCGACACAGCGTCGCGTTCACACACCAAATGTGAGTCGAACTAGGCAAGTCGATTTATATGAGTCGATTTAACTGCCCCGTGTGAACAGGGCTTTAGAAACAAGTTTCTGTTGATGTATTTTAAAGTTTAGGACAAGAATTAAAAATGGTGTGAACATCAGCCCAAATAATGGGACTGATTATTTTGGGGGGGAGAATTGGATGTTCCCATTTGGCGGAGTAGCTCCTGACCACCACTCTCAAAATTACTGACATGGCACCGTTTCCACCCCAGTTCACCCTCGATCCACCCACATTAAAAAAAAATTGAGCCACATAAACACCACAATGCAGCGGATCAGAGGAACAACAAGTCCTGCCGGCCAAGGGATCAGTGAGACAACCAATGCAGAGGGCGCTCAGCCCCATCAATGACCAAGATGGCGCCGACACCACGTCCCCCAGCCTGTCTAGCGGCCGCCCGGAGATCCATCAGACAACCGCCACCTGCGAAGACCCAATGCGCCCTGACCAAAGCCCAGCAAACTAATGTAATGCTCAAAATGCAGGAGAGGAATGAACCCAGATAGCACACAGCCGTCGGGCCAACAGCGGCAAACCGCCATCAGGCCGTACTGTATAATTCAAATCGTATTCACACGAATAATTCCATTAATACGTCGTAATAAATTACAAAATAATCTAAACATATTAACAAACAATCCTGTAAAATAATTCCATAAACTTTCTGCGAATTATGGTGTATTTGTAGCAAACCCTGACGTAATGACAGCATCTTCTCCGAAAAAACCAAGATGGCAGTGCTTCGTCAACATTCCGTACCGGCATTCAAATCGTATTAACACGAATAATTCCATTAATACGTCGTAATAAATTACAAAACTTTTACAAAATAATCTATAAAGATTGAGCAGAGGACCACCACCGTCGGCCCACGGTGGCAAATATGTGGGGAAAAAAAGCAAAGAGCGGCGGACCACCACCGTCGGCCCGACAGTGGAAAATGTGTGGGCGAACAACGGCAAAAAGCAGCGGACCACCACCATCAGCCCAACGGTAGCAAATGTGTGGGCGAACAACGGCAAAAAGCAGCAGGCCACCACCATTGCCCCAACGGTGGCCTGATGGTGGCAAGTATGTGGCGACGGTGAGACCAATAGCCAACGTCGGCCCGACGGCGGTGTGCTGTCTGGGAAGCAATGGAAAAGCGCTGTGAACAGATGGAAGAACATGCAACATGCCAAGGGAGAGCCCTGCCTGCCGCTGGGGCAAAGGCCGCACACACCGCCACCAAAAATGCCGGCCAGCGTGATCCCTCACCCACGCAACCCATGCCACCAACGCGCACAAGCCGCCGCCGCTCCAATGCCCCTCACCACCAACCCTGCACCGAATCATGCAACAAGGCCAGCAAGGGTGAATCCCACGGATCTGGATTAGAGAGGTTCGCCCACATCTGCGGAAGTGGCATGCCTTTCCAAGAAAATCACGGGGGCAGGACCCGGAAAGAAACCCATCCGCAGGGAATTCCCCACATTATGATGACGTAGCGCCCGCCGCCAGTTCCTGACGCTCGTCCAGCTGGAATGATCGTGAGGCTGGGCACACCTTCGGGGGTTTCTGTGCCTGCAGCTGAAGCCGGTTCCTGGCGGGTGCCGGTGATGCGGATTCCGAGGGACACCAGTTTGCAAGGGACACTTCCATTCAAATGCATTGTTAACGGCCGTGAGCAAATCTTCATACAGAAAAAATCAAATATCTCTAAAATTACACCACCGAGAAACAAATCGCTTGGTACACATATAGAAAACATCTTTACTATAAATACTATATTAAATTTATAAGGTTAGGGTGCTTGATTTCTATTAATTTTGAATAAAACTAACGTTTTGCACTGCGCGTACCATCAAACTCAAGGCATTGTCAATGGTGGTGAGTAATGTTCATACAGAACATACAGAAAAAGTCAAATATCTTTCAAATTACACGATCTAGAAACAAATCGTTTGGAATACATATAGAAAACATCTTTACCAAAAACATTATATTAAATTTATAAGGTTAGTGTCGATGCTGTTAGATTTTGACGCGTGTGCAGAAGCGATGTGTCCCTCGCAAACTGGTGTCCCGCGGAATCCGCAACACCGGGTGCATCCCCCCCTCTCCCCCCATGCTAAAAGCCCAACGACCCAGTGACGTCACGCTTGTGGCCGGTGTTGCAGTTTCCGCGGCATACCAGTTTGCCAGGGACACATCCATTCAAATGCATTGTGAATCGCGTGAGTGATCTTCATACAGAAAAAGTCAAATATCTCTCATATTACACCCCCTAGAAACAAACCACTTGGCACACATACAGAAACCATATTCAACAAACAGACTATATTAAATTTATAACATGACGGTTCTTGATTTCTATTAATTTTGAATAAAACTAATGTTTTGCACTGCGCATACCGTCAAACTCAAGGCATTGTCAATGGTCGTAAGCAATCTTCATACAGAAAATACAGAAAAAGTGAAATATCTCTAAAACCACAACACTTAGAAACAAATCACTTGGTACACATATAGAAAACATCTTTACCAAAAACATTATATTAAATTTATAAGGTTAGTGACGATGCTGTTCGATTTTGACGAATGCACAGAATCGATGTGTCCCTGGCAAACTGGTGTGCCGCGGAAACTGCAACACCGGTCCCCAGTCGGTCGTGGCCGTGACCTGGGAGGAAGCCACACCACAAAAGTGACCAAACCTCGCCCAGGCAGGTGGACCCCACTGTCTGTCAGATTGTGTTCCCCACGATACAGTGTTCGTCTGTCGAGCGGCTTGCTACCAGCCTCGGTGAGTGGTGTACCCTTAAACGTGAAAGACCCCTTATGCGGCATTGCTCGCATACTATATCGAGGGCGACCCGGGAGTAGTGGGCGTGACTCAGCGCGTCCGTGAGAACCAGCTCGATCCCGGGCTTGTGGCGGATGCTGATGGTGAATGACCCGAGGGCCGTGATCAGCCAGATCTCTCGGGCGCAGGCTCTGAGGGTGGGCTCGGTGGGCAGCCAGACTCGAGGGCCTGGGCCGAAGCCGCATTGTCAGTGTTTATGACTACCTTGTAACCCCCCGGGGCCTCGGGCCTGAGCGTCTGGACCACGAGGACGAGGTTCACGGCCTCGAGTTTGTATATGGTGGGGAATGCCGCCACCATGATGTCGTCGTAGGGTTCTGCGAAGCAGGCGTTTGTCGAGAAGGCGACCCGCCCGTCAGGCAGGAGTCACACTGATTGACCCACTGCGGTCAGACGGGGGGGGGGGAGGAGGCAGACGCTGTTCCCGCCGGCCGCGAAGTCGCGGAACCAGCTGATGTCCTTCCTCAGGTCAGGGTCGACAGTTGCGGCACCCGCACCGGGGGCAGCTCGGAGGCTGCGCAGGATTTGAGCTTTTGGTTGGGGATGCGGAGGACCATGGCCTCCGTGTCAAAGTCTATGGGGAGTCACAGAAGCCGGACGGTGGGGGGGCAGCACTTGTCTGGGGCGAGGGCCAGTCCGAGGGACGCAAAGACTTCCCAGAGGGCGTCGAATGCGCGCATTGCGTCGAGAAAGGTCGCCTCGCAGCCGACAAAGTCGTCGACGTACACTATGCTATAGAAGCCTCACCGCCGGAGGATCCATATGACTGCGGAGGTGATGCGGACGCAGGCCGCCCCCGAGGTCCTGCATCCGAAGGGAAGCACTATGTCGAGATATAGGTGCCCGTCGACCGTTATGCTAAAAAGGGGGGTGGAGAGGGGGTCGGCTCGGAACTGCCGGTAGGCCTGGGAGACATCGGCTGACCAGCAGAAGGTGCCCCTGCCCTCGAGGACGATGCGCTGGACCAAGTCGGAGGCGGATGTGAGCTTGTAGGCATAGGGGCGGCCGAGGTATTCCTTCCTTGGGATGCCGGCATTGACGCTGTGGCCGGGGTGGGGGGGGTTGGATAAGTCCACGATGACGCGGCGCTTCCCCGGGGTTGACTTCGGGCACATCATGTTGGGGCTGCACTGTGCCCATGGTGTGAAGGGTGGGACCGCGAACGGGCCGAGGAGTGCACCCCATCGCAGCTCCTCCTCTGCATACTCGGTCGAGGTCCTCCCGGTGATTTCTGAAGCTGGGGGTTGGGGGGCCGGCTGCGGTGTAGTTCGCCAGGAACCGAAACTCCAGGTGGTCGGGAAAGAGGGGGTCGTCGTGGCCGCGCAGCATCCACCGCCACACCGGAATGTCGAGGTCGGAAGCGACCGGGACTCGTGGGGCCAAGTAGTTAGGAAGGGCCGAGTGCCGGACGGCGGTGTACGCCACCGTGTAGTCGGGATAGCCAGCCCAACCCTCGCCCGAGAGCACCAGCTAGAACCTGTCAAGGGTGGTGCTGTATTTGACGGGGGGCAGGTCACGTCACACAGCACACAGGGGGCTACGGGGTCCGGGGCCCGACGGTGTGGATGTCTTATTCCAGGCGCCGATGCGCTCTGCAAAGCTGGCGTAGGAGGGCGTGTGTGGCGTAGAGACGGACCCTGCGACGCGCCTGGCTGTCGGGCGTCTGAGCGGCGTGGGGGTGTGGTGGCGGTGGAGGGGGCGTGTTGATGTTTACCTTTTTATGGTGGGTACAGGCGGTTCCTGCTGGGGGGCGCCACCGGGGGCCAGCTGGGTCTCACGGCGCGACATCATCGGTGGGGTTTCCCTTCGCTTGTTTCAGCGTGCGCGCCTCAGGCCTATGGTGGTTGCCGGCCGAGGCCGTGATGTCACAGCGGGGAATCCATGCGGGGCCAGGGTTTCCCGGGTTGAAGCCACTCGGGGCCGGTGCAATGTCAACAACTGCGAGGGTTAGGTGGTGTGGGCCAGGCCGCCTTACGGTTAGTCGGGGGGCATTGTACGAGTCGGGCGTCAGTCGTACGGTGGGGCATGCATGTTTTGTCCTACCGCCGGTGTGCTAAAAATCCTGTTGTGAGGTCCTGCCGGGTCGGTCCCTTGACTTTTTGGAATAGCATCTTGCCTCGGTGTGGTTGGTTACTATTCTGCGCATATTCGCGCAGTAGCCACAGACGTGCGCCATCTTTTGAGCGCCCAATCCAAGCGACTCTCCTTTCGCAGCTTTATCGCATGAACCGGGACCCTTGTTCCAAGCTGGACATGGGGCGCCCATCGCCGCCTTGTCATACTGATTGCGAGGGTCGGCGCCAGCCTTCTGCTGCTTCCCGGGCTGGTGGTTGGCTGGGGCGGCTGAGGCGGTGGGGGTGTGGCCTGCCATCGCGATGATCTCAATTCGGACGGCATTGATCGCTGCCATGTTCTTCCATCCGCCGGGAAGTCTGCCATCAGCTATTCTGGTGAAGATCTCTTTGGAGTATCTTCTTACCACCGACCACGCCAGTGTGCAGTTATCCTGCGCGATCATCTCCTGGTGGTGGGATAGGGCCTCCAAGCCGCTCGCCGGGAAGGCGCACTGGTACTCGAGTCGCTTGAGCCTAAGGTATATTCCTCCCGAGTCGCCTCCCCCCTTCTTTATGGCCTTCCCCTCGTCCCCCCGCTCTACAAGATCATATGGAAACAAGTACCTTTCTTTCTTGTGTCTGATCTGCCGTCCGCCGCCGCCACGATCAGGCGGTCTGCCTCCTCGGCTGTTGAGAGGGCGCCCCTGCCCTATGCATCATCATTGTGTTGTTGGTCGTGCGGGGCGCGCCGGCCGTGGGCGTGGGTGTTGTCTCGTCGCTGGGAGCGGTGTCGGGGTGATGGTGAAGACCAAGCACTTACCAGACTCATCTGGATGTCGCGACCTGGCTGTGATCCGGTGCGACCTCTAACCGGCGCAGGCGAGGGGGACATCGGTGAGAATGACCGCGCCCTCGGCTGGGGCGGTGCCGTTAATGCGCCGGCCATTGGGGCCGTGTTGGCGGGTTGCGTGGCATGGATGGGGATCTGGATGCGTCCCGGCGGCGTGGGTTTGCGGGGGCAGCGGCGGCCAGCACGGCGGTGGCCTCCGCGAGCACCCTGCTCTGTGCCGCCATTTCCGATCTGTGTTCGGCCACCTCCCTCCTGTGTTCGGCCGCCTGCCTCTCCGGGAGGCCCCATCACTTCTCGATGGGGTCGATGGAGGCTTGCATCCGCAATAATCCATCGGCTTGCTTTGCTTTCGCCGTCGGTTTCCTTACGCGGGCCGACTGCTGGGCTGGGGATGACTGCTGGGCTGGAGGCGGGGGCGGCTGGGGGGAGGTGTTGCCATCTTGCGAGCCGCTAGACTCGCTCTGGTCGGGTCATGGCGTGGTGGTTGCTTTCCTAGTGCCACACTTTGCGGAGCGGCCTCTAGGAGCTGTGGCTCTTCGGGTTCTTTGCATGATGCTTTTTGACGTGGGTGCCTTTTTAAGTCCTATGTTGCTTTGTGACGTGGTTGATTCGTGGGTGGAAGCGGGAGTGCAGGAAGTAAAATCCATAGACGTTTGAGTCTGAAACCCGAATGCGGGTCAAGCGGGTGATGGAGAGGAGGGGAGGCACGCATGCGCTGCCAGGTGATGTGAGCGTCTCGGGCTTCCCGCCGGATCAACCACAATTTGGAAATTATGAGCCAATTTGAATGGAAAAACTGCCTTTTAAATGTATGTGCACTATCTGTGGTAAATAACTTTATAATGGCAAAAAGCAACATGATCAAAAAAGGCACATGGGCATGGCATGCATCATCATCATCTATATATGTAAACAACAGCACATGACAGGACAAACAGAATGCTGCATTTGGTCATGTGACCCTGCTTAGAAGTGAAACAGATCACTTCGCACGCCAGAAGAATTAAAATATTTATCGGATCGCACAATACCATATAACATCAAATCACCTTGCACACAATGAGACAAGATGGTTGTATATCTGATGATAGTGATTGTAAAGTAGGGGATGACTCCTGAAAGGTGCACCCATAGAGATAGCATTTGGTCAAGTTCTTCCTATGGGATGTGGATTTGCACATCTGTACGTAAGGCGGATTTGAGGCCACCGCCCGCCTAAGCGGCGGTGGTCGAGCCAATCATTCTGTCTGAACCCATAGCTGAGGAACTGAACGAGACATTGAACACTCATTACCCAGGGCAGTTGCCGCCCCACCCTGTAAGAATACAAAGAGACTAAACACTATTTGGCCCTTTCTGTTGGTGCCGGCTGGGATCGCTACCTAACATACGTAGCGGCATATGCTGCCACCCGGAACTTGGCCCTCCGAATTGTTTGGCTGCCCATATCCCGGCCCCCTCACAGCTGAACATGGGGGACTGGCGGTCAAGAGCATCAACTCAGGGATCCCCTGATTCAAGTACCTTGGCCGGAAGTGCTGGTTGGCCGACGTCTCCTGGGCCTACCTGCAGCTTCAGGCCCACCCTCTTCTCTCCAGCCCTCTTCTGCATCACAGTAGAGGGAAAGACATGTCAAGCTGCCTGGCCCTTTGGTTGCCACAGTTCGGGCGTATGGGGGGGTATTTTGCCCTCGTGTATGTGGACGACGTCGTCGGATGCGAGGCGTTCTTCCTTACTGCAATGAAGGCCCTCGACAGCCTCCTCGCAATTGCCATGGAGCATGGCCTGGATCTCGCCCCCAACAGGTGCTGTCCCCCCCTCCCCCAGGCTTGTCTGCTCAGGCTCGAGATCTCCAGTCTCGCCATCTCCATGAGAATGCCTGCCGCCAAACTGGATGAGGCGCCCTCAAATCGGAGCGCACCATGGACGCCACCCTGGGCATGCGCGCCCGGTAGCTGTGGCCCCTGGTAGTCCTTGGTTTCTACACAATCATCATCTATCACAAGCATTGCGCGGACCTTGAGTCTGTTGACGCCCTCAGCCGCGCTTGCACGTCCCCCGTCACTCTGGCCTTGCTGAGGCTGAGAGCTCCTACTGACAAGTAACAAGACTGCATGCTCTCCACTTGGCGAACATGTTCACCCATGACTTATAATGTGCCTCTCTTCCCCAGGCTATGAGCAGAGAACCCACGACCATGTTATGAACCTGCGCAGGGCAGCTCTAGCCACCACGGACCTGGTGGCACGTGAGATGGTACCTCTCGTACATGCTGGGGCGGGGTGTCAGCCACCTCGCCCCGTCATCCTATGAACTGGAGCACTACCAAGCCCACCTTCATCGTAAGCTTTCCTCACCTATGTCAGTGGCGAATTTGCTCTCGTGCGCACGCTCCTGGGTGAACGATGATGAGGCCCCCCTTCATGGCCAAGTCCACGGAGAAGTTTCGGAGGGGGCCAGAGAAGTCACTCGCGTGCTCCACTCGAAGGGCGCCATCCATCACCCCTGCAATAATCTAGACTCTCTATGCGCAGTGCTGTGGCTGGGCTGCCCCGGCATCGTCCAATGGGTGGGATTCACCTGGCATACTTCACCTTCATGCGCCAACCAAACCTTCCCGACTTAGACTTATGCCCAGTGTGCACATGCCGCATGCTGGACCAGGTGCCAGTGCCATCGGACGCCCCGGCGTGCCTGCTGCACTCGGGCCTGCCGCTGACCACGACTTGACCCTCAAGGAAGCCCTCAAGGTGGCTCGGGTGCCGGAAGCGGCCCACTACACACTTCAAGGGCTAAGACAGGGCACAGTTCAAACCTGTGCAGCCCAGGGGGGGGGGGGGGTCGACATATCAGACATCAGGGCATAGAGGACCTGGGAGTCCGACACGGGTCCAACTGTGTCCCAGGTCGGGGCCCCCGAGCCATGGCATTCTGCTTTGGCTTGGCTCGGGGCTCCTCGACAGGCGCATCCCGGGTTCCCTTCGAGTCGGCCCCCCTCCCTTGACCTAGATACCATTGATTAAATTGAGACGAACCTAAGAACCAAACACAAGAGACCCGACATTGTTAACTAAATAAAGAAATTTCCCTTCCAAAAATATATAACCGCGTTGGCTCCTTCTGTCCGAATCGGCGCATAATTTCAAAATTGTGGTTGATTCGGCGGGAGGAGCCAATGCCCCATCCCGTGTGCATAATCCGAACTAGCTCACTCTCATAGCACACTGTGCGGCCCATAGTCCCCATTCGGCGGAGTTAGTGGGGTGCCCGGGCACTCAGTCATTTCAAATTGATGCAAAAGTTTCGTTTTCAGTACCAATTTGAAGGTACGGGTCTATAGAACCATCTTGGTTCGAGTGTCAAACTCTCAGATTTAAAAAAACAAAATGGCCGCCAAAAACCAAGTTGGCTGCCTATTTCAAGCTTTTTTTCGCATTACGCCTCATAACTTTTGTACTATTGAACCTAGAATGATGATTTTGGTCTCTATACCTAGGTTTGCATGTATGAGTAATAGAATAAAAATTAAATAAACATGATTGGAGCATATCTTCTCTTATATTGAGTCCTACTTCCGAGTAACTGCTTAGTCAATTGCTTGAAATACTCCTTGAACAATACATTTAATAAGAAAATGGCTAACAAATTAACCAAATTAACCTATATACATCATGTTAGTATCAGCTTCCTCATGGTTGCATTGATCCATTGGTGGACTGTTTCCAACATGGTGGACTTGATCACCTGCAGTGATGTAGACATTCTTGTCATCTGGGAAATGTTCTTCTGTTATCTTTTTTGACAGGGATGAGAATAGTTTCTTCTTGTTATCAACGTTCACCAGAAAATTCTGCCAATTGCCTGGGATTTTGGCAGTACCAGATATGCGTTGTTGGATGCCTGTTCCTCGTTTTTCCCTTGTGCCTCCTTTGATTGTCAGTGCACGATACTGGTCCCAGACAATATCTACTCTTGTCGATCGCTTCAAGTCGTGGCAAATTCTTGGGCAGAATACCTTGTCGAAATATGAATCAACGGTCTTGCCTTGGACAGTTGTACCAGGAAGTGTGTGTATCAGTACTCCACCATCAATAATAATGAAGTCGTAAACATCTGGCGCTACTAGCTCCTCATCGACAGAAATGGTGCTACTTGTACAGGCTTCTGTGATATATACCAACAAATTTGACTTGGTACAAGAGTTGAGGGACCCTTCGGATGACAATGCAGGTGGGTATGGGGAAGATTCGTGACGAAAAAACTCCTCCAAATCCCCCCCGCGGCTGTCTAGTACAAGAAAAGCTTGCCCATATAGCTCTGCATGACATTTGAAGTGCTGCATTTTCAGCTTAATTGCTGACTTCTTTTGTGTTTTCTTCTCATGGAACAACAGTAAGTTGTTTCGCTTGATAGGTGCTGTCAGAGGTGTGTCATTTGAGTCAAGCACACTCTGTCTGAAGTTGTTGTACTGCTCTTGTCCTATACACTCGACTTTATGGACAGATACGGCAGCAGCTGCAGGCTCACACACCTTGTCTAATGTAACCAGGTCTCCACTGTGCTCCTCAAAAGGATTCCCATTGCTCAGCAACACCTCCATCAGGTCTTTGGCATGGCGTAGAATTCGTTGCTGAGATGCATCTCCTTCCTCATGATGAGGGAGTTCTTCAGCATCATCGTTATCGTTTGCACCAGTAAGCTCCTCAACGACACGGCTGATTTCCGGCCCAGTCACGATCCAGCGTTCCAGCATGTCCGGGTTCTCTGTCAGACCGATAATGCCACCAACTCCTTTCACCCTTTTGTTGGCTTGCTCGTGTGCTCGTGTGCTTGATCAATGGGTAAGGATGAGAAACGGTGATTGCTTCGAGTTATTGTCCAGTGTCCCTTCTAAAACTCTACTTGGATGCTATCTGGTAGAACTTCCAGGTCTCGGATAAAGATTGGAATCCACCTGGCATAATTCTGGTGATCGAGAGCAAAGAACAGAGGCACAAGCTTCCACAGGGTAGTGACCATGAGTTCTAACTTCCGTTCCCGATGTGTCCGGATGAACATGAATATGATCTGTTGGTACTTGTGTATGAGTAGCTAGAATTTTAATGTTGGACTCTGTTCAGAAGCTACCCAATCCTCAAGAGCCATCTCGGTCCCACTGTCTTCGTAGGCTCGCTTCAGAAGGCTGTCGAGTACCATAACAGTAACTTGATGGGCATATCTTGTTCTCATTACATTGGATGCTTTCAGAAAAGCTGTGGCTGCTGCTTCTGTCTTCACTAGCCCAGCTTTTTTCAGGGTTTCAGGCCATCCAGACCCACGCAGAAGATCTCCCATGGTGCTCCACAAAGCCATGTCAATGTGGAGCCCAGCTAGCATAACCAGAAACTTGTCTTCCCCGAAGATGTCAGGGAAGGTCCACTGCATTTTTTTTGCTAGGTCATAGAGTGGTTGGTCCACTACCAACACATGGACTTGGTGTGGGTTGAAGTGCTCAGTTGTTTTTTTCACCAGTTCCATTCCATGGCGAATCATTTCTGGAGTGGCGGCTTTTTCATGGAAAAGTGGCAGGAGGGCTTCAATACCTTTTTCTGGTTGTCCAACAGTATCTGATCGAGCAGCATGGTATGAAGACCACATCGCTGGAGTGCGTTTTTCTGTATCAGAATCCACATATAGGGTGTCATGTACTGCAGTCATCCATGCCTGGTCGTGCTGTTTCTCCTCATCGAATGAACTTGTTGCCACTGGTTGCACATCTTTTACCAGAGGTTGGGTGACAAGATTTCGGCCCACAGGTGGTACAAATGTATACGAACGAGGCAGGATGGATTCACTGCTGCGTGCTCCTCTTTGCTGTGCGTTGATTCGTAGACATTCTTGGTCCAACCCAGGCGTCTGTGGTGAAGGAAACTGAAATATTGAAATACCAGTTCCATGGAAGGATGAGCTTGCAGTGCGTGATGTGGGATTGTGATCCAAGTTATCCAGGGCTGCAACTGTGAAAATGTGGTGATGCAAATTTGTAGGACAGACTATATCAGCATTGTTCTTTGTATTATCTGCAATAGCCTGTGCAAACCTAGTTTCAATGCTGAGGACTTTCTTATATGACACACTCGGAGCATATTTATGTAGTAGTTCTACCAGCTTCTTGCTTCTTGTTTCGGAATGCAATTTGAGGGCCAGGAACACTGCCAGTGGAGGCTCACAATTCAAGTTCGTTGAAAGAGAAGTTATATTTAGCATGGCCAACTGACTCACAGAGAGGATCTTCCTGGAATTCTCTTGTTCTGGCGATGATTTGGGTCCTGCGAGTAGTTGACGGAAGAAATGCTTTATACGTTGTGGAACAGATGATTCTTCGCAACCATTGGGAAGTGAACCATCAAACTTGAATGTAGTGTCATGATCAAAAACAGCTTTACGGAGAATCGATGCTGCCATTAGTAATGTACGTGCTTCCTCATCTGGTGTTTGAGTTGCATCTGATATGATCCTTCTAGCCGTCTTCGAACAAACGATGAAAACTCGGTCTCGGATACCTTTCTCCTCTGTCAAATTCGGGAAATGTTCCAGGACTCTATCCTTTAGGCGTGTCCCGTTCACAGTCTTCTGGATTCCATGTTGTTCTAATCTCTCGGTCATCATATCTGTCAGATCTTGCAATGCAAAAATTCTATGACCTCCAGTGACTTCTTCCTTTATAAATTGGAGCAATTCATTTTCTGTGGCGGCCTCAAGATTTTCGCTAGCTCTGTCTTGTTTACAAATCGCATCGTAACGGCGATTGAACCCTGTGTAGCAATTCTGATGGTACTTGGCTTCAATGGCGACCAGATCGCCTTCAGCAAGGAGTGCCACAATACGCTCTTCCCCCAGCACGACTGCCTTATCATGTATCTGTTGGGTGAGTTTAACCTTCTGGAAAGAATGGTCTGCTTCATTTGTTTCATCACCACAGAAGATACACAGATTACGATTAACAGCTGCATTACTCCGCCGGGATCTTTTTCTTACAGGAGTCAATCCTTCATTATGACTTTTTTTTGCATGGTCAAGTGCTGATGCCCTGTAAAGTTGACCTCAAGATTTATGCCAGGATGCATGATTCTTCTGCATGGATTCTTCATCTGGAAGTTCTATGTCTGGGTGGGGAGCAGCACCAATTGCGCTGAACTGACTTGTGAGCCTGGTGATTTCTCTGTAGGCTTCCTCTCTATGACTGGCGACTAGATTTGCAAGAGGACAAACAAGCACTTCCTCAGTTTGTTTTTGGCACAAAATACACAACAGCCATATCGTTGCCCCAGCCATCTCAGAAACAACCTGGAAAGACACCCAGAAAAAATACGCCATTTGTATCGTCACATTTTGTATTTATTGTCTCATTGATATGAAATACCATATAAGATATATTCCAATCATGTTTATTTTATTTTTATTCAATTACTCATACATGAAAACCCATATATAGACACCAAAATCATCATTCTAGGTTCCATACGACAAAAGTTATGAGGCGTAATGCAAAAAAAAAACGAAATTGGCAGCGATCTTTGATTTTGGCAGCCATTTTGAATTTTGTTATCTGAGAGCTTGACACTCGAACCAAAATTGATCTATAGACCCTTACCATCAAATTGGTACTGAAAACGAAACTTTTGCATCAATTTGAAATGAAAAGAGAAAAATACCCATGCATGGCCCCCCACTAAGTAGCTCCTGACCACCACGCTCAAAATTACCACACCCACCCACCCGCTTAAGAATGGGGGCTTGGCTCGGGGCTCCTCGACAGGCACATCCCGGGTTCCCTTCGAGTCGACCCCCCTCCCTTGACCGAGATACCATTGATTAAATTGAGACAAACCTAAGAACCAAACACAGTAGACCCTAAATTGTTAATTAAATAAAGAAATTTCCCATCCAAAAATATATATCCGCGTTGACTCCTTCTGTCCGAATCCCAACTGCATGCACTGAAAACGGCGTCCAAAGCAAAGCAAAGTCACGTCCGTTGCGATGCTTCTGTATTTTTATTAATTTGGAATAAAATCGGACAATTTGGCATAAACATGGATTAACTCATGGAATATAATGAATTCATAATTTAAGACAATCGTCCATAATATACATTTTGATCTACGAAACATCCATCATCATCATGCTGTCGGTCGCGATGCGACTATAGCCATGTTCACACGGGCAATGTAAATTGATTCGTAGAAATCGACTTGCCTAGTTCGGCTTACATTTCTCGTGTGAACGGGCGTGTGAGTCGGATTAGGGCTGAATCGATTCGTGTGATGCGGATACTGTAAACCACCTGTGGAGGTCGATTACGTAAGCCGATTTCTGTGATTCGATTTATTTTGCCCGTGTGGACGCACTGAGGCGGATTAAGCACCTCACACACATGCGCAGTCGAGAGCTTACTTTGTTGACTTTCCGGTCGATCAAAAGCGCATATTATATAATTTGGTCTATGAACCTGCTAGAGGTGCACAGATATTTTTTTCATCATTTATTTTTAGGGTTTCACTGCCCAGCAGAAGTTTTGACCGTTCCAAACCAATACGATTCATTAAATACATATCTAGGTCGAATCCACTCTCTCGTGGTGGCGCTGGTCAGACTGGACTTGCTCATGCGCAGATATCGACTTCCGGCCCAACTAGTGCTCGTGTGAACGGGCGGCTAATTCGACTCACCTGATTCAATTTGTCTAATTCGCTTCACATTTTGCCCGTGTGAACACGGCTAAAGACTGCTTTCATTACTTGAATGTCGAAAGACCCTATAATACTAAGATGGCTCACTCAGCCTGTACTGTGTAATCAAAATCATCAAACCTACCACTTGGTGCGCTGGCTGTTCTCTTGGTTAAACAGGTGCTATATTATATGTATAAATGTATATATTAATGTGAAAGATGTGTGATGATGGTGATGATGATGATGTGTATTTGTTCATAGCAATTTCATATTGATGTGTATTCATACTTACCTATCTCATGTATAATATAATTGTATGTGTTTACATGTGAAACACCAACCAGCAGCCGGGCTGATCAAACCCACCACAAGGTGGCACTGCGAAATTTACATTACCATGGGAGAGATAGGGAGTGAGCCGTCTTAGTATTATAGTGTCTTTGGTATGAATACACCATAGATATATCAACGCTCTCTGATATAAGGTCAACCCATGGCGATGGTATCGAAACCTAGGGCGTAATCGATTAATCAACGTGGGTCACCCAAGCCACTTTTTGGCGCATGCGCAAATCCTACAGACTCGGGTACGTTTCTTCATGCTCGGGTGAAAAAAATGGTGGCTTAATCCAAAACCTTTTTTTTTTTTAATAACCGATATAACCACAGCAAAATAGGATTTAAAGTATTTTATGATTGCATAGTTTAGTTATATTTCCATTTAATTAATCGAGGTTGTTACCCAAAAAAACCCATGTATGACTGGTATAGACTAGATCACCATTCCGACTGCGCATGCGCTGAAAACAGCACTGGCAGCAAAGCAAAGGCGTACATCCATTGAGTTTGCCAATACGCGTAGGGGAAAACTTTGGTTATATTCAAAATAAATGAAAATACATAACAATTCAGTACAAATGGATGGATGGATGCAATATAATAAATATAATGAGTATGTTTAAGACACAACTCTTCATAATTAAGCACTTTGAGCTAAGAAACATACAATTTCAGTCACTTTACAGGCTGATGTTTACATCACCATTGATTAGACATAAGTAATTCTTATTCTAAATAATAATTTGTCAAATGTGTCAACAAAAACTTGTTTCAAAGAAATACATGACCAATATCTGATTAACCCTACTCATTTTCTATTTCTACATATGTCATTAACCATAGGATATAAATATAAACATGATTAAAATAAGTAAAACTGACTCTGGCTATGGCTCTAACACTAGTCTGAGTGCCCAGATTTGTTTACATCTAAATTCACATGGCATAAGATGTGCTGATTATATTGATATAAATGCAATGCTGGATACTAGATTAATATCTTAATTTATTATATATATATTTTTAGTTAGTGTTCTATGTTTCAAACAAGAGCTGAGATGAGCTGAAACTAGCACATTTCATAACTGCACCCAGTGTATTAGCATGTGCCATGTGCTTCTCGCAAATGTGACGTCATCACTCCTAACCACCCCAACTGGCTCCAAGTCGACTCCAACATCCAGCGCCTCCTTCCAAATGTCCCAAAAGACCTGCCAGCTTCTTTTCGTGCCGCCCTGACAGCCCAAGATGGAGGTACACAATAATGCCACCACCAGTCCACACTCCCATCCCCGTTCCACTAACAACTCCTTAACCATTCTCTCCTGGAACTGTGCCGGACTGAAATCCAAGATAGCTCTTCTTGGCAACACCGTAAAAAGAGAGAAAATTGACGTCGCACTTCTCCAAGAAACCTTCCTCATCGATCCACCCCACATACCACATACCCGCAGTAAGACGCGCAGCAGCAGGCAGACCCTCACGAGAAACCACCACATTCGTAAGCAACCACATCCACTCCACCAAGATCCCACCTAACAGATTCAACCCTCATGCTGACACCCTTCGCATACGTCTCCACCTAGCACACTCCGTCATGGATGTATACAACATTTACAACCCTGTCAACACTACTTTTACTCTAAACCATATCTTCCAGGCCCTCGGCAACGGCACAGATCACCAAGTTGTCATGGGAGCCTTTTAACACCCACCACTCCTCCTGGGGACACAACAACATCGATTCCCCTCGAGGCTGTGTCCTCCTAGCAGAGATCCTCGACTCAACATCCCATTCTATCCTCAACGATGGCTCGCCTACCTACAGAGCAAGCATATCAATCGATCTCTGCATCACCGACTCCTGCCTTGCAGCCGCAGCTTCCTGGGAGCTCACAACACTATACTCAGACCACCATGCAGCTCTCCTCCACACCAATGCACCCAAAGTCACCCCCCCCCCCCCCCCCCCCCCCACCATCACCCAGATTCAACCTAAACCACGCAGACTGGGCAACCTTCAACCTTCGTCTAAAAAACTTAATAGATCTGAACCCAGTGACCACATGTGAGGAGTTCACAACACTCACTTACCAAGCAATGACAGACACCATAAAGCAAACCATCTCCTGTAATCACACTGGCCGCACCACCTCCAATGCAATGAGGAGAGCAAAAAGATTCTGCAACAAACTCCTCTACAAGCTATGCACAAACCCCAACCGAGGCACTGAGAATCTCGTTAAAATACCCACCAGTTGGGCCAAAGATGTCGAGCTTGTCGAATCGGACAGGAAGTGGAAACTCTGGTGTACCAAAATAAACTCTCACACAACCTCCAGACAACTCTGGCGCAAACTGAACAGCATCCAGGGGAGACTCACCCCCCCCCCCCCCCCCCCCCCCACTCTACCCACACCATGGCCATATTGCAGCAGAACACAACAACATGTTCACGGACAGAACAGACCCTGCAATCAACCTCCCTTATGCCCACCAACAAGCGCTCACCAGGAACTCCACCTGGAGAGCCAACCTTATAGACATATCAATAGCCACAACATCCACCCATAATCTTGACACCCACCTGACATGGGCTGAGCTTGACCGTGCCCTAGGCACCACCACAAAGAAGACAACCCCGGGAGCTGACGGAGTCCCTAACACTGCGTGGACAAAGTTATCTGCCACTAACAGGGAAACTCTCCTCCCCCTCCTCGACAACATCTTCTACAACGTGGACATACTCCAATCTTGGAAGGATGCTGATATCATCCCCATCCCCAAGAAAACCCCGGGCGAAGTCAGACCCATCTCCCTTCTCCAATCCCTCAGGAAGGTTAGCGAAAGAATTGTCCTAGCCCGTCTCCAGATGGTGACAGAAGACCCCACCACTGGCCTACCAGAGGAGGTCATCGGCTACCGAGGAGGACGAGGCACCCAGCACGCGGTCGCCACCCTCATTGAGAGCATTTCCTATGGCCTCGGTAATGGTCACGAAACAGCAACCATCTTCCTTGACCTTGAAAAAGCCTTTGAGCTTATCGACCACAACATGGTACTGACATCAATGGCTGATCTTGGCATCGCCGGCCGGCCTCTTGCATATGTCCGAAATTACCTCCAGAACAGGCGAGCCAGAGTATGTGTCCAAGGCACCTCTTCTCCCTACCTCCAACTAAAAAATGGCGTCCCCCAGGGTGCAGTGTTCAGCCCTTCTCTTCAATGCAGTAATGGCATCTCTCGTGAGGAGGCTTAAACAAGACCTAGCCACCCGAGAGATCACAGACACAACCATAGTCTGCTACGCAGATGACATCGCCATCATCTGCTCCCATGCGTTCAATGCACAGGATCTCGCAGTCCAGGTGCTCCGCCTGGTAGGAAACACCTGCTGGGACCTTCGACTAAAAATCTCCCCCACCAAGACCAAGATCATGCACATGTTCAGAGGTCAACCACTTCACCCCCTCTACCTAGATGGATCCCCTATCGAATGGGTCTCCACCTTCGACTACCTAGGTATCCGTCTAGACCGAGACCTGAACATGAGAGCCCTCTTCCACCACCTGGCCACCAGAATGACCAACAGACTCCTCCTCATGCAGAGGATCACCGTCTTCTTCTGGGGCACCCCGGACAGTGTACTCGCACTCTTCTACCGCCAGGCAGTCCGCTCCCTCTTGACTACACCATGCCCACATTCGCTCTCACAGCCCTCGGGCTTGACAACCCCCAAACTCGACTACCCAAGAACAAGATCTTCCTGAACGAGTTCCGGAAACTTGAGAACATCCAACACCGGGCTGCCAGGCTTGTCCTCCGTGTTCCCAGCACCACCAGGATCGAGATCCTCCTCCTTGAATCCGGCCTCCCTCTCCTCCACCTCCTAGGCAAACAACTTCTCACCACCCACCTCACAAGAACCCTCTCCTCAGGCCTGTCACCAACAATCCGCAGAGCCGCGGCCTACCTCCGAGATGGGACCCGCGGTCACCCTCACATCTCTTACCGCCTCCAGGACGCCACCACCACCCTCAAGGACTCCCACCATGGACTCCACATTGCAGACCCCGCCCTGAGCCCTCACAAGCCACCATGGGTTTCCATCCCAGTGGAAACCCGAACCACCAACCTAGTTGCTGCCAAGGCAGCTTACACCACCCGAGAACTCCACTCCCTGGCTCTCGAGGCCATAACTCAAGCGAAGGTGGAATTTCCTCTCGCAAAGACGGTCTACACCGATGGCTCCCTTAACCCAACATCAGGTAGAGCCGGAGCCGGAATCTTCATCCCCTTCTCCAACACAAAGAATTACCACCAGGGTGTCAAACTTTGCTTCCACTCCCGATACCAAGCTCGCCACCATTCACTTGGCCCTCGAAGACCTCCACAACTCAAGTGCCATCATCATTACCGACTCTCTGAATGCCATCAAAGAGATCGCCCGGCCAAATGCCCGACACTCCCTTGCCGACACGATCCAGATTATAATCTTGACCACACATCAGGCACATCTCAACACAGTCCTGCTATGGGTCCCCTCACATATAGGACTGTATGGTAATGACCAGGCCGACTGTGCCGCTCTAGCCGGTGCCAACTGAGCAGACGTGGAGACAGCCATCCTTCCATCCATCACCAAACTAACCGCCGCCACTTCTCGAGCCACCACCAAACTCTGGGAACGAGCCACACAGAAGGAACAAGTAAGGAACCCTTATTCAATAAGCTGGCTCTGGTACACCCTGGTCAGAACGAACATCCCCCATCCAGTCGGCCTTCCTGCTTCTATCCAAGTCGCCGTCAATCGCTTCAGGACTGGCTACCGCCGTTGGATTGATGTCCCAAACCTCCAGCGCTGTCCCTACGGCACTAAGATCTTCAATGTGGCCCACATACTCGCCTCATGTGGCGCCGTCGACAGATCTGCCATCAGTGACTTCATAGAGGACGCTGACCGCCAACTCAGAATTGAATTGAATAGGGCCGCTCTGGCTATCCTCTCCAGGATTTCCAAGTCATCCTGGAATGCACTTGCTTGCCTCTACTAGCAGAACGCAGGCATCATCAACACTGTCGGGCGCCCAGACCATGACATCGAGGACTAGCAGGCCCCACCTTATCGCCATAGCTGACTCGACACCACTACCAACTAACCACTAATTTTCACTAACAACAAAAAGGTAACCCCACCCACTGCCTAACTAATCCCATCCTCACTTCACTTCTTCCTCTGGCCTTGGCCGGACTTACTGTGCATACCTGTGAATCTGGAGGGACTGAAGTTTGGATCCTGGTTGAGTCAAACCACTAACTTATAAAATAGGTACCTGTTGCTGCTTGGCGCTTGGCGTTATGAGATCAGGACAAGGACTGGATGCACAGTGTCAGGATAATGTGACTGTGTGGGACATCAGGTCATGGTGCCAGCATTATAAAGTCACCATGAGTGTGCGCTGTCACAAGTCGGTGCACGTCCTGGTATGCCTTGGGTCTTACTGGAGCATAAAACTACACCAACCACCCAGCCTCCCTCGGCCCTCTCAGAGGACTGTGGTTGGGCTCTTAGGCTGCCTTTTTCTTTCCTCCCCTCCCTCCCCCCCCCACCCCCCAATTCCTCTGATCACTACCCATCGGAAGCCAACTCCCGACCACATAGGATTGCTTTCAGCGGTGCCCATTCGGTGCTGCAGATTTGAAGCCTTCAGCGCACCAATGCGACTGAAAACTCCCCAAAACAACAACCCAGCCAAGATGTGGGTTACTGGGGTCGGGTCATTTTGCACGCGGTATTTGTCGACTCCACTCGTGGTGTTCGATTTGAAATTCTGACGACTCGTGTCACCCGACTCGTCAGAATTTAAAATAGAACACCGCGAGTGGAGTTGACAAGTACACGTCCCGTGTGCAAAACGACCCGACCCAAGTAACCCACCTCTTGGCTGGGGTGGCTAGGAGTGATGACGTCACATTTGCGCTGGTACCATCCTGCAGGATAACAGCCACCGGTACTAGTCATAGATGTTTTTTGTGGGTAATAACATAGATTAATGAAATGGAAATATCACTAAACTATGCCATCATACAACAATTTAAATACCACTTCGCTGTAGTTATATCGTTTAGTAAAAAAAGAAAAAAAGGTTTTGGATTAAGCCACCATTCTTTTCACCCCGAGCGTGGAGAAGCATATTCGATTATTCGACCCGAGTCTGTAGGATGTGCGCATGCGCCAAAAAGTGGCTCGGTTGACTTGTGGCCGTAATCGATTAACACGACCCGAGCGACTCGGGTTAACCGAGTCGTCAGAATTTCAAATCGAACACTGCGAGTAGCGGCGACAAATACACGTGCCGTGTGCAAAACGATCCGACCCAAGTAACTCACCTCCTAGCTGGGGTTGGCTACGAGCGATGACGTCATATTTGCGCTGGTACCGTCCTGCAGGATAACAGCCAACAGTACCAGTCATACATGTTTTTTTTTAAAGAATAACTTAGATTAATGAAATGGAAATATAGATAAATTAGGCCATCATAAAATACTTTAAATCCTATTTTGGTGTAGTTTTATCGATTATTAAAAAAAAAAAAAAAAGTGTCCACCCGAGCGCGGAGAAGCGTATTCGATTATTTGACCCGAGTCTGTAGGATGTGCGCATGCGCCAAAAAGTGGCTCTGGTGACCAGAGTCGATTAATCGATTACGCCCGAGTTGATTAATCGATTACGCCCCTAGTGGCGGCGCGGCGCGGTGACCAGTGTCGGCAATACTCGTCCGTATTTCGCTTGCTGAGACGGCAACAACAAGGACGTAATGTGCTGATTCTCAGATCTACATCATATCCACGCCATTACCAGCGGTATAGTCGGATTAAGCAATTTCATATTAAGCGGTGAGATCCATTCTTTAGCACACGAAGCCCTAATTTCACTAATTAATCGATGATAATGCACAGACAACGACCCGCAAATCACTTTATTATCGCTCAACCCTGCCGGGAGTAACCATAACCATGTCAATGACTAGAAGTCCTGTTGACGTATGCGTTATCCGCATTGTCTTAAATAATACACCTTTTCCAAATAGATAAACGAATGTAATTATACCAATTATAAACTACTAGCATACACAAATGAAGTAATGGTCATATATATGGTTTCAGAGTCTCCAAACAAACGCAACACATCGCACGTTCAATACACTTATCATTGTATCAATCATGAATAAGTTATAAGTGTCATGGCGGCCTAAAGTTATACCTTGTCTGTATGTAAACACATTGGATGTAAACTGCCCACAACCTCCCAGAATACAAGAAAGAGAATACAGAATACAAAAGAACTTTCCATCGCCTCAACAAGAACAATTTTCTCATTCTATTTAAGTCTCTTGTTAGGCCAATTTTGGAATACTGTACAAATTTGGTGCCCAATTTTTCAGAAAGATAATTCTGGAAATCGAAAAAGGTTCAGAGACGTGCAACGAAATTAGTTGCAGTTATAAAGGACTTACCCTATGAACAACGGCTTAGGGAATTGAAACTTCCTACCCTTTCCTACAGAAGCAAAAGAAGTGACATAATTGAAGTATTTAAAATTATGAAAGGTTTTGATGAAATAGATATGAACCAATTTTTCCCCTTGAATAAAAGAGAAGGCAGTCGGCACCATACTCTCAAACTAGTAAAACCCAGAGCCATTTCAAAGTTAAGGCAACACAGTTTCTCAAACAGGATCATAAATATATGGAACAGTCTCCCACAAAATGTTATTGATGCCGAGTCAATGAATTCATTCAAGAACAGATTAGAAAAAGCATGGGCTGATGATCCAGGGAAATTTGACCCCTTATTCACCACATGCTACTAATTATTCCTTGTTTCCATATTTACTTGCACTCAAGCAAAAATGAGAGACAAATATGTGTTCACACTTCCTGTCTACCATTCGCTATTTCGCTATTGCATCTGCATGCATTCACAACATGACTAGTGAGGGTGCTTGTAATCCAAGATGGCTGGCCGCTGAGTGATGACGTCAGGTGCACTCCCTCTATACTGCTAAAAGATAAGCTTTGGTTCACGGGCTAAGATAGGTAGATCAGCTAAAATTTCAAAACACAACAAACAGTATAAATGTAAACTCTTTCAACAGATCTTGCTGAGACAAACTCAAATCTGTTGTAATTTTGAAATATCTTAATACAGGAGAAAGTTATGGCATTTCTAATGTCGGCTGAATTGTTAAATTTAGTCTGGATTCACCATTATACAGGGATGAAAGATCTCCGCGATTTCGCGGATTTCCGGGATTCTTTCTGTACCTACTGCAATCCTGCAGCACGATCAACCTTATAGGCACTACTAATACATTGTTTTACACTGCAGCACCATCAGCGTATACTAATATGTGGTGCAGACGCCACAGCACCATCAGTGTATACTACTAATAAATAGTACTAATAAATGCGTCAAATGCTGCAGAACTATCAGCGTATACTTCTAATACGTGCTTCAAACAGCGCAGCACTATCAGCATATACCCATATATATGAAACCTGACTTCCGGGAATTTTCCGTGATTCCCTGACAATTTAAAACCTATTGGAGAATATCAGCATTTCCGCTTTTTTTCCCTGAGACTACTTTCATCCCTGATTATAATAAACTGTGACCCTTGCCACATTGTTACAGCTTTGTATGCTCTAAGTATTTTGATTTTAGTATTTTGATGAGTATTTTCAGTGAGATTAGGTCATGCTCTTTCCAGTGATATAACATTTATGAAAATATCCCAATGCAAAAGTACTTTATTCAAGGCCGGAATCGTGAAAATGCAGGAACATTTTACCATAGACATTGTGACCGATGCACCCCTAGCGGAATCGGACATACCTAGCTAAGATATCTCCACCAAGCTACAGCGCCAGCTGTCTAAAACATATCTAAAAAAATGCACAAAGCAACATAATCAACGATTATGGCATGCATCATGTAAATGTAAACCAAACATGACAAACCAATCAGAATACTGCATTCTGGTCATGTGACCCAGCTACCAAGTGAACTAGATTACTTTGCACCTCAGACAAATTAAAATATCTAAAACATCGCCCCAGATACAATAAAATCGCCTGGCACACAAAGAGATAACATGTTTATCTATCTGATGATGATAGTTTCATCAGAGGACCATTTTCCATTCTTCAGGGCTGAGTTATGAAATGTTAGTCCCATAGCGTTGGTGATGGAACACCCTGCTTGGTCAAGTTTTTCCTATTGGACGATGCGTGAGGATGTTTCACCCTGATTTGCAAGTCTCTATGCTTTGGAGCTATTTGAAACGGAAGCATCCAAAATAATTGAGGAAAACACACCTAAATTCCCACAGCTGTGACCCAAATTCAGGTCTTGCAGTGGTCATGTTAGAGATTAAAATAGGTACTTGGAATTAGGGTGAGACTAATGAGAGGTAACAAGATTAGCCTTCTGTACCATTGGTATCCCTGCTTTATGGCTTTCTGTAAGTAGTTGTCCATTAATTATTTCTTATAAACTTCCCCAAATCATTAGTTAATGAGTAACTAGGTTGGAAATATAGGACCAATTGTAGGTAAACATTTTGGTGTGGAAAATATTTTTGTGTTCATCAGATCATGCAACTTTAAAAACGAATGCACAAATATGCAATAATTCAAAACCAGACACAGGGAATTCATTTTTTAGGCCAATAAATTAATTAATCAGGCTTAATAAATTTCACAGCAGCCATTGATATTTCTATCACTAACTAACACATTCGACAAGCTTTAGTCAGTCAGTACAGATGACCTATTAGCTTGATTATTCGATTCTATCTTCTACGATAGTACAATCCAGAAAAGGTAATTAAGCCTGACTATTAATATTACTTATTTGCAGGTTATGGTGAATAGATATATATAATCTAAGTAATTATATTTATTAATTAGTTAGTCATGAGATATTTTTCTTGAAATTGAAGACAGGAGACAGCAGCTATGGGCAGATCACGGTCATACTCTCGAAGCACAGCAGGCACACAATCAAACTGATTCAACTGATTCATAGTATCAGACATTACATGATACGGACCATCTAACTCTCAGCCAAATTGGGACAGGAGAGTAGATGGTCCTTTACTAACAAGTTGTTTATTCACGTAATTCAATATACTATTAGATTTCCAGTGTCCTAATAATTTTATACAGTCCAGAGACACTCCTATTCGAGCATATTCTTGAGCAGCTCCACGTCATAGGCTGTGTGATGTAACCAACAGCCACCCGGGTAACTTGGCTCCTTTCAGTGTCAACTGTAAGCATTTGATGAACGCTTGACTGGTCAAAGGTCACCCCATTCGATAGTACGAATGCTGGGGTGCTCTCATGCAGGTCTGTATGTCGACAGTATTTATTCCATGCATGTACGGGACAGTAGATTGAATCAAGTACCCTAGGCAGCTTGATGTAATAGCTGTCCTCTGGATTGCAGACAGTTTTTGTGCTACGGATGTGCACCATCAGGTGTGTCTTGTGTGCCTTGATGTCTCCACACAGCAACGTATGACCGCCATCACCCAGCATCTCGAAATAAAATAAATTAGATTGTCTTAAAGCTGCATAGTCCGATGGAATATCAAATTTTCAAAACCAAACCAATTATCTAGATTTTATTTTACATATCTAACTTAGAATAGATACTGATGCACTTATTAAGCATTTGTTTCTGCGTCGAAGGCAATACTGAGTCAATTTAACAGAACCTGTTACTGCAGAAGTCTATGCTGTCAGAGTTTTGACAAGCTTTCCATGTTTGCACTCAAAATATCTCAAAAGTTTACGATTTAAAATAAAAGTAACTTTGAACTAATGTAAAGTAGATACTAGTGATCGATCGAATATATTTATCTCAGAAAAAATACAGAAATTCAAAACCATCGGACTGTGCAACTTGCAATGAAGAGTCACATAGCAAACATGTATAGCCAATCAATAACGCAACAATAAATACAAGTCCATATTTTCCCATTTTTCTACATTTTAATATTATTAAATTAGTTTAACATGTTTTATTTTCAATGGATATGCTCTATATACAATACTATGCTTTAATTTAAACAACCTTTTTTAAGTATTGACAATGCATAACTATCAAATGCCTCCCACTTGCCCCCTATTAACTTCACCCAAGATTTTGCGCCACACAGATAATTTTTAATGGCCCCTTCTGTCTTCAACATATCATTCAAATATAAAGTGTATAACATTACCATTTTAAGTTTAGGGTTTTTTGGGTTATCCTTATGATTTTTGCAAAACTTTAAGTATTCCTCAAAATGTACCCTTTTATTCCTCCATGTTCCTTGTGATAATCCTGCCTTGAAAAACATGCTCAGCTTTCTAACTAAAGCATTCTCATAAGTTGCAAGGGAATAAAACCAATAAAATAAATTAGAGGGAGAGGCTAATTATAAGAACATCTCCAACTAAATGCAGACGACACAGTCATATATGCAGAGGGAAACACAGGAAGAGGTAACAACTAAACTGAACAAACCCCTACTAAAGCTGGACGACTGGTGTGAGTCCAATAAAATAACCATCAATGCAAATAAATCCAAAACAGTGCTCTTCTCACATAAATCAATGCCGGAAAGAAATCTACACTGCAAGCTAGGAAACCAAATATTAGAAACTATAAATAACTACAAATATCAAGGCATGGAGCTGCACAGCCAGCTAAGCTACAACCTATGTATCACAAAAATCATCCAACAAATAAACCACAAACTGTGGCTATTTGCAAAACTAAGAAACTATATGACGCAAGAAATGTCAATAAAAATCTTCAACAGTATAGTGCTCCCCTACGTCGACTATGGGGATGTAATTTACATGGAGGCTAAAAAAGTATTACTAAAAAAACTGCAAATACTGCAAAATAGAGCCCTAAAGACCTGCCTCAAAGTAGACAAATTGCACCCCACCTATGACATACACAAAAGGACTGAAGTAATGTTATTAGAAAACAGAAGAATAATCCACCTAAAAACCCTAGCGTATATATAGTCGAGATAATAAACATCTAATCCAACCACTAAGGAACACCAGAGCAAATAATGCACCTCTACTAAGGCAGACCAGAAGCCAAATCAAAGCTCACGAAAGAAGCCCACTGGAATTGGCTGCCAAAGTATGGAACGCACAAACGGTAAAGGAAGACAAATTCCTGACCTAAAAACATACAACAAATATCTGTGCAAAAAAACCCCAGGAAACCCCCTCTAAGCTGTTCCACCAGGGAGCATGTGATATCATGGACACTGAAATCCACCTGGAGGGATTTAACATCTATAGGAGTGACAGGAAAGATAGAACTCATGGTGGCGTTATTTTGTACATTGACGAAAACTACACATGCAAGGAAATAATCAACAGCTCAAATGCATATTGCAGCCTGTTATGCCTTGAAATTATCCAACTCAGTATGATACTGGCCATAGTATACAGACCCCAAAACTGTCCTGAATACACATTCGTTGATTTACTACACAAACTCCTCTCTGCAATAACCAAGATGGTAGCTCCAATGCCTGACATTATATTCCTGGGCGACTTCAATTTCCCAAACATTACCTGGCCCCTAGGACATATACAGGCAACAGTAGCAAAAACAGAACAAAATCAGGCAACAAAACTGATGGAAGTCATAGAAAAACTGTTCCTTAGACAGATTGTGAAAACTGCAACCCACGGACAAAATATCTTGGACCTTGTATTCACAAACAATCATGATCTAATCTACAATCAACTCCAACAGTATTTTCAGAACACAACATCATAGAAATACTTATAAAAGACAAAAGTGCCTCCAGCACTACTAACAGAAATAGAGAAATACCCCTACTCAGTGATTATAATTACCACAAAGCAGATTGGATACAAATCAACAGCAAACTTTGTGATATAAACTGGGATGTGTACCTCAGTGGACAAAACAAACTCCAAAAATTCTATAAGAAGATTGAAGAATTGTGTGCCAAGTTTGTACTGAGAAAGAAACTTAAAGCTATGAAACAAACAATTCCACGTGACAGAAAGATTCTCATGAGAAAGAGAACAAAGCTTCAAAGGAGGACAAACAGCCAATCAACAACTCAGTACAATCTGCTAAAGAAAATCCACACCATAGAAACTAAATTAAGGGAAAGCTATGATGAAGAACGTAAAGGAGAGGAGGAAAAGGCCATAAGCAATATCAAGATGAATCCAAAGTATTTTTTATAGCTATGCTAAGAAATACTCCCAGGCCAGAACAACAATAGGACCACTCCAGAATAAGGATGGTGACATAGTCCAAGATCCTGGAGAGATGGCAGACATCCTGAAACAGCAGTACAAAAGTGTCTTCAGTAGCCCACTAGAATAAAAAATAATATACCAACCAAAACAGTTCTTCTACCAAATGGACCAAAGTAAACCAACCCTTATGGATATCAACTTCAGCCCAGAAGAAATAGAAAAGGCAATTGACAAACTAAATATAAACTCATCTGCTGGACCAGATGGGTTCCCTGCCATCCTACTAAAACACTGTATATAATTTGGATGGATTCCCTCGACCACGGTAACATCCCTCACATTGCAAAGGAAGGACATATCATTCCAATACATATAGGTGACAGTAAGGCTCTACCCAAAAACTATAGACCTATCTCACTAACATCACACATAATCAAGATCTTTGAGAGACTAATTAGAGAACATAGTCAACTACTTGGAAGCAAATAATTTGATGAACCCATCTCAGCATGGTTTTAGATCCGGGAGATCATGTCTTTCACAACTACTGGCACATCACAATCAAATCCTCTATAATCTAGAAAAGGGTGCAAACACCGATGTCATCTACCTAGACTTCACAAAGGTCTTTGATAAAGTTGATCACGGTATCCTCTGCCATAAATTACATAAAGTAGGAATAGGAGGGAAAATGGGAACCTGGATCCATGAGTTCTTGAGGCAGAGAATGCAAAAGGTCATTGTGAATGGAGCAAAATTGACAGCATCTGATGTGACCAGCAGCATACCACAAGGCACATTACTTGGACCAGTCCTGTTCCTTGTTTTGATCTCTGACATTGATGAAAACAAAACAAGCACTATCTCTTCATTTGCAGATGACACAAGAGTCATGAGGGAGATCAAGGGAAATGTAGACACAGAGGCTCTACAAAAAGACCTTGAAACCATTTACAATTGGCAACATTCAAACAATATGCTGTTCAATGACAAGAAATTTGAGCTAATACGATATGGCACAAACCCAAGACCTAAAAATGAATACAACTTACACAAACCCGTCAGGAGAGAAAATTATGGAAAAGAACAGCGTGAAAGACCTTGGTGTATACATGGGAAGCAACCTCAAATTCACTGAACACATTGACTATGTATGCCAAACTGCCAGAAAATATAGTGGATGGGTGCTTCGTACATTTAAGTCAAGAGAAGCTGGGGTAATGAAAACCTTGTGGAACTCCATAATACTCCCACGGATAGACTACTGTTCACAACTTTGGATACCCACTTCTAAAGGACAGCTGACAAAGTTAGAATCACTGCAACGCAGCTTCACATCATATATTGAAGACACCAAGAGCCTGGATTACTGGGACAGACTAAAATTCCTCAAAATCTACTCCATTGAACGTTGGTGTGAGAGATATCGAATTATATACACCTGGAAAACGATTGAAGGCAAAGTACCGAACTATGGCATAACAAAGTATCATTCAAAAAGATATGGTAGACTTGGTAAGGTACCAGCAATAAACCCAAAAGCCTCACAGTCAACGAGAACACTGCGGGAAGGAAGTCTTTCTGTCTGAGGAGTACAGCTCTTTAATACAATACCAGTTTACATTAGAAATCAATCAAACTGCAGTGTACAATCATTCAAAAGGCAGCTTGACATGGTGTTAGAAACAATACAAGATGAACCACAGATTCCAGGATACACCCAGCTAACGCAAGCAGATTCAAACTCATTACTGCACATGACAAAACTGAACAGAGCACCCTCACCACATGCTGTGAGCCCTGGTGGTGGAGTCTCCTACTTGGCCTGAGCATATAGCTCAAACACTCTAATCTAATCTAATGTCACGGCCCACCAGCTGGACAGCCCATGAGAGGTAACCCACTGCCAGAAAACAGCCAGATAACATCAAATCCAAACATACACCAACTACCTATTACATACAAGCCTAATATATTTAAATAGAGTAGGCTAGTCTAGAATTAAGTGTAGGAAAAAATAAAAAGAGGAAGACTTACCAAGAAAATCCCCCAAAACTAACATAGATCACTAACGACAAACCATAAGAAACACAGACCGATAACTGCCCAGCATTGAAAACAAGCTCGATCATCCATGCTTACATGCTATGGACAGCATAAACACCCCATCAACAAATAAAAAAAGAAAAAAAAAAAGTACATATCTAGCACCTTGTTGTCATGAGCAGCACTTTTTTATCAAGCTAAGTTCACTACATATACTATTCGCTAGTAATGTTGATTTTTTGTTGAAAAACATCCTACTCAGAGCATTTGCTAATACCAGTTCCTTCCCTGCCTTAGTTGCTGCACCTCACAGCAACTGTAGACAGCAAACCTCCAGATTTCTCTGGCGCAGGCACATAACACAGGGTCTTTACCAGCACCAGTTGATAACACTTTTTGAGATGTTTCATTGTGCATGTTATTCGTAACATGGGTAATTTCGGGCGGAGGCGCGGGTACGCTATGGTGGAGCCACCTTGTGAAAAAAAACCGAACTAGCCTTAGAGACCCGGCTGCAGACTTCCCGCCAAAATGCGATCACGCGCCCAAGATTCGAAATCAAACCCCTCTCCACTCCGCACTTCTACTACTGCTCCCGATCAACACGGACTGCCTCCACCATTCAATGAAGACCGATTTAACCCATTCCGCCTCCGCCTTCGTAATTATCAGTATTAATGATAATTACAAACTCTTCAGGGTGAGGTGGGCATAGCAATTTAAGGGCTACGACTAAATTAATTGCCTCCAACTGTGCAATGTGAAATTTATTCCTATTGAGAAACTCCACGGAGTATAATTCAGAAAGATAATGCATACTACTGAAACCTCCTCCTGCTAGCAATGAAGAGTCACATTCAATCACCCATCTTTTCTTTGGATATGGTCTTAATAAAAATTAGTCCATTACACCCTTCCACGAAACCTAACAACCAAGCTAGTTCCCTAATTAAATCCTGACTTACTATCGCTTTACCTATAAATGGAGTACTACTAAAAAGATCCAGAATTCTATTCATGAAGGTCCTAGAATCCATAACACATTTAGAAATAAATTGTAACCTACCTACTAACCTTTGCACATTTCTTCTAGTGACCTTGCTCCCCCCCCACCTTCCACTTATTGCACTCTGTTAAAATATCTAGTAATTTCTCTTTGGGAATCCTAACTTTCGTTAACCCACTATCAATATCATACCCTAGCCATTGCATCGACCTTGCTGGTGGTGTACATTTTTTAATTGATAATTCTAAGCCTAATAATTTAGTCAACCCAATAATAAAGTTATATCCTTCCTCAGCCTTTTCCAATGTGCTTTCTACACCTACAAAATCATCTAAATAACACAAAGCAAAAATCCTTTTTTCTTCATCAAGTACACTACTGCTGATGTCGTTCTAGTCCATGCCATTCTTGATGTTCTACAACCGAAAGGAGGTGCTATGTCAAAAAAATATTTCCCTTCTACTTTAATCCCGAAAAGTGGTACACTCAATGGACACATCCTTAACTGCCTATATGGTCTAACTAAATCTATCGACTACCCTTACCTATCCTTGTAACTTCCTTAGCTAACGTCATAATTGTTGGTAAATTAAATGAAAATTGGTTCCCCTTGATAAAAACCTTTTACTATCCTTGCATTAACACTTTTCCCTTTTGAATAACTAAAATTTACAATAATTCTCCATTCCTTGGTATTCTTTTTTGGCTGGGTCATAATAGGGATAATTTGTGCCCAAGGAGAAAATGGTCGATTATTAAATGGACCTAACAACGCCCCATGATTAAGCTCAGTAGCCACATACTCATTCAACCAAAATAAATCTTCCTCATCACAACAATGATTAACTTCGGTTGGTGATGGTGCTATTTTCCCAGTATAATTCGCTCGCCATCCAAACTCCAAAAAAATCTACCAACTGATGATCCTCATATCCAGTTAATAACGCCCTCCAAGCCTGAATATTAAGACCTGAAGGCACTGGCACTTTAGCATCTAAATAATTTGGCAAACCTGTCTTCCTAATACAGTGAAAGTTTGTTCTATATTCACCACCATCTTCCAGCTTCCCTTCCCATTTTGGCCACAACTCTAATACTGTCCCTTTATATTGTGCTCACAAAAACAATTTGAAACTGTAATTATCATCTCTAGATAACTGCAGTTCCATATCAAAGTCATCAATCCTATCAATTACTTTATTATCTATGACCTTAAACACAGTTTTTGACATACTGTTCTTCCTTGACGTTCGTAAAGCCTTACATTCCCCACCACACTTCACCGAGTTAATTTTATTTTTAGATACATACCATCACCAACAGAACTACTCCCTAAAGTGTTCCTTTCTACCACATTACAATCCATACTATCATTTATATTATTATCATTAACAACATTATCGACATCAACATGTACTGAACTGAAATTTAAATTATTTAACAGTTTAACAATAATATGACCTTTTGATAACATAAGTGGACAAGATTTTGCCAATACTGAATGCTGACGAGCACTGTGTCTTTTTATTCCAGCGGACAGTGTGTTTGATGCTAATTTTTTAACATTACAAATAACTTTGGAACAATTAACTGGGGAAGAGTTTGCCATGTATGAATGTTGATTAGCATAAGGTATTGTGCGGCCAATTAATGGACTGTGCACTGAGCTGATGGATTGATCAACTAGTGTTAATGATGCGGAAGTTGGAGTCAACTTAACAAAAATACAATGCCAAGAGGGCCCAAAAAAGTAACATAGGCTACTAAACATACCAACAGACTATCTATCTGCTACTGAAATGCAGACAATCAAATAACTTATCAGCAGCTACTGTTTGGTAAGACAACACCAACACTACAGCTGGCCAGCATTGAAAACAAGCCTGGGTACCCGGCTTACATGCTATGGACAGAATAAATACAGCCTCAATAAAAATTTTTTTTTTTAAAAATTGGCATATGCAAGTCTGTTTGTTGATGTAGTGATGCGTCACCATAGCATGATTTTGTGCCATGTCAAGTAAAGTATCAATATGCACCTCCACTTTAGGGATCCACTCCCTTGGAATATCCCCTCGCCGTATCATCCTATGTATTACAGCTAAATGCTCAAACCACGTCGACTGCCCCCGAGACACCTTACCTTTCCTCTCCCCCCCCCCTAATAACATACCGATATGGTAACAGTTTGCCTTTTCTTAATGCTTTCCTTGCCTTCTCATCCGCCACTCGTAATAAATCTTTAAGCAACTCATCATCAGATTCGGATGCGTGGCCATCGCAACGTTCCAACTCCGACGGCTGACCCGCCTCCTTCACTGACTCCAACGAAACCAACTCACTTGCTGAACTGACAACATCGCTATACCCCGTAGCTACTCCTTTTCCTAACGTTTGCCCATTACTTGTACCACACCTGGCACACATTCTTGTTGACACACCAGAATTCCGCCTAGTGCAACTAGGCCATTCCAACTTTCGGTATACGTATTAAGGAATCATTAGAAACACTCGAGTTTGATGTAGATAACATTGCAAAATTCCAATATCCAGACGCACCACCTTGGACATACGCTGTCAATGTGAACTTGGCTCTCTCTGAAGCAAGGAAAGACTCAACTGACCCTCTGATCTATAACAGTATGTTCAGGGAGGTTAAAGACATACATTCTGATCATAAGTTCATCTACACCGATGGTTCTTACAAGGATGACAAGGCTGCAGCGGCAGCTGTCATGGGCAAGCACACCTTCTCGGAGCGATTACCAAAGGGTGCTTCGATATATTCAGCAGAGCTTGATGCCATATTCCTAGCAATGGACCATGTAGAAACCTCTTCCCATAGAAAATTTGTGATATGTTCGGATTCAAAATCATGCCTACAAGCTATTCAGAGCAAGGATTGGAAGAACCCTCTGATCCGCAAGATTTTAGAAAGGCTACATTATTTATGTTCAGGACTTCACAAAACTGTGCTTTTTTATTGGGTGCCGAGTCATGTTGGCATTCGAGGAAATGAGGCTGCAGACTTGGCTGCCAAAGAAGCTCTCGACAAATGCATTACATCTCTTCCCATTCCTCACACGGTCCTCAAAAGGCACATCAGTGCACTCATTAGGAAAAAGTGGCAATTACAATGGGATGAAGCTGTCATGAACAAGCTTCATGCAATTCAGCGCACCCTTGGCACATTTTCAGGTGCTTGTCATAGAAATAGACGCAAAGAGACCATTGGTGCACGTGTGCGAATTGGACATAGCTATTTGACTCATAGTTACCTTTTTAAAGCAGAAGACCAGCCAGAATGCATACCATGTGGAGTGCCTCTGACTGTGAAACATATTTTGATTGAATGCATTGACTTTGCAAATGTTCGAGCACAGTATTTTAATGTAGCAAGTATGAAATGTTTATTTGACACTGTTAGTACTGCCTTAGTTTTATCGTTTTTAAAGCACATTGGACTGTTTAACCGGTTTTAAGACATTTTGATGGCATTGTATAGCCCCTAGTGTGCTGATATGCCGTTAAGCATTTATTCATTCATTCATTCATGCAACTAGGTAATCGTTCACTCGCCATCGTGATGTCATGCGAAGTCACTTCCGCCTTGCTCAAGTCATCTAAACAAAATGGTGACCCACTAACATTAGACTTCAACTGGTCTATCCTAGACAACAATGGGGCAGTAGCAGAACACAGTTTTTCGTCAAGAAGGCGGGATATGTCCTCCAGCGACACCCCCTGGACTCCAGCACTCACCGTCGACGGCAAAGAAACTGTTAAAGTTGACTGATGAGCCGCCGCTGACGGCGAGCATGACGTTCGTGCACCCGAACAACACCCAAAAGTGCTACTATGACGACCCGCGCAGCAAGCAACTCTCTCGAGTAACATCCACTGCCATGCACACCAGATGACTTCACTTTCAACATTTCAGGAAATCTTCAACTTTTCAAATCTCAAGGTCTATCCAGCTCGGTGATACAGACACAAATGATTTCAATTGAGTAGGGCACCCGGAAGTCAACTATGGTCAGGGTTACTGAATGCTATCCTGCATTTGGTATCTAAGGTCAGCATCACTATGGGGCCCGTGGTCAAGGCTTTGAATTATGCATCTTACCGGCAACAGTGGTATTCTTAGTATGGGTTATTAAAGCCATATTTATAGACACTTTTAGTGTTAGTTCTTAGTTTGTTCTTTTAGAAATCGTTTGTAATTTATTAAGATCTTTTATCGATCTTGCTATTGGGGGTTGTTTGTTCAAGGCTTGGGCGGCCATAGCAAATGTACTCCTTTCATGGATTTTTGTGTTGCTTATGAATTCCTTTCGGACTGGGGCGTCCATGTGCCTTGTATTTCTTGGCGCAGTCACGGTGTGATCTGGGCCCGTATTCATGTAGTGGTGCCAGGCGTAGTCGGTGCTACACGCTAGCTCTGGGGTAGCTATCCGCAGCTAGCGGCGGGTTGGAGAAATAGGTCAAGTCATATTCACAACTGTCGAAGCCGCCTCGGATAGCTAACCATGAGTTTATTTATAGATTTGGGAATTCCCTCGATTTGACAATATGATTAACAGCGCCAATGCAGCGGGACCATTAATAACGGTTCGATTTTTGGGTTAATTTGATTAAATTTCACTTATGGCGTATGTAATTCTGTTAAATATGACAGCATTTAATAGATTTGGGCCTAATGTATTGCCGCCGACATGGCGACGATGGCGGTGGCCATGTTTAGTTGATGTTGGAGAGTATGTATATCGACGTCGCTGCGGCGGTGGCGATTTGTTTACTTTACATTCGCCGATTCGACAATGTGCATAACGCCGCCAATGCGGCAGCGGTGTTAATATCGGTTCGAATTTAGGGTTAAATTGATAAAATTTCACTTATTGTGTATGTAATTCTGTTAAATATGATCGCATTGAATAGATTTGGCTGTAATATATTGGCGGCCGCCAGACTAACCTACGCGGCTTGCAGTTAAACATGTTTTGAAACTGGGGTAGCTTAGCCTAGGCTACGGTCGGCGGTTAGCGCTGGCACCGACACATGAATAAGAATTTTCCACCGTTAGCCGGGTGGAGCTACTCTAGCCGCGGTTAAGACCCTGGCACCAGCACATGAATACGGGCCCTGGCTGTGTTGTGTAGTGGTGAGCAAGTAATTTAAGGTGGAGTTCCCTCCTGCTTACTAATAAAAATGTTGCGTTGCATTTTAGGTGTAGGTCTACTGTTGGGTACCTTCTATGTATTTGTAGGCATATTTTAAGGGCTCTATTTTGAGTACTTGGAGCTTGTTTAGGAGGCTTGTTTCCCCCTATGTATATTACGCCCCCCTAGTCAAAGTATGGGAGGATCATGCCTATATAGACTTTAATTGACATGCTCTCTGTCATGAAGTACCTTAGTTTTGAGAGGAGCCATATCTTATGGTTTGCTTTTTTGTGTTTGATATGCAGGTGTTATAGCTGAGGTGCCTGTCTAGGTCTATGCCTAGGTATCTGTCGCTGTCCCCCATCTCTACCTGCTTCTGGCCTATTTGACAGCTGAATTTTTTGGTTTTGGTTTGCCTGTTCCCGAAAACCAGTCTTGGTTTTATTTGTGTTGATGGTTATTTGATCTCTTTGGCACCACATGCTTAGTTATTTTAGTGTTTCATTCAGAAGAGTTTCCACTATCTGAGTTGTTTTGCCAGGTGCATATATATACTACTGTGTCATCTGCATATAGGAGGAGGTTTTCGGTTTCTAGCCTGTTATTTAAGTTATTTATGTATATGAGGAACAGGAGCGGGCCTAGCACTGATCCCTGGGGTACTCCACAATGAATGGTTGCCTTTTCAGAGGGTGTGCAATTCAGAACCATGTATTGCTTCCGATTTTGCAATTATTCTTCCACCCAGTTTCCTGTTTCCTCTATTATCCCCATTTGTTGTAGCTTGTTTTACAGTATGGTATGGTTTACCGTATCAAAGGCTTTGCTGAAGTCTATGAACGCTGCCCCTACTTGTTATTTGTGTGTGATTATCTTTGAATTGTGAGTGCTACAATCACAAAATACTGCGCCCACCCCAAAAAAAGCACACACAAAAGAAAGAAAACCTAACAAAGCAACATCCGACTAGATGATAGTCGTGGCAAATACACACACATTCTGCTTACTCCAAGTTGCATATTTATTTTTTATAGATATATATATAGGTTGGTCGCTATAATCTACGTACATTAGTAACTTAATTTAAGAGATTAGGTATTCGAAGTAAAACATGCAAAATTGATTTTATCCTGCACATAGAACTTAGAAGTGTTTAATAAATGTCTTGGTTTAACAACCTAATTACAAGAAACGTGTGAATATCCTGTGTCCATCGCATTCCTCTTTGTGGTCTTACTCTTATTGAGATGTATGTGTGGGTAACAATGGCATGCTGTTCTTTCAGTGTCGGGTAAGCATGGCTAGGTACAGCAGTAGGGAGAAGGCTCGCGCTGTGCTGCGTGATGCCATCATCTCGCTGTGTCGTGAGACGATCCCGCATAAAGACGAGATTGCAGTAGAGGGCCTGCTCGGTATCACTGTTGACCAGAAGGTGAGGAAAGAATATGCACTAGATCCATTTGTGTAGGATTGCAGAAACTTTACTTTTCATAAACTAATTCTGATTTTACTATGTGGGAATTATTTAATTAAGTTGTGTTAAAAAAAATGCATGACGATTTGTGATGACTCAATTTCCCATTGACTACCAGTGTTTGATCTCAAGGCCAGCAATGTCTCACCCATATGTGTCTGATGACACCGTCAGATGACCCTTTAAATCCAGACAAAAACTGCTCTGTTAAGAGTCCGCTGTAAATAATTTGACTTTTCTGTGCAGCCTTATGTGTAGTTGCTGAACTGGAAGGAAATACCACTGTACAAAAATGGTGGTTACTGAATTCTCTGTTCATTCAACTTTTAAAGTATATTAATCTACATAATTGAATCAATTCCACACTCCAAAAGTAGCAGGCGGATCGTTTCTCTAACTGCCTATGACTTCACATGCCATATGTCCGTAAAAAATGCTTGGAAAAACAATAAAATGCTTGATTATATTCAGATATTCATATCACAACAGGCATCAAGCTCTTATCCTTGTAATATATATATATATTTTTTACCTCGGTACTAAGCCTCAGGCTACTCGTAGCTGAGGGAGAAGGAAGCACATCTGGGTCCAGCAATTAGCATAAATCCAAGCACAGCGACACCCGCTGTGTGGTTCAAGGTTAGTTTTTGTTTTATTTCATGTCATTTAGGCATGTTTTGATATGTTTTGGTGACATATTAATGATATTTGAGTGCCCAAGAATAAGGAGGATATTTATTCTTGGGTTGTTTCTGCCCTTTGAGGGTTTTTTAACGATGTTATGAGGCTGTCACATTATGGTGTATGGCGGCGGCGTATACAAAACGTACCGATAAAATTTGAAAAACGTTGCGGGATGACGTATGGTGACCTTTGTGCACTGACGTGTCTTTTGGAGCGTAACGTATGAGAAGCGTGACCCGACGTATGCGCGGCGTAAATTGAGTTGTTTTTTACAGTTATGAGTGGCAGGTTGAGCGTATGAGAAACGTATGAGCGACTTATGCCTAGCGTATGAGTATCGTATGAAAAGCGTATGGTATCTCTCCGAGGTCGGGGGTGGGTGGCCGTCTGGGTATAAATACCCTGGAGGAGCAGCTCTCCCCTCACTCTACCACCATGCCTGCTAAGAGGAACACCACTGCTACTGGTACTGCTGCTGCTGCTACTGCTACACCAGCCTCCAGTGCTGCTGTCACCACTGGAGGAGGACTAGGCCTTGGGAGAGGCAGGAAGAAGCATACTTTGCCATGCTCACCATCACCAGCCTCCTCACCTCACCACTCACCTCACCACTCTCCACAACACCACTCTCCACAACACCACTCTCCACAACACCACTCTCCACAACACCACTCTCCACAACACCCCTCTCCATTGGAAGAGCTGGAGATGGAAGTGGAGACGCAGATGGCGTGCCAGTGGCGCCCCCGCTCCAGCTCTCCATCTCCTCCTTCTCGGGGCAGCTCACGGGCGGCGTCCGCCGCCTCCACCTCCAATGCCTCCACCTCAGCCTCCACCAGCACCTCTGGCCTGTCCTCTGCAAAGAGAAGGAGGGCAAAGAAGAGCGACAATTCTCTGTCGGTCTTCAAGGAGGGGCAGGTGCAGGAGTTCCTCAAAGAAAACCCAGTCATCTGGAACGTCAAGCTGACCGACTACCGCCGCACTGACAGGAAGGGGAAGATGTGGGAGGACCAGGCGACGCTTCTGGGGATGACAGCGGTACATCTCCAGAAGTGGTTCAAGTCACTCCGGGATACCAACACGCTCAATCAATCAATCAATAGTTCCGTCCTCTAGTCGAGGGTTGGATGCAATGGTTCTCCACTTGTCCCGATGGTGTGCTGTTCTGATAGACTGTGAATAATTCAAGCCTGTCCACTGTGAAATATTTGTAAACCATGATGTTCTTGGTCTCCCTCTCCCTCTGCTGCCATTCACCTTCCCTTCCAACAATGTACGGTATATTGAACTCTGACGAATGATGTGGCCAAAATAAATAAGTTTCTTTGTCTGTATAGTGGCAAACAAGCTTTTCTTATTTTTAATTTTTCTGAGAACTTCTTTGTTGGTGATCTTCTTTGTCCATGATATTTTCATCATCCTTCGATAAGTCCACATCTCAAATGCTGCTAAACGTTTGTACATTTTCTTAGAGATTGTCCATGTCTCAGCCCCATACATTAGAGTAGACCACACATAACACTGAAGAATACGCTTCCTTGTTTGTATTAATATCTTACTTGATGTTAACAATCTATACGTTTTGGAGAATGTTGTTCAGGCTATTGTTATCCTTCTTTTAATTTCTTCCTCACATCTCCCATCATTTGTAATCTTTTGTCCGAGATATATGAATTCGGGGACTTGTTCTATGCTTGTGCCATCTATGGTTATATTGACATTTGGTTTATCTGTCTTTTTACTTATAACCATTGTTTTGGTCTTCCTGGCATTCATCTTCATGTTGAATAGTATTCCAGCTTTATTGATTCTATTCACTATATCTTGTAGGTTTTTCTCACTGTCTGCTCGTATTACACTGTCATCGGCATATCTAAGATTGTTGACGTTCATGCCACCTATTGTCACTCCCTTGCAATCTTCAATGTGTCTGAAAATCATCTCTGTGTACAGGTTAAATAGACATGGTGACAATACACACCCCTGTCGAACTCCTCGTTTAATCATAACTTCATCCGATAGGCCCTGCTCCATTTTTATAAATGCACGTTGTGTCCAGTATAAGTTCACAATTAGTTTAATGTCTTTGCAATTGACACCAATATCTTGTACACATTTGATTAACAGTTCATGATTGACTCGGTCGAAGGCCTTCTCATAGTCAATAAAGCAGGCATAAACATCCTGGTTCACTTCACAACAACGTTCACAAATCATTCTCATATTGAAAATCCCTTCACGTGTACCTCTTCCAGATATAAACCCACTTTGTAAGTTACTGATTTGTTCTTCAATTTTCTGTCTGTTTCTCAGTAAAATTATTTTCAGGATCATCTTCAATATATGACTCATCAGGCTTAGTGTTCTGTACTCAGTACACAATGTTGGTTTCAGCTTCTTTGGGAGTCGTACAAATATGGATTCATTCATATTCAATGGTATAAATCCAGTCTCATAGATGTCATTTACTAGCTTATGAATGATTTGAATCCCCACTTCATCTAGTCCTTTTATCATTTCTGATGTTATCTGGTCACTTCCAGGAGCCTTACCTGACTTTAGATCATTGATAGCCTTCTCAACCTCTGATACTAATATAATATTCCCATCTTCTTTCTCAATTGTGGGTGGGTTCCCTCTGTCATCATTGTATAGTTCGTTTACATATTCTTCCCATCTGGACTTTATTTCATTTTCTTCAAAGAGCATTTTGCCGTCTTTGTTCTTGATACATTTACTGCTTCTCTGTATCCTTGACCTGTTATCTCTTTCACTTTCTTGTGCATCTCTCTTGAACGATGTTGAGACTCAAGTTGTTCCACTACTTCACACTTCTTATTCCACCATTCATCTTTAGCTTTTTTGCATTCATCTTCTATTTCATTCTTCAGGTGTTTGTATTTAAGTGGATCAGTGGTTTTCACTTTCTTCCTTTCTGCCATCTTTTCTAGTATGGGTTGCGTCATCCATGATTGCTTTGTCTCTCGTTTTTTATTTGGTAACACCTCCTCTGCTGACTTGACCATGCTTTCTCTGAGACCTTCCCATTCCATTTCAATGTTGTTATACTCTCTCATTCATCAGTACACTGAATTTGTTATGAACAGAGACATTATACTTAGTTCTGTATTTTGCATCTTTTAACATGTTCATATCCATTTGAATGTTGTTTTTAATTTTGTTTTGCTGTTTCAATTTCACTACCATACTGATTACTACTGGATTATGATCCGAACATATGTCAGCACCTGGATATGTCCTTGCCTGTTTGATACAATTTCGATATCGTTGGTTGACAAGAATGTAATCGATCTGGTTCCGACATACATCACCAGGGCTCTTCCATGTATATAGTCTTCTCTTTGGATGTTCAAATAAAGTGTTCCATTAATTACCATTGCTTACTATGGGTAAATACTTGGTAGGTTCTCCTTCCTTTCCAAGGTGGCTGGCCACTTACTCATCTTTGTCAGAGTGTGCCCTGATGAGCCACATCATCTTGCTGTTACACCTTCAAAGCTATTGATCTTCTAACTCATCTGCTGCTCCAGTCTTCATGCACTTGAAGGGGTGACATCCCCTGACCACACCAACAAAGTTGATGTGCACCGCACTTAGTTTAGGCCGACAATTGAGTCGGTATGGCCGCTGGTGTGCACTACCAACTTCTGGTCTTCCCATAAATGGGACTAGCCGCATGGCAGCGGGGGTTTTAAATCAGCGTTTACCTTCTCCTAGATGAGCAGACAGCCAAGATTGACAAGCCCCACCTGCCCAAAGCATCTGGTTTTGAGGCGCCAGAGATCCGCCTTTGCCCCTTCTCCCGTCAGTAGAAACAGTTTCGCCTCGTGAAGGCCGGGAGTTGGACTTGGTTATCAGAGGCTATTTGATACGCATGCCATGAGAAAGTACTTTATAGGTACTGAGAGCTTATCCTCACTATCACTTCCGGCAATAATAACCTTGAAACCAACACGCTGCTGCACAAGAAAAAGAGCGGGGACGGAGTGGCTGTCCTGACTGAGAGGGAGGAGTGGACATGCAGAAGTTCGGTTTCCTGCGGTCCCTCGTCCGTCACTGGCCGGAGTCCTGCAAAAGTGTAAGTACATAATTGTTTTATCCTCCTGACTAGTGTGGGCGTTAGGATTCTCGTAAAACCCCTATTATTTTGGAGAAGTTGACAAAAGATATATGTTATTTACGTAAATAATCTTATTAAATCAAGTTATTTGTTGAATGTTATATGTTTGTTGTTTTTCTTTGACGTTGACTTGTTGTGTTGTTATTGTTAAATCAAGAAGTCGACAATCGATATATGTTATTTGCATTATGAATCTTGATAAATCAATTTTGTCATTTATCGTTAACTTTTTTTTCTTTATTATTGACTTGCGTTGTCTTTTGTGGAAAGATTGATTTGCGTTCATGTTACTTATGTTATTTTATTATTTTGTCTTGCAGGTGGCCGCTGCCATTGAGACTGCGCATCGCGACCTCAGCCTCGAGCAGAATGTGACCACGGATGTGGACGTGGGGATGGAGGAGGACCTTCCCGCCACTTCTCCCGCTACAGACCAAGAGCGGGGAAAAGGGAAGGGGAAGCAGTCAGGCCCAGGCGACACGAACCTCCTCACTGCCATCCAGAAGAGGTTCGATGAGTCTGGGGACATGCTGAAGGTGATGCAGCCGCCTCCTACACTGGCGATGACGAAGCGCGTGGTGTTCGCGAACTATGTTCGCGACATGATCCTGACCATGCCGGAGGAGCGGTTTGTTGAGACCTGTGGCCCAATAAACCGGATGGTGTCGCAGCATTTGGAGGGGCAAGGCCAACAAGTCGTGGCTGTGGTGGCTCATGTGGCTGCACCTGCTCCTGTGTCTACAAGTGAGGCATACCAGCCTCAACCCCACCAGTGGAGTCACCAGCCACCACCGGCATCACCATGGGCGTCTCAGACACAGGAGTATGTGCAGCGATATATGACGCTGCCGCATCTTCCACCTCACCCGCAGCTTCCGCCTCACCTGCAGCCGCATCTTCAGCCTCTGCCTCTGCCTCAACCTCTGTCTCAACCTCTGCCTCTGCCACTCCACTTGCGTCAGGAGCTGGTCCCGCCTCAGCCTCAGTTGGTGCAACGGCCGTCTGTGGCGATGACGCAGCCACCTGCCCAACTCCGGACACTCGGCACGGCGGGCCTCTCCAGGACTCATTGCCCGGGCAGGTGGTGCGGCCACTGTTGGTGTGGCCTGGCCGTCACCTTCGGGTAATGGTGCCGTGGCGAGCTCGACACCTACATGAGTCGCCCCCGGAAAGGGAACATTGTCGGAGTCGGCCAGTCCGACAGACTATTGAACTTGTCGGTGCTGTCGGGGATCTCGGGAGTGTTGGGAGTCTCCAACTTGGACCTCTTCCCCCCCCCCCCCATCAGCCACAACGTCACCAGCTGAGGGGGGCTAATTATTGTGTCCGCTTTCAATAATGCCATGCCATAATGTAATTGTTATAAATTAAAGTACAATTAAAGTAATATTGAAAATAAAGAATAATTATTATTAATATTAAGGACACAAGTCTCTACCCCCCTCCCTCCCTCTCTCTCTACCCTCCCTCCCTCTCTCTCCCCTCCCTCCCTCTCTCTCCCCTCCCTCTCTCTCTCCCTCCCCTCCCCTCCCTCCCTCCCTCCCTCCCTCCCTCCCTCTCTCTCTCACTCCCTCCCTCCCTTTCTCTCCCCCTTTCTGTTCCTGTCCCTCACCCTCTTTTTCCCTGTGTTCTTAACAGTGGTTATGCTTTCAAAAGTGTAATTCATTTAAAAAGAGTGCAAATTCAGTACAAATACATTAACTAGATAACTAATTAGGGATCGAAAGAATATAACAGACATGTAAATTGGGTTTCGATATCTAAAAAATGATATCGTTTATTTTAATAGACATAAACATATAACCATCTCATATAACAATAGACATGTCACAACATAACGGACATGTAAGTATAAGCGATAACTGGACAGTGTAAAGAAAAGCACATAAGTTTTCAAAAATAGATCATAACAGTACACATACACAGTGCATACAGACCGATACAATGTTTGTCAGATCATGCTGTCTTGCCATGACACTGCTCCGTCGGGCAAGACCACCCAGTCTTTAAGTTGATTGATTGATTGGTGGTTGCTTTACGCCGTGTCGACAGCATAGGCGATATTCACGGCGAGAAATGTTTGTTTTTGTTCAAACCATCGCTTTTACATGTAAAAGCATACAATCAATTTTGTGTCAATGGACACTCATGAATTTTGTAAACTCACAATCATAATAGCTAAATAAAAGTCTAAATGATAGTATTATTCACTGATGAAATTTGTTTAAAAACCTATATGAGGTGGTACAAACCAGCTGCCATCAAAAAGGCTAAAATGTTTTCCTGTTTTACTTTAGTAAAAAGGTCATGCATGTTGTCTGCAGTGTAAAATTGTTGGCGCGGGGCCATGAAATCCACACAGCTTAATAAAGTGTGTTTTAATGTCAGTGGGGACTGACATCCAATACATTCAGGGGGAGGGTCCCCCTTGAGCAGAAAAACGTGTGTTAGCCACGAGTGGCCAATATGGCATCTTGTTAAGACAACCTGGTTGTGTTGCCCTTCCAGGCGACTCCCCGTCCTGATATGACCTTAGATGTTGCTAGGACGTAAAACAACAACAAACAAACAATCCAGGCGACTCTGCGGCAGTCCGTTCACGGAGGGGGTAATTCTATGGAGTTTGTTGTTTGGGTGTTCATCCCATTCGATCTGCCATAGGTTCCCGATGTATTTTTGAATGGTAGGTTTCAGATCAGAGTGGGGAATATGACAAGTGTTCCAAAGGAGCAGTTAGGGCTCGAGTGGCCGCTTGATCTGCTCTCTCATTTCCTGGGATACCCACATGACTGGGCACCCAACATAGGTGAATGTCAAATTTTGCTATTGAAAGAGAGTTTAGTTTAATGAGTACTTTAAGTAGTATTGGGTGGTCCAGTTTCCTATTGTTTAAAGCCTGAAGGCAGGAAAAAGAGTCAGTGAAAATGATGAATTCATGACTGGCTGAGGTTTCGATGCACTCTAACGCGAGTAGGGGTGCTCATGCCTCACCAGTAAAGATGGAACTCTGATCTGCAATATGCATACCTAATTCACGTCCGTGGACGATTGCTACCACAGAGACTCTGTTGTCTGTCTTTGACCCATCCGTGTAAATGGCTAGGTGGGAGCTAAAAGCACTTCGCACATCGATAAAGCTTTCATGATATGAAAGTGGGTGCGTTTGAGATTTCTTCGACATGGCCAGCTGGAGGATGATGTTTGGTTTCCTCAGCTGCCAGGGAGGAACATCTGAATATTGTGAGGGTGCTATGTTATTTAGATTTGCCCTCAGGGCCTCCAAATGAGGCTTTATTCTGAGGCCTAACGGCTTTATGTCTGTTGGCCTTGATTCATAGAGGCGTTCATATGGTGGCATAAAAATGTAGTTATATGCAGGATTTAAAATATTTCCTTTTAATTTTATCACATATTCCATAGACATGTAAAGTCTTCCGATATAATACATGAGGACCTATGTGAAATTACTATTATAAGCCACTACGGCGACATAAGGATAACCAAACACAGAGTTGGGCTGAGTTCATTTATTTTTATCTCTGGCGGAGACAAAATATGCCCCACCGTAAAAGGAAAATTTTGGTCGAAGTGAGATCGATATAGCTGTATTACTGCGCGACACAGGTAGCGCCCCATACGCGCGCGCATAACAAGGTTGGTGCGCGACTCCAATACTTCATTCAATATACAATAATAATAAATAAATAATAATTAAATAAGTAATACCTTAGGGTTCGACTCCGTTCTTTATATTATTATAATCCATTATAATACACATAAGCCACTATGGCGACATAAGGATAACCAAACACAGAGTTGGGCTGAGTTAATTTATTTTTATCTCTGGCGGAGACAAAATATGCCAACCGACCCAGAAGGGGTCCCTCCAACCCAACTCTGATTAATTTCTTATAGCTAATCTGGTTGCTACTTTCATATCATTCATGATACGTATGGTTAGGGGAGTCTTTAAATACAGGAAAACTGCATTACTAGTCCAGTCACCCCTAGTCCGAATCTCCTCTAATGTTGCACCACACATAGAGAGGTATGTACACCCCCCACTACGCAATGAATGAGATGATAACATTTTAGTATCAAGGCCTGCACACCCCCCAAACAACTTTAGAGTCGACTGATATATTTTGTATGTTAAAGGTGAACAACCACCCCCATCATCTGGTAACAGAAAAGCAGGAAATTTACAGGCAGCTGGTAGATCCGCAAAGTGTTTTTCCGTCCAATGGACAGCACACAGTTCCAAGTCTGGACATCTGGCTACAGGAATATCCAGAGTCCTTTCACCGAATTGTATTGTCTTTGACCTACGGATCTTCATCATCATCCCCCAGGGGTAAAACTTAAAGTCTCCCCGAAGAAGCACAGATTCAGAAAAAGTCACATTTGATTTCCTTAGGAGACCTCTAAAACTGCATAGCACAGCCGCTCGCCAAGCAATGTGTCCAGAATTCATCGTTAGGTAAGAACAAATGTTCCTGAGCATGTCCGGTAATAACGGAACCGCCTGACTAGGCGTGTCCCCTAGCTGTCTACGAATCCCCCGTAGGGTAGATGATATGATGAAATCAGAGTAATCTATCTGAACTGAACCTTGCTCTTTCAGGAAAAAATTCAAAGCACTTAAGTAATTAATTATCGAAGAAAATTGTAACGTCCTAGCTAACCACGTAGCATATAATGCTACCTGCATAGCACTACATGGAAACGGAGCATGCGTCTCGAAAAATTCATCTACAAATGTAAGATACTTATTGATTTGCACTGTCCTTGTAGATAGTGAGTTTGGCGCGTAGTATCCCCGCTGAAAATCCTTCTGCTCAGCTTTAGCCCTACGATCTCTGTAAAGACAACGGATGTCTGAATAAATCGCTACAACAAAGTCTTTTGCTTGGGTCTGCCTTTTCGATTACGCTCCTCATGCCATCAGTGTTTAGCCTGCTCAAAGCGTCTGTTATTACATTTGAAGCACTAGTTATATGTACTGCTGTAAAAACGAAATTATACTTGACCGACTCCAGAATAGTCTCCTTAAGTAGTACATAATTAACTTACATTTCGATCTACCAGTACATAATGCTGCTTCTACAGTGGCACTATCCGTTATGATTACTAATGAAGAACCTTCCCAGATAGGCCCCCATCTTTCCGCTGCTGCGTAAACAGCCCACATCTCCTGCGAGTTAATATGTGACATTCTAATCTGATTTTCTGGCTGATCATAATGGTGGCCAACGGCCGCTTTTAATGATGTCGACAGCTTCGGGTCAAAGCAGCCCACTAACCAATCAGTGTTATGCAACGCTCCATACCCCCACTTGCTTGCATCAGTATAGACGGCTTCTACTATTGAAAATTTCCCCAACATTAATGCAGTACCGTTAAATTGCATTGCAAAATCAATCCACCAATGGATATCCTCTCTGAAGCCAGCATTCAAACAAATTTTATAATAAGGCTTGCTTACAGTGCTCATCAAATCATAAATTCGCCGAGAAAAAGTTTGCCCACCACGCACTACTTTGGCGCAGTGGGCTAACAATCCGCCCAGCTTCTCAATCTCCTTCCTCGTTGTCTTCCTCTTGCCTTTAAATGACAACAACACTTTTCGAAGCTTATCTAATTTATCGATAGGCAAAGTTAATTCTAATTTAACAGAATCAATTATGATACCAAGAAAACGAATTTTTGTGGCTGGGGAAATTAGTTTTTTGTAGCTTATGTAGAACCCTATGCGACGTAAGATAGCAATCAATTTATTCTGCTGATTTTTTGCATTACCCCAGTCTGAGGCAACAATACAGAAATCATCTAAGTAATTTATAATATTGGTAATGCCCTCTCGAATAGCGCATCTGCAAACAAAGTCTGATATTTTAGAAAAAAACAAACGGGCTGGAAGAGAGACCCATGCATAGCCTATTATCTAACATGTATACTGGCTCCCCTTCCAGGACATTAAAATCCCATATTAAGCCCTGCTTCCCTCTATCAGTTGGATGGATTGTTACAGCACGGTAAGCATCTTTTAAATCCACAGTGGCGAGATAATTCCCTTGGTTTAATACCTCCACCACATCATCGACACTTTTGTAATGGAATTTATTAGATACCTGATCCGTGAATTTATTTATAGAACCATTTTTTGGCCTACTGCAATCTATTATCCCTCTGCCTCCTACCTCCTTTGGTATACAGAATATATTATGCACACATTGAGGTGTTTGGTCAGTTAGGGAAATCATGCCTTGCTCCATCTCAGAATCTAATTTATTTGTTATTATATCTCTAAAAATCGGATTGCCGATTCTTTTAAATTTTGTATTATATTCTATTGTACAATCAGTATTAGTCACATAGAACCCGAAGACTACACCCCACAGGATATATATCCAGTCCGGGTCCGAGTCTCCACGAAGAAATAGTTCGCATATTACGCGACACGGCTTTAGCTGCACAATGTTGTCAGCTATATAGTGACTACAACGACATGTACCATTGATGCACTCACTAGTTACTTTAATTATCGTTGCCTCCGCCCCCGGTACTTCTCTAATGTGAAACCTCCAACATTGACCTTCAACTGTTTCGACATAGAAACTATCTTTCTTACTCGCCGTACTGATACAAACCCAATTTTCAATACTGTTAACCTGGCTCATTGCTTTATCCTCACTATCTCCCTGGCTATTCCTATAATTGTCAGGATGACTATCTCGAGAATTCGTTTGTTCATTAATAGCACACGTAACATTTTTTGCAGGGTCCCCAGTCTGATTCAAATATATTCCATCAACTTGGCTAATATAAGCGGGCATACCTTTGCCGCCCCATAACGAACGACCGCCCGCCTCACATGTTAACTCAGTAGGGCAGTTGGGCAATTCGTCACTAGCACATGTGATATCATTTAGACTGCTAATCAATCGACTGCAAAGCAAGGCACCATTTGACAATACATGATTACATTCACACCTGCCTGGAATCACACCGCCACTTTGGCTATTAGCGCACATGTTATAAGTTGTTTGCTGTTCCATAGATTTAAGCTTGGTGCTTCCAATAATAGTGTGGTATGTAATGTAAGGACAACAGCTCCCGTAGGATTTTTGTGCTAAAATTGATTTTTTTTGCAGTTCTGGCTTCAATAGGGTTCAGGCTAACAGAAAATGATGGGGTCCAAATTTTCAGACCCCTCCCCCGTTTGTGGGGGGTCATTTCCATTTTGAAACCCCCCGCAACTGGCCATTCACCTATCTCCGGAAGTTATTGACCGATTTTCATACTTGAAGTGTCAATTTGTAGGTTTTCAGGTATGCTGAGTTGATTTATGACACTTACAAAGCAACCGGAAGTTTCCTTCTTGCACTTCCGGTCAGTATATAGGGTCTCGCTCCATATCCTCACCATGTATGATCAGATTTTCACAATTTGTGAGACTTTTGTGAAGAACTCTGAGCTGATTCATTGCAAAGTTCCTCTGGGAGAGTTATTGAAGTATTTGCTGGCAAAACTGTCAAATCCGACATAGAAATTCCGAAGAATCAGTACGCTATTCATTGATGTCCATATCTGGAGTATCCTCCCGAATGGTATATGCACAGTCACCGCCATAGCATTTACAGAGTGGAGTGCAGGGCAGGCCATTCTTCAAGCAGCTACACCTAATTCCCCTGCACCCTGCTTTGCAGCCACATTTGACGAGTTCAACTATAGCCCATGGGGCAGGCAAGGCAAGACATCTCACTGGAACATACACCTCTTTCTCCAATTTCCATCCATTTTCTTCAATTGGAGAAAGGGCCGGACAATTATCTGGGTATGATTTGTCCTGCATTGTGATGTAGTTTGCGCGGATGATATGTGGAAGCAATGCAGCATGAGTTGGTGGAAGCATCTCGCTTTCCAAGTTCTTTGACTGGAACAACTCCCACCTGAGTGATGGTAGGGTTGTTGGACCTTTTGAACTGTAGACGCGACACATAAAAGTCTCCAATGCCACCACCTGTGTGGGAAGCTTGCCATCGTTCATCTCATCAGGAATGGAAATACATCCTAATGCCTTGAAGCAGTCAATAGCTTGTATGCTTTGCCACCAAAGATCCCACGAAGAGCTGCTGATGTATATGCAGCACTTTCAATGGCACATATATCCAGGCCACTGCCATCGACCGTTTTACCAAGAGCATGCAAAGTGGCAAGTGCAATGTGGAGAGCTCCTGCTCTCAAGATCCAATTGGTGTTCCCAACTGACTGTTGAATCTTCAACACACGTGAGTATAGGTCAAGGTCAAGTGTTATCAAAGTTTTCCTCTGTGGACCAACGACAGTGGCAGAGATTCCCTGGGTTAACCAAAGAACAGTGTAAAGAGTCTCATAGTCCGTGGGCGAGGTCTTGAATAATGGAGCAATCACCTCTACATTTGTGCGTGTTGGGCTCTCAGAAGACTGGGATAACAGCAGAGATTTGGTAGCAGCCCAAGTTGGCATCACATCTTTCTTTACCAATTTCTCTGGTTGGTGTATGTGTTCTTTGACTGAGAGTATAGTGTCGTCTGGAGCGCTGTCATTACGATACTCTTCCTGATTTGATTGAACATTACAGCCCTGGGTTGTGGCCATCTCCATGTTTTCCTCAGTTCCAAGGTAGTTTGCAAGTGCCCAGGTGTGAGTGAAATCTTTGGAAAGTATATTCTTCCACTTTCCCATTTCGCAGACCTCAAATCTCAATGGGGTTGTTTTGATGATTGGGTCTTGCACCATGTTCACTTCAAAGGCCAGATGTGTCTGTGAAACAAGCTTTTCTGGTATTTCAAGTGGTCGGTTCATCAACTCCCCATCTTCATCTTGCTGGAACATAACAATCACTGTTCCATGGAAGGTTCCTTGCCCAGTCGGTGTGTCTTCCAAGAGATCAATATTATCTATCGCAAACCACCGTTCAGACCCTTCTTGGCAAAGTCTGGAAGACAAAATCCACCAGCTTCCTTCATTCGCTGGAGAACACACTCCTCAACTCGTTTCTCTAAGTCAATGATCTTCAGGTAGTCACTTCCAACATAGACAGCTGAGAGGTTCTCGATGATATTCTTGTCGTGCACTCTAGAGTGAACAGCCAGGGGAAGACCGATCGAGAGAGGGGTTTGGACCGTTTGTCGGAATGCACTGTCTGTCTTAATTTCTAGTTTCTGAACTAGAAATTGGCTTGTGACGTCGACAGTTTTGTCCACCTCCTGGTCCCGTATTCCAGACACTTTGATGACGTCACTACCAAAGAGCAGCTGGCTCAAGAAAAACTGTAGTAAAGACGGATTTTCAAAATTTCTGAAGTTTCCTGTGAAAGACCAACTACCTTGTTGCATCATCTCTTCTCGCAGAAGTTTGGCGACCGTCCTGAGGTGACCAACTTTTTCACCATCATCCAACATTGAGGACCTGAGATCCATGGCCTTGCTGACAGCAGTGGGGAGAACAAGATTGTCAGGCTCATTTCGTCTCAGTGAGGCGACAAACTTAACATCTGGAAGACGCTCGCTGATGAGTCTTTTGAGGTAGTTCTCACTCTCGTTAATATCTATGCGGTACCTTTTCAGAATTGACAAGTATTCATCATTGACCTCAGCCATGCTCAATGTAATATCATTGTCACTAAGGGTGTTCTGAATAGCGAGGAGCAATTGTTCATCACATAGTGAGCGAATGAGCGATACATTACTGCGATCCATCTTCGATGATATTCTCTGTGCAGAGCGCAAACATGTCCAATGATAGTGCTTCTCAAGAGCTGATGCATCACCGGGTCCCTCAAGGTCAGCTGCACAAACTCTGACCTGGTCATCTGGGGTTTGCTGCTTGATCTCAAGGAGTGTTTTACCCATTATATCAGTAAGAACACAGTGCGGTGGCTCTGAGTCAGTCTTGGGGCAAAAGTCACAGGTGGAGAACATACACACTTCTTCCTTTGGGACAGTCTTTGACCGCTTTGGCCGTACCGATCCGTCAGCACTTGAAGGTCGCCCTCGTCCTCGTGGAGCACAAATAGGTGAATCGGTTCAGGGTCGCTTACTAAGGCGTTCAATCTTAGTCTTGTTGACGATAGGTTTCCGACATTCACTATGATATCGAACAGATTTGAGGTCTTCTTCATTCAAGCCGGACAACTGATTCAATAGTTTATGAATGTCACTTTGAGTGTCACCATGAGACACCCTCTCCCGGCACCATCGTAAACGTTCATCTGTCATGGCTGGATTGTTCACCAATCACCTGTTTGATTTGGCACATTCTTTACAAATCACGCAAACGTTATCCTCCCCTACATACATATCGGCCGTATGTGATTTACTGATCTTGTTAATACTGCTGGCAAAGAGTATTTCCAACGGGGCTCAAAACTTTTTGAGAAACATAAATGAAATCATGCTGATGACAATCATTTATATGGTCCATTTTAATTGGAGTATCTGAATACAAATTTGATGTTCTGGAAGATCTGTAGTGAAGTCTATCACCAAGCTTCAGACCTGAAAGAAAAAATAGCGTCATTAGTTTCGGTGTTCGGAGACCCTATATGATGAACCCAGAGTCAGCAAAAATACTTTCTGCTGCTTTTGAAGTGCCCACAATCACCTCAGTATGCTTAAATCTCCCAAAACTAAGAAATCGGATCATACATGATGAGGATACTTGCCGGTGTCCATCCTGAAGGCACATGAGTCCGAGTCAAACCCTAACTTGTCAACCGGAAGTGAAAACCTACACTTCCGGTTGCTTTGTAAGTGTCATAAATCAACTCAGCATACCTGAAAACCTACAAATTGACACTTCAAGTATGAAAATCGGTCAATAACTTCCGGAGATAGGTGAATGGCCAGTTGCGGGGGGTCTCAAAATGGAAATGACCCCCCACAAAGGGGGGAGGGGTCTGAAAATTTGGACCCCATCATTTTCTGTTAGCCTGAACCGTATTGAAGCCAGAACTGCAAAAAAATCAATTTTAGCACAAAAATCCTACGGGAATACGTATCATACTGCACTATAACTGCCGACGTATAATTCTCTTCCAACTGTGTAACACAAGGCACTATCTGAACATGGTTCACACAAATTGAATTGGCAATTACTTCATCATTGTCATGTTCCAAAGCACTATTTTCCTTGGCCTTGGTATTAACCCGTCATTCCTTCGCACAGTTGTATTTTTTGTGGTTCTTGCTTCCGCACTTTGCGCACCAATGTCCAAAGTTACACACATCCTCACTTCTACTACACCCGGCCTCCTTATTCCACCTAAAGCAGCCTAATTTACCATCTTTTGTGTACGTGTTCATGTTCGTTCTACGCGCCACTATGCTTGTTGCCGGTTTCTTGGTGCGCATATTGTGCACCCCATAGTGGAACATGCACAACCCCGTATTACCACTTCCGAAAGCTGCGAACCCTTCCACTTCTGCTAATTTCCTGATATCCTTGTCGTACTCGACATGAGTAGTATCAAGGAAATCATTTTGTCTCGCACGGGAAGCCATGAAGCACACATGTTCAAGAAAGGCTCTGTAGTCTTTAACTGTTAGGCCCTGGATATCCAGGCACCAGCGAATGGACGCCGTAATTAGCTCATAGCAATTCAACCTTTTAACTTCTTTACCAAGCACTGCATAACGCCTGAGCGTCCACTTACTTCTACGCCTTCTTGTGCTACTGCTGCTCCTACTTCGTGAGTCAGACGGAGTTCGTCTCCGCCTCCTTGTCCTCGACCTGCGACGACTTCGTGCCTGTTCTTCCAATGTGATTGCCGCCTCCACCTCAGGTGAATTATCTCGAGAGTCTGAGTCTGGCATTTGTGCCTCCTCTACGGCTGCCCTTCCCCGCGTCACGCGTTCAGGCAGCGCCTTCCTCCCTTTCCTCCTTCCTTTCTTCTTCTTGCAACTTTTCTCCACTTTATGAGACAACCCACAAGTGTCACAGTACGGCATGTCCAGACCGGTAGGTAAAATCAGCACTCAAAGACTCAGAACTCAACGGAGCACAACCTCCCTCAGGAAAATTTTGGTCGAAGTGAGATCGATATAGCTGTATTACTGCGCGACACAGGTAGCGCCCCATACACGCGCGCATAACAAGGTGGGTGCGCGACTCCAATACTTCATTCAATAGTACAATAATAATAAATAAATAATAATTAAATAAGTAATACCTTAGGGTTCGGCTCCGTTCTTTATATTATTATAATCTATTATAATACACATAAATTACAAACTGTCTATATAATGATAAAAAGGTAATATATTAAAACCAAAGGCATAGGAGCGATGTGTGAAGTTGGTAAAACTATTACTCATTAGGTATAGAAATTGTACAGTAAAATAGTCTTTGGAGGAGTGTCACTTCCGAGATTTGCTAGATACACTCTTTGGAAGAGTCACCTCACATACCCCCTCCCCCCCATGGTGTTATTTATGGATCATTGACCACTACAGGGCACTGTAGCCGGTGTGGCAAGGCCTTGGCAACAGCACATTGTACTCTGATTGATGGATTGAACCATGTGACCACTGCCATGTTGGATTATAGAAAACCTATATAAATCAATAAATGAAGGAGTCTCACTCTCCTACTTTCACTCTTCACCTATTTTCCTTCATTACCTGTATTGCTTTCCTTTGGCTTGTCCACACCACCCACACCACCAGCCGGCGACTTTACAGACAGTTTGAGCCTTCTACTCTTAAGGGAAGGCTCTCGGCCTTCGACATCAAGGCTCTGGACGGGCGAGGTACTAAACGCCCCCAGGGCCAGCCGAAGGCCTTGATGGTGTATAGTATCTAACTGTGATATGTATGATTTCCTGGCTGAACCATAAACAATACAGCCATAGTCCAACTTTGAACGTATTAATGTTCTATATAATTGGAGCAGAACAGTGCTGTCTGCTCCCCACTGTGTGTGGGCTAGAACTTTTAAAATGTCCAGTCCCTTAATCCACCTGGACTTTAAATACTTAATATGAGGGATAAAAGATAATTTGTTGTCAAAGATGACTCCTAAAAACTTGGTCTCTTTGACGACTTTTATTGGATCATTTCCAATTGTTAAATTAGGTTCATGGTGCAAAGTCCATAAAAGACAAAAGTGCATGCAAACAGTTTTCGATTTGGAGAATCTAAAACCATTTTCCAAAGCCCATGAGGAAAGGCTATTTATGTTTAATTGGAGCTGCCGTTCTATAGTGTTAATATTTTTACCCTTATAACATATTAAAAAGTCATCCACATAGAGACTGCAGGATACAGTACTCTTTATGGATTTTACTATATTGTTAATTTTAATGCCAAAAAGGCTAACAGATAGAATGCTACCCTGAGGTACACCCATCTCCTGATCAAAAGGATCAGAGAGGGTAGCATTGACCCAAACTCTAAAGTTCCGGTTTGATACAAATTTAGAAATGAAAATGGGCAAGCGCCCTCTAAACCCCATATTGAACAAATCCTTCAGGATGCCGTACTTGATTTTGCCGAAATTGATACTTGTCACTTCCTAGCCTGGCGCTCGGCATTATTAGGATAGGACAAGGACTGGTTAGCTCAGTGTCAGGATAATGTGACTGAGTGGGATATCGGGTCATGGTGCTGGCGGTCTGGGTTCCCAGTGGGACAGCACTATAAAGTCACCATGAGTGCGCACTGCCACAAGTCGGTACCCGTCCTGCTATGACCTTAGATGTTGCTAGGACGTAAACCAATAAACGAACAAAAAACCGAGTTCCATAGCATTTTCTCCAACTTGTTGGTGTTGTAGCCACAGGAGGGAGAAGTGTACGGGACAGAGAGTGTGGGAGGCTACCGATACACTGGTCCCTACCCCTCGTTTGTTTTTGGTTTCCATACCATTCACCTCCGACATTACAGATTAGCTTTGCTTATGTCTGTTGCAACGGTGTAAATACGTTCTCCAACACCAGTAAATTGCCGCCCGTTGCCAAACGGAGAGAGGTGTGGTTGGAGCCACACCTCTCTCCTCGTTGGGACTTGTTCCTGGGTTTCTATTAAGATTCCCCACGTTGTGTTACTAAGGCGTACCTCTGAATTTCGTAGCATTTTCTCCAACAGGTGGGAGAAGTGTACGGGATGGAGAGTGTGGGAGGCTACCGATACACTGGACCCTACCCCTCGTTTGGTTTTGGTTTTGATGACACACACAAGAGAAAAACTTTCTCACGCCTCTGTTGGAACGGTGTAAATATGTTCTCCAACACCCGTGAATGCACAAACTGGGGTTTCTTAACCTGTTGTGACATTTGGTTGAGCACACTCTAACTTTCATTGATTGTTACAGGTTTCTGACCTGAGGCTTAGTATGGCTATGAAGCGCAGTAAGCCCGCGGCTCCCATATCTGATGATGAGGACTCGTCACCGGTGGTGACGGTTCAAGCCTCTCTGGTACACCCGGTGTCGGGGGAGGAAAGCGGGCCAGACGCCCGCCCTGCTGGGCTGGAGGAGCCGCTCATGAAGCTGGAGGAGATGCTCCCGGCTAGATCTCAGAAGAGAACAAGGAGGGCGGTCCCTGAGTCAGACGACTCGGAAGGGGAGCCTTGACGGCGATTGCGCCTGTTGCAAACCGTATGCAGGCCGAGAATGAGTTCTCGTCGTTGCCCCGACGTATCAACGGGGGTATTGCCATGCTGACAGCCGCCAGCAACATCCCCTCGTAAGGACGTTTCAAATACGTCTTTAAGGCGGTATGTACCGATGACGGTAAAGAGGTGGCAAGTGACACCAAGAAGGCACGGTTCAGGAGAGGGCCACAGAATTTTCGCAACCGTCGCACCCAACCCTGCCACGACTAGCATGTTTGCTTGTGCCAAAACGAAAACGTTGAAGTATCCATTGAAGTTTAAGGTCATTTTTATCCTGAATAAGTAGGTAACGATTGCTGGACACGGAGGTGCTTCCTTCTCCCTAGCCCATGACTAGCCAAGGCTTGTACCTCGGGAAAACAAGTTATCCATCATCTGTACCCAGGTAAGATTCGTATAACTATATTATATATATAAAAAAAAGACAACTATATTGTATTTTTCTTCTGGGTTTCAATGCTGGTCTCTTCACATATATTAAATACCACCACCTAGGCTAGTGCCATCTATTAGCAGAATCTGGAAATACTTTAGTCGGGTAGTTTCCAGCTTAACTGGCAGGGTCTATTTAGTGTGGTTATGTCCATAACCCAGCAATCTGACAATCTTTCTATAACCCTACAAGCTAACCACACGCTATCTAACAGAATAAACAAACCATTCTACTAAGACATCATCTCAAAATGCTATCTCCAACAACATAATAATTATGCAATTCACAACACAGTAGGCATACAAACCTTGAGGGGAAACTGTGCACCTAACCACTCCATAATGTAAAGGTCTATTCAAGACACATGTATGTATCTAAGTATGTATGTATACAACATATAACTAATATTTTATATGTGAATTGGCAAACTATAACATATGTAAGTCTTGGAATGATCAATATTGTTATTTCAGCTGACCTGAGCTAGCTGCTGATGACAATATCAGACTACATATACATATATTGTAAATAACTGTATTGCCACATGGCTGGAAGACCAGTGCCACAGCGCTGACAAAAGACTTTATTCAATGAATAAACTATATTTACAACAACAAAAATGGAGGTTTCAAGGATCTGACCACAGAACAGTTGTGGAGTGTCGGAACGCGTGAGTGACTATGGACTGAAGCTTCTGACCATTGCTGGAAGTCTGTCATCCACGCTAACACTTGTCACAGTACTGTAAAATGGGCACTTAAAATCGCTGTAACATAACCCAAACCACTTTTCTTATTCACAATTATTGTGATCAAATATGACTAATCATAATTTGCATAGATTGAAACAACCTATTCTCGGGGATGAAACATCTGCGGATTTCCGCGATATTTACTCCAATCCCTCAGCCATGTCAGCGTATGCTAATTGTTCAAACATCACAGCACTATCAGCATATGATATACAAATACATTTTTCAACACTGCAGCTCTATCAGTGTATACTAATTATGTATGAAACCTGACTTTCGGGAATATTCTGCAATTCCCTGACCGTGCTAATCCTTTCAGAGAATATCCATATTTTCTCGGAAATTCGCCGTCGGTTTACAGATAACTTCATTTTAGGCAAATATTTCCGTGATTTTTTTTTTCCAGAGACCACTTTCATCCCTGTATTCTTATTTAGGTCCCGCTCGCGTCTCTGAGGTCCAGCTGTGGCTAATACTATTATTAGTGTCCTTTAGCCCTAAAAACTGTCCCCCAGTGACGTAGACTACGGAAAGTAGTGCAAACCTACTGTAATGGCACCTGACTATGCAACTTTAAAGTAAATTTGAAGCCTTCTGAGTCTGCCTTACAACCTATGTAATTTCACCTATCCCTTTCCCCGTCCTGATATGACCTTAGATGTTGCTAGGACGTAAAACAACAACAAACAAACAACAACAAACCTATCCCTTTCCGGCATGAGATTTGAGTTTCACCCTTTTAGGTAGCGGATTCATTTGTCCACGACCGTTGGGCCGAGTATCCCATGACTATTTTGAGTAGTTCTATGTGCAATGCAGTTAATGTTTCTAGGTATAGAATAGGATTTTTGTGGTTAAGATATACCGAATATTATGTCGGAATGTTGAAATTAGGTGACCACATCATTAAATCCCGCGTGATCTATAAATATAGTGTTTGGGTAAGTACTGAAGCCAACCAAGGCACAAGGAACAACCACTAAAACTATATATAATTCATTTTTATTAAATAACAGCTACTCTTTCCAACTTAATCATGCCGAACTCAACAATTCATTAAAGTTGCTTAGTCCGATGGTTTTGAATTTCTGCCATTTTTCTGAGATAAATATATTTAATTTTTTGTTATAACCTACCCTACTTTAGTTTGAAGTAACTTTCATTTTGAATGACTAACTTTGAGATATTTGAAGTGCAAACATCCTAAATTGATTTTGGCAAGCATGCCAAAACTCTCACCATAGGCTTATGCAGTAACAGGTTTGGTTAAATTTACTCAGTATGCCCTATGTGGCAACAAATGTTTAATAAGTGCACCAATATCTAGGTTAGATATATAGAATAAAATCTAGGTGAATGTTTTTGTTTTGAAAATTTGATGCTTCATCGGACTATGCAGCTTTAATCTATAATATCTCCAAACTATAGATAAACTGCAACAATCTAAACATTAGGGGTTTAACACTATGCATAACGGTGTTGTGTTCCCGTTTTCCCGTTTTTATGCTAAATTTTGTTAATCCTTATATTGCAGGATACGTGGTTAGTGACCATTCACGAAATGATCGGAGGTGGGCAGGGCAAGAAGAGGAAGTTGGTTGACGGGTCCTCCATGGGCATCACCGTCAAGACCGTTGTTGGCAACTCCAGTATGTACTTTAACTCTGATAGTGAGGAAGAAAAATCCACAACACCAAAGCGCAAGTACAGAAGCGCCAACTATGCTGCAGTGGCCGCGAAGCATACAAGTGTATCAGATGGAAGCCCAAAGGCTGTGAAGAGCAGCTCGCCTCAGCAGGTGGATATGTTAGATGAAGCGGTAGAGATCAAACAGGAGAAGCCGGACTCTGACTCCGATGAAGCCGATGACACCAGCAACTGGGAGCTGTGTGTCGACCAAGTGCACGCCTCCAATGATGTATGTGGGTTTTGAAAAAGTATTGTGTGGCCAGGGTTATTAACATACTGTTAAACCTATTGTCACAAAGTTATTCAAACCTGAATGTTCGGTAAGGGCCTTTGGCACTGTGAATATGGTATTAGGTAATCACTCACTCACACACATCCCCTTCACTCACTCAATCAATCAATCAATCAATCACTCAATCACTCACTCACAGTGAATATGGCATTCCCCCACCCACCCCAATATGGCTGTCCATCATTGTCCCTCATTCCTTTACCAATCAACACACCAGATGGGGTGGCCTAATCGGTAGAGCGCAGGCTTCCCGTGCAGAATGTCGGGAGTTCGAATCCCAACCGAGTCAAACCAATGACATACAAAAATGATACTTGTCGCTACCTTCTTTTTTTTTGGATGAATTTATTTACCCTGCTCATAACGGATAAGTGTGTTAACACTTGTTTTCACCACTATGCAGCACTAGTCCAATTTGATTAAAATCGTTTGAATTTTGTTTTAGTAATAATTTTGGTTTTCCTGCTTCTTGTTTATGGCTTATAACTGTTTGTAGATTTCAAACAGCCAATCCTAACCTGCTGCTTTGCATTATTATGATAGGGTAAGGACTAGCTAGTTCGGTATTAGGATAATATGACTAAATGGGATATCAGGTCATGGTTGTGACGGCCTGATCTCTCAGTTGGGCAACACTGTAAAGTTGCCATGAGTAGACTGTTACAAGTCAGTGCCCATCCTGATATGACCATAGATGCTGCTAGGCTGTAAAACCCCAACAAACAAACCTTTGCCAACCATCTGTGCAAACTACGAAGATTGACATATTTTCTAAATGTACCACCTTTCTAATAACACAGCATCTTTGGCGAACCGATGAACAAGAAGCGACACAACTCGGGTTGTCTTCTCTTGCATACACGAGTCAGTGAGGGAATTCTGCGGTGTCTAGGTGGGCTGACCCGAGTCGCTATCTGGTCGGCGAGTCGTTAGCACAGCAGGGTCTACCAGACTGCTTGTTAGTCTAGTGGGCTCTGCTGTGTAAGTTGAGTAGGTTGAATTTGTGTAGGCCTAATTGTGTGTGCTTGTCTCCGGTACAGCTGATGACGTCACGGTGGGCTGCAGCCTCTTTGTAAGGGAGCCAGGTTCCAGGCGCTGTTGAGACCAAACTCTGTTATTATAAAATACGCTAAGAAAGCACCCAAATTATCCAGGTGAACATCCTGTTTTAAATAGGCTTCAAAAGACTACTTGTTCGACGATCAACTTTGTCTTGAGTAGAGTTTCCCCCTATTATTATTATTTTTTCCTTCTTCAATTGTAACACAACTGGAACAAGTATATTTTTGAGACCGTGTTTAGATTTTCTAACTTGGAAATCAATATAAGCTGTTTACTTCTTGTTGTTATCTGTTAGCATTCTTGTGGTTGAAAATGCTTGATGTTAATATTGAGAAGTTTACAACTTTTAATTACAGACTGAAATTGAATTTCTAAAACAAATAAAGAAAAGTGCACCTATCCCACTTAGACCAAGATGCCGTAGGACTTGTGGTAATGCGCGTTATTTCTCAGATATTCTACATATTTTATGTACTTTCTCCAGCTATTATTTATGGAAGTGACTTCGCACCGCCGCCGTGTAGCTAAGTGGCGATAGACCATCCGCACGGCTGCATACCAACCGTATCAAAAAACATTATTATATCTTTACAAAATTGGATCATTTGATGACATAAAAACATGCAACTTTCAAATCCTCTAAGCACACACTACCAACCTCAATTCATTGCTTTCACCTCCGTACCTAACAACAACTACCCACCTCCACCCAATCTCCTTACCTAACACACTATCAGCCACTACCGTCATCTTAACTAAAGCATACGACCAGCTTCTACTGACTTCCTTCATCTCCGTATACAACACACTAAGCCCTTTTACCCTACCCACTCCCTTCGGATCCTTACTCAATACATACTATCTGCTGCCTTTTCCCACTCCTTTCAAATCCTTACCTAATACACACTACCAGCCTCTATCCAATCCCTTCACCTCTTTCCCTAACAGGCTATCTGCCTTTACCCACTACTTTCATTTCTTGACCTAACACACTATTTGCCACTACAGTCCTCTTACCTAAGACCCATTACGCGATTCTACTGACTTCCTTCATAATCATATCCTTACCTAACACACTACAAGTCTCAACCTGTTCCCTTCAACTCTTTACCTAACCGGCTATCCGCCTCTTCCAGCTCCTTTCATTTCCTTACCTATCTGCCACTACCTTCATTTGACCTAAAACACTTTCCCTTCTACCAGACGGGATGGCCAAATGAGTTGAGCGTCCGTCTCCCGTTTTGGTAGATCGTGTGATTCGAACCCATGGGTTCGAACCCTGGTCGAGTCAAACCAATGACTTTAAAATTGATACTTGTCGCTTCCTACACTGGTGCTCAGCATTAAATGACAGGGCAAGGACTGGTTAGCTCAGTATCATGATAATGTTACTGAGTGGGATATCGGGTCACGGTGTCACCGGCCTGATTTTCCCAGTGGGGCAGCACTATAAAGTCACCATGAGTGCGCACTGTCACAAGTTGGTACCCGTCCTGATATGACCTTAGATATTACTAGGACGTAAAACAGCAACAAACAAACCTTACCTAACAGTAACACACTATCTGCCACTACCTTCATCTCGCCGAAACCACATTACTCGATTCTGCCGACTTCCTTCATCTTTGTACCTGACACACACTACTGTGAAAGTTTACTGAGCAGGTGGGCGGAGCCTAAATTTTGCACGCGGAAAGGTCCCAGTCGAATACGTCCATTTTTTATCCATAGAGGAATCCTCTCTGGTGATAGAATACCATGCAGTGGGACTGGAGAACAATTTCCTAAACCTCTATTAGATACCACAAGTAACTGAGAACTGAGCCATCAATGGTTATTGTTAATGTTAAGATGCCAAAGATATCTGCTGCATAAGGTCTATTGCAAGCAGCAATTGCTGCCAAAGTAACACGGCCGGCACCAGCTGCTGTTTCTGCTGGAATTACTATGCCAGCTGCTGTTCCGCCTATATTTGTTTGTTATGTAAAGCACCTGAGAATGGCTTGCTGGATTGGGCGCTATATAAATGTTTTATTATTATTATTATTACTCTTCTCTACCTTCATCATCTAAAATAAATCTCCATATCCAATCATCAGTTAGCCTCACGGCCGCTGTAGGAATAGCCTCGGCCATTACAACAATACCGCAAAATGCTAGGAATATTTGAAGCATTCAACCATGTTCTTGGACAGAATAATGCTCAATTTCCACGAAAACGCAGAAAGTCTCCTATAGGCTTAACATGGTCAGAAGATGGCAGAAAAACTAAATCCGGAAGTCAGGTTTTATCCAGTCCACTCCACGAATAGTTTTTGCATTATGTGTTTCTTCTACGCATTTACTTTTTTCTGAAGACAAAGTCAACGACTATGATTTACCCTCCATTCAGCTGTCTACGTCCTAGGTACGGACCAGGTGATATTTAAAGTATTTAAATTTGCAGTAATCTACCTGGCATCTGCTCCACGACACTGCCCTGGAACCAACACTTAGTGCTTAGATAAAAGATTCACCCCTGCCAAGGTTAGGGGTGATTGACAACATAGTTTAATTCCAAACAATGTATGCCTCGATATGAATCAAGTTTTGGATTCGCTGGTCCCAGCACACAATGCTATCTATTTTAGTGTAAAGTTGAGGAATTGGAAGAGAATGCAAAAACAAGAAGATGGCTGCCCCAAAATGCCCTCGATTAGACTTTTACAGTATTAATCTACTTGATTTAATACATTTTTAATTAAAGAATTGTGGGTAAATATAAAGAGGTATGTGAAGAATATATTTTACTTCTTAGATTAAGAATTTATGTGGTCCTTTGCTTTACCCAGCCTTCTGACACTTTCTATTGGGTTGTTCAGCAGCCCTGTCACAGGGTCAGGGCTGCGCGAGTAACTAATTGCTGCTGTGACACTAACAGGGTTTCTCTTTGCTTTGCAGGATGCGCTGGCAAATGAGGTACTCGAGATGTCAGGAGAAAGTGGCCGGAACCTTTCTACAATACAAACTCGGGTACGTAAGTCAAAGAGCTGCTGCAATGGAAGATTGGTGTTCAGATGAATCTGTTCGTCGGAAAATTCTATTCACCCCGTTTCTGATCCACCCCGATATTTTTTTTCCAGCTGGTGCAGCAGTCTTTGGTTCCACCATAACTAGGAACAGGCATTCTTGTTGGGTAAAAATCGTTTTATTCATCTGATAACAATCTTTAGCGCCGAAGGACTGGTCTTTTGGCCATGCTTAACTTCTACGGATTAGTAACATTCCCCCCACCCCCCTATTTTTTATTTTTGCACTGTGACCTGTTTCATGTTTATCTTTTATCATTTTCTTTTTGTTCTCACGTTTTTATACTTCACGTTATTCAAACACGACTATATTGGCCTACTTATGGTAAAAAGTCTCAAATGCGTACTACTAAAGGTGCACACCTGCAGTATTATATGCAACCCAGCGTTTGACATATTGCCACCGATTCAGTTAGTGCATAACTACTAAAGCCCATATATATTACCCAATTTACCAAGACAAATGATTTTAACAAATTGAAGCGTAATAGTCACACATATGGCATCATGAAACCGCGATGCGTTGATTTCATTTTGTTAACACATGTAACACCAGACATTACAATTTTAACTTGTAATTATATTGTTTTTTTCACTAACACAATATTTTTATGTGGTGGAGTGTGTTACTTGTTAACGGCTATACGGGATGTTAAGAGGTCATTTTAAAACTATATATGTACCTATTGATTCTTATGGTAGTCCTTTTCCCCTATGTTAGTAATTGTTCTGTGTTTACGCACCACCTCCCCTTATTTCCTGCTTTTTGAGGTGAATCTCACTTGATGGCTTGCATTATGCCCTATTTTGGTGCATATTTGTATTTTCTTATTTTGATAATTTTCTTCACCAACTGTCTCAGTTGAGACCCTGCAACACAACTTAGGTTCTATATTGACTAGACTTCATTTTGAAGCCCTGAATTACATTGTGCCTAAAAATAGAATTTGAAAGGGGAGTGTTGTATTTACAGCAGGTGCAAGGGCGCCTCAGCTCTAAGATCCGACTGCACGAGTTCAGTCAGGATTGCGGTGATCACCGGCCACACCTCATCCCTCCGACAGCACGCCGCTCGCACCCACAGAAGCGCTGTCGTGTCTGCTACAAGCAAGGCTTGCGCAAGGAGTCCCGCTACTGCTGCCCTGTCTGTCCTGGCTACCCAGGTTTGTGCGTGATGCCATGCTTTGAGTTATATCATGCGGATAAATCCTACCAGTCCAATGCCAATATTGGATTCGGCTTTAACTTCCAAGAGCTCGATCCCATGTTTGACATAACCCACGCTCTGGGTCTGAGGCAGAAGGCGCACCATATGGTTGTGAAGCAGGACTCGATGGGACGGAGAACCGTGCTGTCCACTGCCCAGACACAAGCGCTCATAGATAACAAATATGTAGAACCTGACGATGACCTGTACTTGTCGACCATCGATAGGCAGTCGATTAAAGCAGAGATGATCGATGATCAGTACGAAGATGTGGAGATGGGGAGCGATACAGAAGGTCAGGATGAGGATGAGCATCTGCGAGTGCAGGAGGAAAAGGAGATCAATGAGGAGATAAAGATGCTGGTGTCAGATGTTGAGTCGACTGGTATCTCAGCTAGTGGCCGCCTCACCCTGCAAGAGGTGATCGAGGCGCAAATCGAGGACGACCACCAAGAAGAGACCAGCTGTGATGACAACCAAGAGGAACCCCAGACGCAACAAACCAGAACTGCAATGGTAAACACAATAGAAATTGTTCCTGAAATAGATCATGAGGTAGAAACGATCGAAATTTTAATGTCGTCAGATGATGAAGCGCCTAAGACAGCCACGTATTTAGCGGAATCTATCAAAACACGGCAGAAAAAGTCTGCATCGGCCAGTCTAACTACAAACTCACTCACCTATGCACCAGAAATAGACAGCAAAGCAACAAAAACAATCGAAATTGTACCAACAGCAACTATTGAAGCTCAAAACGAAGTTGAAATTGTACCAACAACAAGTAATGATGTTAAAAAAGAAGTCGAAATTGTACCCGCAGCAAGTATTGATGTTAAAAAAGAAGCCGAAACTGTACCAGCAGCAAGTATTGATTTTAAAAAAGAAGTCAAAATTGTACCAGCAGCAAACAATGAATCTAAGCCGACGAGTCAGCACATCCATTTAACCAGGAGTAAAACACAAAATGCCGTGAAGATCATACCCACCTCCAACAGCACGCTGACTGATGCGGTCAGGGCGTTGTTGGCAAGGCCCCAGGCGAGTCAGTTGCAGACAGCGGCCAGTGCGCAGTCAGGTGTGTCGGGGAAGGCTGCATCGCCAAGAAGACTGACTTCGGTGGCTGCAGGGCCGAAGGGTGTGGCTACAGCTCGATCTTCTGCCAAGTCAGCATTCGCAGTCGCTACGCATTCAACCTCGACACCTCAGCAACCGGCGGTGAGTGCTGGCGCAACGGGGCCTTTGGCCTCTTCCGTTAATGTCATCTCGTTGCCATCAGGGGCACTGTTAAGTGGCGCGAAAGGTTCCACCACCATCCGCATCCCTGGCGTTAAATCAAGCACAAAGACCTACATGATCACTAAGTCTGCCTCTGGCGTCATCAAGAAGACCCCGATCATCCTGAAGACGGTGCCGATGGGCACTCGCTTAGCCGGTGTGCCCATCGCAGCAGTCACCATGGCAACCACATCCACCACGTCCACTGTCACTCCGGTGAAAAGCGTGAAAAAGGAATCCCGCTGTACCATGCCATCTGGTGATGATCTGGATAACTACACGATTGACCTGGTGCCGACCCCGACCAGTTTGAACACGCAGGTGCTGAAGGTGATGGTGGGGAAGGGCTCTCCAGACGCGCTGCAGTGACTAGAACCCCACCTCGTGCTTTATGTACTGCCGCTTGTCTGATAGCTGGCAATCACACCAAACTCACACCGTTTCCACAAAGCATTGCCTGAGCAGATGTGTTCTTGTATAGTTTTCTACTGAACACCGTTTTGGGGCTATTTAAGATATCATTGACACGGTGTGTTTAGTTTACATATATTCGTAAATAGTAAGCTAAACAGTAGTCGATTCATTATTGTTGTGAACGTCCAAGAATTTTACACTGATGTTGTATTCAAACCTTATCAAAGTGTTATTTTACATATATTAAATTAATCAAAGCTTAATCTCAAGTTGTAAATTGCAAGCGTTGTCTTCATATTAGCTGTATTACAATAATATTCCAGACAACTGGTTTGTAGGGTCTATAAGTAACAGTTCAAGGAGCTACACAGGGTTTCAAGTAAGGAGTCAAATCCATGGAGCTACAATTTTGGGTTAGCATCATTTAAGTAAGAGTTACCATCCATAGGGGGCCACAAGAAAACATTACATTAATGGGGATAATTGCGGCCATTAGGTTAAACGAATAGGCTTACCAACCATGGTACTACACAAGAGAAAGGCTTAGCAAACGTGGAGGTACATAAGAAAAAGCTTAGCAACCATAGGGCTACGTGAAGGAAGACTTAGCAACCATGTGACTAAATGAAGGAAGTCTTCGCTTCCTGATGCTTAACAAAGAACGCCTTAGGTACTATGAGGCTATACAGAGAAAGTCTTACACTTTGAGGCTATACAGTAAAAGGTTAAGTTCCCATTGTAATACAACAAAACCTATTTAGTGTATGTCTACACCCATACTCTCCCATAATTCACGACGCAGGAGACAGAAATAGTGCACATAAACTTTTTATTTTTACCATTAAGCTCATATCAACAACTTTCAAGTGCAATGTGTTTACATGCAAAACAGTAAAATTGTCAAAGTCAATAAACATTTTTCACAATAACACTGACATTTTTACATAGCTTCAAGTATTTTTATCAGCTGCAGTTAACATCAAATTTCCCATATGGTCTATGATATATTAACGTTTGTATTTTATAATATTTTGTCTAATTTAACTTTGCTCAGGTAAACTCCTGATACCGGCAAACTCAAATATGCGTTACAGATATTAATAATGCGCCCTTTTTTACAGCAATTTTGTCTACAGGTTTAGCAAATATTTACCAATACGTTACAGAGGTTGGGGGAACCCTGCCCCTTGTTAGACATACAACCCAAAATTAGCAGTTACCGCCTAAGAAAAATCTACTGAAACACAGGCGTGCATACTACGGTTGATAAAAAGTTTTTGAAGCATCTCAGACACTCAGCCAAATAAATTTGAGAGTGTCTGAGGTGCTTCTGAGAAGACTTCCCTGTCCAAGTACTGGGAGAGTGCGCTGGACATCCAGCGACCTACCTCCCTCACACCCTTCACCAACGCACCTCCTTTTGCATTCGCTTGCACTCCCCCTCTTCTCAGACTGGAGAGTTACCAGGTAAGGACTCTGTTGTCTTGTCAATGTTTGGGCTAGCCAAATTGCTTTAAGAAGCGTCGAGACTAGCAGAGGTTCGCCATCCGCATGCTGGAAGGCTGGATCGCTGGGACCAACGGCTGTGGCTCTCCTATACCTCTTCCAGGCGTGAGCTGGGAAGCACGAGGACCTGGGTATACACGGCAGCTTGAAAATATATATCTTGCCCCAGCCTTGCCGTTTTGGTAGACCTTTCCCGTATGAGGAGACTTTTCGTCCGTCCTCGCACATCTGGCCCCCGCAGAGCATGGTCGACATCACCCGACCTCAGAGTAAAGAACAAGTTGCATTGACGTAAAAAGCGAAATAGGCCAACAAAGTAGCAGTGATTAGCCCTGCCTTTACAAACTCAAGTATTCTGTTTGACAGCTGAAAATGTTGACCTAGGAAGAGAGAGGCAATTAGAGACGATCTTCCTAGGTCAAAAGACTACCAGTTACATATTAAGCAGATCTACAGTAAACAGATACTGTCACGTATAATAACTAATGCCTAATCTTATAGACTAGCTAATATAGCGAGGAGAAAAGAGAATTTGGAATATCTTCTATTCTTAGTAAAGAAGATAAATAACGATACACATATATTTACTTATAACATATATTCTCAATTACAAAGTGTACAGTTACATATAAATTCTCAATGGTATGATATTACACTCAACTTTCTGTGTAGTCCATATCGATGATATATACACTCAGTCCTCTTGGTGCTTATTCTATATCTCAGTTGCCTCGAGGAGTTGATAGATATAGATGATCCATTGTCTGTGAGCCATCACCAACCATACAGGTAGAGAGTCTCAGTTGATGATGGATGTACATGTCAGGCTAAGCAGCAGTGATGTGGGAAAAGGCAGACACCACAGTCACCAATCCTCCTCACGTCCATTGGTCCATATTGTAGAAGCTCAGCAAGTTGAATCCATCCCATAAGCTGTAACTAGCCAGATCAGGTTTCAGGCCTAACTGACTTGGAGATGTTGACGCCTCAATGTCTGGGAGTAGAGTCCCGAGAGTGTGTGACTACGCTCCTTATATGGTTGCTGGGTAGGCCAGTTCTAACGAAGAGATGGGATGAGTAGGATGGTCCAAACATGTGCTGTAACCACTATAAAAGGCAAACTACATGTTAGGAAGCAGTCTCCATATATTCACTGCTATGTTACACCTCCATCTTTACAAGAGAAAAAGAAAATTCTTTTCTTTTTCTATTTCTTGTTCACATAGTACATTATAGAACATATTATACAATAAATTACATGGCGTATTACAATATAGTTTTACAATTCCTCATAATTACAATTACTAAGTTCCAACATCTTTGTATAGACATGCATAACATCACAGTAAATACTCAATTTAAGGAAAACATCTATGAAGCCCGTGACAATGCATCAGCGCAGACATTATCTACACCTTGCACATGAACAATCTCCAGATTAAATTCTTGCAACAACAAACTCCGGTTTAACAATCGTCTGTTTTTGTTTTTCATCTTCTGCAAGAATGTCAAGGTGTTGTGATCTGAATACACAAGTACAGGTGGCACAGGAGAAGATACATAGACACTGAAATTCTGTACGGCTAACACTAAAGCCAAAGTTTCCTTTTCTACAGTTGAATAGTCCTTTTGGTGACAATTGAACTTCTTGGAAAAGTAACATACAGGATGCTGAACACCATTATCATCATTTTGCAATAACACTGCACCTACCCCAATGTCACTTGCATCAACCATCAAGACAAACTGCTTGCCAAAATCTGGAGCCATCAAAACAGGTTCAAAACTCAATATAGACTTCACTTGATCAAAAGTATCATCACATGTTTTTTTTCAGTAGGTTTGTCAATGGAGCAGTTATGTCAGAAAAATTCTTACAGAACTTCCTATAGTATCCAGCCATACCAAGAAACCTCATCAAACTGTTCTTGTTTGTTGGAACTGGATATTCGACAATACCCTTGATTTTGGCTTCAACTGGAGCAACTTGACCCTGACCAATAACATACCCAAGATAAATCACTTTTGCCTGTCCAAACTCACTTTTCGTTATGTTTACAGTTAGGTTTGCTTCTTTAAGTCTATCTAACACAGCTTGCAACCTACACAAATGTTCTTCCCAGGTGTCACTATAAATCACAATATCATCAACATACACTTCCACACCTGGCAGATCCCTCAAACACTGATTCATCATTCTTTGAAAAGTTGCTGGAGCATTTCTCATACCAAATGGCATTACTTTGTATTGATACAAACCATCAGGAGTAACAAAAGCTGATATTCTTTTTGCTCTGTCACTTAAAGGAACAGCCCAGTAACCTTTGAGTAAGTCACACTTAGTGATATACTTGGCTTTGCCAATTTTGTCAATGCAGTCATCTATTCTGGGTATAGGATATTAGTCTGTCTTACTTAAATCGTTAACTTTGCGAAAATCTGACAGAGCCATCTGGCTTGGGCACAAGTATACACGGTGATGACCAGTCACTGTTACTTGGTTCGATGATGTTATTCTCTAACATATAAGTTACCTCTTCATTCATTTGTTTAGCTTTCTGTGGATTAACTCTGTAAGGATGTTGTTTAATAGGGAAAGCATGTCCAACATCTACATCATGGATGGCAATATCAGTTTGACTAGGAACATCGGGAAAGACAACCCTATACTCCAGGAGCACTTCACTCAGTTCCTCTTTCTGTACTGGACCCAGGTGTCCTAGCTTTACATCTAGATTTGCTAGAATCTTTTAGTTGTTTAACTTTACATTGTAGTCTGTAGGTACAATATCAGGTAATTCATCATCTTTATCACTTGGTGCATTTACATAACACCCAACAGTTTTTACACTTTCTGAACCATCTCTATTATAATAAGATTTTAACATATTGATGTGACACAACTGAGTAGATCGTCTTCGGTCAGGAGTTTTGACAATGTAGTTCACCTCACCCATTCTTTTGAATACCTCACAAGGACCATGATAGCGAGCCTTGAGAGGATGTCCAGTAATGGGGAGCAACACTAAGACCTTATCTCCCACAGAGAATTCACATTCTTGGACTTTGATATCAAATTTGTCCTTTATCTTACTTTGAGCTGCTTTCAGATTTTCACGCGCTAACTCACAAACACAAACTAGCCTGGTTCTAACTTTGGAAACATAATCCAAGACGTTGATGTCCTCAGGATTATCTCCTAATCAATGTTCCTTCAATACCTTCAATGGACCCTGCACAGTGTAACCAAAAACCAACTCAAACGGACTAAATCCCAAGGATTCTTGAAAGGATTCTCATGCAGCAAACAACAACAGGCCAATACCTTCATCCCAATCTTTCTCACTTTCAAAGATATAGTTTCGCATCATGTTTTTGAGAGTGCAATGAAATCTTTCCAATGCACCTTGAGACTCTTGGTGGTAAGCACTGGATTTCACCTGCTTTATACCTAGTTTTTTCATGAACTACTTGTTGGAATAAGCTGGACATGAAAGACTGAATCTCTTGTGGGAGACCAACAAATGAGAAAAATTGAATCAAAGCTTTGACTACCTTTTGAGCAGAGATATTCCTTAGTGGTATAGCCTCAGGAAACCTTGTAGAAGCACACATTATTGTGAGCAAATCCTGATTACCAGCTCTGGTTTTTGGCAAAGGACCAACACAGTCAATAATTACACGGCTAAATGCTTCTTTGACTGCAGGAATGGGTCGTAATGGCGCGACAGCGATCTTTTGATTAGGTTTCCCAACCATTTGACATGTATGACAAGTTCGACAAAATTTTGCAACATCTTGCCTTAACTTAGACCAAAAGAAATATCTCATGATCTTTTCAGAGGTCTCATTAATACCTAAATGACCACCCATAGGTAGCTCATGGGCTACCTCAAGAACCTCAGAGCGATAGGTCTTGGGCATCACAATTTGGTGAACAATAGACCAATCCTCTGATGCTGGGACATCTGGTGGTCTCTATTTTCTCATGAGAACACCATTTTTGAAGAAGTACCCTGTGGAAACCTTTTTAAGCTCTTCTACAGGAAGTGCATGCTGGGTAAGTGACACTATCTCAGGATCGGTTCCTTGCTCAGTAATCAGCTTACTCCTGGTAAGAGGGACTTTATTTTCAAAGTTAGTCTCATCATTATTTTGACTTGACCCTGTTTGAGAACTGATAATAGGATGATCCTTAATTGGTTCATCTTTTGTGTTGATAAATGTCTGAGACAAATCAATAATATCATTCTCGGTCTCAACACTAACAGAATGTTTTTGACTTAATTTTTTAACCAGAGCCCTAGTCACAGCACAAGCGGGATAAACTTAACCTATCTCCTCATCAATAACATCATCTTTAGGTGATGAAATGACTGGCTCAAAAACCATTTTTGGTTTGATAAAGACCTCTCCTCCTGCTAGGTCATTTCCTAGCAACATTGATACACCTTCAACTGGGAGATCAGATTTAACTGCAACTTCAACAGACCCTGATATTAAATCAGACTTTAGTCTAATTCTGTGAAGAGGGACACTCATGAAACCACACTCAACACCACAAATAATAACATATTCACTTGTGGCTGATCCTGAACCAAAGGGTAGAGCACTTTCTAGAATCATGGATTGAGTTGCCCCAGTATCTCTCAAAATACAAATGGGTACAGAATCTGCAGTGTCATTATCTAGAGACACATGACCCTCAAGTATAAATGGTTTGTATTCCTCTCTGACATCAATCACTTTATCAGAAACAGATGGTGCACTGATACGCTCTGACCTTTTGGATGAAACACATGCATTGGGCTTGGGGTCATGCTTTTTTTTTTTTAGTTTCGAACAGTCAGACATGACAATAATGACATGTGGGACCTGAAATCCTTCCTGACTTTCTGTCTTGGTCCCCTGATAGCTTTGCACTAAATTTCCAATCTTTGCTAAAACCACCTTTTTCTCCCTGCATGACTAACATCACTAACTTGTTTTTGGGGTGCACTCTTCTTTTGTTGAAAACTAGTCTTATGGGTTATGGCATAATCATCAGCAAGAGTGGCTATTTCATACAATAACGTGACTTTCTTTTCATCAAGATAAGTTTTTAGATCACTGTATGTACAACGCTTGAATTCTTCAACTAGACACAGTTGTCTGAGATTATCAAAACTATCTGTAACTTCCATAGACTTACACCACCTATCAAAATACATTTCCTTTTCATGAGCAAACTCTACATAGGTTTGGTTGTCTTGCTTACTGTAACTCCTAAACTTCTGACGATATGCCTCTGGAACCAGTTCATAAGCTTTGAGAATAACAGCTTTGACCTTTTCATAATCTAAACTGTCTTGCAAGGGTAGTGCTGAATAAGCTTCCTGAGCCTTACCTCTCAGAACACTTTGTAACATCAGTGCCCACTTATCCTTTGGCCATTTCATATTTAGTGCAACCTTCTCAAAATGTTGAAAATACTTATCAACCTCCTTTTTATTGAATGGTGGAACTAATCGGACATATCTACTAACATTACACATATTTTGCTGTATTGTCCTCTCAGAAACAAGCTTGAGCTCCATTTCTTTGAGCTTGAGTTCTTTTTCAGCCTGAATTCTAGCCTGTTCATTTTCTTTTTCAGCCTGAATTAGGGCTAGTTCTCTTTCATCCTGGATTCTAGCCTGTTCATGTTGTTTTTGAGCCTGAATTTTAGCCTGTTCATGTTGTTTTTGAGCCTGAATTTCCATTTGTTTGAGTGTGATCTCCCTTTCTGAAATTTCTGAAGCACCAAGAGGACCCAATTCACCCAACACATCCTCAGACACTAACTCCCTCTGTGATCGGCTGGAGCGTTTGAATTCGTCATTAACCATTGCTGAAACTGGGACAGCGCACGAAGCGTAGGAGGTATGCATCGGCCGGAAATCTCGGTTGGTGCCATCTGGGGCGTAATCGATTAATCGACTCTGGTCACCCGAGCCACTTTTTGGCGCATGCGCACATCCTGCAGACTCGGGTCGAATAACCGAATAAGCTTCTGCACGCTCGGGTGGGAAAAAATGGTGGCTTAATCTAAAACCTAATTATTTGTTTTAATAACCAATATAAGTACAGCAAAATAGGATTTAAAGTATCTTAGGATCGTATAAGCTGACAATCTGGGTTATTTAAAAAAAAGCATTAAAACAACGAATAGGACTTGTAGTGGTAGCTACAGGTACAAGCTCAGGTGTGACGTCATCGTTCCTAGCAAACCCCAGCCAAGAGGTGGGTTACTGGCGTTGGGTCGTTTTGCACACGGCACGTGTTTTTGTCGACTCCACTCGCGGTGTTCGATTTGAAATTCAGACGACTCGGGTGACCCGAGTCGCCCGGGTCGTGTTAATCGATTACGGCCCTGGTGTCAAACACAAGAACTGGCGTAGGTGTAGCAGAGAGCGTGTATATAAACAGATGAGAGGGACAACTCTCATACTAGACCATGTAACAGCTGCCGACTGTGGCGCTCCAAGTGGTGGTTGTTGAACAGTTTACACATATGGGCAAACTCAATGCAATGTCAATGGCAGTGAGCAATCTTCATACAGAAAACAGTAAATATCTCTAAAACCACAACACCTAGAAACAAACTGATTGGAATACACATAGAAAACATGTTTACCAAAAAGATTATATTAAATTGATACGGTTAGGGTTCTGGATTTCTATTAATTCTGAATAAAATCGACGTTTTTGCACTGCACGTACCGGCAAACTCAATCAGTCAATGCATTGTCAATGGCGGTGAGCAATCTTCATACAGAAAAACTTAAATATCTCTAAAACCACATGACCTAGACACAAACCGCTTGGAACAGATATAGAAAACATGTTTACCAAAAACATTATATTAAATTTATGAGGTTAGGGTTCTGGATTTCTATTAATTTTGAATAAAACTAATGTTTTGCACTGCACATACCGTCAAACTCAAAGCTTGTTCAACAATGACCGCGCGAGGCGCCACTGCAGCCTGTGTTACCGATTTTCGCGGGAGTTGTCCCTCTCATCTGTTTATATACATGCTCTCTGGGTGTAGTTCGAATGAATACCCTCAAATTTGATGTAACCCGTTGTAGCCCTGCTGAACGACAACTCCGCGTTTCCAACTATCAAGTCAACCCCATCTTATCAGCAGATGCTTGATGTCCTCCCCTGAGTCCCTTTTTTATAACAGAAGGTGGTCCTTAAGCGTTTGGATTAAAATTTTGAAATCGGTCCGTACCCTGTGATGATCCAGTAGTGAATGCCTGCTGGCATTGTTTAGCGTTACCATGAAACGTTATGTACCCATAGTGATACGGATGCTATGACGATATTGGTGATGTGCGAGAATGCACTAGCAACACGTCAGGGTAATTATCCTGGTACACTAGCGCGGTTTCCAACATCGTGAATTACTCATGTTATCAGCAACATGCACAATGGCTAGCCACTCGGGCTGGAAGACCTGTATCTTGGCCCAGACATGGTGCACATTTAGAGGAATAAAAGCATTTAACAATGACAACAATACTAGGGGGAAAAGTTAGCGTCCAATTTTTGCATATAACTAGCAACCAAATTTTAGACTAAAGCCGTGTTTACACGGGCAATTGTAAAGCGAATTAAACAAAGCGATTTATATGAAGCGAAGTAGTGGTGCGTTTACACGCACTGAGTTTGAAGGCGGAAATCGATATCTGCACATGAGCACGTCCATACTAACCAGCGCCAGTTTGGGTTCATCGACGTCACCACGAGAGAGTGTGGGTTCGACCTAGATATGTATTGATTGAATCGTATTGTTTTGGAACGGTCAAAACTTCTGCTGGGTAGTGAAACCCTAAAAATAAATGATGAAAAAAATGATATAATATGCGCTTTTGATCGACCGGAAAGTCAACAAACTAAAGTCTCGACTATGCATGCGTGTGACGTGCTTAAGCTAGTTCGCTTTATATAAACTACCTCGCGAGGCGGTTTACATAAAGTGAATAATATGAATCGATTCAGCCCTAATCCGCTTCAGCATCACGTTTATACGGCGAATGTAAGGCGAACTAGACAAGGCGCTTTATTTGAGGCATTTTAACTCGCCCGTGTAAACACAGCTTAAGACGAAGTGCCTGATGTGCAAAGATCACCCTTTTGTGATTCTATCAGATGATGTCAAATCCGACCATCACACACTTATATAATATCAGCTTTGAGGACTTCAAAACGAGCGTTAATAAGCATGAACTTTGTATGAGTCTTGCATAGCCTGAGAGAACCCCGATAGTTATGCCACATATGCACATACACCATAAAGGAGGCTCTTGAAGGACCCTCTTAACCCAGCACTGAATGGTTACTCCATACAATTAAAAAACAGTTTTTGTTACATTTATTAATTAAGCAGAGGAAACTTCAATCATGGATAATTGGCGCCCTCATTCCACTGCTGCTTGCCCTATCCTATTTGTCCAAGGTGCCAGGCTGAGTAGCGACAAGTACACATTTTTAAGTCATTGGTTTGACTTGGCCAGATTCCATAAGTTTGAAGCTGACGACCTGCTACACGGAAGTGGGTGCATAACTCATTCGGCAATCCTGTTTGGTTGGCTAGAAGGAGGGTTCTGGCAAGTATCAATAGACGAGATCACCGTTCCGACTGCGCATGCGCTGAAAATGGCATTGGCAGCAAAGCAAATGCGTACAGCTATTTAGTTTGCCGATACTCGTATGGCAAACCTTCCATTCTCTGTGGCGGAGTGGTTAGAGTGTCTGACTTTTTTCTAGGTCGGACTCCTAATCTGAAGGTCAGTGGTTCGATTCCCTGTGCCCCCACCTCTGCCAATTTGGATTTCCACCGCCGTGTATAACTTACAGCGTCATCAAAGGCCAGTTGCGCTCATACCATGTCTATGTGGTGTGGGAGGTTAAAAATCCCTTGGGTCGGTAAAAGTGTAGGCTCGGGCTTTCTATTGACAAACTGTCTAATGGTGAAAACAAGCCTATTCAGGCTTATCCATGATAGGCAGTATAAATCTTCAAGAATTTTTTTTTCAAAATTCATAGAAATGCATACCAATTTGGCATAAACATGTATGCACACATGCAATATAATGATCTGATGAATATAACTAAGACAAAACTAGCCATAGTTAAACATTTTTAGCTTAGAAATATACAATTCCACACAAAACAATCAGTCACTTTAAGGCTGATATCCACATCACTATTATTAATTCTTGTTCTAAATATTAAAATGCCAAATGTGTCAACAGACACTTGTTTCAGAGAGATATATAACCAATATGTGATTATCCCTACTAATTTTCTAGTTCTTCATAATGTCATTAACCATAGGATATAAATAAAAACATGAATAAAATAAGTAAAACTAACTGGCTATATGGCTCTAACACTAGTCTGAGTGCTCAGATTTGTCTAAATCTAAATGCACATGGCATAAGATGTGCTGATTATATTGATGTAAATGCAATGCTGGATAAAAGATTAATATCTTAATTTTTTATGCATATTGTTTAGTTGGCATTCTATGTATTAAATATGAGATGAGCTGAAACTAGCACATTTCATAGCTGCACCCAGTGTATTCGCATGTGCCATGTGCTTCTCGTGGGTTTGTTTTTTCTTCCACGCATCCCACAATGCACTGTGCCGCTGGAATGGTGATGTAGTCTATTGCAAAAGCCTCAGTCACACCTCACCGGATTGGCGGAAATGGACAGAAACCGAACAAAGTCCGTTTTTTGTCCGTACAAGTTTTGAACATGCACAAAACTAAGAACGGATGCTGGCGGACTGACATCTATGTTTCTTGTTTGGTTTGAGTTTGTTTCATCCGTTGGCTATCTGTTCATGTCCGTTCGTCTGGCGGCCTTCGCAATACTTTGACACATTTTAAAACATTTTGATACTTATCACCACCAGACTAGACAATTCTGTTCATTGCTCAATCCGGTGAGGTGTGACTGGGCCTTAAAGCTGCATAGTCCGATGAAAACATCAGACTTTCAAAACCCAAACAATTGTCTAGATTTGATTCTACATTTCTAACTTAAGCTGTGTTCACCCGGGAAAAGTTTAAAGCGATTTAGACAAGGCGAATAATATGAATCGATTTAGAGGCCCGTTCACACGGACCGAGTTTGAAAGTGTTTGAAAGTGTGTCGCGTTCACACGGGCAGTGCTTGAGTCGGTTTAAGGCAGAAGTGGATATCTGTGCATGACCATTTGGACCAACAACAATGGCGGAACAGATAGTGCGCATGCGTGTGATGTCATAAGTCGCCTCATAAAATCCACTTGCGTTCACACAGGCGATATAAGTCGAATCATAAAATTTGGTTCATATAAACCACCTACACAAGTGATTTATAAAATCCAAATAATATGATTTGAATCAGACCTAAACCACCTCAGCCGTGCGTTCACACGCCAAATGTGAGCCGAACTAGGCAAGGCGATTTATATGAGTCGAATTAACTGCCCCGTGTGAACATTATTAAACATTTATCGCCACACAGAAGGGAATACCAAGACCAAAGCCGGGTAGCTGCTGCGGCAGTCTGCCGACGGGAAAAATTTGGTGTACGTTTGCCCGATCAGAGCTCGATTTTCACTGCAGAGGCCCGAGCACTCCTTCTCGCTTTGGAGTGTATCGAGGTATCCAACCACACTAACTATGTTATATACAGTGATTCCTTCTCTTGCCTCCTGGCTGTTGCTGGACTGAAAACGAATCACCCTATTCTAGCAACGGTCATATTGTGCTTCTTAAATTAAGAATTTACCAGCTCAGTTAATTAACCCAGCATGTCGAAATTCTTTGCCAGCTTTTCTAATGGGTTGGTTTTCACCCCTGTACTGGAAGTACGGGGTGAATCTTTGATCTACACAGGACTAGACAATTTTGTCCGTTGCACATAGTGTGACAGGCACTTTAAGCAGCTCTATGAATAATAATCATTCTTGCACTAACTCGCATAGCAAAGCAGCTCTGTGAATAATAATCATTCTTCCGTTAATTCGCAGAGCAGCAGCTCTGCGAATATCCTTGTCATATTTGTCGGTCGCGATGCGACAAAGACTGCTTTCATTACTTGACCGCCGCTCTCCATTTAGCTCTCTGCTGTGAGAGTGATGCCCATGAGTCGGTCTTAATGTCTCTCAGCTTCAGGTCTCTCTTGATGGTCATTTCATGAAAGCTGCCTGCAAAAGTGTTGAAGTGCTGCTGGCTTTTGCAAGTTACCAGCGGCACTCTCTCAGGGAGCAAGTAGAGGTTTCACACCGGCAAGAACATGTCCAGACAGGCGCAAAACTATTTGTCCCTGCAGTGGCTGGTCAGGAGATGTTGGGAGTTCCATACATCAACCGCCGTTGATGCTGCCACAGTGACATGGTTTTCTGTTCAGGGTTTTCTCCCTTAGCCCTCGGTTCTGTCAAGAACCTGTACCACAATGCAGTGGTTCACAACTCTGCAGGGCAGGGGCGTCAAACTCCCTGAGGTATTGCAATACCTGCATACTACCTAGCCTAACGCTTAGCATTACTAGAATAAGGGAAGGTCCCATTACTTCAGTCAGAAATTGGGTCATGGTCCCAGTGAGGGTCTCCCAGTGGGGTAGCACTATGAAGTCACCATGAGTGTACACTGTCAAAAGTCGGTAACCATACTGATATGACCTTAGATGTTGCCAGGACTTAAAACAACAACAGACAAACATTACAACTTTGTCATGTTGTTCATGGGACTGTCAGTGTCATTGACTTCAACATCTATGTGGTGTTCAGCAGTAGTAGTGGCAGTAGCAGTTATTGTAGCAGGGCAGTTGTAATGGTAGTATCAGTTATAGTAGTAGTTGTCGTGCCAGTGGCAGTTCTAGTTGTACTGACAGTGGCAGTTGTCATTACAGTGGCAGTTGTAATGGCAGTGGCAGTTGTATTAACACTGGCAGTAGTTATATCACAGTGGGAAGTAGTAGTGGTAGTTTCGATAGTAGTAACAGTGACAGTAGTTATATCATAGTGAGAGTAGTAGTGGTAGTTACAATTGTGTATGTCTTTGGTTTGACTTTGGCTAGGGGTCGATCTGAGGAAAGCAGACACTATCTACTCTGCCATCAAGTCTGCTTCCTTGTCGGAGCGCACCTGGCTAGCACACTGTGAGTTTGCACGTTGAGACGGGCAAGGAGCTGGGCGCCACATAGCTGCACCTGTTTTACCCAAATTATCTTAAAGTTGAATGTCCGATGGTTTTGAGTTTCTGCCATTAAAACAAAAAGATAAATATATTAAGTTGATTACTATAAACGACCTCACTCTCGCTTGAAGCAACTTTTATTATAAATCGTTGTTTTTGGAGATTCTTTTACGTGAAAATATAATAATAAGTGCACCCCTGTCTAAAGTTGCATCTGTAGAAACAAATCTAAATGAGTGTTTGGATGTTGACACGTTGATGCTTTCATCGGACAATGCAACTTTAAAGTGATGTGGTCGTGGCGATTTGTTGAACCAGACCCACGACCTCACTACTCACCATACAAGGGCCGGTGTCTGTGGCGTTCTTTGAGGCTAGATACAACTCCAACCACTCAGGGCACTATATAAGGCGGTGGTGGGTGGTGGATGGTGGGGGTTAATTAAGTGGGTGGATGCTGAGTGGGTGTGGAGAGGGGTATTTATGAAAACAGCTAATTTTCATGAGGCTGCACCAGCTCGCCGTGAGGCCCCCAATGAACAGACCAAATTATCGCAATGTGCTGTGGGCATGTCGGCGCACCGCCAGGTGCGGAGGGGAGCCACGTGTCTATAATGGCTGCACATGCAGGAGTTGAAGCTAACCCGCGTCTGTCCAGTAATATAACGTAAGGCGTCCGGCAATGGAGCTCCGCCGGTTCGTGCCCGCCGGCCGGTGTGGCGGATTCCGAGGGACACCAGTTTGCCAGGGACACTTCCGTTGAAATGCATTGTTAACGGCCGAGAGCAAATCTTCATACGGAAAAAGTCAAATATCTCTCAAATTACACCATCTAGAAACTAATCGCTTGGGAGACATAGAGAAAACATCTTTACCATAAAGAGTACATTAAATTGATAACGTTAGGGTTCTTGATTTCTATTAATTTTGAATAAAACTAACGTTTTGCACTGGGCGTACCATCAAACTCAAGGCATTGTTAATGGTCGTGAGCAATGTTCATACGGAAAATACAGAAGAAGTCAAATATCTCTCAAATTACACCATCTAGAACCAAATCGTTTGGTATACATATAGAAAAGATCTTTACCAAAAACATTATATTAAATTTATAACGTTAGTGACAATGATGTTCGATTTTGAAGCATGTGCAGAAGCGATGTGTCCCTCGCAAACTGGTGTCCCTGGGAATCCGCAACACCGCCGCCCCGCCTCTACATATAGTAGCGGGAGAGGCCGGACTAATCAACATCCACCGGCCTTGCGTGTCCGACCACCATATGCAGGGTAGGGTATAGCTGAGCATCATGCAGTGTGTAGCCGAGCCTCTGCTGTGTGTGGCTGAGTACCATGCAGTGTGTGGCTAAGCATAATACAGTATGTGGTACAATACCATGCAGTGTGTGGCTGAGCGCCATGCAGTGTGTGGCCGTGCATCTTGTGATGTTTAGCTGATCATCATGCAGTGAGTGGCTCAGCACCATGCACTGTGTGACTGAGCACCATGCAGTGTGTGGTTGAGCAGCATGTGGTGTGTGGCTGAGCATCATGCAGTATGTGGTTCAATACCATGCAGTGTGTGGCTGAGCACCATGCAGTGTGTGACTGGACATCATGCAGTGTGTGGCTGAGCAGCATGTGGTGTGTGGTTGAGCAGCATGCAGTGTGTGGCCGAGCACCATGCAGTGTGTGGCTGAGCGCCATGCAGTGTGTTGCTGAGTAACATGTGGTGTGTGGCTGAGCACCATGAAATGTGTGGCTGAGCACAATGCAGTGTGTAGCTGAGCACCATGTAGTGTGTAGCTGAGTACCATGTGGTGTGTGGAGGGTACTAGAGCAGTGTGTGGCTGAGTAACTTCAATATCAAAATTCTTACATCAATTAATACATAGATGTTGACCACGTGGCGTTGTTCTTCATGAAGTTGCCTTTTCTACGGCGCTCAAAGCGCGTCTATATGCAGACCTATATTGTGTGTGAGTATTTCATGTGATCATTTACCATTGCTGGCGTCTATGTGCACACGTTGGGCGCCATCATTCTCATTATTGCTAAGGCCCTGTCACACTACGATGTATGGCGCCGGCGTGTGTGCGTAAAGTGTTGAAATAAATTGAAAATCAAAATAGGTCGGCATACGTCAAACTTTTCGTCTGCGAGGGTTAAAAATGGTCGTACACACAACGTACACACAACATTGTGTAAAGTCGACGGCCGGCAGCTGTGGTTGTGTAGGCAGGCTAAATAGGAAATCACTACAGGCAAGTATAGAGAAGGAAGGCAAGATATAGAGTGTGCAGAAGGAACCAGAAGGAGCTTGCTTAGTTTATTATATATATAGGTTTTAGAATCCAAGATGGCCATACACACCTGATTAAACCCTCCAATCACCAACATGCATTCTTATTTAACCAATGAACATTCAATATCCTTGTAACCAAGGCATGGTTATGTCTGGCTACAGTGCCGTGTTGTGTCTGGTGTGCAGTGATCCGTAAATAACACTTGGGGGGGGGGGGGGGGAGGGGGTATGTGAGGAGAGGTCTAAAGACTCTCTCACATGTCAAGAAGTGACCCTCTCTCATGTCAAGAAGTCACCCTCTCTCACTATCTATATTAATATACAATTTCTATCTTTAATTAGTAATGGATCACCAACACCACATATACCTTATATGCCTCTGGTTTTACATACCATCTGCCATTATATAGACCATTTGCAATTTATTATAGAGTAGTTCTCATCATCCTCCAAGGTCTCAAATATCGGAAAATTTTACAGTACATAACGTATGCAGAATGTATCTTTGACCTATTGAGAGCGTTCATGTGCCTCACAAAACATTTGCAAAACATTCGCATACGCTGACCAACGTTATGTATGTTATTCCATCGCTAGAAGTACGGCATATATGTTAAGTACACTGGAGATACAGCAGGCATACGTTCGAAGTACGTTTGGAGTACGTTATGCATCCGTTGGCTGTACGCGGATTTAGTAACAGTCAATCAAAGTGATGTGCATTATACCCCTGTCAGACTACGACGTAACGAGCCAACGTAAGCCTGACGTGGTGATTTTTCATCATTACGTTGACATACGTTGGATTACGTTATGATGACGTCAGAATGACGTTAGACTGACGTCGAGCTATGTCACGATACGTCGTGTTACGTCGAGTAACGTCGAGGTTTTTGACATGTTCAAAACTTTCGACGTACCTCGAACGTAAGGGTTTACGTTCGCCGTACGTTCTGTACATGTTCGGCGAATGTCAATGACGTTAAACAAACATTATTAAAACGTTGGTCACTACGTTCAACTATGTTGCATTACGTTGCACTACATTGACCCACATTAATCCCAGGGGGAACGTGCAGTCCATGTAGTGAAAATGCCGGGTTAACGGACGCCTAACAGACGTCCAATGTAGGTTTACCATTTTGCCACCGTTTCCTGACGTAAGTAACGTAAGGCAATGTAAAGCAACGTAGTTCTGGCAACGGAATAATGTACATAGCGTTCCCTGAGCGTAGTTACGTTGTCCTCTCTCGTTGAATGATGCTATCACTACGCTTTACCGCCGTTACTCTCTCGTCCACTACGCTGCATCCACGTTCAACTTGTGCCCAAATTTGCACACCACGCCGAGAAGTTCAACGTTCTTCACGTTCTCCCTATGCCGACGTCGTTACGTCGTAGTGTGACAGGGCCAACGTAATGACGCTCACGGAATGTTATGAACGTTATTCCATCACCAGAAGAACGCTACGTGACGTTAGCTATGTCAAGAGACGTTGAACGTACATTGAATGCACGCTCTGCTGACGTTCTGCTGACGTTCTCCTAACTTTCCCATTATGCCACATGGACGTTTCCACCGGCTTTAATGTGGGTCAACAAGTGGAACGTAGTGAGGAACGTAGTGAGGAACGTAGTGAGGAACGTTTGCCTAACGTCCATTTAACGTCATTGACGTTCGCTGAACGTGAACAGAACGTACGGCGAACGTAAACCCTTACGTTCGAGCTATGTCAAAATTTTTGAACATGTCCAAAACCTTGATGTAACTCGACGTAACACGACATAATGTGACGTAGTTCGACGTCAGTCTAACGTCATTATGACGTCATCATAACGTAATCCAACGTACATCAACGTAATGACGAAATATCACCACGTTAGGCTCATGTTCGCTGATTACGTCGTAGTGTGACAGGGGTATTACATTGGGTTGAAGTAACCTTGATTTAAAATGGGTAAAGGCCCTGTCACATTATGGCGTATGGTGGGAGCGTATTGAAAACCTACGTCGAAAATGGGAAAAAACTGCGTGGGACGACGTATCGTGACCTTTGGTGACCTCTCGGGTGTTTTTGAGCGTATGCGTAACCTATGAGGAGTGTACAAGGAGCGTATGAGAGCGTACTGTGACATGTTTTGACGGTTTTGATTGGCATGTGGAGCGTATGAGGAGCGTATGATTATTTTAGGAGCGTATGAGGAGCATATGAGGAGCGTATGCGAAGCGTATGCGAAACCTATGTTATCTCTCCTCGGTCCGCCGCCTGGTGGCTCCTGGGTGTATATATATAGCCTGCTGCAACAGTCTCCACTCACTCTGCCACCATGGCTGCTAAGAGGAACACCACTGCTGCTGCTACTTCTGCTACTGCTACTACTTCTAGTAGTACTACTACACATACTGCTACTACACCGGCCTCCAGAGCTGCTGGAACTACAGGAGGAGGACTAGGCCGTGGGAGAGGCAGAAAGAGGCAGACTTTGCAATGCTCTCCATCACCAGTCTCCTCAGCTGCCTCCACACCTCGCGACTCTCCAGACCACTCTCCACAACACCACTCTCCACAACACCACTCTCCACAACACCACTCTCCACAACACCACTATCCACTGGAGCAGCTGGAGATGGAAGTGGAGAGGTCGACGACGCAACGCTGGCGTCTCCGCTCCAGCTCGCCATCTCCTGCTTCTCGGGGCAACTCATGGGCGTTGTCCGCTGCCTCCGCCGCCTCCACCAGCACCGGTGGCCTCTCCCCGGCAAAGAGACGGAGGGCAAAGAAGAGCAACTGTTCTCTGTCGGTCTTTTTTAAAAATATTTGTTATCGAGGCTGTATTTATACTGTCCATAGCATGTAAGCCTGGGTATCCAGGCTTGTTTTCAATGCTGGCCAGCTGTAGTGTTGGTGTTGTCTTACCAAGCAGTAGCTGCTGATAAGTTATTTGATTGTCTGCATTTCAGTAGCAGATAGATCTGTTGGTGCGTTTAGTAGCCTATATTAGTTTTTTTGGGCCCTCTTGGCATTGAATTTTTGTTCTATTCTTATTACTATGTTAGTTGTTTTCTTAGGGTTCTATGTTAGTGTTTTGGGATTTTCTTGGGAAGAGTTTTCCGCTTTTTTCTACTTAATTCAATACTAGCCTATTTTATTTACATGTCCATAGGCCTGTACGTAATAGGTGGTTGAGTTATGTTTGTTTGAATTTGATTTGATTTATATTGTTGTTGGATATGTTATCTGGCTTTTATATAGTTGGTGGGCCGTGACCTATCACCTGCCCCCTTGTGGTGCAGTTCAGTTGGGGTTCCCAGTTTTTATTTTGCACAAATATTTTTTGTATGTTTCTAGGTCAGGGATTTGTCTTTCTTTCACCGTTTGCGCATTCCATGCCTTGGCGGCCATTTCCAGTGTGCTCCTTTCATGGGCTTTGATCTGGCTTCTGGTCTGCCTTAGTAGTGGTGCCTTGCTTGCTCTGATGTCCCTTAGTGGTTGGGTTAGACGCTTAATGTCTTGGCTATATCCATATGCAAATGTTTTTAGGTGGATTATCCTTCTGTTTTCTAGTAGCTTTACTTTAGTTCTTTTGTGTAGGTCATAAGTGGGGTGTAGTTTGGCTACTTTCAGGCATATTTCAGGGCCCTATTTTGTAGTATCTGCAATTTTTTAAGTATCTCTTTTTTAGCACCCATGTAGATTACATCCCCATAGTCAAAGTAGGGGAGTACCATGCCTTTGAAGATTTTTATTGACATATCTTGTGTCATATAGTTTCTTAGTTTAGCAAATAGCCATAGTTTGTGATTTACTTTTTGTATGATTTTTGTTACACACAGATTGTAGTTTAGCTGGCTATCTAGTTCTAGGCCTAGGTATTTGTAGTGATTTACACTTCAAGGAAGATCAGATGCTGGAGTTCCTCAAGGAGAACCCCATCATGTGGAATATGAAGCTGACGGATTACCGCCACTCAGACAGGAAGGCCAAGATGTGGGAGGACTAGGCGACACTTCTGGGGACGACAACAGTCCATCTCCAGAAGTGGTTCAAGTCGCTCAGGGACACCAACACACGGCTCCACAAGAAAAAGAGCGGGGACGGAGCCGTTGACCTGACTGAGCGGGAGGAGTGGATCCTGCGCAAGTTCGGGTTCCTGCGGTCCATCGTCCGTCACCGACCGGAGCCCTGCAGGAGTGTAAGTACATAATCTTTTATCGTTCTGACAAGTGCGGCCGTTAGTATTCTCGTAAAACCGCTCATATTCTAATTTTGTTATGTTATCCTTTTGTTGTAGGCCTATATATGTAAATATTCTAGTTATTTGTTAAATGTTATTTATTTCATTAATGTTGAGTTGTGTTGTTGTTCTTAAATCGAGATATTGACAATAGATGTATCGAGATATAATCGTTATAAATCCATGTTTGCATTTAACGTTAATTATTTTTGCTTCATATATTTTTGATTTACTGTTGACTTGTTGTGTATTTTGTCGAAATATAGATTTGCGTTCATGCTACTTATGTTATTTTATGATTTTGTCTTGCAGTTGGCCGCTCCTGTCGCGGCTCCGCAGGTCGATGTCAGCCTGGACGATAATGTGCCGACCGATGTGGAGGTGGCGATGGACGAGGAGCTTCCACCCACTCCCCCCGCTACATTCCGAGAACGGGGAAAGGGGAGAGGGAAGCGATCTGCCCCAGTCGACGAGAACCTCCTCGCTGCCATCCACAAGAGGTTCGACGAGTCTGGGGAGATCCTCAAGGTGATGCAGCCGTCTCCTCCACCGACGGTGATGAAGCGCTTGGCATTTGCCAACTATGTGTGGGACATGATCCTCATGATGCCAGAGGAGCGGTTTGTGTCGATTTGTGGTGCACTCAACCGCATGCTGTCACACCATCTGGAGGAGGAACGAACATTCGTGGCCCCGGTGGTTCATGTGGCTGCTCCTGCACCTGCTCCTGCACCTGCTCCTGCACCTTCTCCTGCACCTGTTCCTGTGTCTGCAAGTGAGGCATACCAGCCTCAACCCCACCACAGTGCTATATGGGGCAGCCGCACATACATAATCAGCCACAGCCTCTGCCGCCTCTGCGAAGTCTTCCGCCTCAGCCTCTGCCTCCAACTCTGCAACAGCTGCTCCCCGTGGGTCACGAGCCGGCCGCAGCTCCGCTGGTGGTACGGCCGTCACCGCCGCAGACTCCTGGACAACTCCGGACACTAGGGATGGCGGGGCACACGAGGGGCTCTCCCGGAGTCGTGGTGCGCATGGGTGGTCCGGCCACTGTGGGTGCGGCATGGCCGGCGACTTCCGCTGCCGTAGACGTCGCGACTCCGACACAAGTCGACCCCACCCAAGTGAACTTGTCTGAGTCGGCCAGCCCAGACGGACTATTGAACTTGTCGGGGCTGTCGGGGATCTCTGGCATGTTGGGGGCCACTCGTCAGCCACACAGTCGCCAGCTGATGCCACTTCAAATGGCAAGGGAGAGAAGTGAATGTAAATATTTGTATATATGTGTAGATATGTAGTCTTAGTTTTTATTTATCTTTGTACGTTTGTATGTATATATGTATATATATTGTATGTATATATATTGTTTGTACATTTTTATGTATATATGTAAATATGTGTCAAGATGTGTAAATAAATAAATATAGTGTAAATTTGAATTTTTGTGTCCATGTTCAGTAAAGACATGCCATCATTTAATTGTTATACATTAAAGTACAATTAAAATTAAAACATAAATAACAACTGAAAATTTAAAATATTTATAATAAATATTAAGGACACAAGTCCCTACCCTATCTTTCTCCTTCCCCTTTCTCCCTCCCCTCCCCTCCCTCCCTCTCTCTCTCTCTTCCTCCCCTCCCTCCCTACCTCCCTCCCTCCCTCCCTCTCTCTCTCCCCTCTCTCTTCCTCCCTCTCTCTCTCTTCCTCCCTCTCTCTCCCTCCCTCCCTCTCTCTCTCTTCCTCCCTCTCTCTATCTCTCTTCCTCCCTCTCTCTATCTCTCTTCCTCCCTCTCTCTATCTCTCTTCCTCCCTCTCTCTCCCTCCCTCCCTCTCTCTCTCTTCCTCCTTTTCTCTATCTCTCTTCCTCCCTCTCTCTATATCTCTCTTCCTCTCTCTCTCTCTCCCTCCCTCCCTCCATCCCTCCATCTCATCTCCCACTCCCTCCCTCTAATTCTTCTCCCCCTTTCTGTCCCTGTGTCACTCTATTTTTCCCTGTGTTCTTAGTATGTATGTAAAAACAGTGGCTTTCAAAAGATTAATTCATGTAAAAAGAGAGGAGATTCATTACAATTACATTAACTAGATGACTTTAAATTAGGGAGCGAAAGAACGTAACAGACATGTAAAATTGTGTTTTCATATCTATAAAATGATATCATTTATTTTACTAGACATATAAACATATTAGCATCTCATATAAGAGGAGACATGTCACAACATCACGGACATGTAAATAAGTGATAACAGTACAGTGTCAAGAAAAGCACATAAGTTTGCAAAAACAGTACACAGACACAGCGCATACAGACTGATAAAATGTTTTGTCAGATCATCTTGTCTTGCCATGACAGTGCTCCGGCGGGTGAGACGACCCAGTCTTTAATTAGATTGCGCTGTTCCTTTCCTAGCTTGGATGGGGTGTTGGGGTTAACAGGTAGAACGTCAATGTCAGGAAGGTTGTGGCCCTCTCGCCAAGCTCCAGACACAAAGTTGTTGTTGGCTGTCTCGGGACAATCCAGCTGTGGAGCTCGACCATCAGCTTGTCGAACAAGCCAAACTGTGGCCGCCTCCCAATCCAGGGTCTGACCCACACTGATCGTCGCCGGTGCTCCCTCCTCCTTCTGCTCTGGAGACGGGACGTCAGAAGAACCATGAGGTATAGACCAAGCTCATGGTGATAAAGGGCAACTCTGTAGAAATGCTGGAACTGTACTTGGAGTGCCTGGACATCCATCCTGTATGAGCAGCAGAGCAGGAATGACCAAAGAAGGCATGCTTCGCCTTTATATACCGAGACCATAGGTCGGGCATACTCCGCCATACGCTACTCATACGCTTTGCATACGCTATGAATATGCTCCCATTTGCAACTCCTAGGTTCTGCGTACGCTTCATACGCCAGAGATACGCCCATGACGCAAGTTGAGTGTATGAGTAGCATATGCCGGCGTACCCCTAGCATATCCTGGCGTACCCCTAGCGTACGAGGAGCGTATGCTGGCGTATGAGTAGCGTATGAACCATATGCTCCCGTACGTTGAGATTTTTTTAGCATGTACAAAGAAATTTGGACGGACGGATGTGCGAAAGCGTATGGCGGCGTACGATGGCGTAAGCCGGCATACGCCGGCACATGACGGAGTATGCATAGCATACACATAGCATACACGTAGCTTATGCATAGCATATGGTGGCGTATGCTGACGTATATGACGTAATGCGCCTACGCCGCCGTACGCTTCTGCAAAAAAACCTAATGTGACAGCCCCTTAAGTTTGGATATATTTGAACTGTAAACATACCAAATTAATTTTGGTGTCCTTCTGAGTAATATCATATGTTCTAATAAATTGACTTTGTATGCCCTTCTATCTATATATCAACGCATAATTAATAAGTGCACCGCCGGACGCAGTGGCCGAATCGGTAGAGCGCACGCCTCCCATGCGGAAGGTCAGAAGTTCAATTCCCAGTTGAGTCAAACCCATGACTTACAAAATTGGTACTTCGAGGGGCCTTGACACTTAACAAAGAACCATGTGTTTACTCAACGCATGGCCCTGAGAGGATTCTTTGCAAAAAATATTGATTAAGGTTAGGGTTTTTCAAAATTGCAATTATATTGCCATAACCAATTCAGGGGTTTAGACGCAGTTTATGCACAGAGGCTACATACACTGTGACAACCCTTTTCCATTTCTGGTTTAAATTAAATAGATATAGGTTTAAGGTCTTGTCTGTTGAGACATTTCTTTCAATTGGCTTAGTGCTTGGGTTATCCACTGCACATTGATTTTATCTAAACAATATATGGTATATTTACATATGGCAGGCAAACAGACGTGCTTAGACCCGGTGTAACGATTTCAACTTCCCCCCTTTCCAAGTAACCCCCGGGAATCTGAAAACTTTTTTTAACTTCCCTCCGGGGAAATTGAAAACGTTTTCAGATTCCCGGGGGGAACTTAAAAACAGTTTTCAGATTCCGCCCCCTATTTTCAAATTCCCCCTTCTGGGAATTTAAAATTGTTTAAAAATAAAGAAAATTCCACAAAAATGTAAAAGTTTTAAAAAGATTGAACATTTATGAAAAATAGTAATAGTAGTCACCAAAATTTCCCCAAAAAGATTGATTGTTAATCGAACAATTTCACGTAAGAAATTCACAAAAAAAATGTATATTTCACGAAAATAAAGAATTTCACACAAACATTCTATATTTTTGTAATTATTAAAAAAAGCACAACAAATTGAAAAGTTAAACAAATCGAAAACATTTCACGGAAAATAAAAAATTTCCAGACAATTTCCAGGAGGGGTAGAGGGGGTAGGGGGAGGAAGGAAAACGGTAGCCTAAGGAGCCCAACCACAGTCTTCTGAGAGGGCCTGTGTGAAAGTACAACGTCTGAACACTTTGACTTCTGGATACTGAATGGTTTATTCACGCCCTAGGGCTCGCTTGACCGGCCGGCTAAACTTTCCATGATGTCATCTCATTAGCATATTCCTTTGTCTCAAACTCTGCATCTCGTTAACATATATTAGCCACACACCTATACGTCTAATACGCATATATCACATTCCTCCCTCAAAGTATTTCTGAAACATGAAATATTTCAAAATAACCATGACGATAACACCACATAATAGTCAAACGAATGCACAATAAATATATGCATACTTAACTTAAACACAAGGCCTTGCAAATGTCTGGGCGCTCAATTCACTGAAGTCCTTAACTGTCCGACCGTAACGCCTAACGTCATACAGTGTCCATCACATATCATATACAAACGAACATAGCTGAAAATATAACTTAGTCCTACATGCACATGTTATACGTGTACCCACTCAAACTACACTGACCTACTACAGGTCTAACCTGCTCGCCGGCCTTATCAGCCGACCTGACCTACTTAGATTAGCCACACTCTTTACATTCGGCACTGACGCTGACCCAGTTTGCGTCTGCCCGACCAGTTTGGGTCGCCCCCCCAAAGGCGCCCTGATAATCTGCACCCGGTTACGATATAACATATTACCTGACTCGTTCAAAATTTGATACTCCTCTCCCAGAAACACCAGTCCGTCCCAAAATAACCTCTTTTTTCCATTCCCCAGCATGATTTTTGTACTTTATCTTATCTCCGACTTTCATAGGTTTGTGCGGCTTACCACACTTCCGGTCATGAAACGCTTTCTGACTTTGCTGCCGTTTTGCTGTCTGGCTTCTCTTTGGATTTTGCGTTTCGGGCACCAAAATCTCCTCCGCCATCGGCAACCTGACCCTCAACCTTCTGCTCATGAGCAGCTGAGCCGGAGATGCATTCAGGACGGGGAACGGAGTGCTACGATAGTTTAGCAAAGCTAACTGAAAATCAGACCCAGTCCTCTCGCACTTCTTTAACATGTCCTTGACTGTCTGCACAAACCGTTCTACCTGCCCATTGCTACGGGGATACTGTGGACTGGAATACACAGCCTTAAACCCATAGTGCAATGCAAACTCCCTATACTCATGACTCTTAAACTGTGGACCATTGTCCGAAATGACCTGACTAGGAATACCTTGTCTTGCAAAATTATCCTTCAACGCGTCAATAACAGTGACAGATGACTTATCACCCAACAGCGTCACCTCTGGATACTTTGTGTAGTAATCTACAGTTATCAGGTAATTCTTATGATTTAACTCAAACAAATCGGCACCAACTTTATCATACGGTTGACAGGCGATCAGGTGATTTATCAACGGCTCGTTATGCAAATTCTTTCGGTTGTTCTGGCAAGTGTCACACCGACTGACCTTATCTTCAATTTGCTTATTCATATTCGGCCAAAACATACAGTCCCGCGCCAACTGCTTGGACTTTGTCACACCTAGGTGTGTCTCATGTAACGCCTCTATCATTTCACCACGGAGACCTGGAGGAACCACCACCCGATTGCCGTTCATTACAAGATTATTTTCTATCGTTAACTCATGTTTGTATGGGATGTATTGTCTCAGACACGGCGGTGTCTGTATGCGTGTAGTGTCCCACCCATCTTCAATGTGTGAGATCAACATGGACATGGATACCTCTTTCTCATACTCATTGACAATCTTACTCAACAAACTCGACGACTGCATGTCCACTGCGGCAACGCAGAACGTGTCATCGAACAGGCTATCATGACCTACTTTGACGCTATGCACCCTGGACAATGTGTCTGCAAAAAACATCAAAGAACCCTTCACATGACATAGCTGAATATTGTAATTTTGCAATCGCATTCGCATCCTCTGCATTTTAGCCGAAAGTTTATGAATTGGCTTCTGCATTATCGCCACCAACGGCTCGTGGTCCGTTTGAATTTGAACTTCTTTGCCAAAGATATACTCATGAAACCTCTGGCATCCGAAACATATGGCGAGCATTTCTTTTTCTATAGTGGCATAACGACACTGCGCTGAGTTAAGCGCACGAGATGCGAGTGCGACCGGTTTGTCATCTTGCATCAACACGGCACCTAAACCTGACTGACAAGCATCTACCTGAATCACAATGGGTTTCTTAACATTGTAATACGATAACACAGGAGCAGTTCTTAACTTCTCCTTCAACTTATCAAACGCGCCCTGCTGTTCGGCTTGCCAGTGCCACGCCACATCCTTAGCCAGGAGCGTGTGTAGTGGTTTGGCTATCTCGGACATGTTGGGTATAAACTTGTGTACATATCCAACCATGCCCAGGAACCTTTGGACGCCTTGTTTGTCACGCGGCTCTGGCATGTCAACTATTGCTTGTATTCTGTCTGGATCAGGCTTCACACCCTGCTGGGTAAGTTGATGACCTATATATTTCACTGTAGTTTTACATAACAATGATTTAGCATCGTTTAACTTCAGGTTAACCGACCTAACTCGGTCCAACACAGCTCGGAGCTGCTCGTTGTGCTGCTCGTTGTGCTCCTCAACCGTTGACCCATATACCAAAATATCATCTGTGACTATCCCGATTCCGGGTATATCGCCCATGACACGGTGCATTTCCTGAATAAAAATGTCACCAGCTGTTTTGATGCCAAAAGGCAAGCGGGTATACCTGTACCGGCCCCACGGAGTATTGAACGTGCACAAACGTGAACTTTCGTCATCTAATTCTATTTGCCAATAACCTGTCTTTGCATCCAAAACTGAAAAATACTTTGCATCTGCCGTTTTGGAGATAATTTCGTCAATCGTTTTGGTAGGGAAAGGCCCTCTCTTTATCGCCTTGTTCAACTTAGTCAGATCCAGACAAATCCTTATCTTGTTGGTTTTTTTACGATAGTTATAGAATTAACCCACTCTGTAGGTTCATCCTGTTCAACTATGACACCTAACTCAACCATGCGATCAAGCTCACTATGTATCTTACCCTGAATGGCAAACGGAATCCGTCTAGGCGGATCAATGACAGGTTGAACAGATTTATCGACATGAATGACAGCATTTGCCTTGATCAACCCCAAACCCTGAAACACATCTTTGTATTCGCTTACCAGCTTCTCCGTCCGAGCGCTGGGACTGTTCGTCGGCTCGGAAATGTTTGTCGGCACAGCGCAGTGCACCTCATCCACACGCACCAGCAGGTTCAACGTCACACAAGCCTGCTTGCCCAAAATAGGCTGACAATCCGGTACCACTTAGAACTTGAGCACTCTGTTGTTGACGTCCAGCAGTGCCTCCCCATCAGGAGTGATCCGATGACCCGAGAATGTCACCAACGAACACCTGGTGTTCGTCAGCCGCCCTGGAGCAAGTCTGTCGAAGACGTACCTCAGCAGCACGTTCGCCTCCAAACCGGTGTCGAGCTTGAACTTGACAGGACAACCGTTCACCCGAACGATCGCGTGCCACAGCTCGGCCTCCTGACCGGCACCGCTGCCGACGGCACCGACGAACAGATCCGTTGCCAGTACGTTGACCTCCGCCGGTTCCGCCTCCTGCTCAGCATTGTGAGGGTCGGGCTCTTCCATAGTAAGTTTGTTGACCCTGCCCAGTCTGCTCCTACAGACTTTACCGAAGTGCCCGATCTTCTTGCAGGCCATGCAAGCCTTTCCTTTCGCTGGGCAGACTCCCCGGTGGTGTTCATATCCACAGTTCTGGCAGCGGATCTTGAACTCTCCTGCACTGGTGCCGCCGGCATTCCAAGATGGCGATTTCCAAGATGGCGTCGCCGATGACCGAACTGCCGGTGCACTGGTACGCGCATTAGCATAGTTCCATATGAAATCAATCTCCTTACTTTCCACGTCTGATTTGGTGTCCTCCAACAGATCGGAACTAAATTCACTCATCTCACACATACTAACACATTTTCCCAACGTTAACTCAGTAGTTTGAAGCAGTTTGTTCCGTAAAGTCACATTCCTTACGCCAGCCACTATCCGATCGTGCAACAGCGACTCCTCCACCGTACCATATTCACAATCCTTCACTTTGTCTCTCAATGCCGTGATGTATGTAGCCATATTTTCTGTAGCCTGATTATGTGAATTAAACTTATACCGTGTGATAAGGAGACTGCATTTACCGACACAATAAATCTGAAATGCCTCCATAAGTGGCACGATCTTATCTTGATCAGCGAGAGCGATATCCATATTGGCGAAAACCTTTTGCGCCTCCTCGCCAGCAACATGAAGAAAGATGCAGCATTGCACTCATTCTGTCTTCAACACGACACCTGTCGCAGTAGCGTATATGTCATATGCTCTGATCCATGTTTTCCAGTTCGATCTCGCGTTGTGGGTGAGGACAAGCTGACCAGGCGGCCGCAAACCCGGCAATGTACTAGCAGGCGGCATTCTTCCTCATCTGACACCATGTGAAAGTACAACGTCTGAGCACTTTGACTTCTGGATACTGAATGGTTTATTCACGCCCTAGGGCTCGCTTGACTCGCCGGCTAAACTTTCCATGACGTCATCTCATTAGCATATTCCTTTGTCTCAAACTCTGCATCTCGTTAACATATATTAGCCACACACCTATACATCTAATACGCATATATCACAGCCTGGGGAGGCTGGGTGGTTGGTGTAGTTTTATGCACGTTTTCAAGTTCCCCGGGGGGAGGGAAAGTTAAAACGAGGGGGGAACTTGAAAACGTTTTCAAGTTCCCGGGGGGGAACTTGAATCAGGGGGGGGAATTTGAAATCTTTACACCGGCACTAGCACAGACCCTCAACTGCTTGACCCAGAGTTATGCTCTAGGTTAGAGACATTCAGTGGAAGGTGCAAACATAAATGGAGCTGGCAAGGAAGTCTTGGACTAAGGCTTCTACGTCCCACCAGGCGTCGAGTTCAGACTCACACCAAACATCCGTGAGCTCTGGGCCTGTATGTAGGACTCGATGGTAGCGGTTTTTCGTGTTACCGCCTATCCCCGTATAGCTACCGCCGAGCTCGGGAAGTATGTCAAGTGGTAAGCGGGAGCGCGTAACACTTTCATTATATCTACCCGTGAAGTTATTTATAGATCGGGGTACCCCCCATGTCGCTGGTATCGGCAACCGCGTTGAAAGTTGCACGTTTCAGACGGGTACAGCCTAACTTTTGATTTCGCATTGCCGGCAACTACCAAGCTACTCTACGATAATTTATTCCATCTAAAAACGACCAAAAGACCAAGTACTATGTGTAGAATGACTCAAATTCGGTTTGTTGACAATCACTGATTTCGGTCGAGAAAAACAAAGAGCTGCTCAATCCCTAGCGTACGTTTTGACACGCCGACGCCTACGGCTATAAAAGTCATCCATACTAGTACAAGTCAAGTACAGCTACTACGGTTTCATGCACACACTTTATTGTACCTAATAAACAGTAAAATCTCTATGATGGCGTCGGAGTGTGTCGGCCGTTCTGCGAATAAACGACAGCGTAAGTGCAACTACGGCCACAATGAGATCCAAGTGCTCTTGGAGGAGGTGCTGCTCCGGAGGTTCGTCTTATTTTCCTCATTCAATAATAAATTGATGCACAACGACAAGAACAATGCCTGGGAAAATGTGGTCGCAGCAATTAACGCCTGTGGTGTGGCCAGGCGATCTCGGTCCGAAATTAAAGAGAAATGGAAGGGAATGAAAAGTGAGATGCTCGCGTGACAGAGAAGGGCCAAGCAAACGGGAGAAGGCCCACCGGAACCTCCACGACCGTACGAGGACACCATCCAGGAAATAATCAGGTACGAGTCGAGCCTGTACGAGGGAGTGACAAGTAAGTTCTGCAATGTGGACAAGTTATTAAAGACAAAGCTACTTACAAATCATAGGGATTCATTCAGGTAGCTGGCAAAACATTTCCACAAAATTTAACGGACGTCATTACATCCCCTTAATTTCATTAGATATATGGGACAGCATTGGTCGTAATGCAAAGCATTACGTTTGATGCGAGGAAAGGGAGAGACCCTCCCCCGCCCCGGGCTGTCGCGCTGCGCTGACACCTCAGCCGACGCCGACGCCCGCTGCTCCCTCCCCCCGCCCCCTGTCGCGCAGCATTCGCGCCTCACCCGACGCCCGCTGCTCGCCGCCTCTCGCCCTCCCCCGGGCCGGCAGCTTTCACACCTCACCTGCTGTCGCCCGTCCCCTCCCCTTATAAGGCCGCCCGCCGGCCTCCCTCAGGCACTCGCCATCCTGCCGCTCTCCAGCTCTCACCTTTTTCTTTGGCTTATCTCCACCTCGGACCTCTACACCATGCCTCAGGGAAAGGGCAAAGGACGGAAGGCCTCCCGGGCGGCCGCCCACGGCACCCCGGGCCCGGCTTCAACACCAAGGCGGGACGAGTCCCCGGCCTCGGCCCCGGCGTCCCCCTCATCACCCTTGGGCCGCACCTCGGGCGCCGAGACTTCCGGCATACTGGAGGCGCTCCAACGTCTCCAACTGGAACAGCGCCAAACTGCGGCGGAAATCCACGCCCGGATCGACGGTCTGGAGACCGGGGGGCCTCGGTTCGCCCCCGAGGCGCCCTCTCCTGCGCCCAGAGGCCAGGCTGCCTACACTGCCGCGTCCGCCCCCGCACCTCGGGCGCGCGCCTCGGCCGGACCCAGGCCGCCGCCGCCGCCGCCGGCGGCCCTTCCAGGAGCCACCCACCCGCAGTACCAGCAGTATCACCACCTAGGCGCCCAACCGGCAGCCCTTCCGTCGCCGGCCTACCAGGAGGAGCCGGCGCCACACACCCCGGCTTCCGCGGCCAACGCCATCCGGGAGATCTTGGCCTCCGCCGAGGCACGGCACTCGGTCAGGCGACAAGGTATCCCAGTCGATTACGTGTTCCCGTCCGACCTGGTGCAGAGGGGGCCGGAGAGGAAGTCAGTGAAGAGGGGGGAGGCAACGAAGGACGAGTACAGCCTCGCCCTTCTCACCCTCATCGACCACCCCGACTTCCCCGCCCACTCTGCCCAGGGACTCCACCACCACCACCTCACCGTGCTCCAGGATAATCTCGTCTACCCGTGGGCGACCGTCCGCCGTTACTCCGAGACGGTGTTCACCCGGATCGCGGACGGACGGCTCCCCCACGGGTGGCATGACCCTGTTGCACTGAACCTCCTGAGGGTCGAGTGCCTTGCCATGCCCGCCCCCCAAGCAGCCAGCACCACAGCCCGCCCACTTCAGCCCCCCGGCCCCAGCCCCGCGCCCACACCGACAGCCGCATGACATACAGCAAGGATATCCACGGGGCCCCCTGTTACCCTTGGAACCGGGACCCCACATCCTGCACCCAAGCCGGCCCGGGGGAGGTTCACGGCCAAGGGGCCGCCAAACAGCGTCACACATGCGCCTACTGCGCGAATGTGCGAAAAGTGCTTACCATGCACAGCGAGGACGCTTGCCTGGCAAAGCGCGCACGTGACCGCCCGGCGACCCCCGCCTCACCGGATTTTCAGTGAGCCGGCACCTCCCGCCCGGCCCGGAGGCCCCTAACCGGCCCTATCACCTCGACCAAGCCGCCCGCCACCACCTCCATCCCGGAGGCCCTAACCAGCCCAGGATACCGACCCATGCCGCCCAGTGCGCCCCTACCAGCCCCCTGAAACCACTCACCGGAGCACCATCAGCTCCCCCGAGGCGCGGCCTGACCGCCGCCTCGGCGCCGACCTCTCACCCGGGGCTCAACGCCCCGCCCGTAAGGCTCCCACCGCCGCCCAGCAACCACTGCTCACCATCACCCTCGACCCAGAAGTCCACCTCGACCCCGGCGACACCGCCTTTCTCTGCCCCCCCGACGACCACCCTCCCGACCCCCCCGACTCCCCGCCCACCCCCGGCGACCCACCTCCGACCCCGCAGGATTTCGCTGCCCCCCTCGCCCGCCCCCGCCGCACCTCCTCTCCCTCGCCGCCCCCCCACCCCCCCACCCCGCCTACCCTCGACGAGCCCACCGTCGACGTCATCGACCCAGACCTCCAGGCCACCCTCCCCGCCGCCCCCGCCTGCGGCCCCACCCCCTCCCACTACCGCCCCACCATCCTCGCCTCCTGGCCCCACATCTCCGGCGAGGCGTGGGATCGCTACCCCGCTTTTGTCCACACCTACACCGCCCTCCGGGAAGCGGGCCTACCTAATTTTTTGGCCGCCCGCATCCCCCTACCCTCAGGCCTCCACATCCCTGCCTGGCGCTCACGCCTCCAGGGCTACCCCGACCCCGCCGTCCTAGACTTCCTTGAGTTCGGCTTCCCCGCTAACTACACCGCCTCGACCCGCCCCCGCCCTTCTTTCTCCAACCACCGTGAGCCCCCCCGAGTTCCTGAAGCACATCCAGACATTCGTCGACACGGAGCTCGCCCTCGGCGCCCTCATCGGCCCTTTCTCCATCCCCCCCTTCTCCCCCTGGACGCAGGTCTCCCCCATGATGACCCGCCCCAAGTCCGACTCGGAAAAAAAGGCGGGTCATCGTCGACCTCTCCTATCCCCGAGGCGCCAGCGTGAACTCGGGCATCCCCCGACGTGAGTACCTCGGGGAACCCCACGCCTACACCCTCCCCTCCGTCGCCGACGTCGGCCGCCGCCTCGTCGCGGAAGGCACTGGGGCCTACGTCTGGTCGGCGGATATCTCCCGGGCCTACCGCCAGCTCCGTGCCGACCCTCTCTCCTGCCCTCTCTTCGGCATATGCCTTGAGGGTAAAACCTATGTCGACCTCGCCCTTCCATTCGGCTGCCGCTCCTCAGGCGCGGCCTGCGTCCGCGTCACCTCCGCGGTGGCTTGGATCATCCGGCGCGAGGGCTTCCACGCCCTCGTCTACGTCGACGACTTCATCGGGTGCGAGGGCTCCTACCTGAGGGCGTGCCAGGCCTTCGACGCCTTCCTCGCCCTCACCGCAGCCCTCGGCCTCGACGTAGCGCCCGGAAAGTGCCATCCGCCCGCTGTCCGCCTGACCTGGCTCGGGTTCGCACTCGACAGCGAGGCGATGACCATCCGGGTCGCCCCCGGAAAGATCCAGGCCATCGTGGAAGACTGCGAGAACCGCATCGCCCGCCCCACCCTCCGGAAACAGGAGCTCCAGAGTCTGCTCGGCCGCCTCAACCACGTGAGCAGCTGCGTGCTCCCGGGCCGCAAGTTCATGGCTCGCCTCCTCGGGGCGCTGCGCAGCTGCCTCGGGGCCTCCACTCTCACCCTCGCCGACGACGCCCTCCGGGACCTGAGGTGGGGTGGTTCGCCGCCTACGGATAACAAATGGCCTTTGCCTCCTCAGGGCGCCCGAGGGTCGCCGGCTGGTGATCGAGTGCGACTCCTGTCTCACCGGCGGAGGGGCCTTCTCCCCCACGCACTTCTACGCCCGAGGGTATTCCCAGGAGTTCCGGACGCGGTACCCGACCATACATGAGCTCGAGGCGGTCAACCTCGTCGTCGCCCTCCGCGCCCTCCTTCCGGACGACGTCGCGGGGGCGACGGTTACGGTCAACACCGACAACATGGCCTCCGCCGTCGCGCTCGAGTCGGGCCGCGCCCGAGACCCTACCCTCGGGACCTGTGCGCGGGAGCTCTGGCTAATGGCGGCCACCGGCTCCTTCCACCTCCAGATCACCCACAAGCCCGGGGCGGTCCTCCTCCTCGCCGATGCCCTCAGCCGCGCCCACCTACCCGGGCCCTGGGCCGCGACGGCCCGCACCGAGGTGGCCCGCCTCGGGCTTCTACCGGCCGAGGCCAACCATGACGCCTTCCCTTTCTTTCCCGGCTTGTAGGCTTCCCCCCCGCCGAGGTCGCCGCCGTCGCCCGCTTCCGAGTCGCGGCCCTGGAGGAACCGTCGTCGCCAGGCCGAGGAGTACGTCACTTACGCGGTTGCCCGAGGCGCGGACCCCCTCGCGCCCTCGGCCTTCGACGTGGCCGCCTTCACCGCCGCCCTCTACCTCCGCGGCCTCGCTCCCGCCTCCATAAAGAACACCCTCTCCGGGGCCCGGTCCTGGGTCGAGGGCGCCGGGGGACTCACCTCGGGCTTTGACGCCCGCCTCCCGAAGGATGTCTGCCGAGGTGGGGAGCGGTCCTCCACCCACCTGCCGCGGCAGGCCCCCCCCTCTCGCCGCAGCAACTCGCCCTGACCATCAGCCACCTCGAGCGAGCGGGCCCCGCCTCGCTCGTTCCTCGGGCCGCGCTCCTCCTCGGGTACTTCGGGATGCTCCGCCAGTCCAACCTGCTGGCCCCGAGCCCCGAGGGGTGGGGCAATGTCCAGCAATGTCACCACACCAGCTTTCGAAGCAGCCACCCTGGGCTGCTGATGGAAGAGCCATTGGTGCTGCTGCAGGAACTGCTGCACCTGCTGCACCTGTGGCTAGCCAGTGAGAGTGCCTGGCTGCCTGGCTGTGGCTGCTACTGCTGGTGCTGTTATGGCTGTGGCTGGTGCTGTTGCTGTGGCTGTGGCTGCTACTGCTTGTGCTGTTGTGGCTGGTGCTGCTGCTGCTGCTGGTGCTGATGCTGCTGCTGCTGCTGCGGGGCCATAGCCATGGCCATCTAGCAGGTCAACATGGCCATGAAAGTTCCCCGAAACTCTGACCACAGGTCACCGGTAGCACCGAGACACACCGTCTTCACCCAGCCCATGAACGACGTCCGTTCATTCATGGGCTCTTTGAAGGTGAGGGCATCCTTATGGCAGACAGCTCAGCAGTAGCAGCCACAAACTTCTCTTGCATGGCCACCATAGCTGCATCATCATCCTCCCTCCTGTGGCGCTTCGACGGGGTAGAGGAGGTGCTGGGCTCATTATCGATGAGGCTGAGTTGTAGGCGGTCGTCAGCTGCGATCTGCTCAGCCTCATCCAGGTCACAACCAGCATGCGCCACTGCCTCTCTCACCTGCAAAGACCAACAAAATTAACTAAATAACTTGGAAATATTATGTTTGTCGCTCTCTCGCATCACTGTGGAAAAAGGGGACATGTAGAAAAAGTGGACAAGGGGAACAAGGGGACATGGGGAAAAAGGAGATACGAGAAAAATACAGTATAACTCTGTTAAACCAAGTGGCCAGTTATACAGTTGAAAAACGCAATAAAATGTAGTTTTACAGATAGAGTTATAAATGTGGCAGTAATATGTAATATTACAGGTGAACTATTAAATCATGCAACAACACTACAGATTTAGTATTAAATATGCCAGTAATACGTAATATTACATATTACATAACGCAATAAAATGTAGTAATACAGATAGAGTATAGCATGGCAGTAATATGTAATATTGTAGATATACTGTAATATAACCCAATAATATGTCTTGCTGATATACTCTAAAACAGGGCAGTAAAATGAAACATGGCTGGTGGTATTGCGAGGCGACTCAGACAATTTTGTTTGGATTAACCGATAGTTTGGATTAACCGACTTTGGTTTAACCAACTTTTGGGATAAATGGTAGTATTTTGCGGGGCCGCAGAAAAAAGTTTGGGTTTGAAAGATTAGTTACACTTTTCACCGGACCCTGCCAGTAGTGGACCAGTGCCCACAGGAAGCCAAATCGGGTCATGATCCACTGCTCCCTGTCGGTGAAGACCCGGGCTGTGCCCCCCCGAGCACTGACACACCATTTTGGTGTTCCAGTCCCGGAGGTCCACATACCAGGTCTTCAAGTCAGCCACTGAAAAATACAACAAAGCTAAATGGGGCACAATATACAGATATCAGATACAAATAAAATATTATTAATATAAGAAAAATATTTAAAATATTGTAGGAATATGCTATAGATCTGATGTATTGTAGTGAGCCATCACTTAATGGACAGACATTGAACTGTAGAAGTACAGCTATAGGCTATAGCCAACACATGGTACATGGTGCTTATAATTTGAATAAGTCTAACCTTAAGAGGGCGCAACATGATAAAGCTAACAACCTACTTACTCAAACTACTTCATGTAGTCAAAAACACACCCAAGGTATTAATTAACCTTTTAAGCATAACCCTACAAGCTAACCATGCTCTATCAACAGAATAAACAAACCATTCTACTAACACTCCATCTCAAAATGCTATCTCCAACAACATGATAATTATGCAATTCACAACACAGTAGGCATACAAACTGGTGAAGGGAAACTATGCACCTAACCACTCCGTTATGTAAAGGTATAATCAATACACATGTATGTATCTAAGTATGTATGTATACAACATATAACTACTATTTTATATGTGAATTGTCAATCTATACCATATGTAATTCAGTAATTAACAATCAATGACACAAACGATACAGTGAGTAAGAATAATATTAATATTACAAATAATATTAATATTAAAACAAATATTGCTAATAATATTATTATTAAACAAACCAAAAATATTATACATATATATATATATATTTAGCGTCATAGCCCAGCATCTCTGTCTTCTCAGTCCACAGATGATCTTTCTTGGGCTTCATCTTGAACTCCCTGCTCTTGGAGTTCCAGAGGAGTTCATTTTCCACAACCCACTCCAACACATCCCCCTCATGCTGTTCATTCCGCAGTCGGCAGCTTTTCTTAGCCTGTGGGTGAACATCCTCAGGCTCTGGCTCAGCCACTGCCACTGCCACTGACACTGCTGCTGCTTCGGCTACTTCTCGGGGCAGCTCAATCCTGCCCGGCGGGGGAGGAGGATGAAGAGCAGCAAGCTCTATCTCGCTCCACATGGAAGAGCTTGGCGACAGCAATGGCGTCTTCTGGCCCTTCTTCCTCTCCTTGGCGGTTTGCTTGTTCCGAACCATGCTGAACGAAGTACGACGGCAGAAAGGGTGGAGTTGTTGTGATTTTGGCAAACACGGAAGACGTTATGTGTGTCGGCATTCAGTCCGGCGCCTTTTTATGTGTATTCGGCGCGTCCATCACGTGATGTCAACAGTCCTGTATGTGTCCGGTACATGTTCGTTTGGTCGGTTTGTTATTAGGTTTTCATCCGTCAGTTTACCGCAGGTTGTCCGGTAATGCATTTGTTATATACGTTGTCACCCGTTGTTATCTGCTTATCATTCGTTGGCTATCCATTCATGTAAGTTTCATGTCCGTTTAATGTTCGTTCGTCTGGCGGCCTTTGACCCGATATCACAACATTTTGATACATTTTGATACTGATCCCCCCGAACACCACTGGACTAGAAAATTCTTTGTCTGGTTCTGTCCGTTGCTCAATACGCAATAGTGTGACAGGCACTTAAGTTAGATATGTAGGATCGAATATAGATAATTGTCTTGGTTTTGAATTTTTTACATTTTGATCAGACTATGCCGCTTTACGTAAATTAGGGTTTATTATGTTCCCTTATATCGATGACTGATTTAATGTTGTCCTTGTAAATTGGCGATTCAAGCTCTAAAGTTAGAATTAATTAAAGACAGGTTTCACAATTAATGAAGATAAATCGGTTCTCAGATGAATGCAAGAAATACAATTCTTGGGATTCAGTTAGGATGCAAGTCTCACTTACACAAGAAAGAAATTACAAAATTCAGACACATGTGTAAAATATTCCGATAAAATGCATTGGTGAGGGAATGCAAATGGTCTATTGGTGTAAAAGGTATAGTGGGCCTGGTGCAGGAATATGTTTATATAGTTGCTGGTGATACTTTACTCATGGTCAATAGTCATTGTGTGTTAGTTAGATAGTGTGTAAGGGGCACTTGGAACTCTACCCACTCCCCATCCCCCTCTGTTAGTCACGGATCACCACACACTCAGTTCAGGGCAGGTGGTGGCCAAGCAGCCACACCGCATGGTGGTGGTGGGCAGAGCACTGTAGCCATGGGAGCCCAGGAATGCTTGATGTTCATTGGTGGAGCTTTAGATGCTTGGTTCTCATTGGAGAATAAGGTCAGGTGGTGTGCCATACCAGATCCATGTACCACTATAAATAATAAACTTGAGGGCTTGGCTCTCTCTCTACTTTCACTTGTTATACTCTTCCTTTCTCTCTTTGCCTGTATTAATTTCACTATAGCCTGCCTACACAAATCACAGATTCTAGCCGTGGACTTTACACATGGCTTCCAAAGTATTGCACAAAATGAAGAAAATATAAATTAGAGATGTGGCTGCATTAAATGCCATTATGGTGGCGTAAAAGCAAGGACTCAACCATGCTCAGTCACACATAAAATCATTAGAAATAGAAAATAATTACAGCTCTGGTGAAGGTCAAAGGGAATTATGAAAAGAATATGAGGACTTCTTACTTCGGTCTGGAGGATATAATTTGGTGGATCCTCAATATTAAAGGGACTCCACGAGATATTAGAATTAATGAACTAGGCATGTGTATTTCCACAGATGCTTCTTTAGAAGGTTGGAGTGCAGAAGGAGAATTTGATAACACATAAGGCAGATGGTTGCCTCAAGAAGCGAATGGACACATCAATGTGCTGGAACTCAAAGCAATTTACTTAGGACTTTGTAGCCTAGTTAACAAGAGGAATTCAACCATAACAATTCGAACAGATAATTGTACTGCTTTGGCTTATGTAAGGAAAGTCGGGGGGGGGGACTAGATCTCAAAGATGTAATGAAATTACTAAGCAAATCTGGAATTGGGCAGAAGCTAGGATTTGTTTGTTTAACAACCCCCCATCACAAAAAGTAGGTATCGGCTATTGGGGGGGGGGGGGGGGGGCTAGGAATAATGGACTAGAGATTGAATACATTGCTACTATGCTAGTGGAAACAACGTGGTGGCAGATAGAAAAAAAACAGTAATTTCGATGACCATTTGGAGTGGAGCCTTTCCAATTATTTAGTTAGGCATCTATGTGAGACCTCAGACATTAACCTTTTCGCTTCCAGGAATAACCATAAATTAGACAAATATGTCTTGGTTACCAGAACCAAATTCGTGGAGATCCATTTACATTTAAATGGACTAACTACTTCTTCTATGTATTTCTACTGGTCAACATGGTGGGCAGAGTGGCAAGGAAACCACCAGGATAAGGCCAGTGCTAATCTGGTAGCCCCTCTATGGGAAACTCAGCTGTGGTTAGCAGCAGTTAGAGCCTGAGCCAGACAGTCCTTGACTTTTGACAGAGCACCACATAAGTTGTGGCACAATGGACCACTACCACCAAAGGGAAATGTCCATTTAACCGCCTTGGTGTCTTTCCTGTCTTGAGGGAAATTACTATGATCATTATCAGGTAAAAGTTAATTATTGTTCATACTTTGTTGCAGACCAGGACCAACTTAGCCTTCGCAATTGGATAAGAAGAAAATGTCACATGGATAATGTTAATTCTTGTACTTTTTACTCGCAACAGGTGCCGCAGGTGCTACACACAAACGTTATACCAGGCTTTTGTTGGGGTTGTACAGGAGATGAACACTCCTCCAAATTAAAAAAACGAACTCACTTTTAACGTAGTAGAACAGGCATACCCAGCATAACCAAGTTATGAATACATTTGGGGGACGGGAGGTTAGGCTAAACATTATTAATTAAAAATTTCATGTCAAATCAGGACACAAAGAGAATAATGGGAATTACAGGCTAAGCAGGTGTAATTTTTCTTCCTGGAAGCAGGATAAGAGAACTATTAGAAATGTTAAGGGTACATTACGGTTAGGCCTACTGGCAAAGCTCACATAATATTAGGGATTCAAAAACCTGTAACCTAATAATTAGGATTTACTAAGAAAAGTGTTACTGAGTAATGGCAGCTAGCAGGCAAAAAAATTAGGTTTTCTTTCCGTGCCTAGGCGTAAGAAATCATCATGTTAGGCTGCTACATAATGAATTCATACAGTTGATTAATTATTATTGAATGGAATTGAAAAACCAAGACCGAAATTATGTGTACGTAAACCATCTCAATGGGCTATAAATAGCCAAGACGGTGAGAATGAGGTAGAATAGATTAATTATGCGAGACCTACCTCCGGTAGGTTAGTTAAAGATTGATCAGACGGAAGTGTTATATCTCACTGCCCCACAAATTGCCGAGACCTCGAACTCGGTAAAACATCAAATATGCTTCAACCATTCCCGGGTAGGTCTTGCATAATTATTCTATATATAAACTGGGCGAAGAATTTGTTATTACCATTATTATGTGATTATATTGTTGACCAATCCTTGTCGTCCATGTCGCAGCTGTGAAAGTACGACGTCTGAACACTTTGACTTCTGGATACTGAATGGTTTATTCACGTCCAGGGCCCTAGACCGCCGGCATCCTTTCAACTCTGACGTCATCTCATTTACATATTCCGTTGTTCTCCACACGTGCCTGGATGTCTTTTATGCATACATTACAGCAGCTGTGGGACTGTGCAGACCCCAGCGGCGTTCAACAACTTGGACATTAGTTTGAATCGTCACTTGCTAGTTATTGCAGTGCTGCCGACACGGCGTAGAGAAACCACCAATCAATCAATCAAACAATCAGGTTACTGCAGTTATTGCCCATGAGTAAATAAATTTGACCAACACAATCGACCTGTTCCTATTGTTATTTGTAGACAAGATTTAAATATATATATGTTAGATATAGTCGGGGTTATATGTCCTATGAGCATCTATGGTCATCAGGACGGCGCGTGTGCGTGTATATTACACACACAATATATATATAGTACATAATTTATATAAATATATAGTGGTTGTACATACAGTGGTTGTGTGCACATACACGGTTCAGGCGCCGGGTGGTGTGGTTCAAAGGCACTTCCCACCACTTATAAAGAAGGTGAACTCACTTGCCACGTCAATTTGAACTACACGCGGGAAATCCTGTGTAACCTAATTTGCCAGCGCCACCGCCGGCGTACGCGAACAGTCCATGCAAGCAGGAAGAGTGGGCGGCAGGCAGAGTGGGCAGCAGCCAGAGTGGGCGGCACACAGAGTAGATGGCATACAGAGTGGGTGACAGGCAGAGTGGGTGACAGACAGAGTGGGCCGCAGGCAGAATGGGTGACATACAGAGTGGGCGGCAGGCAGAGTGGGGGGCAGGCAGAGTGGGCAGCAGGTAGCGTGGGTATCAAGCAGAGTGGGTGGCATCCATAGTGGGCGGCAGGCAGAGTGGGTAGCAGACAAAGTAGGCAGCAGTCAGAGTTGGTGGCAGACGGAGTGGGCGTCAAGCAGAGTGGATGTCAGGCAGAGTGGGCAGCAGGCAGTGAGGTCCAGTGTCAGTGAGTGCCAGTGGGTGTCCGAAGGTCTCAATAGGTGTCTGGCCTTATTGCTGTCCGTGGTTGTAATGTTAGTATGCATCTAGTACTAGTTAATACGTATCAGTAGGTGTTAGTAGGTATCAGTGGGTGTAATTGTCAGTGGGTGACTACGGGTGTCAGTAGGTATCATTGGTTATCAGGAGGTGCCAGTGGTGTTCGAAGCTGTCAGTGTGTGTTATTAGGTGTTCATGTGTATCAGTAAGTGTCCTTAGGTGTAAGTGGCTGTTCGTGTGAGTCAGTGTGTGTATGTTGGTGTGAGTAGAAGTCACTGGGTGTCAGTAGGTGTCCATTGGTTTCAGTAGATGTCCATGGATGTCAGTATGTATCAGTGATGTATCAGTGGGTCTCAGTATGTGAGAATGAGTGTCAGTATGCGTCAGCATGTATCAGTGGCTGTCAGTATGTGAGAATGGATGTCAGTGTACGTCAGTATGTATCAGTGGGTGTCAGTATGTGAGAATGGGTGTCAGTATGTATCAGTAGGTGTCAGTGGGTGTCAGTATGTGAGAACGTGTGTCAGTATGTGTCAGTATGCATCAGTATGTAGCAATAGGTGTCAGTGGGTGTCAGTGTGTGAGAACGTGTGTCAGTATGCATCAGTAGGTGTCAGTGGGTGTCAGTGTGTGAGAACGTGTGTCAGTATGTGTCAGTGTGCACCAGTTTGTATTAGTGGGTGTCAACGGGTGTCCATGGAAGTCAGTGTGCGTCAGTATATGTCAGTGGGTGTCAGTGGATGTCAATGGGTGTCAATGGGTGTCAGTGTCAATAGGGGGTGTGGGTATCAGTGAGTTACTGACGCCCGCCCGATGAGGTCCCTTCAGTGCACACATGTTGGTACAACACCACGGTGAGTTATTGATGAGCCAGTGCCAGGAATCGTGCTAACTGGAAGTGTCAGCTGCAGCTATGTTGTGGTAAGAGAAGCTCTTCATCTACATCCACAGCCACACTTCAACTTTCTCCCTGCCACACTCCACCGGCCTGTCAACCCCAGTCCCACCTGATAACCGCAGTGCAACTACCTGACTGCGACAGGCCCTGCTACAAGATGGCTGATGATGAGTCCCTTATACAGCATGCCCAGTCCCTGTTACGAGGTACCGACTCCATGCTACAAGAAGCTGAATCCATGCTATGCAAAACGGAGTCACTTATACAAGGTGGTCCCTGCAACAGTATGCCAAGTCCCTGCTACAAGATGTCGAGTCCCTTATACAAGGCAGTGAGTCCCTGCTACAAGATGTCCATGCTACAAAAAGTTGACTCCCTTAAGTTATACAAAGTGTCAAGTCCTTGCTACAAAATGCAGAATCCCTGCTACAAAATGTTGAGTCCATGCTACAAAAAGTTGAGTCCCTTAAGTTATGGGTTGTTTCATGGTAAAGGGGCCAATGTATTTTGTAGTATGTAATGATAAAAAAACTAAATAATATTGAAATTGTAGAGCAGTTATTTTCTTTATAGAACTGTTATTCTTACACTTTGGAGGGATAGCTATGACAAAATGATGGCCTAATGTGACATAGTACAAAAATGCCAACATGTTCATTGCCAAAATATGGTGTTTCAAGGGTATGAATATGTTAGATGGAGAATGTACACTTTTCTACAGCCTACCAGACCTTTATTTTGCATAGAATATTACTTGTTAGTCAATGAAATGATAAAAGGAGACTCTCACTTGAAATAAATGTTTATTCTGCATGCATATATATATTTCCTTATGTAATATTCCATGGTGATTAGTCAGGAAATATGTTATTCTGGGAATACTAGAGTTTCAGTAAAAAAAGCAATTGCTATTGTTGCATGTGTAAGGCTATTTTCTAAAATATTGAAATTGAAATCCCATACTATTTTTGGTGTCCCCTTCTATTGTGTGATGAGGGGTATGTGCAGCTACTGTATTCGTGATGTAGGTATGTGATGGTACTGTATTTGTGATATAGGTATGTGGTGGTACTGTATTTGTGTATAGAGAAATTTGATGGCACTGTGTTTGTGTTGAGGAGTATTTGATGGCACTGTGTTTGTGTTGAGGGATATGTGATGGTACTGTGTTTGTATTGAGGGGTAAGTGATGGTAATGTGTTTGTGTTGTGGGCCATGTTGTGGTACTGTGTTTGTGATGAGGAGTATGTGAAGCTACTGTATTTGTGATGTAGGTATGTGATGGTACTGTATTTGTGATGTAGGTATGTGATGGTATTGTGTTTGTGTTGAGGTGTGTGGTGTGTGCGGTCAGGGCAGTGCATGTGGTGTGAGGTGTGTGTGGTGTGTGGTGTGTGTGGTGTGTCCTGATGGTGGTGAGGGTGGTTTGTGGTGTGTGTGTGGTGAGGGGGTGAGGGTGGTGTGTAGTGTGTTGTGTGTGTGGTGAGGGTGGTGTGTGTGGTGCGTGTGGTGAGGGTGGTGTGTGTTCTGAGGGTGGTGTGTGTGGTGAGGGTGGTGTGTATGATCTGTGCAGTGTATGGTGTGTGTGGTGAGGGTGGTGTGTGTGGTGTGTGTGGTGCATCTCTGGTGAAGGTGGTGTTTGTGGTGCATGTGTGTGGTGTCTGGTGAGGGCGGTGTGTGTGGTGTGTGTGGTGTGGTGCATGTGTGTGCTGTGTGGGTCTGTGGTGTGTGGGTCTGTGGTGTGTGGGTCTGTGGGTATGTGGTCTGTGTAGTGTGTGGTGTGTGCAGTGAGGGTGGTGTGTAGTGTGTGGTGTGTGTGGTGCACTCGTGTTCTGTGTGGTGTGTGTTGCATGCATGTTCTGTGTGGTGTGTGGTGAGGGTGGTGTGTGGGGAGGGTGGTGTGTGGTGCACACATGTTCTGTGTGGTGTGTGTGGTGTGTGTGGTGCACACATGTTCTGTGTGGTGTGTGGTGAGGGTGGTGTGTGGGGAGGGTGGTGTGTGGTGCACACATGTTCTGTGTGGTGTGTGTGGTGTGTGTGGTGCACACATGTTCTGTGTGGTGTGTGTGGTGTGTGGTCTGCATTGTGTGTGTGGTGCACGCATGTTCTGTGTGGTTTGTGGTGAGGGTGGTGTGTGTAGTGGGTGTGGTGCACACAGGTGCTATGTGGGTCTTCTGATCAACGTGGTGCTGGGCAGATCGCACAAAGGAGTGTTTCCCGTCAGTTAATGGCGCCTTTTCTCGCGCTGACCTGGAGTCGACAGCGCCCCCAGGCGGGCTCGGCTGTAGCTGACTGCTCCTCTGAACGCGCTTCACAGCCGAGCTACACAGGTTCTCTCCGGAGGGTGGTGCACGGGCGGGATGCATGAGGGAGGGCCAATCAGCCTCCAAATCCAGGGCCATCTTTTTTGTTTCTGCAGAGTGAGCGGCTCGTGGCGCCTCATCCATTATGGGGCGATCCCCGTGAAGGGCCTGCGGCAGCGCCAGCCTTTCCACCCGTGGTCTCCATCAGTCCAGGTACCTGATACCACACATCTACACGGGTGCTTATGTTCCCCCTACCACGTCTATCGACACGTCTATGTGGGTGCTTATGTACCCCATACCATGTATATCAATGTAAAATATTCCGATTTACGGCATCAGGGGGAATGCAAATGTTCTATTACTGATCAGGTGTACGTGACCAAGCGCATTGTATATATATGTACGTGCTGGTGGTGCCTGAGTGGGATGTAAATAGACATAGTGGTGCTGGCAGGGCTGGGTGTAACCGTACTCAGGGCCTACCCCCTCCCCCTCTGCTGGGTAGGATCACCATACTCAGGGTCCAGGTTGGTGGTGGCCAGGGGGGGGCCACACAGCTTGGTGGTGGTGGGCATACCACTGGTAGCCATGGGGGACCAGGAATGCTGGATCCATATTGGTTGGGCCAAGAATGCTTGTTTCTCAAGGGGTGGGGTGATACTCTATAATGAACCCATGTAACCATATACATAATAAACCAGAGGGCTTGACTCTCTCTTCCTTTACACTTTATATTCTTCCTTTCTCTTTGTCTGTATTGATTTCACTATAGCCTGCCTTCACAACCACAGATTCGAGTCCTAGTCTTTACATCAAGATGTCTATGTGGGTGCTTATGTACTCCATACCATGTCTGTCAACATGTCTATACGGGTGCTTATGTACCCCATGCAACGTCTATCAACATGTCTATATGGGTGCTTATGTACCCCATGCAACGTCTATCAACATGTCTATATGGGTGCTTATGTACCCCATGCAACGTCTATCAACATGTCTATATGGGTGCTTATGTACCCCATGCCAAGTGCATCAACACATATATATGGGAGTTTATATATCCTATACCACATGTCTATATTGGTGCTTGTGTATCCCATACGACATGTGTTAACATGTCTATATGGGTGCTTATATACCTTATGCTACATGTCTATATGATTATGAGTGTTTATACACCGCACATCACATGTATCAACATGTCTATATAGGTGCTTATTTAGCCCATAACACATGTATCAACATGTCTATATGGTTACTTATTTACCCCATACCATGTCTATCAACATGTCAATATAGGTGCTTATTTACCCCATAACATATATGGGTGCTTATATACATTATGCCACATGTCTATATGAGTGTTTATATACCCCATATCACATGTATCAATCTGTTTATATGGGTGCTTATTTACCCCATACCACATGTATCACCATGTCTATATGGGTGCATATATACCTCATACCATGTGTATTGTAATGGCCCACGGCCCTCCGACTCTCTCTCTCATGCAGTCACACGGAAGAACACCAAGATTCAATTCAGTGTACGCTTCACCCTTGGTTTATTGAACCATCTGCTCTCCGCGGCGTCAGTAGTTGTCTGACCCGCCCCCTGACTCGCCAGATCCCACATCGACTCTATAGGTGTATGTGGGGGGGGGGGGGGGGGGGGGGGGGTCAGCCACACGCAGTAGAGGTCAGCCCAGTTGGGGTCTGACCGGTGGCTACCCGTGCCGCCACCTAGCGCAGTGTAATGGTACTGCGTTGGTGGCGTCGTAGTCTCCGCTGCTACCGCGTGATAGTAGAGCTCATGTTCAGACTACTACAGTATCAACATGTCTATATGGTTACTTATGTACCCCAAACCATGTCTATCAACGTGTCTATGCTAGTGCTTATTTACCCCATACCACATATGGGTTCTTATGTACCTCATGGCACATGCATTAACACGTATATATTGGTACTTAATGGCCCTGTTACATTACCACGCTTCTCACCGGTGTGTCGCCATAGCGCAAAATAATTTGTACACGTCGAGACACGTCCAACTTTTCGGCGGTTTGGGAAAAAGTTCGACGTCAGCGCAGCGTGTTAGTAGCACGCGGCCAACATTGTGGTAACGTATATCGGCGCGTGAGAAAAAAAAGAAGAAGTTTGGCGCACTGTCCTGATATGACCTAATTGATTGATTGATTGGTGGTTGCTTTACGCCATGTCGGCAGCATAGGCCATATTCACGGCGAGAAATGTTTGTTTTTTGTAAAGGCAGACAATCAATTATATGCCAATAGACACTCATTAAATTAGAAAGCTCACAATCATATATTTGTGGTCAAGGGAAATAAATTCCCATAGAAAAAGAAAATTTTGATTAATAATTGATAGAATCTATTTAGTAAACTATATGAGGTGGTACAGTCCAGCTGCCCTCAAAAAGGCTAAAATGTTTTCCTGTTTTACCTAATATGACCTAATCTCTCTGTCTCTCCCTGTCTCTCTCTGTCTCTCTGTCTGTCTCTCTCTCTGTCTGTCTCTCTCTGTCTGTCTCTCTGTCTGTCTCTCTCTGTCTGTCCCTCTCTCTGTCTCTCTGTCTGTCTGTCTCTCTCTGTCTGTCTCTATCTGTCTCTATCTGTCTCTCTCTGTCTCTGTCTGTCTCTCTCTGCGTCTCTCTCTGTGTCTCTCTCTGTCTCTCTGTCGCTCTGTCTTACCTAATATGACCTAATCTCTCTGTCTCTCTCTGTCTCTCTCTGTCTGTCTCTCTGTCTTTCTGTCTCTCTGTCTATGTCTCTCTCTGTCTCTCTATGTCTCTGCCTGTCTCTGTCTCTCTCTGTCTCTCTCTCTCTGACTCTCTCTCTCTGTCTTTCTGTTTCTCTGTCTCTCTCTCTGTCTTTCTGTCTTTCTGTCTCTCTGTCTTTCGGTCTCTCTGTCTTTCTGTATTTCTGTCTTTCTTTCTCTCTGTCTCTCTGTCTGTCTCTGTCTTTCTGTTTCTCTCTCTGTTTCTCTCTTTCTCTGTCTCTCTGTCTGTATCTCTGCCTGTGTCTCTTTCTGTGTCTCTCTCTGTGTGTCTCTCTGTCTCTCTCTGTGTTTCTATGTCTCTCTCTATGTCTCTGTGTCTCTGTCTCTCTCTGTCTGTGTCTCTGTATCTCTGTCTCTGTGCCTCTGTCTCTGTGTCTGTGTCTCTCTGTCTCTCTGTCTCTCTCCAGCTCTCTCCATCTCTCTCTGTCTCTCTCTGTCTTTATGTGTCTCTCTCTGTGTCTCTCTCTGTGTCTCTCTCTGTGTCTCTGTCTCTCTCTGTCTCTCTCTCTGTCTCTCTATCTCTCTCTGGCGCGCGACGTGTGCTTGGCGTTCGCACAACGTTATTCCAGCGTGTCCAGCGGATCTCGACGTGCGCCTAACGTCCCAGCAACGGTCGCACCCACACGTTGGCGCGCGTCGAAAGTTTTGTGCAAGCACAAAACATTCGACACACGCCGATGCGCGCCGGCGTTCCTCGCCAACCGTCGCTGTCACTCAAAGTCTACCGACGGGTACCGACGCGCGCCTAACGCGTGCGTAACGCTTCCCGACGTGTCCCGACGTTTCGCCTAAAATTGCGACACGTCGCTACACGTCGACACGCATTGGAGAGAAACGTCGCAATGTGACAGGGCTATAAGCATTCAATCAATCAATCAATAGTTCCGTCCTCTAGTCGAGGGTTGGATGCAATGGTTCTCCATTTGTCCCGATGGTGTGCTGTTCTGATAGACTGTGAATAATTCAAGCCTGTCCACTGTGAAATATTTGTAAACCCTGATGTTCTTGGTCTCCCTCTCCCTCTGCTGCCATTCACCTTCCCTTCCAACAATGTACAGTATATTGAACTCTGACGAATGATGTGGCCAAAATAAATATGTTTCTTTGTCTGTATAGTGGCAAACAAGCTTTTCTTATTTTTAATTTTTCTGGGAACTTCTTTGTTGGTGATCTTCTTTGTCCATGATATTTTCATCATCCTTCGATAAGTCCACATCTCAAATGCTGCTAAACGTTTGTACATTTTCTTAGAGATTGTCCATGTCTCAGCCCCATACATTAGAGTAGACCACACATAACACTGAAGAATACGCTTCCTTGTTTGTATTAATATCTTACTTGATGTTAACACTCTATACATTTTGGAGAATGTTGTTCGGGCTATTGTTATCCTTCTTTTAATTTCTTCCTCACATCTCCCATCGTTTGTAATCTTTTGTCCGAGATATATGAATTCGGATACTTGTTCTATGTTTGTGCCATCTATGGTTACATTGATATAAGCGTCATACACCCCATATCACATGTATCAACACGTCTATATGTGTGATTATATACCCATACCAAATGTATCAACACGTCTATATGTGCAATTATATACCCATACCACGTGTATCAACATGTCTATATGTGTGATTATATACCCATACTACATGTATCAACAGGTCTATATGTGTGATTATATACCCATACCACATGTATCAATATGTCTATATGTGTGATTATATACCCATACCACATGTATCAACATGTCTATATGTGTGATTATATACCCATACCACATGTATCAACATGTCTATATGTGTGATTATATACCCATACCACATGTATCAACATGTCTATATGTGTGATTATATACCCATACCACATGTATCAACACGTCTATATGTGTGATTATATACCCATACCACATGTATCAACATGTCTATTTGTGTGATTATATACCCATACCACATGTATCAACATGTCTATATATATATATATATATATATATATATATTTATTTTTTATTTTTTTGTGTATGCTGTGTTTATACTGCCCATAGGATCTAAGCTCGAGTGCTCGGGCTTGTTTTCAATACTGGCCAGTTGTAGTAATGGTTTAATCTTATCACAGAGTAGGAGGTGAAAATATGTTTTTGTTTCTCACACAGTAGCAGGTACATGGTGATTATTTAGTATCAGGTGTTTTCTGATCACCCTTGTAGTGGATGTGAATAGTACATGAAGTATATTAGTTTTTTTGTTTTTTTTGTTTTTGTTTTACTACTAATTATGAAATAGCCTACTCTTCATTTATAGGCTTGTACATAGTTTGTAGCTGGTCGTTATCTACTGAGGGTGGTCCAGATTACCCCCTTGAGTCAGCCCATATGTGTCATTATATACCCATAACACACGTATCAACATGTATATATGTGTAATTATATGTATTCCCATACCACGTGTATCAACACGTCTATATATGTGAATATATACCCACACCTTGTGTATATCCCACAATAAAAACACCTTTAAAGTCACCTCATCATGTATACACCATTTCTAGGTCTATACAGCGACTCACCACACCTGCCCCGCCCGTGGCCGCCTTGTCACCAAACAGCTGCTTCCCTTCTGCACTTCCGGAGGCGACGCGATTAACAAGCACCTCCAGCCTCATCTCCGGATCCACAAGACACTCCAGCCTCGTTCTCGTTCCACAAGATACGCTCTAGTCTCCTTCTCGGATCCACAAGACACTCCATCCTCATTCTCATTCCACAAGGCACACTCCACCCTTGTTCTGGCATCCATAAGACACTCCAGCATCGTTCTCGGTCCACAAGACACACCCCTGCCTCGTTCTAGGATCCACAAGACACGGCAGCCTCATTCTCGTTCCACAAGGCACACTCCAGCCTCGTTCTTGATTCCATTAGACACTCCAGCCTCGTTCTCGTTCCACAAGACACACTCCAGCCTCGTTCTCGGATCCACAAGACACTCCAGTCTTGTTTTCGTTCCACAAAATACACTCCAGCCTCGTTATTGGATCCACAAGATGCTCCAGCCTCATTCTCGGTCCACAAGATATGCTCTAGCCTCGTTCTCATTCCACAAGACATTCCAGCTTCGTTCTCGTTCCACAAGACACACTCCAGCCTCATTCTCGGATCCACTAAACACACTCCAGCCTCGTTCTTGGATCCACTAGACACACTCCATCCTCGTTCTTGGATCCACAAGACACACTCCAGCCTCGTTCTCGTTCCACAAGGCACACTCCAGCCTCATTCTTGGATACAGAAGACACACTCCAGCATCGTTCACTTTCCACAAGACATGCTCCAGCCTCATTCTTGTCCCAAAAGGCACACTCCAGCCTCATTCTCATTCCACAAGACACTCCAGCCTCGTTCTCGGATCCACAAGACATTCCAGCCTCATTCTCGTTCCAGAAGATATGCTCCAGCCTCGTTCTCGGATCCACAAGACACTCCAGCCTCATTCTCGTTCCAGAAGATATGCTCCAGCCTCGTTCTTGGATCCACAAGACACTCCAGCCTCGTGCTCATTCCACGAGATATCCTCCATCCTCGTTCTTGTTCCACAAGACATTTCAGCCTCATTCTCGTTCCACAAGACACACTCCAGCCTCATTCTCGGATCCAGAAGACACTCCAGCCTCATTCTCATTCCACAATATATGCTTCAGTCTGGTTCTTGGATCCACAAGACACTCCAGCCTCATTCTCGGTCCACAAGATATGCTCTAGCCTTGTTCTCATTCCACAAGACATTCCAGCTTCGTTCTCGTTCCACAAGACACACTCCAGCCTCGTTCTTGGATCCACTAGACACACTCCAGCCTCGTTCTTGGATCCACTAGACCCACTCCAGCCGCATTCTTGGATCCACTGGACAGACTCCAGCCTCGTTCTTGGATCCACTAGGCACACTCCAGCCTCATTCTTGGATCCACTAGACACACTCCAGCCTCATTCTTGGATCCATTAGACACACTCCAGCCTCATTCTTGGATCCACTAGGCTCACTTCAGCCTCGTTCTTGGATCTACTAGACACACTCCAGCATCGTTCTTGAATCCACTAGACACACTCCAGCCTCGTTCTTGGATCCACTAGACACACTCCAGCCTCATTCTTGGATCCATTAGACACACTCCAGCCTCGTTCTTGGATCCACTAGACACACTCCAGCCTCGTTCTTGGATCCATTAGACACACTCCAGCCTCGTTCTCAGTTTCCATTGAACGTCAATATTGAATATTGTCAGCAGGAAACCCTGTAGACTTCCGGTGCGGAAAGCAACAAGTGAATTGTTTGGGAATGAGTAATATCCTGCAGAGTCGAGAACGAGGCTGCGGGGGGGGGGGGGGGGAGAATTTGCCTCACCCCTCGTTCTGGTGATATGCTGAAAGGCCGGTGGTATAAGCTGGTGCAGTGTTCCGGTGACGAACATCCAACATGGCAAGTTAATGCATCCCACCCCGCCAGCAAAACGATCATTTTATTTATTATTTTTTTGTTCAAATTTTGTATTCCAGTTGAATAACATCTTTTTTCAGCACCGAGGCACTGGTCTTCCGGCCTTAACAATTATATTGCATATGAACTATTTAAGGATGAGATGATGCTATGGTATGAACAATATAGACATTACTAGGTTAAAATGAGGCATTACAAATATAGTGGGGATCTTATTTTGCACATGTAGACTGGAGAATAGCCATTTACCTTTAGACTATATCAGTGATTTGATGATGATACCTGTGATCAGACATTAATATAATGGGCATGACTTGCTGATACAGGTAGTCATGGATTTTGGATTATGCAAATAATGGTTGCACGACTCATTTAAATTGTATTGGGTCTACTTTAGCTTTGTGAGTAGTATATGTTTTATTGGTTTAGTCAGGTGTTATAGGCTGGTGGGTATACTTTGGTAGTTATTTTTTTTACCCTTTTTGCCAGGGGGGATTTCAGAGAGGGAGAGGGAAGGCAGTGGTTTGGGACTATGTATTTATTTCGGTTCTCAACATTTGTGGTCTATACAGGTAGGTTTATTAATGTATGTCTATGTTGGGTACTCAACCTTTAATCTAGATTTAAATTGCAGGTAGGTTGTTTTGGCAGAGAGTTTGTTCCAGAGTTGGCTTCCCTGATAAATAGGTGCTCTTTTGAGTTTGTTAGTCCTTGGATAGGGAATTTTCAAGAGGTTGCCATCTGCTGCCCTAGTATTGTGAATACTTGTGTGGGCATATATTGTTTTCTTGGGCTCTATTGTACATGAGTCCTAAGAGATGCCTTTTGTGCCTTGTGTCTAGTTTGTCCATTGCAGCTTTAGCATGTAGTTCTTCTGTGTGTAGATTTTGGCCTTTGTAAACTGTCCTGAGTGCCCTATTTTGTACTGTTTGAAGCTTTGCTTGTTGCTGTTTTGCGAGTAGTTCATATATTAGGTCATTGTGCATGTTGGCCCGAGGCTAACATGGGTAATTTGCTCACGAGGTTGGTGTATTTTTAGCTTTCTTTGTGGACCACTGTCTGAACCTGAATCACTTTTCACTCACTGCTCCTGCTGTGTACTTCGCTTTCTGCCTGCTACCACTACGCGGAAGGTATGCCACCAATACGGAAAAGAACAGGCCGACCTCCGTTGGCACAGAGACACCAACCGAATAGACAAGCACGGTCATCATGTGATCCCGAGAGACAGAGTGATTCTGAGGAGTCTTCCTCCTCTCAAAAGGCACAGCAGCAAAGGACCCCATCGTCCTCTTCTCACACTGAGTCGGAGTCAGATATAATTAAGCGCCTAACAAGGGAGAACAGGAGGCTGAGTTCGGCGCTTCAGTCCAAGACGCCGGTGGGACCGAGGACGCCGGTGGCTTCTGGCTCGTCTTCCTTGCCACGCCCATTTGCCTCTCAGCGCCATTCACACCGGTGTGCCTCCCCTTCTCCGCCCCGGCTGTCCCCCGTGACGCCACTGCATTCTACTCCTAGGCCACGTTGTCCCCGTGTGTCACGGACCCCAGCACCACCCCTTTCCCCATCTCTGCCACCGCCTCCCAGACCGGTTCGAGTGCAGTCGCCAGGTCTCAAGAAGCTGAAAGGTAGGGCTCTGCTCCCTCATCTTTTCATTACACGAGGAGACCGGTTCAGAAAAATTTTGTTCGGGGAGGCAACCTGGGCGGAATATTTCTCGGCCATTAGGCAGTTGGTGGCGCACCCTGATTTTCCTGACGAATGGTGGCCGCCATTGCTTAAGCATGAACTTGTACTTGCTAACATGGCCATAGTCTGGGACTGGCCTACATACCGGAGCGCGTGTTCCAAATGATGGAGGACGGGAGACTAAGGCACGGGTGGTTGGACTATGCTGCTATCTCCGGTATACAGAGGGATGTATGTGCGGAGGCGAATAGGTTGGCAGCTGCTAGGCCAGGTTACTCGTCGATCGAGTCACAACCGGCCGCAACGGTGTCAGTTCCCCCTCAGGCCCAGCCCTCCCAGCCGATTAGCACGCGAGACGAGTATAACAAGGAGCTGGAAGGGAAGGCGTGCTTTAACTGGAACTGGGGCCGCCCGTGTGGGTTTACGGAGTCACATGGTAAGTTGCCAGACCGCATGTCGCATATCTGTGCATTCTGTGCTTATCGATATAGGCGGTCCCACCCCCACAAAGAGCAGGACTGCTTAAAAAAGAGGAAGGCAACAGATAAAAAGACAGCCAAGGCGGGATAACCGCAGCAAGAAGTAAGTCGGAGGGCATTGTCCCCACATGTATCTATCACTTCTTTGAGTGGTCCTGTCATCTTGCCCGATAAATGTCTTGAACCGCTTAGTCTGCCCCAGCTCGCGGTTAGTATAGTGACACCGGCTGTTAGTGACATGGTCCCGACCTCAAAACAACATTCCATGCAACCCGGGTCCTTGTCACCAGCCCAGCTGATCCCCGCTCTACTGTGTCAGTTGCCGGAAGTGCCCCCGAACAGCGGTGCTCGGTAATTACACGTGCATTAACACCTCTACGTGAGGGCCACTCTGAACCCACCCAGTTGGGTCCTGCCCTGGTCAGTTCCGCCAAATCAACAATCACCCTCCTAGTTGACCCCTAGTTGTCCCCCCCCCCCCAACTCCCAGAAACCCACCCTGCACAACCTGATAGTATGTCTCAGCCACCCGTTACTCAGTCCTTGTTGCCTTCTACTGACACAGACTTGTCGTTACCAGATGTAGTATTCGATTGGTTTCATATACCTGTTGTTGATGTACTGTCATTGGCGAACGAGTCATGTACCCGGGTGGTGGTTCCACCACCCTCTCCAATACTGTTTAGTAACACATTGGCTTCATTTTGGCCGTTCTCCCGAAAAGTTGCATGGGGTGATTTCCATAATTATCTCTCGATCTATGATGCGGTGCGGGCGACCGCACTTCCAAATTTCCTAGAAGCAAGATTACACGTGCCCTCAGGTTTAGTGATTCCCATGTGGAGAACGTTACTGTTAGATTTCCCTGCCAACGCATTGGTCGATCATCTAGAGTTTGGGTGGCCTCTAGATTATACAGCTTCTGTATCTCCGGTAGCGACAGCTACTAATCATTCCCCGGCAGCGGAGTTAGATGAGCATATCTGTGGGTTCATACAAAAAGAGTTGAGTTTTGGTGCAATGCTAGGCCCGTTTGTAGAGCCGCCGTTTGAGCCGTGGTTTCAGACGAACCCGATGATGACCCACCCTAAAAATGATTCGAAATCAAGGCGGGTTATCGTCGACTTGAGTTTTCCTCCGGGAAAAGGCGTCAATGCAGGCATAAAGAAAGGATTTTATCTAGGAAAGTCCTTTAACTTTACACTACCCTTGGTAAACATGTTGTCAGATAGGCTTACGCAGCTAGGGCCGAAAGCATGGTTATGGTCGGCTGATCTGGCCAGAGCATATCGCCAGCTGAGAGTCTGCCCACTGTCTGCGCCTCTCCTAGGGGTCCGTCTAAATAACAATTATTTTGTTGATATTGCACCTCCATTCAGGTGCCGCACATCGGCATCAGCCTGTGCGAGGACAGCGAGGGCGATAGTGTGGCTTCTGCGCAGAGAGGGATTTTTCTCGCTCTGTTATTTGGATGATTTCTTGGGGTTGGAGTCTTCCTTTGAGCGTGCTTCAGAAGCGTACAATAGATCACATACACTGGCAGCCCTTCTTGGGTTAGATCTAGCGGTAGAGAAATCTTTCCCACCATGTCAGTCATTGATTTGGCTTGGTTTTAAAATAGACACAGTCGCGGTGACGGTGTCACTACCAGAGCGCAAAGTGGCCGAAATTCTAGATGAATGTGTACTATGGCAGTCTAAGACCAGGGCGACAAGGAAGCAGGTTCAAAGCATAGGCGGGAAAGTAAATCATCTAGCAAAATGTATAAAGCCGGCGTCTAGATTCACAAACAAGATCCTGGCGGCCTTACGAGCAATGCCGCCAAAGGGCTCTTTTCCCTTCGTTACTGACTTACTAAAAGATCTTGAGTGGTTTCAGAAATTTGCGGCTTCCTTTAACTCAATAGTCTTGATCCCGGCTCAGCCGCGTAAGAAGTGGGTAATTGAATGTGATGCAACCTTGAAGGGGGGAGAGGCTTTCTCTTCTACGAATTTCTATGCAGCACAGTTCCCACAAGAGGTCTTGGCACTTCTGACGACGATAGCACATTTTGAAGCATTCAACCTGGTGCAGGCAGTTACCTCTCTCATTCCCCCGCACCCCGAGAATGTGATTGTAGTAATCAACACAGATAACCAGGCCTCACAACAGGTCCTCTCTTCAGGGAGGGGGAGGGACCCGATTCTCTGCGCATGTGCACGACAGCTCTGGCTCCTTGCAGCTAGAAACAATTGCAAGCTCAAGATAAATTATAAACCTGGTGCTGATTTGATACTTGCAGATGCACTTAGTAGATTATTCTCTGATAACGTCCTTAAGGCGAAAGCAGTTATGCTGTGCAAGTCACTTAAACTGAAAGAGATATCAGTTCGCTTTGTAACATCATTGCTAGATTTCGCTCTCTGAATGTATAGTCTCATGTCTTATCCTGGAAGATAGTACGTTGTTTGCCTATATCTTCCAGGATACACGATGAATCATCACCACCATCTGATAAAGATGTACCACGCGGGTCTGGCTCATCGCACATGGCAGAACAAGGGTGCCCACATCAGGCAGTATCTAGAGTTCTCCACTGCCCATGCATTTCCTCCCCTCGAACCTCAGGTCTATGATCTCCTCTCATCCCTCCTCCATCTTGCCTCACTCCTAAGCTCACCCGGCGCTGTGCTGAATTACTATAGCTCGGTTAAAATCTGGGTTTCTGCATACCCTGGAGATCACTGAGCGTTTCATGCGTACGAGTTATTAGTGATGAAACACGCTATTCTTAGGGCGTCAAAACATGTCGTGTCACAAGTCCCTCCAGTTACCCCAGATATCTTCCGGAAGATTATTTCCGCCCTACTAGTCAGATTCCGACCACCAGCTGCCTGTATCGCGGCATTAATAATCGGTTTTCTGTGTCTACTTAGACAGAGTAACCTGGTAGTCTCATCACGCACCAATCCTCATGTCATTAGATTCAAGCATATTATACTGACTCCTCCCGGCCTTCAAGTCCTAGTGACTTCAACTAAAAACCGACCAGCTGCCTTATGCCCAGTTTGTTTCCTCCTGCCCCCGTTACCTACTTCTCCCTGCTGCTCAGTAGTAGCCTGGACCAGATACCTACGCACTGTGACCCCTGCTCCTGATGACCACGCCTTCCTCCTGCCATCATACCGACCACTCACTGCCCACCTCCTGACTAAGACTCTCCGACAAGTGATCAAGTCACCAGTATCATCAAGTAGGCTGTTCACCCTACATAGTCTACGGCGAGGAGCAGCTCAAGCGTGCCCCACTGCCGGACTCTCTCTACCAGCTCTCATGACAGCTGGCACATGGAAGAGCCAGTCTCTTCATGCATACCTCGCCCATGTAGAAGTCAAGGATGCCCCATCAGCGCTCGCTCATATGTTGGGTGAGCGCTGATCCCTGACCTGTATCTGCTCAACCTGTGGTTCATGATTTGCCCACTGGCCGCGCAGTCCAGTCCCCGCCTGACATTTGGCCCTGGTCGCCTACTGATGCATTGCCTGATTAGACCGTCTGAGGTCCCAACTTGTTTCATTAAATTACTTTAATTCCATTTTTGTCTCTCTCTCTTCTATCATCCGAGTGAAGCGAATTGTGCATGTTGGCCTGAGGCTAACATGGGTAATTTGTTCACGAGGTTGGTGTATTTTTAGCTTTCTTCGTGGACCACTGTCCGAACCTGAATCACTTTTCACTCAGCGCTCCTGCTGTGTACTTCGCTTTCCCCACCCTCCCACCCACTTACTGGGGGGGTGAGCGCTGATCCCTGACCTGTATCTGCTCAACCTGTGGTTCATGATTCGCCCACTGGCCATGCAGTCCAGTCCCCGCCTGACATTTGGCCCTGGTCGCCTACTGATGCATTGCCTGATTAGACCGTCTGAGGTCCCGACTTGTTTTATTAAATTACTTTAATTCCATTTTTGTCTCTCTCTCTTCTATCATCCGAGTGGAGCAAATTATAATCAATTATTGGGAGGATCATTGTTTTGTACATAAGAAGAGCTGTTTTTTCACTTATAAAACCCCTGATTTTTCTGAAGGTGTTCAGTTTCCTTGCCAGTGACTGATTTAATCTACCTAGTTGTTTATTCCCATTTAGAGTTCCATCCAGTTCAGTTCCCAAATATTTGTAGGTCTCTACCTCCCTTAGTGTTTCATTCCCAATCTTTATTTGGACTTCTGGGGCTTTGTCCTTCTTGTTCTTGTTGCCATAGATAACATATTCAGTTTTGATTATATTGAGAGTTAATTTGTTTTCTTTGCACCATATATTTATTCTAGCCAAATTTTCATTTGTCAATTCTGCTGCTTTTGTTAAGTTACAGTTGGACTGCGTCATCAGCAAATAAAATGCATTTTGTTTGCCTCAGTGCTTGGGGTAAGTCATTTATGAACAGAAGGAATAGAAGGGGGCCCAGTGTTGATCCCTGTGGTACTCCAGTTTTTATTTGTCTTAAGGTTGACTCAATGCCATTTAGTTTGGTATTTTGCTTTCGATTGGAAACATAGTTTGTCAGTTTTATCAATAAGAAGCTTCTTTCGTCCACCCCCCCCCCCCCCCCACCCCTCCCCACACACAATTTGAATTTTATAACGTGGTAGGGTGATTACGGTTGACTTCTCTTTACAAGGTGAGCTTCTATATATAAGCTCGGCTTAGTCTCATTTACATGGCATCTCAACAAGTACCTTGTTAGGTAGGATTCAATCCTATGTCAACCGACTTTAGGGACACGATCCATTCAACCGACTTTAGGGACACGATGCAGGGTCATGGTCTGGGAAATGGTCCGAAGACACAGCCTGGGGACACAATCTGGGAGCTATGGCTGAGGACACATTCCAGGAATAATTCCAGGAACACTGCCTGGGGACACAATGTGGGAGCTATGGCTGGGGACACATTCCAGGAATGTTTCCAGGAACACAGCCTGGGGACACAATCTCGGAGTTATGGCTGGGGACACATTCCAGGAATGTTTCCAGGAACACGGCCTGGGGACACAATCTGGGACCTATGGCTGGGGATACATTCCAGGAATGTTTCCAGGAACTCGGCCTGGGGACACAATCTGGGAGCTATGGCTGGGGACACATTCCAGGAATGTTTCCAGGAACCCAGCCTGGGGACACAATCTGGGAGCTATGTCTGGGGATATGTTCCAGAAATGTTTCCAGGAACACGGCCTGGGGGCATAATCTGGGAGCTATGGCTGAGAACACGTTCCAGGAATGTTTCCAGGAACATGGCCTGGGGACACAATCTGGGAGCTATGGCTGGGGACACATTCCAGGAATGTTTCCAGGAACATGGCCTGGGGACACAATCTGGGAGCTGTGGCTGGGGACACGTTCCAGGAATGCTTCCAGGAACACGGCCTGGGGACACAATCTGGGAGTTATGGGTGGGGACACCTTCCAGGAATGTCTCCATGAACACGGTCTGGGGATACAGTCTGGGAACTATGGCTGGGGACACGTTCCAGGAATCTTTCCAGGAACACGGTCTGGGGACACAATCTGGGAGCTATGGCTGGGGTCACGTTTAACTTTTTTTTTTTTTATTGACGAGGTATTTACTCTTCCCATAATGTATAAGCTCCCATGAGGGTCCTTGTTTTCAACACTGGACAGCTGTGCTGTGCTGTCTTGATCTGTTCCTTTGCCTGTGTCTGCTCAGGTCAGCCTTCTGCAATTTTGCTTGTTGGTAATAGCCTATGTTAGTCTTTTTGTAATTTTCCATTTTTTTTGTCTAGTCTGAGTATGATACCTTAGCCTACTATGCACATCTACTTGGGTGACATGCCGGCTTGTGGGAGAGGATCCCATTCCATTCAGATTTTTTGATTTGTTACAGCATCCTTTCACCTAAACCCTGTCCTTAGATAGTGCACTCGTGTGCTAGAACACACTCGGACACTGCGGATGGCTGTCTTGTTTGCCTAGCCATTTTGTATTTCAGGGTGGATCAGTTGCATGAACGTGGCCTGTCCATTTCTATGTTGGTTTGTGCCACTACAAATACCCAGGTGGATTGCGCCAGGAACACGGCTTGGGGACACAATCTGGGAGCTATGGCTGGGGACACATTCCCGCAATGGTTCCAGGAACATGTCCTGAGGACACAATCTGGGAGCTATGGCTGGGGACACGTTCCAGGAATGTTTCCAGGAACATGTCTTGGGGACACAATCTGGGAGTTATGGCTGCAGACACATTCCAGGAATGTTTCCAGGAACATGCCTGGGAACACAATCTGGGAGCTATGGCTGGGGACACATTCCAGGAATGTTTCCAGGAACACGGTCTGGGGACACAATCTGCGAGTTATGGCTGCAGATACATTCCAGGAATGCTTCCACGAACACGGCCTGGAAATACAATCTGGGAGCTATGGCTGGGGACACATTCCAGGAATGTTTCCAGGAACATGGCCTGGGGACACAATCTGGGAGCTATGGCTGGGGACACATTCCAGGAATGGTTCCAGGAACATATCCTGGGGATACAGTCTGGGAGTTATGGCTGGGGACACATTCCAGGAATGTTTCCAGGAATATGGCCTGGGAAAACAGTCTGGGAGTTATGGCTGGGGACACGTTCCAGGAATGTTTCCAGGAACATGGCCTGGGGGGACAATCTGGGAGCTATGGCTGGAGACACGTTCCAAGAATGTTTCCAGGAACACTGCCTGGGGACACAATCTGGGAGTTATGGCTGGGGACACTTCCAGGAATGTTTCCAGGAATATTGCCTGGGGACACAATCTGGGAGTTATGGCTGGGGACACATTCTAGGAATGTTTCCAGGAACACTTCCTGGGGACACAATCTGGGAGTTATGGCTGTGGACATGTTCCAGGAATGTTTCCAGGAACACATTCTTGGGATACAATCTGGAAGCTATGGCTGGGGATACGTTCCAGGAAATTTTCCAGGAACATGGCCTGGGCACAAAATGTGGGAGTTATGGCTGGGGACACGTTCCAGGAATGTTTCCAGGAACACTGTCTGGGGATACAGTCCGGGATTTATGGCTGGGGACACATTCCAGGAATGTTTCCAGGAACACGGCCTGGGAACACAGTCTGGGAGTTATGGCTGGGGACACTTCCACGAATGTTTTCAGGAATATTGCCTGGGGACACAATCTGGGAGTTATGGCTGGGGACACATTCCAGGAATGTTTCGAGGAACACGGCCTGGGGACACAATGTGGGAGTTATGGCTGGGGAAATGTTCCAGGAATGTTTCCAGGAACACTGCCTGGGGACACAATCTGGGAGCTATGGCTGGGGACACGTTCCAGGAATGTTTCCAGGAAACCGGCCTGCGGACAGAATCTGGGAGCTATGGCTGGGGACACGTTAGGAATGTTTCCAGGAAACCGGTCTGGGGATACAGTCTGGGAGCTTTGGCTGGAGACACATTCCAGGAATGTTTCCAGGAAAATGGTCTGGGGATACAGTCTGGGAGCTATGGCTGGAGACACATTCCAGGAATGTTTCCAGGAAAACGGTCCAGTGGCATGGTCTGGTGACATGGTCTAGGGACCTGGCCCGATGACACGATCCTGATTAAAAAATATACGTTCTTTCGGTCGTGATAGCCGAGCTTGGAATCATATCAATATCTCGGGGGACAGAGTTGGGGACCATTGTTATGTAATAGTGATATGCAATGTGTGCCCACTCGCTGTGTGACATGGAAATAACTATGTGTAAATGTTATGGCCCACAGTGTCCGGGATTGCGGTATGATGTCCTGATATTAAGATACGGTTGTTCCCTCCATGCACCAGGAAGAGTTCAAATGGAGCGGGACATGTATTATTGTTTAATGTAACTGTATGACGACTACTTGTTACCATGGGACCACTGGGTAAGCACACCCAGCCATTCTGCATACATTATGGATACCACCTGCCTTGGGGTTGAGTGACAGGTGCCACCCCTCCCAGGCTGCACAGTTGTCTGATTGGCTGGCTGTGTGAGCCCAGTCACCCTTGACCTCTTTGTACTTGCTGGACAGACAGGACTCGCTCTATAGATACCAAAGGAAGCAGCAGTTCACCTCTGAGCTGTGTGTAACACTCATATAACTTAGGTTAGATGGGCTGTAGGCACTGATTTTGACTGAACAAGCAGAAGCTATGTGGGTCTGTGCAGCAGGTTGTAAGTGAGTCAGGGTGGCTGGTCACTAGTAGGTGAACAAGTGTTGTAGCAATAAAGCTCAACCTTATCACTGTCAATCTTGCATCCCTTGTCTCCCTTTCTTTCTTATGAGATGTGTTTTGGTATTTTGTGGGGAGAGACTGGCAGACAGTTACCAGGATCCTCCTGATAGTAGTGAGTATAAGTAGAATAACTGGAAGACGGCCAAGTACCAGTAATTTCTTTACTGGGACACGGTTCCGCAAACTGACGGTGGGCGGTGACTTTAATCTCCTTACCTGGCTGTTGATTAAGGACCAGTGGCCATGTTGCATCTGTTTTCCCAACCGGTGACAATGACTAATCCATGCACATTATATAATGAACAGGATGTGTCGTTGATTAAGCACTATTTACCTTGGCTTATCATCTTAACCTAATTATCATCGAAACCGGCAATGCCTTACTTACCGCACCGACGGTGTGTTTCCATGACGACAAAGGCCCAAGCAGCCAGTCAACCACTGCTGCTCACTGTTACACACCGGAGATGAGACCAACCAGTTCAGCCGGCATCCTCGCACCTCAGTGCCGCCCGACATGACCACAAATTTACTCACAATCATCACCACCAAACATGATTGGTCATCATCTGTATATCTAGAAAAACCTATTCGCTGGGAGATATTCAATTAGAGTCCATTCAGTCGCTGCAAGCTGTGACTATTAAGGTCATTGAACTCTCCTGTTTAGAATGATGCTAATGGCCAGCACATACTTTCACAGTTGGATATGCTTTCTCTATTAAAGTCGCAGGTTATACCTCACCCAGATACAAACGAATCCAGCATCAAAAGCTCTCCAAACATACCTTTGCTTAGTTTGTTCAGTTCATGCCACTGAACATGTGGGAGGAGACTGAGGTCTGTGATGTATGAATGACATCATAGGTGGGATTCCCTCATCACATGACCTAGAGGGGTTCCCCACACACAGGGGAAGCCATGGCAACCACCAAGATGGCAGCCACAGAAAGCTCTCAATTCAACTTTTATAGTCTATTAATCTACATGATTTAATCAATTATTCACACAAAAAGTAGCTGGTTTTGTTAAATAAACATTTGAACTTTATATTTATTAATTTAGATTGCAATTTCTAACATTTATTTCTCTATATGGTTGGCTAAAAGTGTCAGTGCTGCTGGACTAAATAAAACACAACAGAAGCAAGCAATGTCAACACTCTCCCCCCACATATGTAGTTGCATAAACTGAAAACAGGCAAACGAATGCTTGGAGAGCATTTGTCGGAGTACGGGTCGTCTCTCAGCGACTTATAGCTGGTCCCTTTAAATATTACTGAAGCTCGGGAAAGGCAGGGTCACTACTTACAGAGAAGGGCTATTATATAGAAGCAGCTCACTGCAAAACAACTCCACGAGCAAAGTAGTGCGAGCCCCACTATCAGTAATGATAAATTTGAAGGATTTCACTATGTCTTATTATCTATATATCTCCACCTTTCTGTTCCCTGCTCGGGTGAGCAGTGTAATACTAGTGCATGGTGGTTCAGTCACTACCGACTCAGTTCGGGCTGAAATAGTCCCTTTTAAGTGCAATGTGGTTCTCGCCGTGAATATGATCTTTTCTGCAAACACGTCATTCAACAACCACCAATCAAGCAATCAAACACTAATCAAGCAATGTGATTGATCTTTATTCAATATCAATATTTTGTTAAGATATATTTAATATTCATGTAATGAATACATGGTTAAAGTCAGGTGAACAAATCTCTAAGACAGCATATATATGTGCTCTATAATCTATTATGGGAATATAAACAAGGACACTACCCCCTAGCAGTTCTCTCCCTTACTTACTCTATACCCTAATGTCACTGAGCTATTACTACCATAGGACTAGGTTAGTTCCTTCATTCTGCACTGCACTGCCACCTGTGAGCAGCTCATGACCGCATGATACCAGCTGCGCCTGGTCACTACCCCTACCGCTCCCTCTCAGCAGGACGGATTTTAAATTCCCTCTCAGCAGGACGGATTTTACCCCTACCGCTCCCTCTCAGCATGCCGGAATTAAGTCTCTAATGCCGGAATTAAGTCTGTAATGTCCTGATAGTCCTGATAGTCTGTAATGTCAGAGAGTCTCTGTGTCCCGTGTGGGAAAATTCATCCCGGACAGAGGTGTATTCCAGACGTAATACGGGAGGACGCTGCGGGTGAGCAGATCAGGGTCACACGAAAATTCTCAGCGATCAACATGGCGTCTGGTGGATCGGGATCGGAGGACCGGGCGATGGAGGCGATCACTAAGGACGTCCAAGATATCGAGATCGACCAGGACGAAAAACTGATGTGGGAGGAAATAAGGAAGCTGGAGAGGGAGAAGAGGATGTCCGACCTCACCAAGCGACGGGACGCGCTCATACGGGAGCGGGACGGCCGGGAGGCGCCCGGTCCCCCCTCACCGGCGGGGGCCGGACCAGCCCCCGCCAACAAGACCCCGGCGACGGCAGTATCGCCGGCTACGGATAACGGACACCCATCGTACAGGGAGGTCTCAGGGAGGAGCCGGCACCGGAGGAGGCGCTCTTGGTCATGCAGCACGTCCGGATCCAGGAGCCATACCAGGAGCAACTCAAGGAGGAGAAAAAGTAAGTGGTCGCTAAAACACTTCACTGAGGAGAAGAAGGAGGTGAAAAAACTGTCGGTGTCCGAACTATATGAGGCGTCGGGCCGCTGGTTTGCCGGTCTGGATGGTGTAACTATTGCAGATGCCAAGGCCCTATTCGGGCACCTCTCTTTCATAGCATCTAAGGCTAAGCATGAGATTTTTAAGGACACGGCACACGTCCGTTATGGCACGGCAGTCCGGAAAGTGGCTGAGAGTGATGGGTTCGCCGCCTTTACCGGTGGGAACACGGCGGCCAGTTTGCTCCACTATGGCCATGAGTCTATGAAACCCAGGGCAAAAAGCCTGGTAGGTGCCGCAACAACAAAAACGGGACGTGTATTTGAGCGTGAGGGCAAAAGGGCATGCTTCAGATGGAACAGAGAGGGGGGTTGCAATACCGGCGAGGAGAAATGCGGTTTTGGCCATTGGTGTAGTCGGTGTGGAAGCAGGAGCCATGCCAGGATAAAATGTACCAAGGACTGACTGGACCCCGGGCAGGGCTACACCGGGCAGCCCGTGCAACATGCGGCCCGGGGGAAGTGCGGGGTTAGGGACGCTACCGCTGACCTGCATGCCAACCTTTTGGCGCGAACGCGCGCCACGAGACGCGTGGGCCGGAGGCCTGCGCTACCCACGGGAGGTGCGGGGCCGGCGAGTGGGATGCCACCGCTGACCTGCATCCAGCAGTTTTGGCGCGAACATGCGCCGCTGACACGAGTAGACCGGAGGTCTGCCCCAACTGGGGAGGAGGCGGCATTGCTGGAAGCGATGGAGCCCACCCGGCCACCTACGGCGAAGACCGGAAGGATACCAGTGAGATACACAAAAAATTACACGGTGTACACACAGGAACGCAGGAAAGGGTGCATGCTGAGATGCAAAAAATCTTTCCCATCGCCGATGGCGGTGAGACCCGGCCGGTGGCCAGCTGCGCGGACCCGGGTGTGGGCACCGGCCCGCGTGTAAACAATGGCACGTGGGATGGGAGCCCTGGGGGGGCGTGGCCGGTGGCGGCCCCTGGGCATGCCGGTGAGACCTGGCCAGTGGCCAGCGGCGCGGACCCGGGTGTAGGCACCGGCCCGCGTGTAAACAATGACACGTGGGATGGGAGCCCCGGGAGGGCGTGGCCGGTGGCCACCCCGGGGCATCCCCCGGCGGAAAAACTATGGGTTCGACCGGCCATTGCCAGCGATACAGGCGGGGGCCCCAGACGATGGGTACAGCGACCGGATGGACTGAGACCTGAATGGCTCCGGGTGGAGGATGGGGACCACGCAGACGAGCGGGTGTTCTCGGTCGAAGTGTCGGAACCCGGTGGGGACCACGCTATGGACTTTGGTGTCTGGGACAGGTGCATAGGAGGCGTATGTGGCTGCATACACAAAATTGAGGGGGTGATCTCCCAGATGAAGCCATGCAGGGTGTTCACAGAACTCTTCCTACGAGGAGACACCGACCCTGACGCCGAATACATACTGAAAGGGGTGTGTTTTGGCTTTATGGTCATAAACCACGATTGCATGGCGGCCTATGACTGTCCACACGGCAGGGGGGGTGACAGCACCGACAGAGCCGCCATGTCGAAAAAACTCGACACGGAGATTGAAAGCGGTGCCCTGACGGTCGTCTCAGACCGCCCTACCTGCGTCCACAGGCTGTTCTGCATCCCCAAGGACGGGGGAGGAGTCAGAGGTATAGTGGACTGCAGTCGACCCGAGGGGGAGTCGGTGAACAATTACACGGATGGGGTGGCCGAAAAATTCTCATACAACAGCGTGGATGATGTGGCGGCCCTCATGCAGAGGGGGGACAGCCTCGCGACTATCGACATCCGATATGCATACCGCGCGGTCAGCATCCACCCACGGGATCGCGAGAGGCAGGGGATATTCTGGGATTTCGGTGACAACCCTGTCTACCTCCGTGACAACAGGCTCTGCATGGGCCTAGCCTCCAGCCCATACGTGGTCAGCAAGCTCTCGGACTTCATAGTCCGCTGTGCGGTCCGCGAGGGAGCCGGTGAGGTTGTTAACTACCTTGACGACTTCTGCGTGGTGGCAAGGGACTTTGAGGCGGGCTGCGCCGCCCAAGCCAAACTGATCGCCATCCTGCGGAGGATGGGGTTCCACATCAGCTTCCGCAAGGTCACTTCCCCGGCCACCCGGACCAGGTTCCTGGGGATCGATATCGATACGGTGGCGCTGGAGATGTCACTACCCGAGGACAAGCTTGTCAAGATGACGGCAGCCCTGGGGGAGCTGGAGGGGAAGCGGAAGACCACGAGAGGCCGACTGGAGAGCCTGGCTGGTCTGCTGGCCCACTGCGCCAAGGTGGTCCGAGGCGGACGGACATTCTGTAGACGCATCTACGACACTGTGGGGGGGGTGGCAAAGCCGCACTTCAAGGTCCGCCTCTCCAGTGGTTTCCACGAGGACAGGAAGTGGTGGTTGGCCTTCGCGAGAAGGTTCAATGGGAAGGCCAAGATCATCGGCCGCCACACCCCGTACGTCTCCACATACAGTGATGCCTCTGGTGAGGGTTTTGGCACCATCCACGACCGGGACTGGAGGGTGGGGGCATTCGACAGGGAGGCCGATGACACAATCAGGCGCCAGGTGGGCCACCATCATGCGCCCCCGGATGAGGCCTGCCGAGGAGCCCACATCAATGTACTGGAAATGTGGGCGGCGTTCTGCGCCTGCCAGACCTGGGGCCACCGATGGAAAGATAGCACGGTGGTGATGGTAACGGACAACGAGACAGTCCGGGCCGCCCTCACCACGGGCAGGTCGAGATCGAAGGGGGTGATGTACTTCATCCGGAGGCTCTTCTGGATAGCCACAGAGCACAATTTCGACATCCAATCTGTCCACGTGAGGAGCGCCGACAACACCATCTGCGATGCCCTGAGCCGTTGGAACGAAAAAGAGAGCAGGACCAGGGTGAGGGTGGCGGACGCCGCCCAGCTACTCTGCTGCAACCACATATTCATAGACTGTTTGCCTTACTCTACTTCCAGTTGCGTAGCTGCACAAGGAGAAACTGGCGATGCAACGGCAGTACTACGCTCCTAACTCGAGGACGACGAGAGGAGTCCAGGTGAGGCGATACCTGGACTTCATCGAGGAATTTGGAGGACATTTCCCTACCACGCCATGCCCGCCATCCCAGACGGCACTATACGTTGTGTGGCTGGCGCGAACACTCAGATACACATCGGTTTTGAATTACCTGAGTGGCTTAAACTTCTTCTGAGATCGGAGGGCGCGGAGGCCATTGACTACAAGAGCTTCGAGTTGGCCTCTACGCTAAAAGGTATCAAGCGGGAGCGAGGTTGCCATCCCAGACAGGCAGCTCCCATACTACCAGGCATGCTCAGACGGATCTTCTCCGGCCTGACCTCCTCCGACGGACACACCGCCTGGAGGGCGGTGGTCCTGTGCAGCTTCAGGGCGCTCCTGCGGAAGTGCCAGGTGACCTCCTCGGACTCAGCTCTACTCAGACGAGACTTTTCCTTCCTCCCCTGGGGGATGATGGTGAGGGTGCGCCGCTCCAAAACCATACAATTCTCGGATCGTGTGCTGGAGATCCCCGTGGCCCGTTGCCCAGACCTGTCGCTGTGTGCGGTCCACTGGACCGAGAGGCACTTCGGGCAGGTCCCGGCTGGACCCGATGACATGGCTTTCTGGATCCCGACGCCCGCAGGCTCATCGACACCCCTACTGTACTCAGGTTATCAGGGGATGCTGAAGCATTTCTGTGGTGTGGCGGGGCTGGACTCGGCTGATTACTCCTCACACTCCCTACGACGGGGGGGGGGGGGGGGGTGTACCTTCCTGTCCATGTGCGGAGCCACACTCGAAGAACTCAGGGTGAGGGGGGATTGGGCGAGCGACACCATCTTTGCTTACCTCCAGACCCCCCTGAGTGTACGCATCATCAATGATATCAGGGTCTCCGCCTCCCTCTCCGGGGGCTGAATATCAAGACTATTAAGACTTCCGGGTTGGGGGGACCTCTTGGCAATAATATATTCCCGCCAGAGAATATATACTCTTTCTCAACCACTCCTGTCTTTTGTTATTCTGTTTCCAGGGGACTACTGTTTATGTGCTCTATAATCTATTATGGGAATATAAACAAGGACACTACCCCCTAGCAGTTCTCTCCCTTACTTACTCTATACCCTAATGTCACTGAGCTATTACTACCATAGGACTAGGTTAGTTCCTTCATTCTCCACTGCACTGCCACCTGTGAGCAGCTCATGACCGCATGATACCAGCTGCGCCTGGTCACTACCCCTACCGCTCCCTCTCAGCAGGACGGATTTTAAATTTTTAGGTGGGCAATAATATATTCCCGCCAGAGAATATATACTCTTTCTCAACCACTCCTGTCTTTTGTTATTCTGTTTCCAGGGGACTACTGTTTATATATATATATACATACATATATATATATATATATATATATATATATGTATATATGTATATATATATATATGCTATGCAAGCAAACCAATTCAGGATGAAGTGGTAAACTCTGTTGAATAATTAAGACCGAGAATAAAAACTGACATCCTCAGGCTTCATTCAGCAAAGACGCGCAGATTGGTGAACTGGAGATTAGACAAATTACATGTCGTGTCTGATGGTAATGTCAGTGGCTGCACCGAGCCACACTCACAGCACCAGAAGAAAGAAGCTACGTTATTAGATTACAATTACTGTATGGATTGCCATTTCATATTGAGCTAGTCATTAATTATGTGCAGAAACTCAGTCACCGCCAACATGACACGAATGAGAGATAATCGGAAGCAGTTCAGCAAGTAAGTTCATATTCAGATGACAATGTCAAGCAGACTAAAGCCGTGTTCACACAGGCAAAATCTAAAGCGATTCAGCCAAGGCGAATCATATGAATTGATTTAGATGCGCGTTCACATGGGCAGTACTTGGGCCGGAAATCGATATCTGCGCATGAGCAAGTCCAGTCTGACCAGCGCCAGTTTTCGGTTAGCCGACGTGACCACGAGAGAGTGGGTTCGACCTAGATATGTATGTACTGAATCGTATTGGTTTGGAACGGTCAAAACTTCTGCTGGGCAGTGAAACCCTAAAAATAAATGATGAAAAAAATATCTGTGCACAGCTAGCAGTTTCATAAAGCAAATTTACCGGAAAGTCAACACACTCAGGTCTCGACTGTCACGTCCTTAATCTGCCTCAAGTAAGTCGGTTGGATTCACACGGGCAAAATAAATTGATTCACAGAAATCGACTCACATAATCGACCTCCACAAGTGGTTTACAGTATCCGCATCACAGAAATCGATTCAGCCCTAATTCGACTCAGACGCTCATTCACACGTGAAATGTGCGTCCAACTAGGCAAGTCGATTTGTACGAATCGATTTACATTGCCCGTGTGAACACGGCTTATTTATGACTATGAGGTCAGACAGAGCACACGGTTAAACAGATCACAAGGTCAAGCACACTGCAAGATTAGTAAAACAACACGGAGGAATCAGTCTAAAATGTAGACCATATATATACGCCCCCCCTGATGCAGAGTGGTCCAGGTGGTCAGCTGGTGCAGAGTGTTTATCTGGTGCAGAGTGTTCATCTGGTGTAGATTGTTCAGCTGGTGCAGAGTGTTCAGCTGGTGCAGTGTACAGCTGATGCAGAGTGTTCAGATGGTGCAGAGTGGTCCAGGTGGTCAGCTGGTGCGGAGTGTTCAGCTGGTGCAGAGTGTCTCTTCTGTGTTGTGGGTAAATGTTTTGTTGTTGAGTATCTGTGTTCTTGAGTTGCTGGTGGTGAGATTGGTGGGTGATAGTAGTGTTGCTTTTGGTAGTGGTGGCGGTGTTGCTGATAGTGGTGGAGGTGTTGGTGGTAGGTATAAGTGGTGTTGGTGGTGGGTGTTTGGTGGTGTTGGTTGGTTGGTTGTTGGCGTTTTATGTCCTGGCAACATTTAGGGTCATATCAGGACGAGTACCGACTTGTGTCAGTGTGCTCTCATGGTGAGATTATAGTGCTGCCCCACTGAGAAATCAGCCCACTGGCACCATGACCTAATATCCCACTCAGTCACATTATCCTGACACTGAGCTAACCAGTCCTTGCCCTATCCTATTAATGCTGAGTGCCTGGCTAGGAAGCGACAAGTATACATTTGATAAGTCGCTGGTTTGACTCGATCGGGAACCGAATTCCCGATCTTCCGCATGCGAGGCCCGCGCTCTACCGATTCGGCCATCACGCTCAGTGTGCTGGTGGTGTTGGTGGTGGTGTTGGTGTTGGTGGTGTTTGTGGTGTTGGTGTTGGTGGTGTTGGTGTTGGTGGTGGTGGTGTTGGTGGTGTAGGTGTTGGTGGTGGTGCTGGTGGTGTTGCTAGTGTTGGTGTTGTTGGTGGTGGTGGTGGTGGTGTTGGTGGTGCTGGTGGTGATGGTGGTGTTGGTGGTGGTGGTGTTGGTGGTGGTGTGGTGGTGGTGGTGTTGGTGGTGGTGGTGTTGGTGGTGGTGGTGGTGTTGGCGGTGGTGGTGTTGGTGGTGTTGGTATTGGTGGTGTTGGTATTGGTGGTGTTGGTGGTGTTGGTGGTGTTAGTGGTGTTGGTGGTGGTGGTGTTGGTGGTGGTGTTGTTGGTAGTGTTGATGGTGTTGATGGTGGTTGTGGTGTTGGTGGTGGTGTTGGTGTTGGTGGTGTTGGTGGTGGTGTTGGTGTTGGTGGTGGTGGTGGGTGATGCTGTAGTGGTAATGGGTGGTGTTAAATGGTGCCGGTAGGTTGTGCGCAGTGTCACTAATAATGTGCGCCAGCACATCATGAAGGGTCTGTAACATAACCAAAGTACTTGTTCACAATCATTATTATCAAATAGTAGTAGTCATGATTTGTATAGTTTGAAACAACCTATTCCTGGGACTTATTTACCGCCCAACTACGATCTGAGGGTCTCTGGCCAAGCTTTTTCCATTAGTGTCATTCAGCTCGATTGGCTGTTCTCACTGACGTAATCTATGGGGGTGGTGGTGGTGGGGGTGGTGCTCTGTTTCAGACCTCGAAAGTAATGTAAAGCCTACTATCACTTAAAGTAAGTTTGAAGCATTTTGAGTATGCTTTACAACCTAAGTAAGTCCACCCCTCCCTTCCCTTCCCTTCCTTCCATTCGCTTCCCTGTGTGACATCATAAAACTACTACTAACAGCCATGGGGTCTAATGGTGCTGGGGAAACCAATCCTGACCACCTGGGTTCGAGCGCAAATCTCTCATTCTAAGCGTCTTCCTTCATTAAGATAATAGAATAGTCAAGTCAGGAATACATGGTACAATTACCTGACCAGACCGTCAACCAAATCCAGCCAATCACTCGCTCACCTCCATGCACCCCCGTCCCCACTTCACGGCACTCGCAGATAAATATATTTATTTAAATGCCATCAAAATGTGGGCAGAATAAAATTGAGGTGAGTGGTCGGCGGTTGGTATTCATAATGCCAAGTGAAGATCCCCCAATATTGGGGATTCAGTGCACAAACAATGCCTTGTTTATTTTGGTCACTCTCCCAACCTGTCCTGCGAGGACGATTGCCCCAAACCCATCTAACAGTGAAATTTGGTCAAATTAACCCCAAAATCGAAGCGATATTAACACTGCCGCCACATCACCGGCGTTATTCATGTCAAATGCAAACAAAACAAATCGCCGCCGATGCGGCGGCGGCGGCGTAAACTATACACACACCCGAGAAAGCCGGCTGGTTCCAACGGACTAAATAAGACACCCAAATCTATTCAATGCTATCATATTTAACAGAATAACATAGTAAAAAAGTGAAATTTGGTCAAATTAACCCCAAAATCCAAGCGATATTAACGCCGCCGCTACATCGACGGCGATATTGGCAAATAGCGGTGCTCACCGGGAAGAGGCTCAGAGGGATACCCCAAATCTATAAATAACTGCTAGGTTAGCTAACGCCACCACGCTTTGGACCCGTACATACCCCGTGACCCATTTCCCAACACCGGCGTTCGCTAACCCGAACGCGGCCCTTAACACCGGAGCCGATAAATAATTCTTCATGCATACGGCCCTGGAGGTGTCAACAGCCTACAAATGCCGTCAACACTCATTACCTGAAAGTTCCCATTCACCAACCACCCACTAGCTGTCAACAGCTAGCACATGCATGTACCACAATGATGTCTACTTTTACTAGTTTTAGTCTGAGTATAAAGTACACATGTACCACAATGATGTCTACTCTTAGTCTCAGTATAAAGTACACATGTACCACGATGATGTTTACTTTTAGTCTCAGTATAAATAAATACATGTACAACAATGATGTTCACTCTTAGTCTCAGCATAAAGTACACATGTACCACAATAATGTCCACTCTTAGTAGGTACCGATAGCGAAATTAAAAAATATACATAGGGTGCAATATTTTTATTCCATCCTGTAGACATTGAAATTACAAGCCTAAATCCAAAACCCGTTAGGCTATATATATTATTGTTCTTGATATAATAATTTTTTAATATTGGATATGTTGCAAAGTAACATGTTTAATTATAATAAGAAACGGGATCACATCGGCCTGCCATAGAGTAATGTTACCCTGTTGCATCTCGTTGCCTTGACCACCTTTGGATCAAATGGAATACAGATAACTGTAACTGTCACTTGCTCATCGTCAGCCAAGAGAGAGACTCCATTAATTCTTACCATCCCACCCTCCCGTGGCTGATTGCTGAAGTTCCTGATTGTGATTAGTGCGAATCGGACTGTATCTCTGTTTGAAATATCATGTATGGATTAAGACTCCTGACACCTACTTATTAACATACAGGTTGTCATCACAGTATTGATAATTTCCATCGGGATGTAAGAATTTTTATTATTTAATAAAAAAAATTATTGGCCCACAAATGAGGTCCCGTCTTCTGTTATTTAATTAAAATATAAAGATGTATTAATTTTGAATTAAAAGTGGAACTTTGACCAAATATAATAACAAGTGAAAAGGATGTAAGGGGCGTTCTGCTAATCAATTTCCGTTCTACATATATAAAGGAATATAAATTGTCAATTGCTAAATCAATTAGTCAAGCAGATCTTTAATAAGACAATGTCAAAAAGTGCAATTCATAACAAAAAATCATTCTGATTAGGCCAAATAGCCATTTTCAAAGCTTGGTATTTTCTTGGAAAACTGCAACAAGACTAAATACATGCTACATAGTTTACCTATTCATAAACGTGTAACACTCTATTTTTCTTCAGAGCTCTCTCTGCAGAGAATCAAAAGATATTTGCATCCTAAAATGTCAAAAAGTGTAATTGTTTGCATATAAACAGCATATGTAAGTGCATTATTTTCAACATTTCAATGTTTGAAAGCTCATTGCAGCAAAACTATCTTTTGAATATTCCTCATATTTGGCACAGTATTACAATAACCATTTACTAAGACTAATAGATATTATTGATATCTATATTATATCCAAAAGTATGGAAAATATTGAACTTTGATTGAACATATAAAGACAAATTGTCAGAAAACCAAATATATCAATTTAATGAATCTTTAAATGTTCATTGTAGCTTAGCCAATTGGTTAAACTTCCTATAAATTGACAGTACCCATCATCTGGAGGTAATACACATTATCATAGTAATATTCTGTCTAGAAATACAAAAAGTGCATTTTGATTGCGCTTACAAAAGAAAAGTATCCAAAATATAAAATAAACATTTATTCATCAAGTTTTGAACACTCACTGTGATGGTTTAGGGAGTACCCGGGGTTGCATTATAATGGAGAAATAATAGTGTTCAACTAAATTGGTATTCCTGTTTTAATTTGCAGCTAGTCTTATAACTTTCGCTGTGAGGGCCGAGAGCCTTGAGTCCACAGTGGGTACCCAAACGTTAGTCGTTTGCCCGTAATAACGACGTTAACCTTGTGTCGCTCTGAATGGATAGAGTCATTGGAGACGAGGATTAGCTACCCCGGCACAAGCCTTAACAGGCGTTATATTTAGTTAGAGTATTAAAATTTGCTACTGTGGCCTGCCGATATTCGAGATCGGTTTGAATGGAACGTTTAGTTGGGCAGAGGCAGTTAGCTTTGAACTAGTCTGCCTTTTTCCATTTGTTACAGTGTCTCCTAGCGACGAAGCACATCGCGGAGTGGAGGTGACGTCATGACGCGTGATTGGAGCTTCAGGGCAGTTGCTTAGTAGATCTCGGACTGTTTGGTCGGGTCTACTACATGCTGTTTCATTGCTCACTTTTGGCTATTTCTTTTTACTTGTAACTTTACTACACTTTTCGGCTTTTTATTCATTTCTCTTCTACTATTTAACAGTAATTTTTTCTGAAATCGTACCAAATTCTAAGCGTATCTATAAAAACCTGTAAATAGCAAGAAAACGACTAAGTCAAAGAAGCACTAATATCTGGGTATATTAGTGCTTATTTCTCTTAGTTGCTCATTTCTTTTTCTGACATTTCTTTTATTTCATTTTTCTGGGGATTTCCAAATTTTATCGAATTTCTTTTACATTTTTCGGCAAACATAGACATATACCAATCTTAAATTTAATACACAGTGCCCAAATTCTTCAAAATTATAGTACAATTTTAATATAAACCTTTCTTTTCTGTAGCAACGTTGTCGTCATTTTTTTAGTGGGAAACAGGCAACTAAATCGCTACCTGATGACGGCTAAAGCGTATGGCGAGAAAGCACCCGGACCCTGGTGTTCCCGTGACTTCTCGCCGCAGCTGCCTGAGGTCGGCAGGTAATGCGGGGGAAGGTGGGGGTGAGCAGGAGGCGCTGTCTTCGGATGGTGTCTCATTAAATGCGGAATTGGTCTGCTCTGGCGGCATTTCACCCCTTACTTTAAATGCGAACCCAGTCTGCTCTGGTGGTACTTCACCCGAATCCTTAACTGCAAATTTGCAAAACTCAAACGCGGGTCCTCGCATGTCAAATGCGGGCCCCACCCCACGAGAATACAGAAAGATCCTACGACCCGCGGACGGTGGATCTGGTCGCGAGGCAGGCAGCCTTTTCTCTTTCCCCCAGAAAGAGAGAGAGGAGGCCACTCGCATACCCATTCTGCCTCCCCCGGAGATTGACTTAACATATTTGTTACCTGGCCTGCTGCTTTACGCAAAGCGGGACAGACTGAGAACATTAGAAGCACGGGATGAGCTGCTCCTAGCCCGAGAAAATGAATTGAATGCCAAATGGCAGTAGCTTGTCGAGCATCAGGCAAAAAGGGAGGGTCAAAAAGACTACGTTCCCGATATCCGTGATGCCGGCATAACTAATGATATGCTGGATGCGATTCAGCAACAAAATGGGCGTTGCCCTTATAGTAATAATAATATAAATGCGTCCAACGCATCTTGTGGCAGACCAGCTGTCACCATACCGCAACTTGGCCAAAGCGCGCCCCTGTTTGCCACATGCGGGAGTCCACTAATGTTGACTCCTTTGCTACTTATCGCTTCACGAGTGAAGAGCAAGCCATCATTAGATCTAACCCCGCAATTCGCCGGGCTGTGATGGAGGCCTCCAATATAAACCCGGGGATTGGAGCCTCGGCTGTCAGTCGGTCTATGCATTTGCGAGACCACAATATAAGTGTACAAGAGCAGTACCAATCCGATAGGGTATGTGCTGTGGAGGTACCTCCTTTTGATGGTATCCACCAAGAGTGGGATACCTGGTGGGAGAAATTCAGTAAGGTGATGTCAGTCAATAGGTGGAATGAAACCACCACGCTGACACGTCTATTACATTTACTGCAGGATGGCTCTGGCCAACTAGCGGTAGACAGGTGGGAACAAGACGATTGTTCCACTTTGGATGAGTTGGTCGAAGCTTTGGCTTGGCAATTTAAGGAGTTGGATCCTCTGTCTAAATGGGAACTCTTTGAGAAGCGGTTCCAACGGCCTTCAGACTCTGCAAATTCCATATATTATGGAATGATGCTCGAGTCTGAGGCTAAGAAAGCCGGTCTAGGATGCGGCATGTCGCGGGACTTAATAGCTCGCAAAACTGTAGCTGTGTTCATCAATGGTCTACGTGACCGTGAGGAACGCGACATGATCATTAAACAGTGGTCCCCAGGTAGACATACCATGGAGGACATCTATCAAATGTTGCGAGACCATGCCGCGAAAGCATGCATTATCCCAGCCAAACGCAGGGTAGCTGGTATTACCAGTGCCTCATCTGAGCCCGACTATGGCGACCTAAACGCGGGCATAAGTGCTTCTAATGGCCAGGGTTCTAAACCCAATAATGATCGTGGTGCTGGCCATCCCGGTAAAAGTGAGTGGCAGGGCAAACGCCAACAATTTAATTCTGGGTTCCAGGGAAGGTCATCAAAGCCTTTCCAGAGGAATCCTAACGATAGAGCTCACGTATCACCAGATACGGAGTGCTATAGATGCAGAGGCTTTGGGCATATGGCTTTCAAATGTCCTCAGGCTCAAGCACGTTCTATTGAACAGGCTATGCTGGCGGGGGATCGCAAAGGACGCGATAACTCTCACCATGACGCGGCCATTTTGGCTAAGCTACTTGCGGCTAAAAGCAAAAATATTGCGGCAATGCCCACCCAGTCTCCTTCAAAGGCAGAGTTCATTGAAGATGCTGCATATTTAAATTAGAACCAGCTGCAATGCCGCGAGTGTTGTTAGCTACGGTTACACCGGGTAAGCTTCCGAGCGCAACTGTCGAAAGTTGTGCTAAATCCCAATTACACAATCTCTCGACAGACTTGTGCCTCTCTGAAGGTCCTACCTCTTCATCCAATTGCTCAGCGATTCACATCCGCCAGGTTTTCTTGGCGGGTATGCAGTCATTGTGCTCACAAAATGCGAGCTGTAACAAGCCAGATTTGTGCATGGATTACATGTTAAAGAAAACCGGTCTGGACTGACACATTGTAGGTGAGCGAGACAGGCTTGTCATGAATATTTTCCCACTAAACGGGAAACGATGGTATATTCCCATCAATATTAGAGGTTCCAAAGGGTTCTTCCTTATCGATACGAATGCAGCTATGTCCATGATAGGAAAGAGGTTCTTTGATGACACCCCGCAATTTGGTGTTGGAAGTTAAACCATTGAGTGTTACCGGCTTTTGATACCGCAATTTGGTTGTACCGATATACCATTAGCTATCGCCAACCAGATCTTTCACTCGTCGGTATTAATAGTTGACATACCAGAAGACGGTATACTGGGGAGTGACTGGATGTCATTTTACGAAGCCAGTCTATCCCCGCATAATGGACTCTTTGAAGTGTTGCAACCATATAATTTAGTCACACATTGCCAACTCAGAACAGATTGCGGCCTCGCATGTCTGGCTGAGGATGTGACGATAGCCGCTCACCAAACGGTCGCGGCCCTGATTACAACTAGGCATATAGATGGGGAAGGTCAGTGTTTAGTATATTTAGACGACATTATTATCTTTGGCGACACTGTTAACAAGTGTCGTAACAATTTACGAAAGGTTTTTCTTAGACTTCGTTCGGAAATATAAACTAAAACTCAAACCGTCTAAATGCAATTTGTTTCGCCGAGAGACAAGGTATTTGGGCCGCATTGTTTCAGGGCAAGGCATTAAGGCCGACCCGAGAAAGGTGGAGGCTATTATAAACTGGCCTGCGCCTAAGTCTCCTAAGGAAACAAAAAGTTTAATAGGATTTGCCTCGTATTATCGAGACTTTATTCCTAAATTTGCTAAAGTAGTCGCTCCCATACAGGATATGGCTAATTTAAGCACACAGGCCTTTGACTGGGGTATACCTCAGAACACGGCATTCATTGAATTAAAACGGCTGTTTACGGATACACCTGTACTGGGTTATCCACGGCCAACAGGGCAATTTATCCTGGATACTGACGCTAGCGCATTCGCTATTGCCGGTGCGTTAAGTCAGATGCAAGATGAGGTAGAAGTGCCCATTACATTTGCCAGCAACAGGTTAAGTGCCTGTCAACGGCGATATTGTACCACTAAAAGGGAATTAATGGCAATTGTCATTTATACCAAAAAGTGGTGTCATTATTTCTGGGATTCTGAATTCCAGATCCGTACTGACCACCATTCTTTAAAGTGGTTATTAAATTTTAAAGAGGCTGAGGGAATGATAGGACGTTGGTTGGCCTGGCTTTCTGAATTTGGCCTAACCAACACGCAAATTACCTATCGACCCGGTCCCCAACATATTAACGCCGATGCACTGAGTTGCATTCCGGTCCGTCTTTGTGGCATACCGGAATGCGAGGATTGTGGGGCGCACACAGCAGTAGTCGCATCTTTAAGTCACGGTACAGAAGTTGAAAATAATTTTAATTTCTGGACACAGGCTGAAATTTGTCAAGCTCAAGCAAAAATTTGTCAAGCTCAAGCAAGTGACGATACATGTTCAGCAATAATAACATTATTGAATGCACACACTGTGAGACCGCCTAGAGATCTCACCAGTGCAGAAAGTACTGAAACTATCAAATTATTAAATCAGTGGGATCAATTAATACTGGTGGATGGTTTGTTATGTAGAAATGCACTTGATGGTGCTATTCTGACGACTCATCAACAGATTATTATCCCTTTTCTCCTACGGGAGGACATATTAACGTTCTCCCACTGCCATAAGACATCGGCGCATTTTGGACGAGAGAGAACTCTGGACAAATTGCGTGTGAGGTATTATTGGCCTGGCATGAACGCGAGAGTACGCAATTGGGTTAAAACATGCCTAAATGTGCAACAATTAAACCCGGGCTGGGATTACCCAAAATGCCCTTACAACAACAAATGACTGGCCAATGCTGGGGTCGGTTATCTTGTGATTTTGTCTCTGGTTTTAAACTAACCAGTCGGGGCAACTTAGTTATGTTGGTCGTACAAGACCATTTTACTAAATATGTACAAGTCTACCCGTTATCTAATCAAACGGCGGCCGTGGCAGCACAGGCCTTAGTAGATAATTGGGTGCTAATTTTTGGCGCCCCTATTTCTTTGCACTCGGACCAAGGTAGGGAGTTTGAGGCGGAGTCTATGCTTACACTTATAGGCTGCCATAAGACCCGCACCAACCCCTACTGTCCTAGATCAAATGGGTTAGTCGAAAGATTTAATAGAACCCTAATTTCAGCTTTGGCTTGTATGGTAAAGGAAGATCAAAGCGATTGGGACTTGCAAGACAAATACCTGGCCCACGCGTACAATTGCACCGTACATGCTGCCACTGGGGATACTCCTAATACCCTAGTGCTTGGAGAAAAATTACGGCTACCGTGTGATTTACAATTCGGAGTGTTACAAAAGCACTCTGCTAACTCATGTACACCAGCTTTCATCCAATGGCTGGAGTGTTGTTTCCACAATGCATATGGAAGGGTACGTAATAGTACTGGGAAAAGTATTCAAAGAAATAAAAATTCTTATGGTAATGCTGACTTCCCTAGATTTGTAGTGGGCGATCTGGTACTTAGATATCATGCGCCTACCGCGAATATAACTGGGATGGGCCGTGGGAGATTTGCAAAGTTGTGTCTGACACGACCGTTCTAATTTGAACCACCCACTTAAAGGCTCGTAAATTGAGCACGGGACGCTTGAAACTCTACACCGCTCGCATTCCTCAGGCAGGCGGCGGCGGGAGATTAATTACTTTAGCCGATAAGGCGCAAACTTCTGAAGTGGCCCAGCTGTTGACCCCTACTACCCTGGAGGCGCCGATAGCAGGGCCTAGTGACGGTTAAGAGTTTGAAAAATGCGCGGGAAAATAACCTTGCATCCTTCCTACACTACACGCGACGTTATTACATTAATGTAAATTCATGAAAAATCCATATACAATACAAAATAATATATCAACCCTGACCTATGTTAAAATGCGATACGCATCGCAGTATAAAATGCGATAGAACTTAATACAGGTTTAACGTAATGGTGGAGCATGACAGCTATTCTAAATTGGTGTTTACATTAATTTAAATATCACTAACGATTTTACCAAATAATATGAACACAAATGATATCAATATAAGGGGTAAACAAAATAAATTTATTTACGTCATTACGGTCAATATCTCGTCACCACCCGTATGCACGCGACCAGGCGGCAAGCCCACGCCTTGTTACAGGGCGGCGTGGGATGATACCCATCCCTCAATAAATGGTACCAGGGGATAGGGTTGGAGAAGGGTCCACAGCAACGAAAGGATGAAAAACGAGTTCCCACTGGGTAATATCGAGCATACCCTTGCAGGATGAGTTTCCCATTCATTAAGTAGTGATATTGTGTGATTTAAACAGAAATCAATGTAGATCAATTTCAAATATACTTCAAACAATTTAATCTGTGCAAAAGATACATAAATATGTGATAATATCTGAACAATAAACGAGTAAAATAATATTTTACTACACTGCTAGCTCTGTGGAGGTCTAGCCTGGTCCCCTGGCATTTATTTGCTCATGCAGAGGCATAGGAGTTTTCATCTATTATCGCTCAGTTTCCAACCTGGTCCCCTAGCCTTTGTACCGGAAACAAGTTTAAACGAGCTCAAACGAGTTCAACCGTGGCTGGTTGGATCGCACCGTGGCTGTTTGGGTGGCTCCGTAAAGCGCTGAATATGCTTATGGTTGGCATGGACGACTTCGCCAAGCCGCGCGGTAGGTTGCCGGCAGGCCGCATTCTCAAATCCCACCAGTTGGTTGTAGACCGCCATGACACCGTCAAGGTCGCTCTGAAAAGATATGAATGAATAAAAATAAATACTATTGGACTCGCCATATGCAAACCTACTTGTACTGTTGTAGCAAATATTAATAACGGTATATAGCTTTAACACTAGTGTTCATCTAAAAATAAATTAGTACATATGGTTCGAACCCTTCTCGGCATATCCTAGTGATGGACTGCTATGGTATCGCCCTTCTGTTTGTTAGCTACATACATTATTTAGAAGACCTACCTGTTGTGGGTGAGGCGCTATGGAGGGCACGGGGACGACCCAGTTGTTTGCCGCTGATGTGTGCCATGGGGTGTTATTCATTCTTGACACCTCTATGCCAGTTAGTGTCGCAATGCCGTATTGTCCGGAGTACACCGTCCTCATTAGGACGACGGACTCCTCCAGCTGGGCAAGTAGCCGGAGGTAGCTGGTCGTGCTGATGGGGGAACGGATCCTGGTAATCCCGGCTCTGCGAGCCACGATATCCCATATCCCCGCAGCAATGATGATATACTCAGGATTAAACTCTCTACAATAAATATACGAATGGGTGGCGAATCAGTCAATATTATAATCAAGGGAGTATATATTAACAGGAGAGGTTAATTTGAATTCTTAAAAATACACTTACTGTAGACGCGTTAGGGAGAGCCGCATGGTCTCCACATATCCTCGTCTGGGATTGCAGATCACCACAAACTCGTGTTCGTCCCATGGCATTGTAGCTGGGTCCATAGCCATCTTCCTCGGGAATCACAGATCTCGGCTACACGCATGTTTTTCGAGTTGGACGTGGACTGGACCTGTACATACGACGGCTAGCGCGAATGTGTTGACGCAGCGGTTAAATAACTGACCGTTACAGTTTGAAGTCAAACCTCCTTCAAACTGTATGAATATTGCAGTGGTAATTACCAAATGTCAAAACATGTATAGTACGGCTAACATTTTTATGTCGAATCAATACAAATAACAATACAATCATAAGTTATAGCAAATGTTATCAAATAAAGGAATATATAATGCGAGGGGAAACATAAGATATATGGATACGTTAGTACAGGTTAATCTGACACGATGAAATATAAACAACACCACGAATAAGGTTCAACAATTTAATGTACAACATATTTACATATAAAAAAAATAAAATTAATAGAATTCAATAATAAAATAATATAATTTATATAGAAATCATAACGTGACGGCCCTCGCACAGATGTCCAAGCACCGGTGTAAAGATTTCAAATTCCCCCCATATTCAAGTTCCCCCCCCGGAACTTGAAAACGTTTTCAAATTCCTCCCAGGGGAATTTGAAAACGTTTTCAAGTTCCCTCCCTCGTTTTAACTTTCCCTCCCCCCGGGGATTATAATCCACACCATATTAAATATAATAAAAATGTACTACTGACTGACATACACACACAGACATACAAAATTCTCTTATTTTGTGAAATTTCGTGAAATATTAGATTTTTCGTGAACTTTAATTTTTTTTGTTAAATTCGTTATTTTTCTGGAAATTGTCTGAAATTTTTTTATTTTCCATGAAATTTTCGATTTGTTGAACTTTTCAGTTTGTTGTGCTTTTTTGAATAATTAAAAAAATATAGAATTTTTGTGTGAAATTCTTTATTTTCGTGAAATATACATTTTTTGTGTGATTTTTTTGCGTGAAATTGTTCGATTAACAAAAAATCTTTTTGGGGAAATTTTGGTGACTACTATTACTATTTTTCATAAATTTCCGATCTTTTTAAAACTTTTACATTTTTGTGGAATTTTCTTTATTTTTAAACAATTTTAAATTCCCAGAGGGGGGAATTTGAAAATAGGGGGAGGAATCTGAAAACTGTTTGTAATTTCCCCCCGGGAATCTGAAAACGTTTTTAATTTCCACAGAGGGAAGTTGAGAACGTTTTCAGATTCCCGGGGGCGAACTTGGGAAGGGGGGAAGTTGAAATTGTATTCCTGTAGGGGGGGATTTGAAAATAGGGGGAGGAATCTGAAAACTGTTTTTAATTCCCCCCCACCCCCCGGAATCTGAAAACGTTTTTAATTTCCCTGGAGGGAAGTTAATAACGTTTTCAGATTCCCGGGGGGGGGGGGAACTTAGGAAGGGTTGAAGTTGAAATTGTATTCCTGGAGGGGGGAATTTGAAAATAGGGGGAGGAATCTGAAAACTGTTTTTAAGTTCCCCCCCAGGAATCTGAAAACGTTTTTAAGTTCCCCGGAGGGAAGTTGAAAACGTTTTCAGATTCCCGGGGGGGAATTTGAGAAGGGGGGAAGTTGAAATCGTTACACCGGCACACTGTCTCGTGGTCTGATGGGTGCCGTGGCAGCCGTCGCGGAGGTGGTCGTACCGGGTGACGGGCCGGATGGTATCCCCGGTGTGTACCACTTCGCCCATCCGGGCCGTCGGTTCCCCGCTGAGGGCGTTCACGTGATGCAGGGCGTCCTTGTACATTGCCACGGCGTCGTCCACCACGCGCTAATATAGATAAAGGCACAACCGCACTTAGACATACATTTGGAGGTTCCTGTCCATCAATACAAAGGGAAATAATTAATACATATTTTACATTATGGATTAGTGACGACATTATTTTTGGACACTTAAGTCAGTATCCGATCTGCGTTGTATTGAGGTCAGTGAGGTGAGACTATCGTGAGTGGCTAGTCAGATTGGGTGGTGTGATATATGCGTAATAGAAGTACAGGTGTGTTGATAATATATGTTAACGAGATGCAGAGGTTGAGACAAAGAGTTATGCAAATGAGATGACGTCATGGAAAGTTTAGCCGGCGGGTCAAGCGTGCCCTAGGCCATGAATAAACCATTCAGTATCCAGAAGTCAAAGTGTTCAGACGTCGTACTTTCACATGGTGTCAGATGAGGAAGAATGCCACCCGCTAATACGTTGCCGGGTTTGCGGCCTCCTGGTCAGCTTGTCCTCAGCCACAATGCGAGATCGAACTGGAAAACATGGATCAGAGCATATGATATTTACGCTACTGCGGCAGGGGTCGTATTGAAGACAGAACGAGTGCAATGCTGCATCTTTCTTCACGTAGCCGGCGAGGAGGCGCAGAAGGTCTTCGCCAATATCGATATCGCTCTCGCTGATCAAGATAAGATCGTGCCGCTTACGGCGGCGTTTAGGCTTTATTGTGTCGGTAAATGCAGTATCATTATCACACGATATAAATTTAACTCACATAATCAGGCGTCGGAAAATATGGCTACATATATAACGGCAATAAGGGTCAGAGTGAAGGATTGTGAGTATGGTACGGTGGAAGAATCGCTGTTGCGCGATCGGATTGTGGCTGGCATAAAGAATGTGAATTTACGGAACAAACTGTTGCAAACTACGGAGTTAACATTGGGAAAATGTGTCGATATATTTGAGATGAGTGAGTTTAGCGCTGCACTGTTGGAGGACACCAAGTCGGACATTGAAAGTAAAGAGATTGATTTCATACGTAACTATGCTAATGTGCGTACCGGTGCACCGGTGGTTCGGTCAGCGGCGACGCCATCTTGGAAATCGCCATCTTGGAATACCGGCGGATCTGGAGAGTTCAAGATCCGCTGCCAGAACTGTGGGTATGAGCACTCCCGGGGAGTCTGCCCAGCGAAAGGAAAGGCTTGTGTAGCCTGTCGGAAGATCGGGCACTTCGGTAAGGTCTGCAGGAGCAGGCTGGGCAGGGTCAACGAGCTTACCATGGAAGAGCCTGACCCTCATAATGCTGAGCAAGACCCGGATCCAGCGGAAGTCAACGTCCTGGCAACGGATCTCTTCATCGGTGCCGTCGACTGCGGTGCTGGTCAGGATGCCGAGCTGTGGCACGCAATTGTTCGGGTGAACGGTTATCCTGTCAAGTTCAAGCTCGACACTGCGTCGGAGGCGAACGTGCTGCCGAGGTACGTCTTCGACAGAGTTGCTCTGGGGCGGCTGACGAACACCAGGTGTTCGTTGGTGACGTTCTCAGGTCACCGGATCACGCCTGATGGGGAGGCACTCCTGGATGTCAACGACAGAGTGCTCAAGTTCCAAGTGGTGCCGGATGGCCAGCCTATTTTGGGCAAGCAGGCTTGTGTGACGTTGAACCTGCTGGTGCGGGTGGATGAGGTGCACTGCGCTGTGCCGATGAACATTTCCGAGCCGACGAACATTCCCGTGTCGACGAACATTGCCGGGCCGACGAACAATGCCAGCGCTGGGGAGGAGAAGCTGGTAAGCGAATACAAAGATGTCTTTCAGGATTTGGGGTTGATTAAGGCAAATGCTGTCATTCATGTTGATAGATCTGTTCAACCTGTCATTGATCCGCCTAAACGGATTCCGTTTGCCATTCAGGGCAAGGTACGCAGTGAGCTTGATCGCATGGTGGAGTTAGGTGTTATAGTTGAACAAGATGAACCTACCGAGTGGGTTAATTCTATAACTATTGTTAAAAAACCAAACAAGATTAGGATTTGTCTGGATCCGACTAAGTTGAACAAGGCGATAAAGAGAGGGCCTTTCCCTACTAAAACGATTGATGAAATTATTGCCAAAACGGCGGATGCAAAATATTTTTCAGTTCTAGATGCAAAGACCGGGTATTGGCAGATAGAATTAGATAACGAAAGTTCACGTTTGTGCACGTTCAATACTCCATGGGGCCGGTACAGGTACACCCGTTTGCCTTTTGGTATCAAAACCGCCGGTGACATTTTTATTCAGGAAATGCACCGCGTCATGGGCGATATACCCGGTATTGGCATAGTCACGGACGATATTTTGGTATATGGGTCAAAGGTTGAGGAACACAACGAGCGGCTCCGAGCCGTGTTGGACCGAACTAGGTCGGTTAATCTGAAGTTAAATGATGCTAAATCTTTGTTATGTAAAACAACAGTAAAATATGTAGGTCATCAACTTACCCAACAGGGTGTGAAGCCTGATCCAGACAGAATACAAGCAATAGTTGACATGCCAGAGCCGCTTGACAAACAAGGCGTCCAAAGGTTCCTGGGCATGGTTGGATATGTACACACGTTTATACCCAACATGTCCGAGATAGCCAAACCACTACGCACACTCCTTGCAAAGGACGTGGCGTGGCACTGGCAAGCCGAACAGCAGGGCGCATTTGATAAGTTGAAGGAGAAGTTAAGAACTGCTCCTGTGTTGTCATATTACAATGTTAAGAAGCCCATTGTGATTCAGGTAGATGCCTGTCAGTCAGGTTTAGGTGCTGCATTAATGCAAGATGATACGCCGATCGCACTCGCATCTTGTCCGCTTAACTCAGCACAGTGTGGATATGCCACGATAGAAAAAGAAATGCTCGCCATATGTTTCGGATGTTAACGGTTTCATGAGTATATCTTTGGCAAAGAGGTGCAAATTCAAATAGACCACAAGCCGTTGGTGGCGATAATGCAGAAGCCAATACATAAACTTTCGGCTAAAATGCAGAGGATGTGGATGCGATTGCAAAATTACAACATTCAGTTATGTCATGTGAAGGGTTCTTTGATGTTTTTTGCAGACACATTGTCCAGGGTGCATAGTGTCAAAGTAGGTCAGGATAGCCTGTTCGATGACACGTTCTGCGTTGCCGCAGTGGACATGCAGTCATCGAGTTTGTTGAGTAAGATTGTAAATGAGTATGAAAAAGATGTGTCCATGTCCATGTTGATTTCACACATTGAAGATGGGTGGGACACTACACGCATACAGACACCACCGTGTCTGAGACGGTACATCCCATACAAACATGAGTTAACGATAGAAAACAATCTTGTAATGAACGGCAATCGGGTGGTGGTTCCTCCGGGTCTTCGTGGTGAGATGATAGAGGCTTTACATGAGACACACCTAGGGGTGACCAAGTCCAAGCAGTTGGCGCGTGATTGTATGTTTTGGCCGAATATGAATAAGCAAATTGAAGATAAGGTCAGTCGGTGTGACACTTGCCAAAACAACCGGAAAAGTTTGCATAATGAGCCCTTGATCAGTCACCCGATCGCCTGTCAGCCGTATGAAAATGTTGGTGCTGATTTATTTGAGTTAAATCATAAGAATTACCTGATAACTGTGGATTACTACACAAAGTATCCTGAGGTGACGTTGTTGGGCGATACGTCATCTGTCACTGTTATTGAAGCGTTGAAAGACAATTTTGCAAGACACGGTATTCCTAGTCAGGTCATTTCGGACAACGGTCCCCAGTTTAAAAGTCATGAGTATAGGGAGTTTGCGCTACACTATGGGTTCAAAGCCGTGTATTCCAGTCCTCAGTATCCTCGTAGTAACGGGCAGGTAGAAAGGTTTGTGCAGACAGTCAAGGACATGTTAAAGAAGTGCGAGAAAACCGGTGTAGCAGGAAATCGCAAACCCTGTAAATCGCAAACCCCCACTTGTGATTTCCTAGGAAATCGCAAACCCCCATGCCATATATGGGCATGGGGGGTTTGCGATTTCCTAGGAAATCGCATATCCCCCCTGGAGATCGCAAACCCCCCATTCAGCGGCGGCGGCGATTTGTTTACTTTACGTTCGTCGATTCGAAAATATAACTGTTAATATCTCCGCCGTTACGGCGGTAGCCTTAATAACGCTTCGAATTTAGGGTTAAATTGGTCAAATTTCACTTATTTGGTACCTAATTCTGTTAAATATGATCGCAAACCCCCCATTCGGCGGTGGCGGCGATTTGTTTACTTTACGTTCGTCGATTCTAAAATATAACTGTTAATATCTCCGCCGTTACGGGGGTAGCCTTAATAAGGCTTCGAATTTAGGGTTAAATTGGTCAAATTTCACTTACTTGGTTACCAATTTAACCCTAAATTCGAAGCGTTATTAAGGCTACCGCCGCATTGGCGGCGATATTACTAGTTATATTTTCGAATCGACGAACGTAAAGTAAACAAATCGCCGCCGCCGCCAGTATGGAACGCGACGTCGATGCGGTGGCGATTTGTTTACATTACGTTCGGCGATTAATATCGCCGCCAATGCGGCGGTAGCCTTAATAACGCTTCGAATTTAGGGTTAATTTATTGAAATTTCACAATTTGAGTATGTAATTCTGTTTAAATATGGTCGCATTGAATAGATTTGGCCCGAATCGGTCCCAAAACACAGGGGGGTTTGCGATTTCCAGGGGGGGGGTTGTGATTTCCTAGTAAATCGCAAACCCCGGGGTGTGCAATTTCCAGGGGTTTGCGATTTACTGCCACACCGGGTCTGATTTTCAGTTAGCTTTGCTAAATTATTGTAATACTCCGTTGCCCGTCCTGAATGCGTCTCCGGCTCAGTTGCTCATGAGCAGACGGTTGAGGGGCAGGTTGCCGATGGCAGAGGAAATTTTGGTGCCCGAAATGCAAAATCCAAAGGAAAGACAGACAGCTAAACGGCAGCGAAGTCAGAAAGCGTTTCATGACCGGAAATGCGGTAAGCCGCACAAACCTATGAAAGTTGGAGATAAGATAAAGTACAAAAATCATGCTGGGGAATGGAAAAAAGGGTTATTTTGGGACGAACAGGTGTTTCTGGGAGAGAATATCAAATTTTGAACAAGTCAGGTAACATGTTGTATCGTAACCGGGTTCAGATTATCAGGGCGCCTGTGGGGGGGGCGACCTGACCCCGTCATGCAGATGCAAACTGGGTCAGCGTCAGTGCCGAATTTAAACAGTGTGGCTAATCTAAGTAGGTCAGGTCAGCTGATAAGGCCGGCGAGCAGGTTAGACCTGTAGTGGGTCAGTGTAGATTGAGTGTGTACACATATAGCATGTGCATGTAGGATTAAGTTGTATTTTCAGATATGTTCGTTCCTTTATGATATATGATGGACACTTTATGACGTCAGGTATTACGGCCGGACAGTTAAGGACTTCAGTGCATTGGGCGCTCAGACATTTGCAAGGACTTGCGTTAAGTTAAGTACGCATATATGTTATTGTGCTTTTGTTTGACTGGTATTTGCTATCGTCATTGTTATTTTGAAATATTTAATGTTTCAGAAATACTTTGAGGGGGGGATGTGATATATGCGTAATAGAAGTACAGGTGTGTTGATAATATATGTTAACGAGATGCAGAGGTTGAGACAAAGAAAGTGTTATGCAAATGAGATGACGTCATGGAAAGTTTAGCCGGTGGGTCAAGCGTGCCTTAGGCCGTGAATAAACCATTCAGTATCCAGAAGTCAAAGTGTTCAGACGTCGTACTTTCACAGGTGGGACTGGCTGTCGTATTTGCCCTACCTGGAGTGGATGTGGCGACGAGTGCGCCTCTCTGTGGGCCAGGTAGTCTCGGGCCGACATCCAGGACCGGCGAGGGTTATTGCAGTCAGCCAGATCCACTCCCGCGAACATGGCGAAGCTGCACCACCGCATGTACGCGGTCCTCAGCAGGGCGACTGCCTCCCGGCGCTGCTCGCAGACGGAGGAGTACGCCGCCAGGATCCCCCTCTCCCGCAAGCTCGTGATCCTGGCTTGGCGATGGGTGACATCACAAATGCCCACAGCCAGGATCACAAACTGAGGAGGGAACTCGCTAAAGGAGAAATGGCACAGGATTAGTGGCGAGGAAGAGTAGTACTAGTAGGGGTAGACTTCACACTCGGAATAATACTGTGCGGCAGGAATCCCGATTAAACTAAGGGTTTAAATATGTGGTACAGATAACCGGTTATACAACACCATGTTTATTAAAATATCACAGATTACTTTTAATACTAATTGATAGATCGATGACTTTGGCCGATATGCCCGCATTTACACGTAATATCGGCTCGCATTTACCACTTGGTGTCAGCCGCCCTGTGCCACGTAATATCACTCAGTGTCACACATACTATGGGTAATTTTGCTCGATTGGAAATAATCTTACTGTATACGGGGGAGGCAGCGGCCGATCGCCTCCACCTGCCCCTTCCCCGGTGTGGCGGTTTCAGCGCCCGGTCAGTTTCAGCGCCCTGCCGTGGCTTCTGCGCATGCGCAGATTTTAAGATATGGTCAAAACACCCGTGGCCTCAACGGCTACAAGCTCATCTGGTGCCCGGCAGTGTTAGGGACCGATTAGGCCGAAATCTATTGAATGCGATCATATTTAACAGAATTACATACTCAAATAATGAAATTTAATTAAATTAACCTTAAATTCCAAGCGATATTAACGTAGCAGCTAGATCGGCGCCGAATCGCTGAGTGTAAACAAAACAAATAGCAGTGCTCGCCGCAACATGCGAAAATCCGCGCATGCGCAGAAGCCACGGCAGGGCGCTGAAACTGACCGGGCGCTGAAACCGCCACACCGGCTCCATGCCCACATCCCACTCGATCTCCGGGGCTTGTTTAGCCAGTAGGGGGGCTATTCCGCGCCCCCTCGAATCGGCGATGATGAACACCCGCATTTTTGTTAGCAGCGATTGTTGTTGACGTCTGCCTGTTCCTTCCTTGGAAGGGTTGTGACGTCAGACCCAATTTGCGGTGAAGGTTCCCGGTGTGTGGCCTGCCCTAGCCTTGCTTCCGCTGGCAACCAGCAAAATCAATCATTGTGGCTATGTCACTCGGTGTCCTATTTGGGCCGACCTCACGACTTTGCACGTTTCGAATGTTTTTACATTCGAGGGGAGTGAAGGTTAACAAATAAAAACATTAGAGTATGAGTTACCATGAATTCTACAATAGAAAGGAATATTGATGGTTACGAATAACGTAATCAAATCAAAATAATTACCATCTTTTATTTATTATATTCCTATCGGCCATACTGCGTTCATGAGTCGGGTATTTACATATACGTACAACATATAAATAATTAACGGGTTTCAACTCCCCGACACCCATATTCGTGATGTTATCAAGCAAAATAATTCCACAAACATGGACCCGCTTTGGTAACACCACGAATGGGTCGAGTTGGACAACTAATTTTGGAATCAAACAATTCTAATAAATTTTAATATATTTCCTAAAAGCGAATAGAGCCCCTATTCGCTCATGGTACTTAAATCTATTCTAAGGCGATCCTGAAAATTAATTAATTATATTGATAATAATAAAGGACGTCTTCACGTATAACAGTTTCGGTACGCACGATCGGAAGTGTTCTAAGTAGGGCCAGAGAGCGTGTATATAAACAGATGAGAGGGACAACTCCCGCGAAAAACGGTAACACAGGCTACAGTGGCGTTCCTGGCGGTTAGTGTTGAACAAGCCTTGAGTTTGCCGGTACGCTCAATGCAAACACATTTGTTTTTATTCAAAATTAATAGAAACCCAGAAGCCTAACCTTATCAATTTAATATAATCCTTTTGGTAAACATGTTTTCTATATGTCTTCCAAGCGGTTTGTTTCTATGTGGTGTAGTTTTAGAGATATTTAACGTTTTCTGTATGAAGATTGCTCACCGCCATTGACAATGCCTTGAGTTTACCGTACGTGTAGTGCAAAACGTGTATTTTATTCAAAATTAATAGAAATTCAGAACCTAGCCATGTAAATTTAATATAGTCTCATTGTTAAATATGTTTTCTATATGTGTTCCAAACAGTTTGTTTCTATGTAGTGTAGTTTTAGAGATATCTCACTTTTTCTGTACGAAGACTGCTCAAGGCCATTGACAATGCCTTGAGTTTGCCGTACGCGTAGTGAAAAACGTCAGTTTTATTCAAAATTAATAGAAATCCAGAAGCCTAACCATATCAATTTAATATAATCTTGTTGGTAAACATGTTTTCTATGTGTATTCCAATCAGTTTGTTTCTAGGTGTTGTAGTTTTAGAGATATTTAACGTTTTCTGTATGAAGATTGCTCACTGCCATTGAAAATGCCTTGAGGTTTTCCCATATGCTTAAGCTGTTCAACAACCACCACTTGGAGCGCCACAGTCGGCAGATGTTACATGCTCTAGTATGGGAGTTGTCCCTCTCATCTGTTTATATACACGCTCTCTGGTAGGGCGCCTGCGGCAGGCAGCCCCATTACCATGGAGATCTAGGGTTGTTCGTGACCTCATTCAGCATCGTATCTAGGGCAGCTTGCGGTTTCCCACCAAAACACGAGCTCGCCATTGGTCGACAGCTCAAATGAACGCGCTAGCGCGCTACCTCGTCTGGTGAAACCACACCTTGGGTCAGTCGTCGCCTGGTCTTTACTAGGTGTCGACCCCCTCTTGGTTTTATCCAAATTTCTTGGTGCCGCTGTTGTTTCAGGCCCCCTGCGACCAGAGCAAGGGGGTACACGCTTGTGGCTGGTTAGAGCTGCTATTTACAAGGGAATCCACATCCGCGCCGATTTAGGCTCAGGCTAGTATATAACCAACAAAACAGAGTAGTAGAGGGGGGCGTCACTGGCCTGGTCGCAAGTGCGCGACTGCGCTCAGAGGTGGCCACCTCTACGGTGAACGGTCCAGGCTTGGAGCCAGACGATGACAACGAATGTGTGTCAGTTCTCCATGGGAGAACTGGCTTAATCGAGCGGATGCACGTGATCGACTGGAATATAATTCCAGCAGTGTTCCATATCGAAAATCAGTTAACCCTTGTATTGGGTGAGGAGTCCGAGGCCCCGGCTAAGGATACTCCTATGCTTAGTCCTGTGTCACAATCTTGGGCAGACAGTGGCATTACTGCCCCTCACGTCATCCCCATGGAGACTGAGGAAGGCTTCTCTGTCATCACCGGACGTCGTCCTAAGGACATGATTGAGGATGATGAGCTTCCAGCCTCATCTCCAGGTAAGTCATCTAAACTCTCAAGTTCTGATAGACTTTCTAGTAAGCAGCCGTCAGTGTTGTCCTCTCCTCGCAAGCAGGAGACGCGGCCGGCCGCATCTAGTGGTTCCAAGTCACCGACTGGGCCGCATCCTAGACGTTCACCCCATAAGCAAACGGTCATCGAGAAACTCTTCAAGGAGCCACCACCTGTTCAAGAAACAGAGGCTATGGAGGAGTACGTGATGAGGAGGATACCACTTCTGTTGACCCGACTAACAATCCAGACTTTGGTGTGATGGCACTTTGTCTCGCAAGACTGGAAAAAGGTGAGCTGAAATGGGATAGCGATATCCCTGCTGCTACTATCCCTCCCCGGTATCCCCGTGAGGTAAATTGTGTTTTCAATAAACAAGCAATCGGTGCCTTCCCTATAAAGAAGGCTGCCGAGTTAGGTTTGGTGCAGGAATCTGTAATGGGGAAGAGATACTTCGATCCCCCACACCCTGCACGGAGGTTAGCAATATACATGCTGCCAAATATGCCTAAAACCCAACAAGTTGCGTCTTCCCCCTATTAATCGTGATAAGGAGGGGGACTCTGACGAGGAAGACTGGGTCGAGGACAATCAAACCGGCCTTCAGCCTTATGTCGACCAGATCACGGCTATAATTACTGCTAAACCTGGTATAAATAGGTCTGAATATCAATCAGACGATATTGCACATTTAAAGTTTGTTAGGCATACCTTCAGGCCTACGGACCGTTGTGCATTCTGTACTTATTTCTTACAACGTGGTTCTGCCCTGCCTGAAAATATAAAAACTCCTAAATGTCATTATAAACGTTGGGATGTTCTTGCTCATCACATTTGTGAGGAGCATTTGTATACTGTAGCCAGGTGGTCGTGCGGCGATCACAAGTCTACACCTTGTCCTTATGCTAAGGCCAACAAGCGTCCCTTCGAGACCAACAGAAGGGGACTGATGCTGCGACATTTGATGTCCTATGGGGTCTGCTCGCGAACAGGCCATAGACGCCACCAATCTATTATTGCGTGTCTGGCTCGCATTGCAAAAGACCGATCTGTGGCAGACCGGTGCCAGTTCACCTATGAACAGGTACTCAAATGCCAACGGCGTCATCAGGGATCAATGGAGACCTTGAGACTGCCGCATCGTGAGCACACGCTTGCAGTGTGTATTTACGGGGGCGAGACCTTCAAGGAGAGAAACTACTTCTCTTCGGTCCACCGCCGCCTTCAGCAGGATCTGGACGCAGAGGCAGGTATACCCAGCCGCCCGTCCACCTCCCGTCACCATGGTTCCAGCCGTTCCCAACCTTCCAAGGGACGCCCGGAAAAACGACCTCCCCACTATTTCGTGGCAGAGAAGATTGAGCTGGGTATTTCATATGCTGTGGCCATGGTGGATGTTGAGGATCCACCTTTGGAGAGGTCTGCAGACCAGATCGCCGAAGCACAGCACATCAAGGCTGTGGGTGATAAAGAAAGGGCTAGGATTGCCAGTTTTCCACCCCTTCAGCCAGCTGTTGCAGCAGACAAACCTGCACCTAGCACGGCTGGTACATCCGAGCGCAAGCCAGTGCATAAAGTGGATCCCTCACTGACCACAGTAGGGACCATCACCAGCTCAGTCCGTCGAGACTTAAAGCGACGGGCTGCAGAAATCAGTAGCGCATCTCAGGATCGCGAAGTAGCTGCCTCTGCGAGGAGTCCCTTTCCCCTGAAATTGACCGACGAGTCAAAGAAGAGGTTAATTGAGCAGTATGACTGCTTACCGCCGACCGTCCAACAGGCTCTACAGCTGGACTCCAGCGCGGAGTCCACACAAGCCATGGACATGTTTAAGGTCTTGATAGGAGACATGGCTAAATTCTGTCTGAATCGCCTTGAGGCTGTCAAGGTGAACCAGACCTACGTCTTCTGGGAAACTCTCAACAAGCAATTCCAGGAGGCCTTGGGTTGTGCCCTGGCCAAAACCTTGGTAGCAGAAGACAGCTACCGGTTCATGCTTGCCCAACACGAGACACTGATCCGTCAATGGGAAGATATGATCATGAAGTTCGCATTTGCTTTTGGCATTCCAGTGTTGAAATGGGACGGGAATCCAGAATCTCTGGATTTATCACGGATTTCTAGTGCTAAGCTACTAGCTAGCCTGCCAGCTGAGCTCGACCTACCCAGGTCACAGCAGCTGGCGATCATCTTGCGGCTCCACCTGCCCCTCCAATGCTGCCTACACCGCAATGGCTACCAGGGAGCTACAAGACAGCACCCCTGACGCCGTACATCGCACCTACAGACTCCTACAAGTGTAAAACACTCACCCCTAAAGGAAGTTCGGTGGTGGCTAGACCAGCTACGCCACCAACTGAGGAACCCGAGGATTTATCCTTGGTAAATATTACGGCTGCCATTCGTCTAAGCGAAGAGTCATCTAAATGCGAGGCCCCGCGTATAGAGGTGCCTACGCATTCCTATGACATTCCACCACCGGTGGAAGTAACTGCACAGGAGGTAAGTCTTGCAACTCCCCTTCCCTATCTCAGTGTCCCCTGAAGGCTCGCTAGCTCGTGGGGAGTCACCGATAACTATCGCCTCTGATGACGATTGGGAAGACGCCAACAGCGACTATTCTGATGTCACCGACGTCGCTTCTCCCCCACATTCCGTTCCCATGGAGGTATCGGATTCCTTAGGCATCCTGGTGGACATTGTGTCCACCTATGACATCGCGGAAGAGTCGGAGGACGACCCGAGCCCCACTGGGGAGTCGGGTTAACCTTACTCTCTTTCATAAATATAAATATAAATATTTATAAAACCCAAATATAAATATTCAAAACATAATACATATTCTTGTACATAACAGGTTTGCCCTTGTTTAAATAAATATCTGCGCTACAACTACTATGTAGTGCTACATAATAATATTCAACTATATATAGGCTTGTCCTTTTACTATACATAAATGTTATAGAAATATCAATTTAATTGTTATGGTTAACTGTTCTAAATTGGGTGGTAATACTAAGATAAATATGTAAATTGTAATGTAATGTAGTAGAAAATTTATTATGTGTTCGTTATAATAACTCTAAATAGCTTGATTCTCTGCTCAAAAATAATATATATGTTCTTAAAATGTGTATCCATTATATCTTATCCATATATTTTAATACTGCCTATGTTAATTTGATATGCACACAACACAACATAACACCGTGCCTGGGAGCCACGGCGATGTCTCCTCTACGAGATGTCAGCGGGTTTCTCGGGGAGCCGACATACAAGTTCCAGGACCGCATCCAACCCCAAATTCCAAAGCAGCGCGAGATGCGTTACTGGGATACGTACCCCCGCAAAACCAGCCTTCAACATCGAAGCTCCAGGGCACCACAACGGGTATTGTTTTTGTGTACACATCAATTTGCGGGGAATTATTTGCGGGGATTTAACTATTTTGCGGTGATACACATATACACTTTTTTATCACATACACCACCACACAACACACATTTAGTGTTGCATATATATTTTGTAATTGCCATGTTTTATATTTATTTGTATATCCTATCCAAGTATGTTAGAGCAGAGAATCAGTTATGGCAAGCGTTTATTTCGACCATTTTATAAAGGGGTGATTTGGCTTATTCATTTCGGGGATTCACTATTATAAGGGGAATCAAACTAGTAAGAAATTTTCTCTGAGGGCACCAGCTTTGTTGTAAAAAAATGTCATTAAACAACCTGTTTATTAATAACATAAATGGGATCCATAAAAAAAAGTAAACCTTAAACCATTTAACAATATATAAGTATGTAATCCTTATACAGTATGGCAATTATTTGAGGCTGCCACCGGATTACAACATAAATCAATTGGTCATGTGGAAGAGGTAGGGGTATTTCGAAATTACTTCACAAATTGACGAGTTATTCCAAATTTCATTCTGAACAAAGTCAACATTCTTTTAACGAAATCATTTAGCAATTTTAAGGTAATATATCGTATTTAGTACTTGTAGATAAACCCTCATGCACAACCACCAGACCAAATATTTAAAGAGTAATATAACAAAGACATGACAGAATTCTATCAAAAATAAAAGCATTGCGAATTTCGGTAAAAATTAAAACATAAATGACTCTCTTTAAAAGTAAAATAAAGAAAACAAATAAAACTACACATCACTTAAATTTTGGTTAAACCAAACCATTCGTGTAATGTAAATAAGTGTACAGTGTTCATATCTGTGTATATAAACTTATGTTATCCAAGAAAAGTTTTCGCTACCCACGCTTGGGTAGTCTCGACCAATTAGGTCCAGGTCCGTGTAGTAGTTTTAGAGGACATATAAAAATTGTATACCCTGTTCAGTTGCAGCATGTGTTGGCGCTGTAATAGACTTTGACGGTTAAACTGATGGATATGGCACCAAGCACGAGTCTTCAGTGAATTACGGTTATTCGTGGAATTTAAATATTAGTCAAGCTAAAACTCAACAAGAACCGGGCCAGTCCGCTAAATGCGGACTCGCATTTCTCGCCCATTTTGTATGTAAATTCTATTAACCTAACAAAATTAAACATAAAATTAACCTCTTTTAACTTAGTATTTGCCCCTAACGGTAAACTTCTAGCAAAGCGAAAAATAAACCTTTCACTATTATTGACACCTTGTAAGCCTAATGTTAGATTTGGCATTGTGTTAAATCCATATTACAATTCGAAGACGTTAAACCTTAAAAACAGATTATTGTAATTTAGGCCTATGCATTTGATAAGCTCAATATAAAAATGCGGTTCCCCACGAAAACGCGAGCTCGCATTTATGAGCCTGAGTGCATTCATTTCATTCTAGTCCCAAACGTGAGGCATTCCACCATATGCGGGCCCGCAGTTCTTCACCACTTGTGGTGAGGTAAATTCAGATTATTGTAAGTTTAGGTATTTGAAATGTAACTTACAACACAACCCGCGATGGCATGTATCGCAATATTTGGCATGGTTATTTTTGGTTAAATGACCATATTGGAAACAATTGAAATGTACCAAACGACACCACCCGCGATAACATGTATCGCAAAATTGTGGCATGGTTCATTGTGTTAATGAACCATATTGATAAAAATTTGAAATGTACCATACAACACGACCCGCGATAGCAAGTATCGAAAAATTTTGGCATGGTTCCTGTAAAGATCAACCATCACTCTCTGGCATGTGTGTTGTTATGCTTTATTTAAGACAAGATGGCCTCCAACCACCAGAAGTAGTTCTGGTGGCTAACACCAGTTGCGTATCTGGACATCTTCCCGACCCCATAGAACAATCTGACTCTACACATCCATTTAGTTCTGAACACAACGTAGAACTGAAAGATAGAGATAATGTGACAGTTTACCGTCAAAAGTATATGTATATAGAGAGATATAACAAAGATGACATTTGTTATCTACAGATTTAACCTGTCTACCGGTCTAGTGATTCTTGAGGATCGCCTCATCTCCTTGGTGACTGGTGTTCTGACTACTTCCCCCTGACCGGACTAGTTGCTTCTGGATCCTGATCCTGTGGACCTTCACCCACTGCCTCACTTGTGACCTCCTCTGAGCTTTCAGTAGGAGCGGTCTGACTAGGCAGATCACTGTCCCTGACCCCCTTCAGTTCAAACCTTTCATTAACTTTCAAGAGGTGACGCCTATTGCGTCTTATGACATTACCCTCTTCCGTCTGAATCTTGTATGACCTGGGTCCCACCTGCTCACTGACCCGGGCCGTCGAATCCCAATGAGTACCTCTTACTCTGACTACATCACTTTGACTCAGTGGGGGTAGGTCTTTGGCTGTCTCATTGTACTTTTCTACTTGTTTTTGTTTTATCTCTTCCTTTCTGCTCCCCTTTTCAACACCCTTGTATCTCTTATCCAGTCGTGGTATTTTCCCGTTTAGCTTACGCCCCATTAACATCTCCCCCGGTGACATGCCTATCTCTCTGGGGGCCATTCTATAGTTTAGAAGGGCCAGGTAGGGATCCCCCCCACTCTCTTTCGTCTTATTTAGTAGGGACTTTATTATTCCTACTCCCCTCTCTGTCTGCCCGTTTGATTGTGGATATCTGGGACTTGATGTTCTATGTTCAAATTGATAGGTCTTTGAGAACTTCTTGAATAACTCAGAGCTGAACTGTGGACCGTTGTCGCTAACCACTCTTCTGGGTATACCATGTCTGGCAAACATACTTTTTAAGTGTGTGATGACTGTATCAGAGGTCGTTGAGCTCAGCATGGCTATTTCGGGATAGTTGGAATAATAATCTATGCATAGTAGATAATCCTTTCCCCCCCAGTGAAATAGATCCATGCCGACTTTTTCCCACGGTCCCCACTTTATTCTATCTTCTTCCCTGCTGTGCGTTTCTTTGGCCTGTGCCGGCCTGTACATCTGACAGGCCCCACACTTTTGAACACTCCCTTCTATGTCATTATTGATGGTAGGCCAGTATATAGCCTCCCTTGCCATCCTTTTCTGTTTTTCTATGCCTAAATGGCCCTCATGCAATCTACTTAGCATTTCTCCTCGCATACTAACTGGTATCACTATCCGGTCCCCTTTTAGGATAATTCCATTTATCAGGCATAGTTCCTCTCGGAATGGTGCATAAGCTGGACAGTCCCCATTGTTCCACCCACTTAACATGCAGGTCTTTACCGCGGTAACGACGTCGTCCTTACATGTTTCTACCGCTATTTTATCTAGCTGTGCCTGGGTGACTGAGACTGAATTATATATCATGTCTACCTGGGCTTCGACTTCTGTAGATACTTTTATATCTTTCTCTGACCTAGCCCTGCTGGCATTTGCTCGGGACAGGGTATCTGCAAGGTAAAGGTATTTTCCAGGGGTCCACCCCAGTACATAGCGATATTTTTGCAATTTTAACATGAGTCTTTGTATGCGGGGAGACATGTCATTCAAAGGTTTGTTTGAGAGGGGTATTAGTGGTTTATGGTCGGTCTCCAACTCCACTTTGTCCAATCCATATATATAACAGTGACATTTTTCACAACCATACGCAAGCCCCAGACACTCTTTTTCTATTTGAGCATATCTTTGTTCACACTCCGTCAAGGATCTGGCCCCATAAGCCACTGGCTTCCAATCCTGGTCATGGCACTGAAGCAAAACCGCCCCCAACCCATCCTTAGACGCATCGGTTGATACCTTGGTGGGAAGCCTTGGATCATAGTATGCCATGACAGGCTTGGACGCCAATGTGGACTTCAGATCTTTCCATTCGGCCTCATGCTCAGGACCCCAGAACCACATAATTTTCTTGCACAGTAATGCCCTGAGATGAACACATTTGTTGGCGAGATTTGGGATGTACTTCCCCACATAATTGATTGAGCCTAATGCTCTCTGAACATCTTCTTTACAGGTTACTCGCAGCACAGACGAGCCCCTCACCTTTATTTCAGCATTGTTATAATCGGTCAGGCGCACATTTGCTTGTTTCAGTTTGGGTCTGTCTCTCAGTTTCCTGTACTCACGGGCATTCAGGAGATTAGCACCAGCTCCCGTATCTAACTTGACCTGAATTAACGAGTCGCCAACCTCTAACATATGGACCCACTGACAGTCTTTGTTAACACATACCTCATTGACACTTGCCCCTATACTCCCGATAAACACGTCTTGGTCTGAGCCATACTCTCCTTCCTCTGCCTGTTTGCTGTTGATCACGTTCACTTTAGTGTGACACAAACGTGTGTAGTGACCTCTGAAGCCACATTTTCCACACCTCTCTCTGAATGCTGGGCACTGTCTTACTTTATGTCTGGTCGCGCACCGCTTACAGTTGAATTCGCCATTGCCGCTCTCACCATGAGGTCCCGCTGTGGCTTCCGCTCCGCGCAACTTGCTGTCACTCCAGGCTCCTTTGTTCCTACTGTCACTGCTGCGTCGGTTGCTGTCATACCTCGCTCTGACAGCACCTACCGGCTCCGTCTCCACTGGGTTGAGCACTTTCATGTGCGCTTTTGTGGTCTCGGCCGCTTTGCACATGATTATCGCCGAATCCAACGTTAACCCCGAGTCTCTCAGCATTTTCTCTTGCAATCTTTTGTCTCTGATGCCGACCACTAGTTTGTCCCTGATCAGTGACTCTAATAGATCCCCGTACTCGCATGTGGCTGCCTTTAGCCTGAGGTCGGTCACGTACGCATCAATCATCTCTCCTTCTTCCTGCTCCTTTGTGTTGAACACAAACCTCTCATATATGAGGTTCTTCTTGGGCAGACAGTAAGCATCAAACCTTTGTACAACCAACTTGTAGTCCATATTATTCTCCTCTGGAATTTCCACATCGCCCTCCTTTCTTGCTGGTGCATATTTGAACGTACGATACACTGCCTGTGCCTCCGCTCCGGCAACTGTTAGCAGTAGAGCTACTTTTCTTGCTCCCTCCGACACATTTATCGCCACTGCATACCATTCAAATTGTTCCTTAAATCTTTCCCATTTCTCCGCCACATTCCCATCTTTCATACGAAGAACTTCAGGTGGCTTTAATGATTCCATTGTCCTCTAATTCCTTTTCACTCCTGGCACCATGTAAAGATCAACCATCACTCTCTGGCATGTGTGTTGTTATGCTTTATTTAAGACAAGATGGCCTCCAACCACCAGAAGTAGTTCTGGTGGCTAACACCAGTTGCGTATCTGGACAGTTCCTTGTGGAAATGACTGTATTAAAAAAAAAAAAAAAATGTACCATACGACAACCGCGTGAGATGAGCTCTCGCAACTTTTGGCATCGTTCATTATTATTGAATGGACATATATAAACAAATTTTACTAGCATTTCAAACACATAATTGAAGGTCATTCTTCAATTCTTCCGGTTTATTAGTGGGTATTCGTGGAATATTCCTGTGTTTTCATATGGGGATGAGAGATGCAGCCCCAAATTAAGCCATTTGTCCCATCTATTGACGTTTGATGACAGTCGCTCTGGCGGTTCCCGGCCTGCCTGGTACATTGTATCAGGCAGCGTAGCTGGTGAGGAGAATCGAGCACTGAGAAAATTGTACAGCCCTGTTGTTACCACCTTCCGAGAGGGTGGGTATCCCCTAAGAGCGTGGATCTGGTATAACTAGTCCGGCTAGGACCTAATTGCAGGTACCCACATAAGCCCATGATTTTTCAGGGTTAGGCCCTTGCCATTACCAGCTATAGGCCCCTCTGAAACAGTGGAATGACTTGCTATCGGTATATGTATTTCCATTACGCGGCTTATTACTTGCGAGTCATGACGCATTATTGTTGCATTGCTTTCTAGGATTACGGCACGCCCCCCTGAATTGTCTAACTGAGTGGTGTACGGTGGTTATCTACACGCCGGTGTGCCGTCTCAGCTGCCACAGCTGATTTGCCAATGTCTTTGCCATGCGGGATTCGAGTGTACTCAACTGCGCACCACCAGCCACCTCTCCCCTTTCCAGTGTGTCAGCACTGAAAGCAGTGTGGTACCGTACTGTAGCAATACAGCCTATGTGTTTTTTAATGTTAAAAAAAAGACATTTGGATAACCCTTTTTCCACCAGGCATGATAAGCGTGTCGTTATCGACCCAGTCTGTAGAATTGTGCGCAAAGTGGCTCGTGACCGATTGACGGCTCGTTGACGCGACGACGCTGTTGGATTCTGACGCATGCGCAGAAGCGACATTTGGCAAATCAGCCTTGTGGCAGCTGAGACGGCCACACCGGGCGCTTCACGGTCCGTGCGTTGGCCCCGCATTGGGTCAGAACCGGCACGCAAATTGACCAGTAGACATATATTGAAACCCGGCGTGGATGAATAGGAGATTTCCATGAATATAACACCCGCTTTAACTCCCACAGCTTTGCTTTTCCCTCTGCACCATTTTTGCTCATGGCGCAGGTGTGAGGTAGGCCTGGGGAGTTAGATTCAAAATTTAAAAGAATTAAATTCAGAATAAAAAAAACCCACATTAGGCCGACTTTAGTCAAGTAAAACATTGTCTAACCAATTTTCAATTTCAGATGCGAGAGCCGCTATTAACGGGTTAGTCGCGCATGTCGGGGCTCCACCCATGTTGTTTAATCTAAATAGTTCTCTTGTATTGTTAGAGCAGAGACAACCTGCAGCCTCGCTTCAACAATGAGCCCAGAGCGTCAGATCGACTATGACGAATCGCCAGGGCTCATAGCAAGGTTGCAGGGACATCATTACATTTATATCGATATACTTTTCGTAACTTCCCTAGTATTTTTGCCCCTCTTTCATGTGCGACTACCCACTATTTTAAGCTGCGAACCGTCTATTAGACATCCAGATTCAAGCATTCTGCTCGTATTGAATTTATTCTAAAGGTATTATCGTAAGTGGATATGATCCGCATTTTTTAATGCTAAATGTTAAAGGTAACAAACCTGTAAATAGCTGTGTTTACACGGGCGATTTAAAACGCCTCATATGAAACGCCTTGCCTAGATCGATTCACATTTGCCGTGTAAACGCAATGCTGTGGCGTTTTAGGGCTGAATCGATTCATATGAAACGCTTCATCTATACCACCTCGCGCGGTGGTTTATACGAAGCGTTTTATATGAATCGGTTTGTCGATGGTCGTGTAAACGGTTGCATTATAGTTGAGGCGTTTACATGACGTCATACGCATGCGCAGTCCAGCAGTTAGTTTGTTTTCTCCCGGTTTTGCTCGCGACGACTGCAACAGGACTTTCTTCACCTTTTCAACCATGGCTTCAACAAGTGCGTGTGGGCAAACAAAAGAGAATACCAGACGTGACAACTGGGATGACGAGGAGGTAAAGCTGCTAATCACTCTGTGGGGTGACGATACCATTCAGCGCGAACTGGAGGGTTGTGGCCGCAACATCAACATATATCGGAGATTGGCCGCCAGATTGACTCGGGGTTGTGTTGGCGGGAGAACGGCGAGGAACGCGGTGGCTTGCAGAAGCAAGATAAAGAGCCTGACACACGCGTATCGTAAATGCCTCGACAACAACAAGTAAGTGTTGTAAATACGGGTGAAATAGTTCTAGTTTGGAATAGTTCTAGTTTGGTATATCAAGTAATAACTGTGTCTCCAGTATCAACTGAATATCCACACAGGCACAGAGTTGGTGAAATTGCAGAGAATGCGAAAACAAAAAATGATTCCGCAGTACCCCAGCGATTTAACGTTTAAATGTTAAGAAAGCCGGATATTATGTGATAAGGTACCATTGGTGTTTGCATTCAGCATCGCTGTTATCTGCTTCAATGCTACTCGGTAGCCTATATGATAACACGACAGATTTTAATAATAATTGTGCTAAATTTAAAAAAAGGCTGCAGGGGCCCATGAAAGTAATAACCAAAGAAAGTAATAACAAAAGTCTTAAAGTTACACTCGCCATTAGCAATTGATGGTTTATTTTTAATGTGGACAAAAGAACTATCGTACTTGTTTACACAGCGTATGCATTTCATCAAATCTTTACTATTCTCGGTTATAATCTCCCAATGCTTTTACAGCAGGAGTGGCCGAGCCCCACAGACGTTCCGCTACTTTGAGCTACTGGATGCCATTCTCGGCACAAGGCCCACAGCTGTTCCTCTCCGGTGCGTCGACAGCGACCGCATGTCCGTGGACGGAGGTAAGATTCTTGCTTGAATCGTTTCGCATGAAACGCCCTTATTACATCGATTTAGCCGTACCCGTCAAGGAACTTTATGTCCTCGCCGGACACTTAAAAGTACGGAAAATATTACACCAAATTTAAACCTTTCACATTCGCCTTGCCAGACAGTTACAACAGCGACAAATAGTACACGTCACCTCATGTTGCGCGTGAACCGTTCACAGGAAACGACGTTCTTACATCGCTTTAGCCGTCCCTTTCAAGCAACTTTTCTATGTGAACGATATTGGTCATAGCAGCCACACTGTACTTTGTATTGTTATTGCAGACACAGAAGCCGACCCACAAACCGACACAGAAGAATTGGTGGTGGGGGCGGAGGAGGAAATTGGCCATGATGTTCTCGTGGACGTCGAGGTGGAGGTCGAGGTAGACCTGGAGAGCGAGGTGGGGACCCCCTCAGAAACGGCTTCCGTGCTGCCTACCCCCCCTCGCAACAAGGCCACACAGCCGAGTAAGGATATTTGTAGACATTGCATTACACGACTCAGTAACTTTACAGGGTTCCCTCACCTCTTAGGTTATCGAGCATCTGTACAAACCATAGCAAATACATAGAAACATTAGATACTTCACTCACTTTTGTTGAACATACAAACAGTTGGGGATTTCCGGGGTTAATTATAAACACATGTTTGTCACCTTATTGACGAAAACAGCAGCAAACAAATAACTGTAAACCAACTTATTATTAGGCTCAGTCGGCTTACTCTCTCAACGTTTGTACATCGCATCAACTATTCCATCACATTGTCATTACATCACATTGTCATTCTACTAAATACCCACTATGTTTATATTCCAGCCGTGCGCGCACGAAAGGGAAAGGCTGTTGGCAAAAACGAGCGTGTGATGGAGAACCTCATCACGCAATTCATAGGCGCCCAAAAAGACGCAGCTACAGTTTATCAGGACCACGAGGATAGGCGTATGGAGAGGGACATGGCGATGGAGGAGAGGAGGACGCGACATGAACTGGACATGGAGGAGAGGCGGCAGGAGCGTCAACAGCAGCTGGAGGAGAGGCGGGACCAACAACAACAGCAAGTGGAGGAGAGGCGGGAGCAACTACAACAGCAAGTGGAGGAGAGGCGGGAGCAACGTGATCGGGAGCTGGAGGAGAGGCGGCAGGAGCGGGAGATTGCCAACCAGGCACAACAGCGAAAGCACGAGGAGAACATGATGCACATGATGATGTCGGCGCAACGGCCGTCTGCCCCCAACACTTTCAAAATGCTACCACGGAGGGCCTTACACGCATCACCCTCCTCACACCCCAACATGGCCAGCATCAAACATCCACTCCCAGCCCTAATACCAGTTTCTACGAATATCAGTAATGTGTAAATATGTTAACGTTCTAATTAACGTCATTTATTTCCATTTCGTAGGTAGGGAACTTTAGGAAACAGGATATTCTAAATTCAGCTAGCATATATTTATCTAACGTAGGGCACTTTAGGAAACAGTACAGTCAAAATTTAGCTATCATTTATCTATTGTTACTACACTGTTATTTGTATATATGTACAGATTGGGCATCATATCTACCTGTGCTACTTAGGCTTGCAATAAAAGGTAACAGTATTTCCGTTTATGACACGTTTGTTCATTGTTTTTTAGACACGTACAAATACAACAACATCACAACGTAGGCAAGTGTTCCACAATCCAGGGGAGATATGTCTTTAGTGGTTGGGTTATTACATACCACAGGCACAACTAAAACGCTTCATATAAATCGGTTCATATAAATCGGTTCATATAAATCGATTTGTCTAATTCGGTTTGAAATTGGCCCGTACGTCAGTCTATTTGCCATCGGCCTTGTTACACACATCTACCACTTATTGTTTATGCACGGAAATAATTCACAAATGCCTCGCGGATCTCACCCCCATTGTCTTCGCCTTCCACGTCTTGCGCCACGTTGTGCGGTTGTGGATTTTCCTCCTCGTTGGCAGCGTCGGCCCAGTCGACGTTGAAAGCCTCCTTGTGTACTTCACATATATTGTTTAATGTGAAGCACACAAGGATCACGTTCGTCACGTCTTCAGTCCGAATGTCCGTCCGTTTTAGCAGAATTCGCCAGCGGGCTTTGCAACGCCCGAAGGTATTTTCAATACACATTCTTGCGCGCGACAGCCTGTAGTTGTAGTTGATCTGGTCCCTGGTCAGTCGCCCGGTGTCCGAGTACGCTTTCATTAACCAGGGACGCAGAGGGTAGGCCGGGTCGCCGAGAATCACGAGAGGCACCGTCGTACCTCCCAGTTGTAGGGGCCTGTCGGGGAACAGCACACCCGCCTCGGCTTTAGCAAAAATAGAGGAGTTCGCCAACACACGCGCGTCGTGGACCCTTCCTGGCCAGCCAGCAGCAATGTTCAATGTTTGATACTGATGATCGCACATCACTTGCGCCACAATTGAGTAATAACCTTTGCGATTATGATAGTCGGTGTGGTGCTTGTGGGGGGCCACGATGGGGATGTGCGTTCCATCTATCACGCCTGCACAATTCGGGAAGCCAAACCGTGTTGCAAACCCCTCGGTGATCTCGGTCAAGCGCGCAGGACTGGGCAGTTTGATATACTGCGGCAGCAGGACACGCACGATGGCGGCGCAGGTGTCGTGAAATATCACGCAGCAGGTGCACTTTGCTAGGCCAAACAGATGGCCCACGCTGCGGAAACTACAGCCTGTTGCCAGCAACCATAGGGTCACTGCCACACGCACTTCCACCGTAACGCACCTGAAAATGGTGAAAATCCAAACAAAACCATATAAGCAGGCGAAATGTTAAACAGAGTACAAACAAGTATTGATATGAGTCGATTTAAGTGAGTCGATTTATATGAATCGATTTATATAAACGAAGTTTGTGAAACGATTTATGTGCAACGATTCAGCCCGAATGCGCCTCGCCTAGCATTGGCCAAACGTTACAGAAGGCTAGAAAAGCGGACTCGAAATGGGTCACAAACAAGGCAAGTTATATGAGCCGATTTATATGAAGCGATTTATGTAAAACGGACAATGTGCAACTATTCAGCCCGAATGCGCCTCGCCTAGCGTTGCCCAAACGGTACAGAAGGCTAGATAAGCGGACGCGACATTGGTCACACACAAGGCTAATTATATGAGCCGATTTATATGAATCGATTTATGTAAAGCGAATATTGTAGCGAATAAGCATCTACCGTCGACCCCACGCAGCTGAGGCTAGATAACCCGACAAATAATAGCCTGTTAATAGTATCTATGTGCACAATGTTGTTATATAGCGTCCAATATCACCGTACCTCCTCATGTTGGTGTCGACTCGCTGTATGTGGTTGCGCAATTGAGCCACAATGTGGTCAAATGTGGCCCTGCGCATACGGAAGTTTTCGACCCATGTTGTCGGCAACGTAGCGAGACGTGTCCGCCACCAGTGGACACCTCAAAGTAGTGAGGGGGGAAGAAATGTAGATACACCGACAACATCATGACAACTTATTTTCAGGTAGCTGGGGTTATATAAAGCGGCAAAAACTTACCCGTATGGTTGAGGACCAAGGAACCACTAACATATTTGCTGTAGTACCTACATCGGATCAGGAACATCGGTTTATATAAATCGCGTTACATAAATCGCCCTGACTTATAATCTAGAATTACGCCACTTTTAGGTGAATAGGTGCATTAATAAGCAAGTGACGGGGTTTTCTAACTCTGTCAGAAACTGGTTATATTGTTCAATTCAGCTGTAAAGGGAAGCCCATACTGAGTAAAGGCCAACAATAATCACAATTGAGCAATGCAAAGTAATCCACTACATAAGGCGGATCAGTTGAGTCGGAGTAGATGAGGCGAATTACAACTAAACATGGTGGATGTATCAACTACCGCCTGTCCCGAGCTGAATGTAGTCGTTAAAACAAATGCAACAAAGCTATAATATTGGGAACTACTATAACAATTTATTACAGTAGGATAGTTGAAGGAACCAGTAAACATGATGTGGTGGAAAAATGTGTTGATTAGAAACAAATATGTAAATGAAATGTTCTTGCTACAGTGTTAAAATAATATGATAATATGATAATAAGATAAATCACAACTCGTAATAAGAATTATCAGGGGTGCTGCTGGAAGGTCCAGCAGCCGGATAGTTATGGGGGGTGACCAGGGTGATTCGGGTGACCCCTTCGGTCGTGGCGCTTCTGAACTGTTGCGCCGGCGCCGCATGAGGTGTGGGAGGTGTGGGAGGTGTGGGATGGTGAACATTTAACACCATCTGGAGGAGGCGCTCCTCGTGCCGCTGTCTTTTCTGGAGGCGCGCATCCTCGCGCGCCTCCCGCCGCTCCTCCCTCCGGTCCTCCCTCGCGTTCAGCAGGGCGGCGGCCGCTTCCTGGCTTTCCACAAATTTGGTGACCAGCGCCTCCATGAAGCGGCCAGTCTTCCCCGAGCGTTTGCCTTTGCCTTTGCCTTTGCCTTTGCCTTTGCCTTTAGGTCGGCGGGTCGCTGTAATAGAAAAAATCGTGTTTTTTATCGCACTGTTTTTGGCGTACACCGTTGATAAAATCCCCGGTCACAAAAGCACCCCTTCAATCTGGTTATACGTTTGCGCAAAAGAGTCGCTACATCATTTTGTCCTCAGTTGACTCCTATAAATCAGTTTGTGAGTTCAAAAAGTTGAACCGTTTTAACGTAAGTCGGTTTAAGGTGGATCTTTGCAACAAGAGGAAAATCAATATAGTTAGCGCTTTGCGCGTTGATGTTACATTAGCGCGTAGATTACATTTAATAGAAACATCCCTACCTGGCTGTGGTCCTTGAGTGGCTGCATTGCACTGGCTGCCCCCGGGAGCTGGATGAGCTGGCTGAACCTGTGAGGGCCACGACGCCTCACTGTCCCTGTCGACCTCCACGTCCGCATCCGCCGCCACCTCCTCCTCGGCCCCCACAATAACCTCTTCGGGATCGTCTGGATCGTCTTCTGGAGAACAAAGGATACATGATATTGTACGATATTGTATGTGCTGCTGAACCCCTGCACAACAGATGTTTGGAAGTTATATGAGGGAACCTTTAACATCTGATGATGTTGCAAGTATTGATGTCCCCCAAATTGTAAGTAATGTACAGATCAGTGGACACAACTTTTAGTTGCATGTAAAACGATTCATGCCACTAGACGGTACGCTTGCCCTTACCTGCTTGGTGAGCGACGGTGTCGACTGTTGCATGGGTGCCCAGGATCGAATGTATCTCACTGTAGTAGCGGAAACTCTTGCCACCCCTGGTGGTCAGAGTGGAAAACAAAATTATAGTAACACATTCGTTACACTGGAAAAGGGTTGCTTAAACACATTACATTTATGTTTTTCATCTATAAATGGCCCGCCCCCCTATCAATATAATCAGTACATACGTGGTGTAATCAGGCCCATATCAGATTGGCTAGTTAATGACCACCGTCCTGTGTAATAACCCCAAAATACCTAAACTCTCTCCCTCTACAAGTATCCCCGGCAGCATTTAGGAAATCAGTGTACTTTTGTCGCCAGTGCTTACACAGGTTTCTTCCCATCCAAAACAATGGCCGGCAGAATCGGTTTTGGACGATCGCGGCCTATAAGAATGTATTTACCCAAACACAATGACACTATAGAGAACGGCAATTGTATTGTTAACAGAGCAAACATACGCACATACATACATACATACTTTTTATGCTCCTTCACTTTCCGGTAACTCTGGGTCAGGGACTTGATCTTAGAGCGGCATGAGGTCGCATCCCTGTCTCCCCGTCCTCCCCCACACAGGCGGCTGAGTCGGGTGGCGATCCGGCGATAGATTTCGATATTCCTTCCCGATTCCTGCAGCTCACGTTGGACTGATGATTCCGACCACAATTTGATCAGTAGTCGGACTTCCCGGTCGTCCCAATTGTCACGCCGCATCCTCTCTTGCGCGTCGTTGAACGAAGAGCACATGCTTTGGTGGGTTCACGTCCACTCGCGTGTAACGCTCCGGAGTGAATGGCAAATCGGCGCAATCAACCGGAACAAAACGAGTGCGCATGGGTGTGACGTCATTAATCCGCCTAAACAGCGCAAATGTGAGCCGAACTATGTAAGTCGATTTATATGATTCGAATTAACTGGACCGTGTGAACAGGGGTTATTATGTGTAGTCTCAAACAAAGCAACCAACCAATCAACAACAATCAATAAAGAAACACAGTGTGGGCAGTTGCAAGCCTTCTGTATGTCATCCCAATATGGCCACCGAAATGTGCCGTGTGACGGCATTACACCCCCTCTATTATATGAACTATAGTTTGAAACCATAAAGTTTTGTTCTACGTACTCTATCAATGTAATATGCTGGCTTAAGCCGAAGAAAATAGGATATGCACATGTATATCACATATAACAACCCTTGCTCTGTCGCTGACGTCAAAACATATTGGGAGTTGGTTCGAATGGGAGTTGGTTATCGCCTAGTCTCAAAACATATGCGCAAAGATAGAATTTAGAGATATTTACTGCTATTTATGACCGTGATCGGCGCAGGTAAGTATCTGCGTAGTTCTTTGCACAACATGTTATGACAATAAACCATATTCCACTGGATACAGCTTGAAGACAGGCTTTCATGTAAGGCGACTTTACGTCAACACGTGTGTAAACAACTTGAGTGCCTACCTTTGCCGCGACCACAACACCCTTTCCGGCCGTTCTTGCACACCCAGGAGCGTCATCAGTAGGATGACAAACTGTCGCCGTTGAGTTTCCTGCCACTCTGCAAATCGCCTTGCTCTGCTGGACGACCGCCTCATGATTCCTCTGATTCTGCCAGCGCTACGGACAAAAATCTCCTGCTCCCGTGTTGGAATCGCTTCTCTTCGCTACGTTCTCCGCCATTTTGCTTTGGTGACAGAACCTGACATGCGCAGATGTGCACTTCCGCCGTGAAACGGTTTAAGTCCTGCCCGTGTAGACGCGACCCACTTGGAAACTCTGCCCGTGTAAACGCGACACTAAAACGCTTCATATAAATCGCCTTGTCTAGATCGTTTTAACTTTGCCCGTGTAAACACAGCTAATGATGTGTGCGGTTAGCACTAACCTTTGGTCACCACTTATTCAACATCACTATTTGGTCGTATGTCCCGCATCGTATTCGGATCCTTTCAAAGTACAATAGGTTGTATGGATAATACATGATTATCCAGTGGTTATTTATTTTATGTAGACAAAAAATATAAGCTTGTAATAGCTAGGTTGACATCTGTAGCTGGCGAGTGGACTTTCTCGTTTGGGTTTGCGTCATCGGTAATGGGTTCCGGACATATGATGATTATTATTCTGCTATAGGGTACCGGTGGGTAATTGCTAGTCCGAGAACTACACGGGGGAAGCTGAGAAATAACTAGCTTCATCGTGGGAACTGGCTATTGTTATTTCCTTCCCCTGGGGAAGATGAGAAATAATTGGTTTCAACCCGGGAAATGGCCACGTTATTTTCTATCATTAGATAGGCTACTAGTAATCAGACTATGGTAGGTTTGTTATGTCCGTGTATTGATAAATGATAATAGGGATGACGGGGGAAATTGAAAGTATTGTGAAACCCAGTTCGACCGGCTACGACAAGGTCAGCCCGTAAATTTAGGCATTAATAGTGGGAAATATTATTACGTTGGTACGTATAATAGCCTATCTGCTAGGCATCCTATAGTCCAGTGTTGTTATGTCGTTTGGTACGACCAGTAAAACATTTCAAAATGTAACAACAACATGTAACCACAATATGTAACCACAATATGTAACCATAATATTAACTATAAATAATACTCAGGTATTGTTTATCGGTTATGAAAATATTATCAGTTTAAAGCTGATGCTGTACATATAGTACATATCCGTCTTAGTGTAGTCCCACCATACTTAAAGTCGCCAGCTATCCGCCGCGTGGAAAACAAACGAACTCGGAATAGTTCAGATTTGTGCCACAGGGTGGCCTAATGCGCCGGCGGCGGAGGCGATTTGTATATAGGGTATTCACGTGACGTCACGAAACCGGATGCGCGGCCATTGTGGCGATATCAACGAGTAAACATCCCATAGAGTTTGCCTGTACGCACAGTTCAAAACGTCTATTTCATTCAAAATTAATAGAAATGCACAACCCTAACCATATAAATTTAATATAATCTATTTGTTGAATATGTTTTCTATATGTGTACCAAGCAGTTTGTTTCTAACTGGTGTAGTTTTAGAGATATTTCACTTTTTCTGGGGTGTAATCGATTATTCAACTCGGGTCACTCGAGCCACTGTTTTGTTTACACTCGGCGATTCGACGCTGATCGAGCTGCTACGTTAATATCGCTTGGAATTTAAGGTTAATTTAATTAAATTTCATTATTTTAGTATGTAATTCTGTTAAATATGATCGCATTCAATAGATTTCGGCGTAATCGTCCCTAACACTGCCGGCACAGCCAGCTGATGCCCAGTACTGGGAACCAGCAAATCTTGTTACTGTGTGAGCATGTTGCGCACAATTTCAGCCAATCACAGCGCAGCTTTTGCATTGCAAATGGCCGCCGCCTATGGGGGCGGCCATTTCGAAGACAACGAACTGCCTATGCAGTTCAGACTAGCAGTGCCTCGTCCCATACGCTCCCACACATACTTGGTTCATTTAACATAAAAACTAAACAAGATTGTGCTTGGAGAGCATTTGTCGGAGTACGGGCAGTGTCCCAGCGAGCTATAGCTGGTCCCTTTATTAAGTCGTGCACTATACCAACTGATTGTACTGCGAAATGTTAGTGTCTAGACAGTACGGTGGGAGTCATATGTTATTTAGTGGACAACCCCCATGCACCGTGTTTGCGGGGGAATGTGTTAGTTTTAAGGTATTTATAAGAGCTCACGGCTCCTTTCCTTTTTATTGTTGCTTAATGCAAATACTAGCCTAAAAAAAACAACATGGTGTACATATAAAAAAAATTGAAATTTGAACACCTATGAATACAAAAAGAGAAATATATTAAAAATATATTTAAAAAAAAAAGAAAAAGAGAATTGAAATAAATTTAAAAAAAAAAAAGAAGGAATATTTAATATTTAATAGTCTCGTGCCACGATACCACCGGCGATACCATATTCACCTATATTTAGCACTGCTGATCTCGGACTCGAACCCGAGCACCGCGAGATTATTCCTTTACCTACGTGACCATACTCACATATATTACAACAATTATGTCTACTCTTAGTCTCAGTATAAAGTACACATGTACCACAATGATATCTACTCCTAGTCCCAGTATAAAGTACACCTTTACCACAATGATGTCTAGTCCTAGTCCTGTACCATAATGATGTCTACTCTTAGTCCCAGTATAAAGTACACATGTACCACAGTGATGTATATCCTTAGTTTCAGTATAAAGTACACATGTGCCACAGCGATGTCTACTCCTAATCCGAGTATATAGTACACATGTACCACAATGATGTCAACTCCTAGACTCAGTACAAGGTGCACATGTACGACAATGATGTCTACTCTTAGTCTCAGTATAAAGTATGCATGTACGACAATGATGTCTACTATTACTCTCAGTATAAAATACACATGTACCGTCTATGCCTAGTCCCAGTATAAAGTATACATGTACAACAATGATGTCTATTCTTAGTCCCAGTATAAAGTATGCATGTACCACAATAATGTCTAGTCCCAGTACAAAGTACACATGTACCACAATGATGTCTAGTCCTTTGTTTGTTTGTTGTTGTTTAACGTCCTAGCAACATCTAAGGTTATATCAGGACGGTGTCTAGTCCTTGTCCCAGTACAAGGTACACATGTATCACAATGATATCTACTCATAGTCCCAGTATAAAGTACATATGCACCACACTGATGTCTAGTTTTAGTCTCAGTACAAAGTTCCCATGTACCACAATGATGTCTAGTCCTTGTCCCAGTACAAAGTACACATGTACCACAATAATGTCTAGTCCGAGTACAAAGTGCACATGTATCACAATAATGTCCAATCCCAGTACAACGTGCACATGTATCACAATGATGTCTAGTCCTACTCCATGCACAAAGTACACATGTACCACAATGGTGTCTACTACCAGCACAAAGTACACATGTATCACAATGCGTCCCATACAAAAGTCTGCAGTTGAGGTAGATCGTTGAATGGACCTTGAACATCAAATTGACAGAGATCATTGAGTGGACCTGGGACATCAAATTGACGTGCATCATTGAGTGAACCTGGGACATTAAATTGACATGGATTATTGAGTGGACATGGGGCACCAAATTGACATGGATCATTGAGTGGACTTGGGACATAAAATTGACATGGAAGATTGAGTGGACCTGGGACATCATATTGACATGGATCATTGAGTGGGCCTGGGAGATCAAATTGAGATGGATCAGTGAGTCGACTTGGGACATCAAATTGACATGGGTTATTGAGTGGACCTGGGTCATCAAATTGACATGGATCATTGAGTGGACCTGGGACATCAAGTTGACATGGATCATTGAATAGACCTTGGACATCAACTTGACATGGATCATTGAGTGGAACTGAGACATCAGGTTGACATGAATCATTGAATGGCCCTGGGACATCAAATTGACATGGATCATTGATTGGATCTGGGACATCAAATTGACATGGATCATTGAGTGGACCTCGGACATCAAATTGACATGGATCATTGAGTGGACCTGGGATATCAAATTGACATGGATCATTGAGTGGACCTCGGACATCAAATTGACGTGCATCATTGAGTGGACCTGGGACATCAGGTTGACATGGATCATTGAGTGGACCTGGGACATCATGTTGATATTGATCATTGAATGATGAAGCATTGAGTTGATGACCCACCGAGATTGACCCAGCTGCAAAATCACACAAAAGCAGCTGCTACCAGCAGACAATCTTTACTGTGGCTCTAAAGCGAGTACCTTTGTTACATTCGCTGTTCTTATTTGAAGCTACTCCATTTTTGGGCTCACCATGTCTTGGAAACAATAAGTTTCCTACATGTTTTAGTTGCTCAGGGCACGTTGGTTCAGCTTGTTTGTTGTTGTTCTACGTCCTGGCAACATATAGGTTCATATCAGGACCGGGCGTTGGTTCAGAATAACAAGTGACCACTCGGCTGGTGTTCCTGAGACATCAGTGTCTCTGTTTTGTTAGCGTATCTGTTTGCCGCCGGCACCCCGGAAGTCGATCCTGCAGATCCGGGAGACCAGCTCCAACCGGAACATTGCATTATGGACGCCTGGTTAAAGGTCACAGTGCATCCATATTCAGCTAGGTGCTCGTGTCAGGCGACGCGCAGGTCGCCGTATGTTCCACGTGACGCCGGCAGTTGGGAGGGCAAGGCCCTGTCACACTATGCCGTATTGCGTCAGCGTATGCCGACATATATGATTTTACACCAACACATTGGTGTATGCTGGTGTATGCTGGTGGACACTGGTGTATGCTGAGACAAGTTATGGGTACGTTTGGCATAAGTAGTATTTGTTAAAGCCCACTGGCGTATGCTGAGATAAGTTATGAGTAAGTTTGGCATAAGTCTACTTTTTAGCATGTTCAAAATTCCATCGTGTGACAGCATATGTCGACATATGCTGATGCAATACGGAATAAGGAAAAGTACAATATGCGTGTGCATATAAGTTTCTACGTTGGATATGGTGGAACTGGTCGCAGATTTCTGGACCGGAAATACTCAGTACATTGCCGCGCATTTGGCCGCGCTGGCTCTTTGGCGCGCGCGAATAGTGGTGTGTACAAAGCTTTGCCAGTAATTCTGACATACCTGCGCAGGATGTGTCTTACTAATTAAAAATATGATATCCTTGCAGTAAGCCTAGTCCCCACAACTGTCATCGAGGGAGATGACGGCAACTGCTGGTTTCCCGTCTGACATGTGCATTATACTTTAATGCAGCTATATGAGAGCGTTTAGTACGAACTTACTTGTGACACTTTGGAATAACTTGGAGTCCGCCCCCATTATCTGGAGTATGGTCTCCTCGAAGGGAAGTGGTGTATCTGGAGGACCGCCCCCGGTTTGGCCGGAACGCCTTTGCCGCTCGAGGACATCAGCCTTCATGGCCTTCCATTTCTCTTTGACCTCCACTCTCGATCGCCGGGCGACCCCACAGGCGGTGGCAGCCCCCGCCACCCGATCCCACGCCTTGTTTTTTTCCTGCAGAGTGATTTTGTTGCTGAATGCAGAGAACAGGACGGTCCGGGCCAGCATCACCTCCTCGAGAAGAACACGGATCTCGTTATCCGCATAATTTGCTTTTCGCTGCCTCTTGCTGGCAGACGGCGAAGGAGTTTGCTCAGAAGACATAGCGAATGAGCGTTTGTGATGTGTCCCACGTTGTTTCTGTCGGAAAGAGTAGATAGAGGAGTAAAGTGTAGTGAATACTGCCTTAGTGTTGTGAATACCATTTTGACGGTAGTGAGGTATACAAGTAGAGCAGTATAGTGTAGTGAATACTTCCTTAATGGTTAAGGTACTGACGGACTGACAGTAGGCAAGTGCCTAACACTTAGAAAAGAAGATGTGAAAACAAGGTTATTTGCAGATGATACCAATGGCTTCATAACCTCAAATTCACCCAAACAACTAAAAAATTCAATTTAAACATTCCTTTCAGATATATTTACATGGAGCAATGATAACAAATTAACAGTAAACCTGAAGAAAACATGCTACACAATATTTAAAAAGCAGAAGTACAACCATTCCTGATTCCGAGCGCTCCTACCTGAGGGCGTGTCAGGCATTCGACGCCTTCATCGCCCTCGTGGCCGCCCTCTGGCTCGATGTCGCCTCCGGGAAGTGTCACCCCCCCGCTGTCTGCCTCACCTGGCTCGGGTTCGCCCTAGACAGAGAGGCAATGACCTCGCAGCACTGCGCCTGGTGTGTCACACTGCATGCAGTGTCATACTCCCAGCACTGGGCCTGGTGTGTCACACTGCGTTCAGTATCATATTACTAACCCTGGCCAGGGTGTTTCACACTGCATAGTGTCACAACCAGCGTTCAGAGGGAGATGCATTTTGCACCACTGTAAAGCCCCAGTCACACTAGGGCTTGCAACCACTGTCAACCATTTTGCGACCAAAAAATGCACTGGTAGCTGACTGGTCGCCAAGCTATGAAAATGTTCAGTGACCATTTTGGCCCCAATGAGGTTTTTAGTGCAGCCACTGAAACCTCCTTGCGACCAAAATGGTCAGCTGGAGCTACTATAATAACCGCTTTGCGACCACTTGCAACCATTTTTCATGGTCGTAAAGTGGTCGCAAGAATAGGGTGACTTAGGTATTAGCAAGAGTTGTTAGATGCAGTTAATACCGATGTATAGATGCCTTTCAATGTTTATAAACATTGTGTATGCGCGCACAGCTTGGCTGCAGAATGAAGGCACACTGCCATTGAGTTTGCCGATATGTGCAGTGCAGTTTTATTCAAAATTAATAGAAATACAGAACCCTAACCTTATAAATTTAATATAATCTCTTTGGTGAACATGTTTTATGTATGTGTTCCAAACAGTTTGTTTCTATGCGTTGTAGCTTTAGAGATATTTCACTTTTTCTGTATGAAGATTGCTCACAGCCATTGACAATGCATCGAGTTTGCCGATATGCGCAGTGCAAAACGTCAATTTTATTCAAAATTAATAGAAATGCAGAACCCTAACTGTATAAATTTAATATAACCTCTTTGTTAAAGATCTTTTCTGTATGTGTTCCTAGCGGTTTGTTTCTAGGTGGTGTAGTTTTAGAGATATTTAACTTATTCTGTATGAAGATTGCTCACAGCCATTGACAATGTGTAAAATATTTGGGAATTTTCGGGTGGTTTATATTTAATGCTCTGAAGACAAGGACCTGCCGTGTACAGGCCAGCTCACCTGACTGGTACCTGGTGGCATTGGTACTCTGCAGGCAAGGGCCTGCCGGGTACAGGCCGGGTCACCTGACTGGTACCTGGTGGCATTGGTACTCTGCAGGCAAGGGCCTGCTGGGTACAGGTTGGGGTCTTCTGACTGGTACCTAGATTTTAACCTATAAATAAGGGTGCATGGTGCGTGTGCGCTCTCTCTCACCACCACCACCAGCCAGCCCAGACTACATGTACATGTGCCTGTAGCAACTTTAGTTTGGATTAAACCATGTGAGTACAATATTGTGTCTTCTTGTGTGATATTTTAGTTACTGAGCCCAACAAGTGATTTTGGAAGTAGATAATTGATATATCTAAAGAATATGTGTAGAAGTTCTCTGACAACTCTTTCAATTTAATCTAACATCATATACTTTAATACCATCAACAATTTCTGAGATACACAAACTTTTCAAATGCATTGAGTTTGCCGATACACACAGTGCAACACATCAATTTTATTCAAAATTAATAGAAATGCAGAACCCTAACCATATAAATTTGATATAATCTTTTTGTTGAATATGTTTTCTATATGTGTGCCAAGCGGTTTGTTTCTAAGTGGTATGGTTTTAGAGATATTTCACATTTTCTGTATGAAGATTGCTCATTGCCATTGAGTTTGTAGTGTGACCCTGTGTTGTCCTGCAGCCAAGCTGCATGCACACTGACCTAAATACCTATGCTGACGTCACATGAAATAGGTCTATAGGTTTCGATTAAAGTAATATGCAGTAACTGAAATACTGTTTGCCTGTTTAGTTTCTTAGTTTGGATTTTATCTCATAGCAACACCTTAGGTCATATTAGGACGGATAACGACTTGTAACAGTGCGCACTCATGGCATCTTTTTAATGCTGCCCCACTGGGAGACAAGGCCACTGGTACCATGACTTTGTATCCCACTTAGTCACATTATCCTGATACTGAGCTAACCACTCCTTGCCCATTCCTGTTAATATGAGTGCCAAGCTAGGTAGCGATGCATATATATTTTGTTGAATGTAACCCCCCAACCGTTTTTACGGGAAGCCAGCGCTCTTACCGATTTGGCGACCGCGTTCAGACAACTGAAGTGCAGAATCAAACACACAGTTTATAAAAGAAATCATCATCCAACACAGTAACACTCTTGATACAAAAATGAGCCGTACTCGGTGCTGCATAGTAAAGGCAAAGTACACGGTCCTTACGGGGCCTGGAAAATTTTGAAAAGTCTTGAACTTCATTTGTCATATTTCAAGGCCTTGAAAAGACTTGAATTTAACCTATTTTGGGTCTTGAAAAGCCTCGCATCCCATTAAACATTCCCCACTGATCTTAATTAGTTTGAAATCGCCATTCACCATTGTTATTTGTTCGTGAAATCCAAATGAAAATAGTGTTGAATTTCTAGCAAAACCACCACTGAAAAACCTTGATATAACCTTGAATTCTATATCTTCACATGTGTATAGACCCTGAAAGTATGACATTCACGACCGGATAAACAAGTTCAGGAATGTAGATATTTTTGAAGAAACAGATAGTTTTGAAGAAAGTATTTAAAAAGGCAATACATTTTCAGGAGGCAATATGTTTCTTCTCTTCAATGGAAATTCTTTCCCTAAAATGGGCGCTGTCACACAAAAAGCACAATCAGACGGTTGGAGAGTGAGTGAGTTAAACTGTGCAGCCCCACAGCCGCTTCTCTACTCACAAAAATAGTGAGCTTGTCCAGGCTCACACGGTTTTGTTGTTGTTGGTGCATTAGTTGATTAAGCAGAGGAAATTTCAATCGCAGGCAATTGGTCTTCCTCAATCCACTGCTCCTTGCTCTATCCTAGTAATGCCAAGCGTCAGGCTAGGTAGTGACAAGTATACATTTTCATGTCATTGGTTTGACTCGGCCAGGGTTTGAACCCAGGGGTTCGAATCGCATGACCTATCTAAATGGGAGGTGGACCCTCAACTCATTCGGCCATTGCGTCTGGTCTAATAGGTATTTAAAAACATCCCCCCAAAACTAGTTGGTCGAGGGTGTTAGTATGCAGTGCAAGGGCTCGTGCTGAAGATAATTGATCTGTTTTAGTTGGTAAATATTTAATTTTTAAAGGTGGAATTAATTCCAAACCTTTGACATCAGCTTCAGTCAAGCCTGAATAAAAACAGTAGTCGCTTCTCGTGTGTGGCCGTCGACACCCGATAAGAATTTACTCGCAAAAAAGTGACCCCTTCCCGAATAGAAGAACTGTATCTGATATTCGCATTCACTTTTTTCCCAGCGAGTAAGATGAGTACGGTCTTGGTCCTCCACACATCTGTCGAGTAAGATTTTTGGAACTAGAAAAGTTAATACATACTCAATGCTGTCTCTCAAGCACTGGCATGAAACATCTTTGATTTCTTGCATTCGTCCCCGCATGCAGAGTTTCACTTCTCCACCTGCCTAGCCTACCCTGAAAATGAATCCAGAGCCCGTAACTTTTAACAGAGCTCTAAGGTGTACATTTTTAAAGAACCCAGAGCATTTCCATGATTAGTGTGACAGTTCAGAGGTTTTCCAGTAGATAAACAAGTTTCAGCTCGATCAGCTGACCACAACCTCGTGTGTGCCACGTTCCATAATACGCCAAGTGCACACCTGTTTAGTTAGGATCATAAACATTTCTTATGACTAAACCTTGTAAACCCTGTCAATCAGTTCGAAAGCTGTCGACTTGCACTATTTTTAGTTCATGCTTCTTATTAGCACAATGGTTAGGCATGGCGCAATCATTCCCAATTAGTGGCGCAGAACAAAGAATTTTTCCGTTCGGCCGATCCGAAGCATTCCGCCGTCCATGCTGCGTCGATCCCTACATGGCGTTCTTTGCTGTGGATTACAGTGGATTACAATCAATTCTGTGGATTACAGTACAACTAGCGGTTCTGTTCTACGTTTTCTATATGTGTTCCAAGCGATTTGTTTCTAGGTGGTGTAGTTTTTAGAGATATTACAATTTTTCTGTATGAAGATTGTGTCTGCCAATAACCAGATTTTAGGTCTACAGTGGTAATAACTTTAGCTCCATGAAGTTGATCAAAAATATCCTGTATCCTGGGCAGAGGATAACCATCTTTAGTTTTCACTGCATTTAGCTTACGATAGTCCCCACAAAGACGAATAGTACTGTTCGGCACTATAGTGACTGGTGAAGCCCAAGGACTACAACTTGCATTTATAATATCATCCTCAAGCATTCTATCCAAATCTTTTTCTACAAGATGTCTTCTAATTAAAGGTATCCTATAAGGTCTCTGATTAACAGGATATGCACTACCAGTATCAATATGCATTTAAACGCCTTAGTAGCTCTAATAGTTTAACATCAGATTCAGGAAATAAAGAAGGAAATTGTATCTTCCAATAGTCTAATTCTAGAACTATCCCTGCAGTTCCTCTATTTATGAACTCTAAACCTATCCACGGATGTAGAATATTACACAAGGAAACAAATTTATCTCTATAACTAATTTCAGCTGCACAAATTTCCATTACATCTGTACCTATGAGCATATCAAAGCTCAGTGAATCTACTTCAAAGAAAGGACATAACGTATCATAAAGAGAAATAGAGAATCGTCGTAGTCGCCACTGTAATATTTCTGGATGCCCGGCCATCAGAGCCCCAGAGATACCACAAACTCATCCCAGATGCGTTCTGACAACGGTCTGTCAGTTCACACCTGATGCCCCACTCCAACATACTTTTCTGTAATCTCTCTACTGTATCTCTCATAAGGAAGAAAAGGAAGACAAGTCATGCAAGATTGACAGTGAAGAAGTTGTGCTTTATTGGCATCAACTCCTGTTCACCTACTAGTGACCTATCACCCTGACCCCTTACCTTCTGTCCTCACAGAGCTTCATTACTCTAGATAGTATGTATAAGAATCAGTGCCTACAGCCCATTGAACCGGAGTCCCATGGTTGTTGCACAGCTCAGTTTGTATATGAAAGGTGGAGCATCAGACAGAGTGTCTGTGTTCCTGGCCAAGAGAAGAGTGTGTTCACTTCAAGAGTCCATCCAGAAGTGTCCTGTAGTGCCTGTAACAGCATATAGATCAGAGTGTCTAGAATAATCAATATCAAAATGAGGCCTGTGAGGTCAGATGGGGCAAAGGGGCACAGGTGACTGGGCCTCCCACAGCCAGCCAATCAGGCACCCTCTTCAGCCTGGGCCGCAACGCCCCCCCATATGGGTAGCTGTCACTCAACCCAGCTGTAGGTGGTGTCCATAATGTATGTAGATGAGGCTGGTGTGCTTGCCCATCGGCCATGTGGTAACATGTAGTTGCAGACAGTTACAATAAATATATATATTAAAAATGTCCTTCTCCTCCACTTGCACCCTTACTGGTGCATAGAGGGAACATTTCACCAAACATTAACTGTCTTTTATATAGGAAAATCTCGTCATAATCTCGGGCACTAATCTCGTCATAATCTCGGGCACATATATTTCACATAGCCTAATATGTCACACAGCGAGTGGGGCATCCATTGCTTTTCTATTACATAACCTTGGTCCCCACTCTATTGCCCAAATATAATAATGCTCTCTGCCAATATATAATTCCGAACCGAAAATCCGTATATTTTTACAACGTCCCTCTTACATTCCACTTGCGCAAACGGCCAAGGAAAATGGAAGCCCAGAAACATTACGTCTTTTTTGGTCCGGCCAGAGTGAGTGCTATACCACAAACTCATCCCAGATGCGTTCTGACAACTGTCAAGCCAATATGAGTTTCAATAGGCTTTGTACATTTTTGGACCCTTCCCATCCGAATGCCCACGCATTGTATTTTACCTTAGCTACCCTCTCCACTGTTTTGGCCACTCCTCCCTTAGTCACTGTCAAAGTTTTTCTTTCAAATTCTTTTTCCAATTCTCCACCACCTTGAGTACCCATTCCCATCTACTTGTTTAACATTAATTGTTTAGACAAGAACAGGCCCAAAATCTATACCAGAATGGCGGTCCCAATATACACGGTGGCTTCAAACCAGCTACCTTACTACTTATCTACACTAGTTCTACCCCCCCCCCCCCCTCTAGTTAACCTTAATTTATATTTTAAAATGTCTTTATCCATCCTGTCACTGTACGCGTTGTGTCCGCTAATTCTCTTGCACGCCCAGGCCCCCTTAAAACTTAATGACCAACATTTTTTTTTTTTAAGTTTTAAAAATAGGGTAAGCCAGGACAGAATAGCAACACAAGCAGGGACTAATGACAGGTTTACAAAATTGGACAAGACAATCAAATCAACTCAATAATTTCTTCAATCAACGATTGACCCAATCAACCATCGACCCCAACAATCAAGTGACCCAAATCAATCATTGACCCCGTCAATCAACTTGATCCCAAAATCAATCAATTGACCCGAATCAACCAGGTGACACAAATCAATCAAATGACGTCAATCAATCAACCAACCCGAATCAATCAATCAAAAAAATATTCTGGCTGGGGTCAGCCAAGAATCTCAGCCAAGTCCGCCCGATTTATGCTGCTGGTGAGGATCGGTGCCCGGCATCCTGCCTGGTGCCGTTACCACGATGGGATGCTCGGCAACCAATTAAGGATCCGTGATCCAACCACGACGCCACACCCTGACCAGCGCCGTGCGCGCGATACCACACAATCTCCATCAGAACGAGGTGTCCACACAAACGATAACCGGACGCCATAGCGCATCCGGACAGCGCCGTGCGACCACGTTCCTCACGCAGCCTGTTGTTAGCATTACCTGCCCCAGGTCTATGTAATACTATATACTCCTGTACTCTGTCAATGTCCATATTGTAATTGCTCATTCTCTTGTGAACTCAGGCCCCCTTAAAACTTAAGTCGAACTTGACTCAAGTTCCTACAAATCGGGTAAGCCGGGTTAGAATAGCAATACACTAACATTTCTAAGGTATATAATTATATATATATATACAATTTTTTACTCAGACCTAGCTGAACTTCAGCAAGCCCTGGAAAATACTACATTGGTGCAGGTCGGTGTCGGCATCCTGCCCGGTGCTGCTACCACGATTGGATGCTCGTTAACCAATTAAAGACCCGTGATCCAACCGCAATACCACACTCTCTTCAGTGCTGCACAAGCGATAGTATGCGACCTCCAACAACAACAATTAACAACAAAAATGATAATATCATCCGATAATGTTGTGGCGTCCGACCAACGATGCCCCCCCCCCACAAAGACACCGCATCGGGATTGGTGGTGTGCACACCCACCGTGCGACCACGGACGATCTGCAGCCTGTCCGGCACTGCTACCATCCATTGGATGCTCGGTAACCAATTAAGGATCTGTGATCCAACCGTGATATCACGCGCACCGCGATCAGCAGCTGCACATTCTTGGATTCAACCAAAACCACATCCTTGGTTTACAAAAAAAAAAATGTTGACTGGTGCTCGAATCACGTCCCTGCCACACACTAACCCACGGCTACTTGGAAATGGAGGGAGGTGATGAACACACAGCGTGTCACCACACCCTCCATCTTACACTAGGTCATCTTTCTCTCAGATTTCCACCATCGTACACACGGACCCGTCCCTGTAGGACGATACCGTCCGGTGCGATTACGTGAGCAGGCCGAGTAGCGAACTCGCCTATGGCTCACATTGCGCTTGATGGGTCAGGTGTCACCTAGGACCTCCCCATGCCTATATCCACTCCAGTTTCATGCAAGCAGGAATCAGAGAGGTGCGTAATATAATGAATTAAATCCTCCCCCCCTTACTTGCTACTGAGGGCTCACTAGCAAGCAGGAATTAGAGGAAAGGCAAATTGCTATAATCAGCTTCCCCCTCCCTATATTTGTACTCCAACACTTAGGAATGAGAGAAGCACATAATGTTTAATTAAATCCTCCCCCACTTACTTGTTCCATTGCGGATTGGGCGGGGAGCCTAAATTCTCGATAGTCCCAAATCCTACTAGCACTACCAGTCCGGAAGGCATGGGAAAGGCTAGGGGTAGGTAATTAGAAACCCTATAATGGCAAGCTCCAGTGGCTCCGAGCGACTCTCACTCCTTTTACACAATAAAATCGGTCAATTCCAACCGGTTAATTATGCCGGATGAGAAAAAGCATCCCGTTTTGAAATTTATACAGCGTCCCTGCTCATCCCCCTAATCTTTGGTTCTAACGCAAAAAAGAAGTGTATACAATATGCGGAATACGCACTACCCCTAGTAGGAAGCTCGGAAACCTGTAAATAACTACGCAAGTTTATACAGAGTCCCTGCTCATCCCCAAAATTGTTGGTTCAGATGCCACAGGCACTGAATAAACACGCTAGTAATATGATTATGCCCTGTATGGAAGCGCAGCCAGCTCCAACACTGAGCCATGTGGCTTATACCACACCACGGCGTCACTATGGACGAATAATGGGGAGGGAGGGGGTAGGTCTTTGGATTCATAGACCACCGCCTCCCTGCACTCCGATACTATCCCTTGCCCCTTCCTGGGACGTCTGCATCTGGCACAATGAGCTTGGCACTTGTAATAACAATACACAGTACCACAAAACAAGCTTATACCGGCCACTGCCTGTAAAAGACGTGTTAACACCATGAGTTCTGTAATGTAACTGATTTTATTTAGAACCGATCCTCGTGACGTCACACGATATTGAAGTGGGGGTCTTCGGATAACTACATACATTACACCTTCCCCTTTTACAATAGGTACCGGATAACATATCTTAACACCGAATAACCTAACTTATCACCTAACTTATCACCGAATAACATAACATAACTTATCACCGAATAACATAATTTATCACCTAATGACACCTTGATGCAGTATACAATCTATCTGGTTTAATGTTATTGCATTCACCATGTTTGCTGCAGCACTTCCTTAATAACAATACCCAGCTGGAATAATTTCTTAAATGTCTTAAGTAAACATCACTTTCCTATCCTTTCCTGTCCTGTAAAGAAACTTTATATATCCTAACCACATACGACCCTGTTCAAACAGTTCACGTGTGAGTAAATGTTACTCAAAGCTACTGAAAATGTCATTGTCGATAACAACAAAACTACAATATCATACATGAATATTCAAACTTTAAAGTAACCAATATGTTTATCTCTATTCAACGGTACATTACTTGATATGTATTATCAGTGTTGAACATTTACATATACTTTATTAGTGAATGTAGTTGTCACTTCTTACAAGTATACACTTTTGTTGTCTGTTCTTTGTATGACCCACTGCGTGGCGTTATATTTGTCATTGTGTTGTTCAATGTTATGTGTAGGTCATTTATTAACATGTACATGACTATATAGGATTACAATCTTTCAACGTGATATAACGCTAACTACATGGTAAGTGAAATACTTATAACATATTAAACGGGAACACATGCATTTATTACATTTAGGACTCTGTCCGCGAGCAGCCCAATGACAATATGACAATTGAACGTCATACCGTACATCATGCCATTGATTTTACTGACAAAGAACGAGTTTTCCGTTTATTGTACACAATTCCACTAGAACATTCAGGTTACGATAGGCTTACTTATTACACTACATATTGATATAAAGTTCTAAGCGGGCGTTCGTTTGGATACTCGAATTGACTAACAAGTATTTGATTACATTCGTTATGGTTACAGGTACATCGATGCAATTGTGGTACATTGACTTAACACCTGTTAGGTGGCCTAATGGTTCGACCATACCTTGTAATGTATGTACTTACAGGATTGTTTGGTTGTAATGGTTGAACGACCGAACTTTTTGTATCATGTGTGTGATTGTCCTTGTTGATATCTTTACATTTGTAAAGAAATTTTCGATTACGGCGTAACACATGATTACGCTAATTTACCAGGTCATAAGTTCTCCCATCACCGTTATGTTTTTTTAGAATTCTTCCCTGTTTCCATTCATTAGTGTGGCTTCGGTAACGAACATCGTCACCTTTTGTCAGTGTAGGGTGTCTTACCTGCATGTTTGTCGAAATACGCTTTCTGTAAAGACTGCCTATCCCGTAACTGAGTCAATTTGGACTGTTGAAACACGCAGCACTGAACTTTTTCCGACTTTGTCGACACTCCAGCTGCAGTAGCATAAATTTCAAATGACTGCATCCATGACCTCCAATTAATGGCCATCTTCTCGTCTAGGATCAACAGTCCGGGCAGTTTTAATCCCAAAAGCGCCATCTAGATAGGTTCATCCGCCTAAATCTGACACCATGTAAAAGACGTGTTAACACAGTGAGTTCTGTAATGTAACTGATTTTATTTAGAACCGATCCTCGTGACGTCACACGGTATTGAAGTGGGGGTGTTCGGATAACTACATACATTATACTGCGAAACATGTTAAAATGTTCAGCACGGACGTATCCGTCTGGCACCTGTACTAGACCGTCCAGCGACATCAGGGGAACCTGCAGCTCCGGCAACCGCTCGAGCTGCTCCTTCATGACTCGGTGGAGAGCAGGAGGCCATGAGACATTCAAGGCTGGGAGATCCAGCCTCGATGGCATCCATTGTATGTTCACGGTCTCATGTTTCACTGTCAATGTCTGCAAGATCCAACCTCTGCCCTCCACCATGCATGCCTCTGGCACCTGCAGCAATGTTGGGCCGGCGATCCTCTGGTTGATTTGAGGCTTTCCAGCACAACAAATTGTCACATCAATGTGAGGTTCATTGGGTGCAATGCTCACACCACCCGTGCCCTCCATAGGTGCCACAACGGTGGCAGACACAGTCTTCCGGATCTTCGTGATCTGCAGCTTGCAGTCTTCCAGCTCCGTCCCCGTCACGAGTGCCGCCTAACAGGCCTGGTAGGTCATCTCCATGGTAGGATAGCACACGATGGGCAGCCTGCCCATGCAAGCTTCAGGATAGAAGCTCGCCTTCCTTCTTGTGCTCACCGCTACCACAGACTTCCCCACCATGGTCCTTAAATGTTGAGCATCCAGTAGTACCGGCAGACACATCAAGTGGTATGCCGAATACTTGTCTGCACTCACCATTTGCAGTCCCAGGTGAAAGGCGATCGACGCGTCCGGACCCCACACCGCCTCCACCTGCGCGTGCTGGTAGTACTAGTGTAGATTGAGACCTCGAAAGCCTGCGCCTCTGGCTGCCTCTAGCATGAGTGCCAGCCGAGCTGGCACCAGTAGTGTTTCTGTGAGCATACCATGCTCCAGCTGCATCTCAATGCGATGGCGCAAAGCCCACTTTGACACATAGTCGTCCACCACACTCTCCAACTCCTCCACTGCCAGCCTCATGCGCTGCAGCAGCAGCAAGTCACTGGAGGTGGCCGTCATGTCCTCTGCCTCATCCTGTGCTAAGGCTAGCATCCGCTCCACTACAGAAACATGCTCCGCTAATTGCAGCTGAATATTTTGGATCCTATTCATGATGGAAAGCATGTGCTCTTGTATGCTTCAGGGCCCGCGTCTGCAGACTGTTTGAGGTAATATCCTGTTGCACCTTGTTCAACTGTGCATGACTCACCATGCCAAACAGCGAGGATGCTGCCATCCCTACTGCATCAACCAGTCCCCTTTTAGGCCATCCAGCTACCACCTGCTGAACTTCAGCAGGGTCCTGCTCTAACCTAGCCTGTAGAACACTGAGCTTCATATTCCAATGATGAATATTATCGTACAACTTGTTCTTACTCAATTTATCCACATGGTCCCGTACCTGTGAGAACCAGTCCTCCACCGGTGGCTGGTTTGGGGGTCTGAATACCACAATCTGCCACACAGCCGACACCGTCCTCACCTCACCCTGGCCCCTAACTAGGACACCATCCTCTTTAAAGAGGTCGGTGCTGCTGCCAAGAGGCAGGCAGCACCAAATGACACCTATGTGCCAATACAAGGCCCACATGGTACAAATTGACTGGAATATAAAGAAATGCAGTTTCTGGGTGATAATCACAAGGAAATCGTGTCCTGTTGCACTAGGTTAATAGTGAGACTGGGCAGACCCTAATATCAGCCCCAACACTGGTATATTCGACGAACACGTGGTAAAAAAAATCACAACTGCTGCAATCAATCTGGACGACGCCTGAATGCAATCTAATTGCACCCTGGAGTTTCCTGAAGCGATAAAAACTTAATTTCAGTCTTAAAAACATGCTTTAGCTTCCAGGACGAGCATATACACGAGAAAATAAAAATAAAAATATTAAAAAAATAATCACTGTGATGAGGAGGAGGGCCACACAATGTCCGTGTACAGACTACCAGCATGCGATGTTTGTGAAAATTACTCACTTGGTGCTGAAATCCACACAATGTTCATGTAAATATATGTCAGCACACCCAATGTTTGGGGAAATGATCACCTGCTACTGGCAACACCACCCAATGTTTGTGAAATGCTGAACTGGACACTATAGCCCCGTTCACACCCGGGCCTTAAGTCGCCTCAAGTAGTTCGCCTCATCTAAGTCGACTCACGTTGCCCGTGTGGACACTACGCTGAGGCGACTTAAGCCTGAGTCGCCTCATCTAGTTCGCTTCAAGTAAACCACCTCGCAAGGTAGTCTAGATCAAGCGAACTAGCTTAAGTCAGCCCATCTTGCTTGTGTGGACGGTAGCGGTTTACTTTGAGGCAGCTTAAGCAAAAGTGCATATTATATAATTTGGTCTATGAAACTGCTAGCTGTGCCCAGATATTTTTTTCAGCATTTATTTTTAGGTTTTCACTGCCAGCAGAAGTTTTGATCGTTCCAAAACAATACGATTCAGTCGATACATATCTAGGTCGAACCGACACACTCTCGTGGTGATGTCGACTAATCAAAACTGGCGCTGGTTAGTATGGACTTGCTCATGCGCAGATATTGATTTCCGCCTTAAACTGCCCCAAGAACTACATGTGTGGACACGACTCACTTTCACGCCTAGTTCACCTCATCTAGTTCGCCTTATCTAGTTCGCCCTAAAGTTGTGGGCGTGAACAAGGCTTATGTCTGTGGCAACCGCCTCCTATATGCGAAAAACGTGTCTATGTATGCAACGGCACACACCAAACACAAACAATTGTCATATATGCACGGTAATCATGAATATATATATATAATCTTAGAATTACACAGACTAACGCCTCCTCCTCTTGGGATGTCCACAGAACAGCTCCACACATTTTGCTGAGTGCTGTTCCTGTGAGTCTGGCACAGGCGTAGTCAGTCCGGTCTTCTCATGGGTGTGAGAACGTAACACTCTGGTGGTGTGACTGTCACAGCTAACTGGTGGCGGGCGTTTGACCGCACCGGTCGTCCATCTCCCGTGTTTCGTCCAGGCGTCCACCAGGGGACACGCCCCGCGGTGATGCGTCAGGTGGAGTCACCATCCGCCACGCATCACTGGGCGCCGCGTCGGTGCTCGGTGTGTAGGTGTTAAAACGATCTCTTCAATTGGCCCGACGTGTGCCGGGTTGACCGTCATTTCAGGCATGGGCCCATCCTGCCTCACCACCTGTTCAGGAAGCCGGGGAACAAAAGAGAGGCGAGACACACAAGTACCGCTAGCTGCACCCCTGCCAGTCATCCCCCTATTGCTTTCCCCACCTACACCCTTATTACATTTACCACCTTTACCACCCTGTATCCAGCCAGTATAACCCCTCACACACCTGTCACCGTCCCCCTGACCAATTATACCCTTATTACCCCCACTTATCTCCTGATGGTCAGGTAATTGGGCACCTGTGACCGCACGTTCAATTGATGTGCGTCACCTTTTATGGCCCCTATTGTACCTGGCAGGTCCTGTGTCATCAGGCTCTTTATGGCCCATCAGTGGAGAACTCTCAATTTCATTAGTAGGGCCTGATTGTCTCTGGCAGTTGTTCCCCACCTGTAGCGTGCTCCATCCACGCGTCACCATTGCATGTGTGCTCGGTGAGCCAGCCCCTCTGTACTCACCGTTATTGCTCAGTAGACCTGGTAATTGCCCTTGAAATTGCCCCGACAGCATTTGACAATTCCCATTCCAATCAAACTGATCATAACTGGTGATGCATGCCCCCCGACACACCCCATCATTTATGGCTCTCTTCTGTCGTAGCTTCTGCTTCCTCCTCTGTCCCTGGGTCAGCCTGGAGTTAATTAAATCCCATTCCTTCTCTCCATCAGCCAATTTCACCTGATCCCGGTTTACCACCCTTTTACAATTTCCAGGACCCACCACAGTAATTACAGCCCCCCTAACGTCTATTACGATGAACCCAAGATCAAATTGCCTGTCCAGTGGACCTGGTCCATTAACCAGCAGCAAAACAGCATCCCCTACAACCAGCTGCACAACATTAGCCCTGCTAATTGCCCTGGCCGTATTATACTGCCTGCTGATGGCCCTGTTTCTCACTGCCTCCTGCAGTGAGTCTGCTAATTCATCAATTCGCCTGGCTGCATTCGATGATATTTCACGAGTTGGCCTGTATAGCAGCTGGGACTGTGGTTTATTTGGGTGCCTACCAAACTGCAAATAAAAAGGTGGGACCCAGGCATGTGCATATGTATGCTAACAGTGCATCCCCCAGATATTCCTCCCATTCAGCCACCCTAGAGTTCACCAATTTGGCTAGCATGGTTTTTACTGTTCTGTGGAAACGCTCCACCTGCTGTTTGATTGTGGGTGGTAAGGGGTGGAGTGTCTTACCTCCACACCCAATTCTTTCAAATACCCCACAAAGAGTTTATTTTTTAACTCCAGACCGTTATCAGTCAGGAAGACTTCTGGTGCCGAATATCTGGGTATGTACTCCCTTATTAAATAATCATAGATCCCCTTCGCAGACTTGCTAGGGAGGGGTTTTACCTCAATCCAGCCTGTGCAGTGGTCTATGATAGATAACAGATATCTGTTTCCCTCTTTACTTTCTGGAAATGGCCCTGTCAGATCTGCTGCCACCAACAGCCCCGGAGCCACTGGGAGCGGCATTGCAGTGTGGAGTGGATAATCCCGCTTCACCCAGTTTAGCGAGCATGGTGGGCATTTGGCTATAAATTTGGCAATATTGCCTCTCATGCCCGGCCACCTAAAGTCCTCCTGTACTCTCTGCAATGTTTTGGGTATTGTCATATGTCCCACATCTTTATGAGCGCGTTCCACTACTTGTTCCCGGCACTCTATCGGTAACATCAATCTGGGATAGTTTTTTCCCCCTGGTGGTGGGATCAGAGAATATATTAATTCATCCATCAGGATATAATCATCCTGATCCTCCCTTGCAATGACTGCCTGTGCACTGTCAGCCTGCAGCCTGCCGATGGATTCCCTGTCCAACTGATAATACTCAAAACAGGTTGGAGAGCTTACCTCGTTCGGGCTATGGTGGTTTAGGTACCTCATTCGAGTACCGGTTCAATTTCCAAGGTCGAATTTCATATAGGATTAAGGTGCAGGTTCACAAATATGGTTGTGGAACACTGAGTTTTGGGAAGTTTTCATATTGGAATACATCACTAGAAAGCAAAAAATTATATCTAATTTCCTGAATATCCCTAGGACATTTAGTTGGGACCGGATTGAGTAAATTAACAGTGAATATTAGGAAATAATTCACATGGCTACAGGACAGAACTGCCCATGATAGTATTGTGTTGGTATAGCCGTAAATCCCAAACAATAGAGGAACCTTCAGTCAACCATGGGGGTATATGCTGGCCTGTGGCCCACTCATATACTTCCACTTGCCACTGGCGGGGTTCCTGTGGAGACTGGTGTACATCATTTAGATATATTTTTTGCATACCAATATATATATGCATAATAAATAATTAACTCTGATTATGCATCTGATGCATTATCACCACAAATATGGCTTGTCTTGCTGGTACAACATTAAGTATTTGATTTATTTTATTGTTGGTTATCACTTTTTATTTCTATTCATATTATTTAAGGGAAGGCCAGTGCCAGGAGGCCTGGCGCTAGCAGGCCGAGAGTCCCGGCGCATCAGGCCGAAAGTCCTGGCGCCGGCAGGCCTAGAGTCCCGGTGCCGGCAGGCCGAGAGTCCCGGCACCGGCAGGCCGAGAGTCCCGTCGCCGGCAGGCCGAGAGTCCCGGCGCTGGCAGGCCGAGAGTCCCGGCGCCGGCCGAACCCCCTATGACTATTATAAATAGTATACATATACCTATACATACATATACATACTTATACATACATATACATACACATAACATATATATACATGTACATACATATGCATACATACACATATACATGCATACACATGTATACACATGTATACCCATGCACACACATGCACACACAACCATATACATCCATATACATATGTATACATATACATACATACATATATATACATACACATACATATACATATACATATATATACATATATATGCAGACATATATACATATATGTATACATACATACCTATGTAGACATATATACATGAATATATACATGCATATAAATACATATTGTATTAAGAGATGACTGCATCACATATCTTAGAGTGGTCCTCCATTTGTCACTGCTAAGTTAATCCATATGTAGTCTGGTAAGTTAACACATGTGTAGTCTGTTTCACTCTCAGACTTATTGCAAGGGGCCTAAGCTCTGACACTTTAAGACTCAGATTTTAACCAAAAACTGCCAAGGAAAGCTTTCACACCTCAGGTTGCCTAATGGTGCTCTGGGTTGCACATCCACTGACAGCTTCACTCACTGACTGTGAATGTGTTGCAGCTTATGCCCTTGGACTAGGTGTGACAGTGGATTGGATTTGGTTTATAAGGGTCTGTGCCACAGTGCACTGCACACACATATTTCTGAAGGCACACACTACACAACAGTCAACTTGTTACTTGCAAATGGATTACTATTGTGATGGATTTGACACAGTCATCCCTACATTTAGGAACACTGGTAAGTTATTCTTCAACTGATATTGCAATATTATGTATATATTATATATAATATTGGGGAGGGGGTTGTTGCGGTTTATATACATATAACTTTATAAGTATGTGTATGTGTACATGTACATGCATAATCAAAAATAAAATTAATAAAATATAAATGGAATATTATTTAGGGTAATGGCAGTGTTTGGTTAAAATCTGAGGGTGAAAGTGTCAGAGCTTAGGCCCCTTGCATTGGTGCAATAAGTCTGAGAGTGAAACAGACTACACATGTGTTAACTTACCAGTGACAAATGGAGGACCACTCTACAATATGTAATGCAGTCATCTCTAAATACAGTATGTATTAACATATATATATATACATTTATGTAGTCATATATATAGGTCTCCATATGTATATATGTGTACATATATGTAGATGTGAATGCATGTATATATATACATATATATATACATAAGTGCATATGTCATATTTATATATGTATATACACATAGGTATATGTATATTTATATGTATACACATATGTATTTGTACAAGTATATTTATATCTATATCCATATATATATGTATATTACATATGTATATACATGTATATGTAAATCTAAAAATAATGCCAATAATAATTTAAATAATACGGTAATAATAATGACAATAATAATGATAATAACGATGATAATAATAATAATAATGATGATAATAATAACGACAATGAAATGATTAAAATGGCAATAATACTTTATGTTACCCGACCTCACTTTACCCGACCTCACTACCCGACCTCACTTTACCCGGCTCCACTTTACCCGACTCTCCTTTGCCCGACCTGACCTTACCCAACCTCACTATACCCGAATCTACTTCACCCGATTCTACTTTAGCCAACTCTACTTTACCCAACCTGACTTTACCTGACCTAAGTTTACCCGACTTGACTTTACCTGACTTTGATGTTACCCAAACTGAATTTACCCCACCTGACTTTACCCAACATGACTTTGCCCGACCTGATTTGACCTAACCTGACATCACCTGCCCTGACATTACCGGAGCTGACTTTACTTTACGCGACTTGACTTTACGCGACCTGACTTTACACTACTTGACTTTACCCCACTTGACTTTACCCGACCTGACTTTACCTGACCTGACTTTGCCCAACCTGACTTCCCCGACCTGACTTCACCCGACCTGACTTCACCCGACCTCACTGGACCCCATCTGACTGGACCCGACCTGACTGGACCCGGCCTGACTTTACATGACCTGACTTTAGCCGACTCTACTTTACCCGACTCTACTTTACCCGACTCTACTTTACCCAACTCTACTTTACCCGACTCTACTTTACCTGACTCTACTTTACCCAACTCTACTTTACCTGACTCTACTTTACCCAACTCTACTTTACCCAACCCGACCTGACTTTATCCGACCTGACATTACTCAACCTGACTTTACCTGTCGGGTCAACTCAGGTCAGGTCAAGTCGGGTTGGATCAAGTCGGGTTGGATCAAGTCGGGTTGGATCAAGTCGGGTTGGATCAAGTCGGGCCGGGTCAAGTCGGGCAGGTCAAGTCGGGTCGGGTGAAGTTGTGTCGGGTAAAGTCGTGTCGGACAAAGTTGTATCAATTAAAGTAGATGTCTACTTTTTGTGCTAGGGGGGTCGGTAAAGAAACAAACAAACCAATGACTTTACCAGACCCAACTTTACTGGACCCAACTTTACCGGACCCGACTTTACCGGACCCGACTTTACCAGACCCGACTTTACCAGACCCGACTTTACCAGACCCGACTTTAGCTGACCCGACTTTAGCCGACACGACTTTAGGCTACACAACTTTATCCGTCCCGACTTTACCCGACCCGACTTTACCCGATCCAGCCCAACTTTACTTGACCTGACCCTATTTGACCTGACTCTACTTGAACCGACCCAACTTGAACCGACCCGACTTGAACCGACCCGACTTGAACCAACCCGACTTCACCCGACCCGACTTCACCTGACCCAACTTCACCCGACCCGACGTCACCCGACCTGACTTCACCCGGCCCAAGTCGACTTCACCCGACCCGACTTCACCCGACCTGACTTCACCTGCCCGACTTCACCCAAACCGACTTGATCCGAACCGACCTGACTTGAACCGACCCAACTTGAACCGACCCGACTTCACCCGACCCGACTTCACCCGACCCGATTTCACCCGACCTGACTTCACATGACCTGAGTTCACCCGACCCGACTTCACCCGACCCGACTTCACCCGACCCAAGCCGAGTTCACCCAACCCGACTTCACCCGACCTGACTTGACCTGCCCGACTTGACCCAAACCGACTTGATCCGTAAAGTCAGGTCAGGTAAAATCATGTCGGGTAAAGTCAGGTCGGTTAAAGTCAGGTTGGGTAAATTCATGTCGGACAACCTTGCGTCGATTAAAGTGGATTTCTACTTTTTGTGCCTTCACCTGACCCAAGCCTATTTCACCCTCACCGACTTGACCCAACCTGACTTGACCTGCTTGACTTGACCCGAACCTACTTGATCCGACCCAACTTGACCTGACCTGAGTTGACCCGACGGGTAAAGGCAGGTCAGGTAATGTCAGGTAGGGTAAAGTCAGGTCAGGTAAAGTCAGGTCGGGTAAAGTTGTGTCCATTGAAGTAGAGTGGGTAAAGTAGAGTCGGGTAAAGTAGAGTCGGGTAAAGTAGAGTTGGGTAAAGTAGAGTCGGGTAAACAGTAGAGTCGGGTAAAGTCAGGGCGCGTATAGTCAGGTCGGGTAAAGTCAGGTCAGGTCCAGTCAGGTCGGGTCCAGTCAGGTTGGTTCCAGTCAGGTCGGGTCTAGTCAGGTCGGGTCCAGTCAGGTCGGTTCCAGTCAGGTCGGGTGAAGTCAGGTCGGGTCCAGTCAGGTCGGGTGAAGCCATGTCGGGTGAAGTCAGGTCGGGTGAAGTCAGGTCAGGGAAGTCAAGTCGGGTCCAGTCAGGTATGGTCAAGTCAGGCGGGTGAAGTCAGGTCGGGTGAAGTCACGACGGGGAAGTCAGGTCAGGTCCAGTCAGGTATGGTCAAGTCAGGCGGGTGAAGTCAGGTCGGGTAATGTCATGTCGGGTAATGTCAGGTCAGGTCAAGTCAGGTCAGGCAAAGTCATGTCGGGCAAAGTCAGGTCGGGCAAATTCAGGTCGGGTAACATCAAGTCGGGAAAAATCATGTCGGGTAAAGTAAGGTCGAGTAAAGTAGAGTAAAGTCAGGTTGGGTAATACCGTAAAGTGGAGTCGGGTAGAGTAGAGTCAGGTAAAGTAGAGTTGGTTAGAGTAGAGTCAGGGAAAGTAGAGTCGGGGAAAGTAGAGTTGGGTAAACTAGAGTCGGGTAAAGTCGTGTCGGATAAAGTCGTGTCGATTAAAGTAGAGTCGGTCATGTAGAGTCAGGTAAAGTAGCGTCGGGTAAAGTCTGGTCGGGTCCAGTCTGGTCGGGTAAAGTCAGGTCGGGTAAAGTCAGGTCGGGTAAAGTCAGGTCGGGTCCAGTCTGGTCGGGTGAAGTCAGGTCGGGTGAAGTCAGGTCGGGTGAAGTCTGGTCAGGGAAGTCAGGTCAGGCGAAGTCAGGTCGGGTAAAGTCAAGTCGGGTAACATCAAGTCGGGTAAAGTCAAGTGTGGTAAAGCCAAGTAGGGTAAAGTCAGGTCGCGTAAAGTCAGGTCGTGTAAAGTAATGTCAGGTAAGGTAACGTCAGGTCAGTTAATGTCAGGTCAGGTCAAGTCAGGTCAGGCAAAATCATGTCGGGTAAAGTCAGGTTGGGTAAAGTGGAGTTGGGTAAAGTAGAATCGGGTAAAGTAGAGTCGGGTAAAGTAGAGTCGGGTAAAGTAGAGTCAGGTAAAGTAGAGTCAGGTAAAGTAGAGTCGGGTAAATTAGAGTCAGGTAAAGTAGAGTCGGTTAAAGTAGAGTCAGGGAAAGTTGACTTTGAGTAAGAGTGTATTGCACATGTAATATACAATGTATCTGGACACTTTGATTATTGTTTTTTTATGTATATACAGTATAACCCCGTTAAACCAAGCTCAGTTAAACCAAACGATCGGTTAATCCAAACAAATGTCTAGGGTCCCTTCAAAATACTATGGTGAGTGGTTGGCATTTTTATTTAATTTATTTAACTTTTGTTTGTTACTTTTTACTTCTATTAAAATATTTGGGATGTGGTGGAGGGAGGCTTGGAACCGGGAAGCTGGGAGGCTATACATACCCTTTTAAATGCGATAAAGTGTTTATTAATATATGTATATGTGTGTATATGTATATGTGTATATATGTATATATGCTGTCACAACAATAAAATAAATCAAATACAATAATATTTAAGGTAGGTTTTTCTTAATGTTGTACCAGCAAGACAAGCCATATTTGTGGTGATTATGCATCAGATGCATAATCACAATGAATTATGTATTATGCATATATATATTAGTATGCAAAAAATATATCTACATGATGCACAACAGTCCCCACAGGACCTCCCCCAGTGGCAAATGGAAGTATAAGAGTGGGCCACAGACCAGCATATACCCCCATGGTTGGCTGGTGGTTCCTCTATTGTTTGGGATTTATGGCTATACCAACACAGTTCTATGATAGGCAGTTCTGTCCTGTAGCCATGTGGTGTAACTACTGAATTATTTCCTAATATTCACTGTTAATTTACTCAATCCAGTCCCAACTAAATGTCCTAGGAAGATCCAGGAAATTAGATATAATTTTTTGCTTTCTAGTGATGTATTTCAATATGAAAACTTCGCAAAACTCAGTGTGCCATAACCATATTTTTGAACCTGCTAACTAATCCTATATACAATTCGACCTTGGAAATGGAACCGGGGGTCGAATGAAGTATTTAACCACCATAGCCCGATCGAGGTAAGCTCTCCAACCTGCAAATGGGACCATTTCCTCTATACCTGCTATCTCCACTACCGACATCTGTTCTGACTCCTCGGCTATTTCAACCGGTCTCAGCCTAGACAGCATGTCTGCCCATCATTGGATGCCCCTGCAAAATACTGGATGGGAGCTGAATAATCAGCTAGCAATACTGCCCATTGCTGTAAGTGGCTGTTCTTCATTTCCTTCTGAAATATACATTTTAGAGGCTTATGATCAGTATAGATCACAAAGTCAGCACCATATAGATATGGCCTCAACTTTATGAGCGCAAAGATCATCGCGTATGCCTCCTTCTGAATGGTGGGGTAATTCAGCTGTGCTGAATTCAACCTCCCACTAATCAGGTGCAGCGGCCCTTCTATCCCATTCTCATCCTCCTGCACCAATATCGCACCGATACAGTACTCGGAGGCGTCTGTATAGAGCTTGTAAGGTTTTGTGGGATCTGGAAATTTGAGTATAACACACTCCAAAAGAAGCTGTTTCAACTCTCTCCAGGCCTTTTGGCACCCAGGCCCCCACTCAAATCTCACGGATTGCTTGGTCAGATGGGTAAGTGGTGCCACCACATCCACATAATTGACCATCAGCTGTCGATAATAGTTGGCCGATCCCAATACACAACACACTCCCTTTTTGTCAGTAGGGGCGTAATCGATTAATCAACTCGGGTCACCCGAGCCACTTTTTGGTGCATGCGCACATCCTACAGACTAGGGTTGAATAAACGAATACGCTTCTCCATGCTCGGTGTGGAAAAAATGGTGGCTTAATCTAAAACCTAATTATTTGTTTTAATAACCAATATAAGTACAGCAAAATAGGATTTAAAGTATTTTAGGATCGTATAAGCTGACAATCTGGGTTATTTAAAAAAAAGCATTAAAACAACGTATAGGACTTGTAGTGGTAGCTGCAGGTACCAGCAGAGGTGTGACGTCATCGTTCCTGGCAAACCCCAGCCTAGAGGTGGGTTACTGGCGTTGGGTCGTTTTGCACACGGCACGTGTTTTTGTCGACTCCACTCGCGGTGTTCGATTTGAAATTCTGACGACTCGGGTCACCCGAGTCGCCCGGGTCGTGTTAATCGATTATGGCCTAGGAGGGGGCCATATCTCGGATTGCAGCAACTTTATCGGGGTCTGCTTTCAGACCCTCCGCACACACCACAAAACCTAATAGTTTGACCTCTCTCAGGCCAAATGAACACTTTGACTGTTTAATGACCAGGCCAGCCTCCGCAAGGGTGGCAAGGACCTGGGCCACATGAGCCCTGTGTTGTGTCTCATTCTGGGAATAGATGACTGTGTCATCTAGGTAGATTAGGCATGATTTCCCCAGGAACTTTGCAAGCACTGAGTTCATCATGCATTGGAACACCGCAGGTGTATTAGTCAGCCCAACCTGCATTCGCTTAAACTGAAACAGTCCCCTGTGGGTACTGATCGTAGTCTTTTCCCTGTTCTCTGGGTGCATTCTCACCTGCCAATAGCCCAACTTTAGGTCTATTGTGGTGAAAACCTTTGCACCCGTGAGTTGGTCAAAGATGTCTTGGATTCTGGGTAGTGGGTAGGCATCCTTATGAGTCACCTCATTTAGATGCCTATTATCCCCACATAACCTAATAGAACCATCCTTTTTTGGAACAACCGTTACAGGACTCGCCCATGCACTGCGACTTGGTTCTATTATGTCCTCTTTCAACATCTTCTCCAATTCTTCCTCTACCAGTCTCATATATGGTCTTTGATTGATAGGATGGGCATCCCCAGTGTCGATGGTCATTTCCACCACATCTGCAGTATTCAGGGGAGCCCCCCTGGACAGGGAACACTGTGGGTAACTTCTCCCTCCAGTACTCCACCTCCGAGACTACCCCAGACACACTAGTACATGTAGCTTCTGTGCCCAACCACCTGTGCTCCACACCATTCAGGATAATACTCATATCCGTGTGTGACAGCACGGTGTCACACTACTGCATGACATCCATCCCAATCAGGAGATCATGCTGCAACTCCCCAACCACACAACTCCCACTCCACTCCCACCAGGGTGACCTTCCCCACTCTCCTTGTAGGGATCAAATGTCCCGAGAGTGAGCGAAGCCTCGAGACCTGCCGGGGTTCACCTCCTGCATATCCTCTTAATTTGAGAGCATTATAGACCCTACTCTTTATCATGCTCTTGCTGGCACTAATATCGATGAGACCTGCAAATGAAATTCCTCCAAATTCCATCTGGAATCACGGCCTCGGATCTGATGCCTCACATAGTTTCCCACCTGCATGCATCCCTGCTCATGGACAGTCGCATAATTACGGTGGTAGTTATGCGCACAATAACTACACCTTACCATATCTTTCCCTTGACCCTGGTGAGAGTACTGTGGCCCGCGCCCCACTACCTGGTGTGGCACACTCCTCCTCTCACCTCCATTTGCATGTATATTTGAGGGCAGTGCCGGCGCCGTCTGCACCACCACCGTTGATGGTACCACTGGTGCCGGTGCAATGGCCAACTGTGTGGCCTGTACTGTCCGCTCAGTGCATTCCGCTACAAAACTCCGGAGGCTTTTTAATTCCCCCTGGATCTGCTTTAATGCAGTCATATCTGCACCAGAGGCACCTGCCGACACACTAGTGTGGCCCCCGGTGGGAGCCTGCATGGTCCCCACCTCCATTGGCTCCTCCAGCCTATGGCTCCCGGTCAGCCGGCCCCCTGGCCCTGCCAGGCCCGCTTCGTTTTCCCTGGCTACATCCATTGCCACCTCCAGGCTAACCGACCTGGCCAGGCGCACTCGATCATGTGGCGATGGACCTCCGGGGTCGGAGGATATGGATGCCATTGGAGGCGCGGCCATAGGTAGCGAACCACCTCAGGTCCGGGAGGGCGTCGCCGGCAAGGGTGAGTGAGGCGGCTCCGAAGCAGCTGTGCAGCGCCCCGAGGAGCCGTGTCATGAATTTCCCGGTGGGGAGCACGCAGCTGCTCACGTGGTTGAGGCTCCCAAGGAGGCTCTGGAGCTCGCGTCTGCCGAGGGTGGGGCGGGCGATGCGGGTCTCGCAGTAGAGGATGAGATCCTCGATCTTGTCGGGGGCGAACCGGATGGTCATCGCCTCGCTGTCCAGGGCGAAGCCGAGCCAGGTGAGGCGGACAGTGGGGGGATGACACTTGCCGGGGGCGACATCGAGCCCGAGGGCGGCGGCGAGGGTGAGGAAGGCGTCAAAGGCCTGGCACGCCCTCAGGTAGGAGCCCTCGCACCCGATGAAGTCGTCGATGTAGACAAGGGCGTGGAAGCCCTCGCACTGGAGGATCCAAGTGACGGCCATGGTGACCCACACGCACGCCACCCCCAAGGAGCGGCAACCAAAGGGAAGGGCGAGGTCGATATAGGTGAGCCCGTCGAGTGAGATGCCATAGAGGGGGCAGGAGAGGGGGTCCGCGCGAAGCTGGCGGTAGGCCCGGGAGATATCGGCCGTCCAGGTGTACGCCCCCGGGCCCTCGCTGATGAGTCGGTGGCCTACATTGGCGATGCAGGGAAGGCTTCCCCAAGTACGGCTTCCCCAAGTGAGGCTTCCCCAAGTACTCCCGGCGGGGGATGACAGCGTTGATGCTCGCGCCCGGGGGGAAGGACAGGTCTACGATGACCCGCCTCTTGCCTGGGTCGGACTTGGGGTGGGTCATCATGGGGGAGACCTGGGTCCAGGGGGTGAATGGAGAGACAGCGAAGGGGCCCGTGACGGTGCCAAGGGCGACCTCCGTCCGGATGAAATCCCGTATGTGGGGAAGGTTGTCGGGGGCCTCGCGATGGTTGGAGAACGTAGGGCGGGTGGGTGGTGAAGGCAGAGTAGTTTGAGGGGAAGCCAAACTCGAGGAGGTCGAGGAGCGCGGGGTCGGGGTAGTCGCGGAGGTGGGCTCGCCAGACGGGGATGTGGAGGCCAGAGGGGAGAGGGATGCGGGCAGCCAAAAAATTGCAGAGGCCCACTTCCCGCAGGGCTGCGTATGTAGTGATGAAGGTGGGGTAGCGGGTCCACGCCTCGCCGGAGGTGTGGGGCCAGATAGAGAGGATGGTGGGGCCGTACTGGGCGAGGGAGGGGCCGCATGAGGGGGCGGCGGGGAGGGTGTCTTGGATGTGGTGATCCACGACGTCAGCGATGGGCTCGCCGAGGGTGTCGGTGATGGCAGGGGCGGGGTGGTGGGGGCAGGGGAGGAGGTGCGGTGGGGGGTGGAGAGGGGGGCAGCAAATTCTTGTGGGCTGGGGTGGTCGGGGGTGGGAAGTGGGACGGGGGGGTGAGGAAAGCAGTGTCGCCGGGAGAGGGGCGCGCCGGTCGCTGGCGGGGGCGGGGGTGGGGGTGGTGGGAGCCCTGCCGGGGGTGGAGGGGGGGGACGGCGTGATGGTCATCGGTGGCGTGGCAGGCGCAGGGTGGGAGTTCACAGGGGCGGTGTGATGGTCTGCGGCTGTGATGTCTGCGGCTGGGTTGTGATGGCGAGGGTGGGCAGTGTGTGCAGGGCCTGAGATCTGAGGGCCGGGGTGATGGTCCACGGCTGTGTTCTCGGCGGGGTTATGGGGGCTGTGTGTGCTGCGGGTAGGGCTGTGGTGGTCAGCGGCAGGGTTTTCGCAGTTGTGGCATGTGTGTGGGGAGCTGTTGGTGCTCCTGGTGGGGCCGGTCCGGCGGATTTCAGAGGGCTGGCGGCAGGGGTGTTGTTGTGACGCTGGTTATGACCCTCCGGGCCAGGCAGGGGGGGGGGGTGGCGGATCAGAAATCCACCGAGGCGGCAGGGGTCACGCGCTCACGGGCTCGCTTTGTGAGGCAGACTGCTTCGCTGTGCATGGTAAGGATTTTCCTCACGTTTGCACAATATGCGCAGGCGTGCTGCTGTCTGGCCCCTGCATCGCTGTGGGCCTCCCCGTCGGCTGCTCGGTCGCATGATGCCGGGTCACGGTTCCAGGCGGTGCAGGGGGCGCCATGGGCCTCCCTACTGTAGGGGATGCATGTGTCGGTCTGGGTTCGGGGCTGGGATCGGGGTCGGGCGGGGTCTGCGGCGTGGTATGCTGGGGCTGAGGTGCTGGAGGCGGTGGTCGCGATCGGCATGGTGAGGGCCTCTATTCTCACCATGTTTATGGCAATCGGATCGTGCCATCCATGTGGGAGCCTACTGTCCGCTATCCAGGTGAATATGGTCTCTGAGTAGCGGCGAACGGTAGGCCACGGATAGACAAGGTTTTCCCGGAGCACTGTGAGGGCGTCGTGGTTAGGTCCGGGGAGACAGTGGGCGGGAAAGGCGTGTTGGGACTCCAGGGTCCGGAGGGCGAGGCTATACTCGTCCTTAGTTGCCTCCCCCCTCTTAACCGCCTTTCTCTCGGCCCCTCTCTTGATGAGAACGGAGGGGAAGATGTAATGAGGTGATATACCTTGCCACCTCCCCACGTGTTGGGTCTCGGCCGAGGCGGGGAAGTCCCTCATGGCATCGGCTGCGGAGGCAGGGGTGTGTGTGATGGCGTCTTGGTAGTAGAGGGGCGTCGCGGGTGAGGGTGCCGGGGGCAGCGGCGGCTGGGAGGCGTGCCTTGTAAACCCCTCATACTGTGGGTGGACCGACCCCGGGATCGGCGGCTGAGGCGGGGGCGGGGGGAATGCTCCCCCGACTACGTGTGCTGGCACCACCGGGGCGCACAGGGTGGTGTAGGCCTGCTGAGTTGTTGTGGGGGCGTTGCTCGTCTCCTCGGCAACTCAGGGCGTCGAAGTGTGATGAGAGGCGCTCCAGCACCTGGACGGTGGCATGCATCATTGCCTCCACGTTACTGGCCCACTCGGCCGTGGGGCGAGTGTGGTGGGCAGGAGGCAAGGAGGGTGCGGAGGATAGGGGCGAGCTGGTATCGGGCGATCTTTGTGCGCCCCTCCATGCTGCCCGGCGCCCTTTTCCCTTTCCGCTGGACAGCATGGTGTGGTAGTCGGCCGGGACATCTGCATCGGCCGAGAGGGCTGCTTCGGCCGGGAGAGCGCGTCGGCGGGTCCGGGAAGCGCCAGGTGTAGAGCCAAGAGAAAATGGCAGGAGAGGCAGCGTGCAAGGCAGCAGGAGGGCGAGTGGCTGGAGGCGGCCGGCTTATAAGGGAGAAGGAGGCGGGAAGGTGAGAAAGCCGTGAGGGAGAGAAAGCGGGGAGGGGAGAAAGCCGAGAGGGAGATGAAGGCGGGAATGTGAGAAAGCCGGAGCGGTGGGGCAGAGGGGGGGTACTCCTTCCCTGCCTCGCATCAAACGCAATGCACACATTACGACCAATTTCACCTGACGGTGGCCTATAGAGGCTCGCTATGGCTACATTTGCTTGTTTTTCGTTTTTTATTAGGCACCATAGTAGCTCTATGTGCTCATTTGAGAGATTTGTTGGTTTTAGCTTTTCAGTGTCTAGGTTTTTGGTGGCTTTGCAGTAAATGGCAACACCTCCACCCTTCTTTGTTTGGTTCATTACATTAATGCAATGAACCCCCCACTGACCGCCTCACCTGTCATTACGTACAAGCCTATATCCGTTTATATTGAGGGTGTTGTTTTGGTGTGTGTCAGTGAACCATGTCTCTGATAACGTTAGTACATCTAGATTGACTTTTTTTAGATGCATTTTTATTATGTCTATTTTATTGGATGCGCTCTGGCAGTTTAGGTGGGCGAAGTGTGTGCCCCTTCCCAGTTTGCATTCAATCTCTTCTACCATATTTATTTTACTTTAAATAATATTTTTAGGATAGTGGTTGCTTGATTTCGCGAGTTTTTGATTTTGTTTTGATTATATTTTGGCTTAGTGATTAATGGATTTGGCGGAGGCTAACATGGATAATTTGCAAACGAGGCTAGAGTTCTCGCTGCTTTCCTCGATCTGTCGTTCACACTGTAACATTACTCTACCCTGGTACCTCTGGCTGTCCACTTCACTTCCTGCTCTTACCTGATGCCACCTATCAAGAAGCGCCGGGGTCGCCCTCCGCTGTCACAGCGCTGTCAGATGCGTAGGGAGGCTCCACTGTCACCGACTCACCCGTCACCTGCCAGACATGTTTCATCTACTTCCTCTTCAGGAACGGTCAGTGTTCGTGGTTCACCGGTTCATGTGGAGTCAGAAAGAGAAGAACTTTATAGGCTGAGAAGGCAGGCGAGAAGGACGGATATCGACTTTGCAGATAGGATAAAAGCGCTGAAAGCTAGGTCCCCGGGTTCCTCCTCGGCTCGTATCCGTTCCCCGGTCTCGAGACTGGTGAGCCCACTGTCAAGTTCTAGCAGACGGAATTCTCCTTCACCTGCTCCTCGTCGGAGAAGACGTAGAGGTTCAGACGTTTCTGTGTCACCAGAGGTCATGCCACGTGAACGGTCACCTCGGCAGTCTAGGCCTAGGTGCTGGTGGGAAACGCCCCCTCCGCGTCAGAGGTCACCGCGGCCTCCGCCCGCCCAGTTCGCCTAGCCGAGCCTAGAGTGGAGCCGCTGTTACATTCAACCCCAGCGCTTCGGAAGCAAAAAGGTATGAGGCTGCTCCCACATTTGTTTATTATCAAGGGTGATTATTACTTCAGGCAGCTCTCGTCAGGAGAGGCAACATGGGCTGAATATTTCTTGGCACTTCGTCAGCTACCCGACAGGGTTCTTTTCCTCCCAGTTCACCTTGAGTGTTATTGAATTAGACATGTCAATCGTTCAGCTTGAAGCTCTGAACCTGGTTCATGCTGTGTCTTCCCTCCTTCCTCCTGACCCCTGCAAGTATCTCATAATGGTAAATCTTCCATCCCAGCAGGTTTTATCTACAGGGAAAGGGAAAGATAAGATCTTATGCGCATTTGCTCGCCAGCTATGGCTACTTGCAGCGTTACATAACTTTGACCTAGAGATCCTTCATAAGCCAGGGAAAGACTTGATCTTGGCAGATGCCTTGAGTCGCTATAGTAACTGTCCTCTGTTAAAGATTAAAGCGGATCTGATTTGTAAACAAATGAAGCTCTCGGAAGTTAAAGTAATTCTGGACTTGAGCGTCCTCGATTTTTACCTGTAAATCATGTCGTCCTGGAAGATAGTACTTTCTTTGCTCCTATCTTCCAGGATACATGCTGAGACATCACGATAAGCTGCTGACGGTGTACAAAGCTGGACTGGCATCACGGACGTGGCAAAACAAGTCTGTACATCTGACTCAGTATCTCGACTTCTGCCTCGACCATGGTGTTCGGCTAGTCTCCCGACTACCTATGATCTACTCTCATTCCTATTATTCCTCTCCTCTGTCCTCCGATCCCCTGGTGCAGTATTGAACTATTTCAGGTCCGTGAAAATTTGGTTATGTTCCTTTCCTGGAACGACTATATTGTTTCAGTCACATGAGATCTCAGTAATGAAGAGAGCGATCGCTAATTCCTCCATGCATAAGGTCCATAAGGCCCCTGCTCTGACCCCTACTGGCCTTCAAAATGTTATACGCACCTTGGTTTTCTCTCGCTCACCACCCCTAGCTGCAATAGCTGCCCTCATGATTGCCTATCTCACCCTGATTCGACAAAGCAACCTGCTTGTAGCAAACCCGCCCTCGCCACACCTCCTCCGAGTCAGAGATGTCCAGCTCCAGAAATCAGCCCTCTAGGTTACTGTCCGCTCAATAAAGACCCGCCCTCCTTCCGCTTCACCTATAGTTTTCTGCCTCCCCACATTCACGCTTCCTGTTGCTGCCCTGTACGCGCTTGGACTGCTTATAGATCGTTGGTTTCGCTCGAACCTGATGATCCTGCCTTCCTGCTCCCATCTGGTGAACCGCTGACTCCTAAATCACTGACTACGATTCTACGGAAAGCTGCTTCTGCTACACGTCACCGCTCTACCCTCACTCTGCATAGCCTGCGACGTGGAGCTGCTCAGGCGTGCCAGAGTGCAGGCCTCTCCAACTCCGATCTCCTCCAAGCTGGAACCTGGAAGGGCAGGGCAGTACGCGCCTACCTCTCGGTTTGTCACGTAACAGAAGCTCCCTCAGCGCTCTCACTTTTATTGGGTGAGCGCTGATCTCCTTCCTGTCTTCCAGTTAATCAGACTTTGCCCTCTGCCGGCACTTGTTACAAGCAATCTGTTACATGCTATACCACAATTCTGAAATGAAGGGTCTCTGTCACCCGCTTGATAGCCTGCCTGCAGGCCCCACTATGTTCTCCGTACCTGATTAAACTTTCCAAATGACCTGATTCTTCTCTCTCTTTTCTTGCCGAGTGCAGCGAATTGAGCATGTTGGCGGAGGCTAACATGGATAATTTGCAAACGAGGCTAGAGTTCTCGCTGCTTTCCTCGATCTGTCCTTCACACTGTAACGTTACTCTACCCTTGTACCTCTGGCTATCCACTTCGCTTCCCCACCCTCCCACCCTCCTTCTGGGGGGGTGAGCACTGATCTCCTGTCTTCCGGTTAATCAGACTTTGCCCTCTGCCGGCACTTGTTACAAGCAATCTGTTACATGCTATATCACGATTCTGAAATGAAGGGTCTCTGTCACCCCCTTGATAGCCTGCCTGCAGGCCCTGCTATGTTCTCCATACCTGATTAACCTTTCCAAATGACCTGATTCTTCTCTCTCTTTTCTTGCCGAGTGCAGCGAATTTTGACAAATTTGACAGGTCGTGTAATAATGCACCATGACAGCCCAAATGGGAGTAGATATAATAATACACCTAAAGACAAATTTGACAGGTTGCATAATAATGCACCATGGCAGGCCAAATGGCAGTAGATGTAGTAATACATCTGACAGACAAATTTGACTGGTCATGTAATAATGCACTATGACACGCCAAATGGCAGTAGATATAATAATACACCTGACAGACAAATTTGACTGGTCATGTAATAATGCACCATGGCAGGCCAAATGGCAGTATATATAATAATACGCCTGACAGACAAATTTGACTGGTTGTGTAATAATGCACCATGACAGGCCAAATGGCAGTAGATATAATAATACACCTGACAGACAAATTTGACAGGTTGCGTAATAATGCACCATGGCAGGCCAAATGGCAGTAGATATAATAATACACTGGATAGACAAATTTGACAGGTCGTGTAATAATGCACTATGACAGGCCAAATGGTAGTAGATATAATAATACACATTTGACAGGTCGTGTAATAATGCACTATGACAGGCCAAATGTCAGTAGATATAATAATACACCGGAGAGACACATTTGACAGGTCGTGTAATAATGCACTCTGACAGACCAAATGGCAGTAGATGCCATAATGTACCCGGCGGGGGAAAACGCCAGTAGTAATAATACACCTGAGAGGCCAAATTGTTTAGTCGTAAAACAGTTTATTTCTTATAGAAAACAAAGAACATATATACAGACGACAGGCCAAAAATGGCAGGATAAAAATACACAGGCAACTAGCAGTGAATGAGCCGTAATGCATGGCCATATTGACAGGCCCACGTGGTAGGCGGAGGTGCGGGTGTGGGGGGAGGGGCCGTGCTGGGTACCAGGCCAGGGGCCATATGCAGGAAGCAGTGTTAGCGAGCCAAAACGCGTTTACACAGGATTTCTGGTTTAGCGCCGAAAAGTCGGTATGCAGGAAGCAGTGTTAGGGTAACACCACGCGTTTAAGGTCCGCGACACTAACCCCGTTTCATAGGACGTTTAAGGGTGGTGTTAGGGTAAGGTTGTGCCCAAATCTATTCAATGCTGTCATATTTAACAGAATTACATACGCAATAAGTGAAATTTTATCAATTTAACCCTAAATTCGGAGCGTTATTAAGGCTACCGCAGCATTGGCGGCGATATTAATACTTATATTTTCGAATCGCCGAACGTACAGTAAACAAACCACCCCCACCGCCAGTATGGAAAGCGACGTCGATGCGTCGACGGCGGCGATTTGTTTACTTTACGTTCGTCGATTCGAAAATATAAGTATTAATATCGCCGCCAATGCAGCAGTAGCCTTAATAACGCTTCGAATTTAGGGTTAAATTGATAAAATTTCACTTATTGTGTATGTAATTCTGTTAAATATGGTCGCATTCAATAGATTTGAGCCTAATATATGGCTACAAATGCAGAGGGATTTCCCAAATCTATAAATAAATTCACGTTTAGCTATAATGAAAGTGTTACGCGCTCCTGCATACGACTTGGCGGCATTCCCCGGCTCGGAGATAGCTAAACGGTAACAGGCTCTAACACCAAACCCTGCTAACACTGACTCCTGCATATGGCCCCTGAAGTACCACGCCGACCACCAACCATCGTCGGACCATTGCATGTTAAGCTATGTTCACACATGCACTTTAAATTGATTCATATAAATCGACTTGCCTAGTTCGACGCACATTTGCTGTGTGAATGCGACGCTGTGTCGGTTTAGGGCTGAATCGATTCGTATAAATCGGTTCATGGAAACCACCTTCGCGAGGTAGTTTAGGCGAATCGACAGCGTGAGTCGGTTTATCTTGTGTGTGTGGACGCAAGCGGTTTAGCTGAATCGGTGTATCGCGTCACACGCATGCGCAATCAAGAATTTTCGTTGTTGTTATTCCGGTCAAGTTTTTGCCGAATTCACACACAAGCCATTCACGCCACCAGATTTTGTCAGAAATCACCTAACCATGGCCACTGCGATGATCACTCCCGAATCAGGCCGGCGTGACAACTGGGAGGACGCTGAAATACGCACATTGATAAGTATATGGGGGGATGACAACATCCAACGAGAACTAGAATCGTCTGGGAGAATTATCAACATCTACCGGCGCATGGCTGCCAGACTGACCAGGCTATGCCACTATGGAGAGGGGAGGGCTGAGCGAAACGCTATATCTTGTAGGTCCAAGATCAAGAGCCTGACACATGCCTAAAGGAAATGCCGAGATCATAACAAGTAAGAACCTTGCTTTTAGATCCCACGATAGGCTTTGCTAAATCTTGTGTATAGTTAACACCAGTATGGTATGAAAACTATGGCGACTTCTGGCCTATCCACAACAACAAACTCAGTTGGTGTAAATTATGTTGATCACGCGCTTTATTGCTACGTCGTATGCTTGGATATAGGTCACTTTTCCGGTGATTTCTGTTTGAATATTGCTCTGTATGAAGATTGCTCACACCCATTAATGATTTGCGATTGCGTCTAGCATGTGTGCCCAACAAGAGCAGTGTAAACGTACAAGGCCGTCCATTTCACTGTTGATCATGATTAAACTGGAGATGTTATTATAAATTGCAACTAAAAAAGTAGTGCCAGAAAAACACGACCTTTATCTTCATTCTCGTTGTTTATTCATTGTTAAATTTGCCTACGCATGCTGATAAGGAACAACAACACAAACTGTATTAAGTACAAAACCTATATGGGTTTGATAAATATATGGTCTTTATTAATATACTAATCGTTTTACAGCCGGAGTGGCCGCCGCGCCCTGCACACCTTCAGATATTATGCGGAAATAGATGCTATCTTGGGGACGCGACCCACAGCAGTGCCCCTCCACTACATGGACAGTGACGTGGTTTCACTGCAAGCAGGTAATACGCTTTTTGTTATGTTTATTTTTTTTAGCATGTAACTGTTGCCATTAACACCGTTAATACACTGGTTGTAGATAGCTAAGCGAACAAGCGAACAAGCGAACAAGTATAGTTCCTACTACACAGAATGGTAATTGGCCAGCGTAAAAACGTGGCATGATAAATGAAGGTTGTAAGCCAATGACAGAAGTAACCCTAAAATTACTATCATTTGCTTAATGCGTTTCTGTCTATCCCCCATTGCGTCCCTGTGTTTACTCCATTATTTACAACATTGATTTACAGACGACGCAAGTGACCTCGTGGAGGAGGCAGTTGACCAAGATGTTGAGGTGGAAGTGGAGGTTGAAATTGAGACCGAACCCACCGGCCCGGCAGATACTCCCGTCGTCATCAGTCCATCAGGGAGCGAGGCGGGGGAACACAGACAGCCAGGTATGTATTTTCATAGTTAACAAGTAACTCCTAAGCAATGAGTGCAAATGTTTAAAATTGTGTCACGAACAAACGAGTCAGCAGAAATGCAAAAACAGAAAACGATGACATTCAGAAAGCTTTCCTTCATATTTGTAATGTACGTTGATCATTCGTAAGTAAAGTAGAGCTCGAAACATTATACATGAACCGTTTTAGATGAACAGAACTACTTCAAATTTCGTACAATTTACTCCATGGGGTTTATTTTCATCTCCCACAAATACAGAAAACATGTTTACCACAATAAATATATGACATATAGCAGGTAATTGACCCTGTTTTTTTATATTCACGCGTGTGCAGATCGGTTGTACGTGTAGCGAATTAGTTGAATCGATTTAGCCATGACATTTAACCGTGACGTTTAGAATTCCTTAAAAAAATATATTAATAACATAATATTAATAAGGTATGTGTATTAAATAGAAAGTTTTATATTAATGAAATCTTTTATTTCCAGCATTTTTGTTTGAAAAACCAATAGTATCATATATTAAATTGAATTTCCGATACCTAGCTCACGGAGAGAATCTGTATATTTGGAGCACTCATTATGAATAAAATGTATATTTATGGTTACATTTAATTTACCCAATTTACAATAAAGAGAAACAAATTTACCGGATTTGGAATAATTAACATTACATATTATTTATATAAAATTATCGTTGCAAACTATTAGAACATTTGTATTAATCTATAGTTTTAACAGTACTCAAATATAAGTAACATATAGAATGGGTATTTACCCAATAAATACAAAGTGTATTAATAATATATATTATATAACATATTAATAACATAATATTAGTGTATATAGAAATAAATGTGGAATTTGACACTTAAATTAAAAACGTCCGGTAGCCACAAGTAACTTTAAACCTAGTTATGCTAAGTGGTATGTACTAAACTACTTCACGAGCCGTTATACGTGATGCAAACTAGTTGAATTGCTTTAACCGTGATGTTAAGCAGTGATGTCAACAAGTCCGATTTCCACAATGATCTTTAAACCGAGTTATGCTAAGTTATATGTCCTAAACTACCTCACGAGCCGTTATACGTGATGCGAACTAGTTGGATCGATTTAACCGTGATGTTAAGCAGTGCTGTAAACAAGACCAATTTCCACAATTAACTTTAAACCGAGTTATGCTAAGTGATATCTACTAAACGACCTCAAGGGCCGTTATACGTGATGAGAACTAGTTGCAGCGGGTTAGCCATCCTACTGTTAACATTTGGCTGTAGACCAAAGGTCCACCAATTAACACAAGTATTTTTAAACCATCTCTTGTTGATATTCCAGCACTGCGCAAACGAAAAGGGCGAGGCAAAAATCAACGTGGCCTGGAAACCGTCATATCAGAGTTTGTCTCAGCACAGAGGGAGGCCACCGCCCTTTTCCACCAGACGGAGGCCAAACGTCTGCAAACCCAGGTGGAGATGGAGGAACGGCGGCACCAACGTGAACTGGAGGCTAACGCTGAACAGAGGCAGCATGAGGAGAAGATGCTGCAGTTATTGGTATCGCTTCAGCCTCATGCTCCTCAGCCTCAGCACTTCCACGGCAACCAATAGCGGCAAGAACCGATATTTTCAGTGCGATAAGAAAGTTAATTTGCTGATTTGTATGGAACAAGAATTAAACATTACATTACAAGAATTAAACATTACAATTTTTTACATTTTCTTTTAACTAAGTTAATTACCTTGGACCTTTAATTTACCTGTAACTTTCCTGCACTTCAATCCAATAAATATTGACTTGTGGTTCCCTATATGAATGTGTTGTTATATGTCTTGTACACTTAAATATAGCGGCCTCGTGCATTTTGTATTAATTACATGAAGCGTAATACTTGATCCGATTTAGCGCTTGTATCAACCATGTAGTGCACCTCCCATGCGGGAAACTGCCATTTACACCCGAGTAAATAACATTAATATACACCACAAGAAACGTGAACTGAACTTAAACAAAAGTGGGTTTACCCGATTCGAGCTAACAAAGCATTTTACATCAGTTTAGCAAGTATATTGTGTTAACGGCTGGTGCATAAGTTGACATTGGTCAAAATCGGATATATTCCAATCCTGTTTAAACCCATTCGCACCCTACCTATCGTATATTAAGCGCTGAAGTAGTCCACGTAAGCCTGTCTTATTTCCGAACCGTTTCCGTCCGCGTCGAGATCATGTGTCAGGTTGTGTGGTTGCTCAGTAGGGCCGTCATCCCACTCCTGGTTGAAGATTTCTTTGTGAATTTCACATATATTGTTAAGAGTGAACGACGCCATGATCACAGTGGTAACATCCTCGGTTTTGATATCCGTGTGACGCTGCAGAATGCGCCAGCGCGCTTTACAGCGGCCGAACGTGTTCTCAATCGTCATCCTTGCGCGCGATAGGCGATAGTTAAACTGCGTCTGCTCGGGGCTTAGCTGGCCAGTGTCCGAGAATGGTTTAATTAACCACGGATGCAGCGGGTAAGCCGGGTCGCCCAGCATCACAACCGGCACAGTTGAGTTCCCTAACGGCTTTGGGCTATCGGGCAATAGGGTACCCGCCTCACCTTTTGCATACAATGATGAGTTCGCCAAGACGCGGGCGTCGTGTACCCTGCCCGGCCAACCTGCAGCAATGTTGATGACTTGGTACTCATGATCGCACACGACTTGTGCTACGATTGAGTAATAGCCTTTCCTGTTGTGGTAGTCCGTGTGGTGCCTCTGCGGCGCAATTATGGGGATGTGAGTCCCATCAATTACGCCGCCACAGTTCGGAAATCCAAAGCGTGCTTCGAACCCGTTAATTATCTCCTTCCAGCGCGCTGCAGTCGGCATCTTTATGTATTTAGGCATAAGTACATGGACGATGACAGCGCAGGTTTCGTGAAAAATCTCACAACACGTGGATTTCACTATACCGAACAGGTGCCCAACGCCGCGATAGCCTGCTCCCGTCGCCAGCAACCATAGGGTGACAGCCACTCGTACTTCCACCGATATGCATCTGAAGAAAGTGCACAACAGCAGTTGGAGTAAAACAGACTTTTCTTGTGTTATGGGACATTCTGGGCAGTGTACATCAAATCAAAGTGTTTACTAACAGGAAGTACATCAATTTCTATAAAAAAAAAATGACAAAACAACAATTTAATCATAAAATATGTTATATCAAATTTTGCTGTCGCTTTCTTGGTGCTAGTTTGGAGTAGATGACAACATACAATAAAAAGCGATTCATATGAATCGACTTGGCTAAGTCGAAATAAAGTTTTATGTGTGAAGACACGATTTAGGCACGCAAATTATACTATAAAGAATGTAAGCCACTTTAATTTGAAACGATTTTAAGGTAAAAAGTGGAGTGTCACACAGATGTCAAGTAGGCCCTACAACAAATGTCACAAGGGTAACAGAAGGATGTTACCGTCGCATATGTGTATCGGCCCGCCCGATATGGACTCCAAGTTGCTCTACTACGTGCTGAAAAGTCGCCCTTCGCATCCGAAAGTTCGCCAGCCAGTCTCTGTCGCCGAATGTCTGATTAACAATTTCCGGCCACCAGTTGCCCGGCCTGAAAAAAGTGAAATAGTTGAATAATATTGCCTATTATCTTAGTTTTAGTCAAAAATAACAGAAATCACGAACCGTGACCATTAGTATAGTTTTTAACGTCCCCATGTCCCCATGTTTCAAGCTCTATCCACTGGAGCCTTTTTATTAATGAAGGGGTGTGGATTTCTTTTGCCACATACCTACATGGGGTAATTTATAAATGATACGAAACCCGTGAGACTTGGGGGACATTGCTAACTAGCGTTTCTACAGTACACTCTCATGAAACTTCACACAATGGTCCATGAATAAAACATCCAAGAGTCCACATAGATTTATAACCTCACCAGACAGTAAAACAGAGTTGTCTTTTGCGATGGAAGGGTCAGGACAATTGTTACCTAAAATGTGTTTACTTACACCACTTTAGGAAGAAAACAGGAAAAGGCCCAGTATAGCGCCACATCTAGTTTGGCTTATCTAAAGCGTGTTAAACAGGCTGGCGAGAGCCAAGAAAAGATTGTGTGTGAAGCATACGTCAAGTTTGCAAAACGCATATAAAAGCATCACAAACATTAGATTAGATCGCAAAGCAATAAACTACACGACTGCCTACCTTTCCCTGGTCCACACTTCCCTCGGCGGGCCATCACGGACTGTCACCAACGTCAACAGTTGAAGCAGGAAGGCTAAACGCTCGTTTGCTTGCATCCGCAGGAAGTCATCTGTCCCAGATAGCACACAGCCGTCGGCCCGACGTCGGCTATTGGTCGCACCGTCGCCACCGACTTTCCGCCGTCGGGCCACCGTCGGGCCTACGGCGGTAGCCCGCCGGTGGTTTGCATTCATTTTCCACTTTTGAGCCACCGTCGGGCCACCGTCGGGCCGACGGTGGTGTTCCGACGTTAGGGTTCAATCCCTTTCCACTTTCGAGCCACCGTCGGCCCACCGACGGGCCGATGGTGGTGTTCCGACGTTAGGTTTCAATCCCTTTCCACTTTTGCGCCACCGTCGGGCCACCATCGGGCCTACGGCGGTAGCCCGGCGCCGGTTTGCATTCATTTTCCACATTCGAGCCACCGTCGGCCCACCATCGGGCCCGACGGTGTTGTTCCGACGTTAGGTTTCAATCCCTTTCCACTTTTGAACCACCGTTGGGCCACCGTCGGGCCTACGGCGGTAGCCCGCCGCTGGTTTGCATTCATTTTCCACATTCGAGCCACCATCGGGCCTCCGTCGGGCCGACGGTGTTGATCCGCGCATGCGCAGTTCTTTAAATTTCCGGCTCGAGTCGCCAGTGGAACACGTGCGATTGTTGAGCAGTGTTCTTTTTCAACAAATAACTCCAGAAATCGAAGGAATTTTAAGGAATAATTTAACAGGTTTGTTTATTAATATGTTTAGATAATTTTGTAAAAGTTTTGTAATTTATTACGACATATTAATGGAATTATTCGTGTTAATACGATTTGAATTATCGGGTACGGTTTGTTGACGGTTCGACTCAGTTCAAGTCGCCACTGGAACACATGCGATCGTTGAGCAGAATTCTTTTTCTACAAATAACTCCAATAATGGGAGGAATTTTAAGGAATTATTTAACAGGTTTGTTTATTAATATGTGTAGATTATTTTGTAAAAGTTTTGTAATTTATTAGGATGTATTATTGGAATTATTCATGTTAATACGATTTGAATTACCCTGTACGGAATGTTGACGAAGAACCGCCATCTTGGTTTTTTCCGAGAAGACACTGTCACTATAGTGTCAATACGTACGTACAGACTATATTAAATTTATAAGGTTAAGGTTCTCGATTTCTATTAATTTAGAATGAAACTAATATTTTTGCACTTGTACGTATTGACACTAGAGTGACAGTGTCTTGTCGGCTCGTCGGCGGTTTCCGCAGTCGGGGTGACGGCGGCAGCCGCCGTCGAGTCAACGTCGGCCCGATGGCGTTTGGCGCCGTCGGCCCGACGGCGTTTTGTCACCGTCGGCTCGTCGGCGGTTTCCGCCGTCGGGGCAACGGCGGCAGCCGCCGTCAGCTCATTGGCGGAAGGTTGGACAAAACAACGTCGGCCCGATGGTGGTTTCCACCGTCGGGCCGACCGAGCGGCCGCCATCGGGCCGACGTCGGGCCGACGGCTGTGTGCTATCTGGGGTCCGTCGATTAGACTGATCAAATATCCTCGCCATATTTGATCGTCTCCGGGCTACCCTCTCGATCGTTGCCCGATTATTCCTAACATTGAACAGCATGAAGAGTCCTGTCGCCACGAAGTCCGCCATTGTTGATGGTGACTATGCGCATGTGCATATATCGACTTCCGCCTTAAACCGGCATAAGAACCGTATGTGTGGACGCGACACACTTTAAAATGTTATGTGTGTGAATGCGTCACTAAATCGATTCACATAAATCGACTTGCCTAACTCGACATAAACTTTGCCCGTGTGAACACAGCTTTAAACGAATATGCTTCATCCAAAGTTTGCATAATCTCAACGGGAAATGCTGTGGTATTGGCATAACTGTAATATTCTTTATTCCAAGCAATTATTGCACAACTGTAATCTCTATTCATCTCAGCATGCTCTGTTTCATTATTCAATGGAAACAAGGAATAAAATAAGAATACCAAAGCACTGTATTCAGTACGTAAGCAGGGGAGTAGCCAGGATTGAGTTAGGGAATGTCCGGATGAAGTTGTGAGACAAGTCATGCTGGTGCGACCATTTGAGCACCAAAAACATTAAGACATAAATCTAGGATTATTGCATCAAAATGGTGTATTTTGGTGACAATGGGGGACCTCCGACTTTTTAGTTCAAATTCCTGCCGTTCGCGTCTCCACTGAACTAGTGGGCCTATTCGGCACACTGTCACACTGCAAACCCAATGGCTATGAGCAATCTTCATACAGAAGAAGTCAAATATCTCTAAAACCACATGACCTAGACACAAACCACTTGGTATACATATAGAAAACATACAACGAATACATTATATTAAATTTCTAAGGTTAGGGTTCTGTATTTCTATTAATTTTGAATAAAATAAACGTTTTGCACTGGGCGTACCGCCGAACTCAGTGCATTGTCAATGGCCGTGAGCAATCTTCATACAGAAGAAGTCAAATATCTCTAAAACCACAAGACCTAGAGACAAACCGCTTGGAATACATATAGAAAACATACAACGAATACATTATATTAAATTTCTAAGGTTAGGGTTCTGTATTTCTATTAATTTTGAATAAAATAAACGTTTTGCACTGGGCGTACCGCCGAACTCAGTGCATTGTCAATGGCCGTGAGCAATCTTCATACAGAAGAAGTCAAATATCTCTAAAATCACAAGACCTAGAGACAAACCGCTTGGCATACATATAGAAAACAAACAAAGAATAGATTATATTAAATTTCTAAGGTTAGGGTTCTGTATTTCTATTAATTTTGAATAAAATAAACGTTTTGCACTGGGCGTACCGCCGAACTCAGTGCATTGTCAATGGCCGTGAGCAATCTTCATACAGAAGAAGTCAAATATCTCTAAAATCACAAGACCTAGAGACAAACCGCTTGGCATACATATAGAAAACAAACAAAGAATAGATTATATTAAATTTCTAAGGTTAGGGTTCTGTATTTCTATTAATTTTGAATAAAATATACGTATTGCACTGCGCGTACCGGCAAACTCAAAGCATTGTCAATGACCGTGTTGGCCCACTACTACCGATGCGCCACCAAGTGTCGGAAAATGAACTACGCCACATGTCCCCCATTGGATACACATTTCACTCGCTTTATTTCTTATAGAAAACAAAGAACACATATACAGAAGGAACACTTTTATAATGTTTATGCTATTGACACATGCATTAAATACATATCTCCTACTGGAGATTAATATTTAACGTACTAAATTACAATTCTAAATTTTTCAGTTTGAAATTCTCAGGTAGAGTATTTGTATATCATATGCATGAGTCCTTTCATTTTTTTAAACTATAATTCAAGACAAACTATTGCCTTTATTAGTAATGGTAGTCTGTCTGTTAACTTCACAATGTAACACGTGATCACTTCTTCATTTACGTGTCCAAGAGCACATTGGTTAGCAGCATTTTGCAGATGTTTCTTCAAACAATAATGTCCAGTAGGCTACACGTTCCACATTTACTGGCATGTCTCTGTGGATATACACTAAGGCCAATCCACACGTGCCCTCGTCACTGATGACAGATCTGAGTCTGGTCTTCATACACTTGAGACCACTGAAGGTCCTCTATGCTGAACATGTTTTTGTAACAATCTCTACTCCTCAGCAAAACAAAACAAAACAACATCTTTTTTCTGGCGGGGTCGGGCAACTAGGATCCCCCCTAACTACGCCACCGCATATGCACGGTGCTGAATTCCTGGCTATTGTGCACGCGCATATACAGTGACGTGACGAGTGCATGTTGGACACGTGACCACTGAGGTACTCATACTAATGGCTGGCGAATCGCTGTAGCCGCATGAGGACACCACTGAAGGTCGGTCCGCGTGGAATGGTGGCGCCGTCACCGGAGACACCCGGTACCGTAGAGCTCCAACACTGAGCTGAGCTGTGTGTAAAGATACTCTGAACTGTGTGTAAATAAACACTGAGCTGTGTGTAAAGGTACATTAAGCTGTGTGTAAAGGTTCACTGAGCTGCTGTGTGTAACGGAATACTGAACTGTGTGTGAAGGTACACTGATCTATGTGTAAAGGTGCACTTAGTTGTGTGTAAAGGTGCACTGAGTTGTGTGTAAAGATGCACTGAGCTGTGTCTAAAAATACACTCAGCTGTGTGTAAAGGTACACTGAGTCATGTGCAAAGGGTTATGCAAAGCTGTGTGCAAAGCGGTGTGTAAAGGTACACTGAGCTGTGTGTAAAGGTACACTGAGCTGTGTGTAAAGGTGCACTTAGTTGTGTGTAAAGGTGTACTAAGCTGTGTGTAAAGGTCCACTGAATTGTGTGTAAAGGTGCAATGAGCTGTGTGTAAAGGTCCACTGAGCTGTGTATGAAGGTGTACCGAGTTGTGTGAAAAGGTTCACTGAGTTGGGTGTAAAGGTGCACCGAGAGTTGTGTAAATGTACACTTGGCCATGTGTAAAGGTGCACTGAGTTGTGTGTAAAGGTACACTGAGCTGTGTGTAAGGATACACTGAGCTGTGTGTTAGGATACACTGAGCTGTGTGTAAGGACACACTGAGCTATGTAAAGGTGCAGTGAATTGTGTGTAAAGCTACACTGAGCTGTGTGTAAAGGTGCATTGAGCTGTGTGTAAAGGTACACTGAGCTGCGTTTAAAGGTCCACTGAGCTGTTTGTAAATTTACACTTAGCTGTGTGTAAATGTGCACTGAGCTGTGTGTAAAGGTACACTGAGCTGTGTGTAAAGGTACCATGAGCTGTTTGTAAAGGTACACTGAGCTGTGTGTAAAGGTACACTGAGTTCTGTGCAAATGTATACTGAATTGCATGTAAAGGTACAATGAGCTGTGTGTAAATGTGCACTGAGCTGTGTGTAAAGGTGCCATGAGCTGTTTGTAAAGGTGCACTGAGATTTGTGTAAAGGTGCACTGAGCTGTGTCTAGAGGTGCACTGACCTCTGGGTGAGTGCATAGCTTACCCGAGTACACATCGGGTGGTAGCTGAAAATACAATGGTACACATAATCACGTGACATGGATGTATGGTCAATCCCATCCCGGCCGAACTGACGCTGACTACATACAAAAGCACTACATCAACATCGCACAGGCCAAACCTCATAACCCACAACAACAGGAAAATGTCCCCAAATCATGCGAGTAACCCTGTACCCACCTCCCCGCACGGAATCTCACAACAATGTCTGAGAGCAACTGATCTGCTCACACACCGGCCCAGCTCATGTCGCTCATTTCTTCTAATTTTGCCATGCATGGCAGCGTTGTAATGCAACCTTTATAAATGTATGGGAGTTGAGGGCTTCCTGAGGCACAGAGAGGCGGCCAACATGGTAAATTCAAGTCCGATTGGACCACCCGGGTCTCAGACTGACGGCATTGGTGGAGGCCGACCACATGTGGGCGTCAGGTAACTTGGTCTGTTTCTGTGTGGCGAGACAGAGAAATAGCTCCGACATCTGGTGCTTGACTTCGAGTGGGAATAGATGGATGGCCTGCCTGTCCCGGCCAGTGGTTTGTGAGGTGAGAGCGGGTGTGGGCATGTAGTTGGGGGAGGTGGAGTAGGGGTGCGGGTGGTATTCATGCTATGTTTTACAAAGTGGTAAGTGAAAAAAGGGGAGTCAGTGATGTGGTTCTGGAACTAACATGGAGATTTGAGCTGTTGTCTGCATCTGGTATTAAGGGCAGGAGTTGATTTACCGAGCCATTTCTAAGGCACTCAATGTATTTGGGCCACACCTGTCTGTAAGGTACACTGAACTCTATATAGGGTACGCTGTGTGTAAATGAACACTGAGCTATGTGTAAAGATACACTGGGCTAAGATTAAAGGCATATTGATCTGTGTGTAAAGGTACACTGAGCTGTGTGTAATAGGCACTGGCCTGTGTGTAATATGGACTGCGTTGTGTGTAATATGCACGGAGCTGTGTGTAAAGGTGCACTGAGCTGTGTGTAAAGGTACACTGAGATGTGCATAAATGGGCACCGAGTTGTCTGTAAATGTGCACTGAGCTGTGTGCAAAGGTGCACTGAACTGTGTGTAAAGGTGTACTGAGCTGTGTGTATAGGTGCACTGAGCATTTTGTAAAGGTGCACTGAGCTGTGTGCAAAGGTGCACTGAGTTATATGTAAAGGTGCACTGATTGTGGGTAAAGGTGCACTAAGCTGTCTGTAAAGGTGTACTGAGCTGTGTGAAAAGGTGCACTGAGTTGTGTGTAAATGTCCACCAAGCGTTGTATAAAGGTGTATTGAGCTGTGTGTAAAGGTGCACTGAGATATGTGAAAAGGTGCACTGACTTGTGTGTAAATGTACACTGGGCCATGTGGAAAGGTGCACTGAGATGTGTGTAAGGATACACTGAGGTGTGTGTAAGGATAGACTGAGCTGTGTAATTGTATAGGTACATTAAGCTGTGCTTAAAGGTGCACTGAGCTGTGTATAAGGATACACTGAGCTGTGTGTAAGGATACACTGAGCTGTGTAAAGGTGCACTCTGCTGTGTTGAAAGATGCACTGAGCTGTGTGTAAGGATATACTGAGCTGTGTAAAGGTGCACTAATGTATGTTTAAAGGTGCACTGAGCTCTGTATAAAGGTGTACTGAGTTGTGTGTAAAGGTGCACTGAGCTCTGTGTAAAGGTACACTGAACTGTGTGTAAAGGTGTACTGAGTTGTGTGTAAAGGTGCACTGACCATTTTGCAAAGGTGCACTGAGCTGTGTATAAATGTGCATTGAGTTGTGTGTAAAGGTGCACCAAGCATTGTGCATAAAGGTGTACTGAGCTTTGTGAAAAGGTTCACTGAGTTGTGTGTAAAGGTGCACTGAGCTGTGTGAAAAGGTTCACTGAGTTGTGGGTAAAGGTGCACTGAGTGTTGTGTAAATATACACTGGGCCACGTGTAACGGTGCACTTAGTTGTGTGTAAAGGTGCACTGAGCTGTGTGTAAGGACACACTGAGCTGTCTGTAAGGATACACTGAGCTGTATAAAGGTACACTAAGCTGTGTGTAAGGATACACTGAGCTGTGTGTAAGGATACACTGAGCTGTGCTTAAAGGTGCACTGAGCTGTGTGTACAGATACACTGAACTGTGTAAAGGTACACTGAGCTGTGTGTAAGGATACACTGAGCTGTGTAAAGGTGCACTAAGCTGTGTTTAAACGTGCACTGAGCTGTTTGTAAAGGTGCACTGAGTTGTGTGTAAATGCACACTCAGCGGTGTGTATGGATACACTGAGCTGTGTGTTAAAGTACACTGAACTGTGTGTAAGGATTCCCTGAGCTGTGTGTAAAGGTACACTGAGCTGTGTTTAAAGGTGCACTGAGCTGTGTGTAAATGCACACTGAGCTGTGTGTTAGAATACACTGAGCTGTGTGTTAAGGTACACTGAACTGTGTGTAAGGATACACTGAGCTGTGTAAAGGTACATTGAACTGTGTGTAAAGAAGGTATACTGAGCTTGACTAGATGTGCGCCCAAGTTAACAAATCATTAGGTTCGGCGATCAGGCCTTTGAAATGGATGGCGCCTGCTTCTTCACACGCCAGTGGGTGTCACATACACGAGAATCAATTCATCAGTGAGCGTAGGCCAATCACATGCCCGCTTTGTCAGTCCTTCCAGTACTATGTCACCCGATATCCTGTCGCCATTTGTCTCAGCGCGACGTTCATCTGGACTCTGGCAGCACGTGACCATGGTGCGGGAGGAGGCTGGTGGAGGGAGGCTGGTGGAGGGAGGTAGGTGGAGGGAGGCTGGTGGAGGGAGGCTGGTGGAGAAGGCGGGTGGAGTGGGGCAGGAGTGGGTGTAGGACATCAAGCATGGCTTGTGCACGAACGACGGCAGCAGTAGTATATTTAATGACAAAAAAGGGTTTTTTCACTTTATGTTTTTGGGACGATTTTCTGGGTGTGGATTCGACACTTGAAAAGGCACACCAGGCGTATGACTACATTCTGAAGTTGACAACATTTTTAGGTTTGAAACTTTTGATTAAGAAATGTGTTCCCCCTACGACAACTTTGATATGGCTAGGATATGAAATAGATTTGAAAAATTTGGTAGTACGTATCCCAAATGAAAAATTATTAGATATTTTATTGGAGTGTAAAAAGTGGATAATTGGGAGAATGGTCAGACGTAAAAATGTTCAGAGATTAGTAGGACGATTACAATTTATTTCAAAATGTGTGATCCCTGCACGAGTATTTATGAATAGGATTTTGGACTTTCTCAGGGATACCCCCTTTTTAGGAAAAAGTTGTGTTACTCAAAATTTGGTTAGGGACATAGCGTGGTTCCTACGTTTTGCAGAAGGTCATAATAGGCTACTGCTGTTACAGCATCTCCCTGACAAAAAATAGGTAATCGAGTGCGACTCGTCATTGTTTGGTGGGGGCGCCTTCAGTCAGACACATTTTTATTCAAATTTGTACTCCAGTCGATTTTTGGAAAAGAAATTTCATATTGCCCAGATAGAGGCGATTAATTTAGTAGTCGCTTTAAAACATTTGTCTCCTCCTGATCCACACAATTATCAGATTATCATTAATACAGATAATGCTGCTTCCCAACAGGTGCTCTCTACTGGTGCTGGAAGGGATCCTGTCTTGTGCCCCTGTGCCCGGGAAATCTGGAGGTTTGCCACCACTTACACTTGTGCGGTACAGGTGGTACACAAGCCAGGAAAAGATCTAGTGCTAGCAGATGCCTTAAGTAGGTTGTTTTTTTATAATAAATTCAAACTAGTTGCTGATGAATTATGTCAGAAAAAGTTGTTAACTAAAATAAATGTCCCTCACGACGGGCATGTCCTAGATATGTCATTATAATACTCTGCGCGTTGATAATTTTGTTTTTTGCCTTTATCAACTTGCAGAGAAAAAGCGCGAAATAGTGCATAAGCTAAGCGTGTACTTTTCGGCGGGACTAGCGGAAGGGACCTGGAAAAATAAAAGGGTCCAATTTAGAGAGTATCTAATGTTTTGTAAGAAGAGCAGAGATAACCCTAAGAAACCCAAAATGAAGACGGTAATGTTATATGCTTTATACTTAAATGATACATTTAATACTGAAGGTACTGTAAAAAACTACATGAGTGGGGCGAGAACATGGGTAAGACTACTAAAAGGAAATACTGAGGCATTTGATTGTTATGCTCTGTCGATAATTAAAGCTGGCATATGTAAGTTAAAAAACCACACTGTAAAGAGGGTGTTCCCCCTGAAGACCAAGCACATTAAAATGATAATCTCAAAATTCAACGAGATCGGAGAAGATGGTTTGGTGTTAATTGGTCCATTGCTAATTGGATATTTATGCTTGCTAAGACAGTCAAATCTGTTTTACTACGAGGTAACGGTCACATGCTGCTCGGCGGAGACATCAAGGCACACACCACACACCTGACGGTAACAGTCAGGAGCACGAAGACTACACACATGCCTGAGGACGCGTACAGCATCAATCTACCAAAAGGGGCAAATCAAACCTTCTGCCTGGTGCGCGCATGGTACAAGTACATCTGTCTGACCCCTGCACATGAGGGTGCCCCAGCATTCATGATGAACAATGGGGACCCGTTGACTGCTAAAGTTTTCAGCAAATGCATGCAATTAGCATTGAAAGCTGGTGGGCTTCCCTGGTGGCCACTGGTGACGTGTCATAGTCTATGGCGAGGGGGAGCCCAAGAATATGCAAGAGTGGGCATGCCCCTAGATTGCATAGAAACACTCGGTAGATGGAAGTCAAGCAGTGTGTTTGATTATGTAAATAAAAATGTACTTTAGAGAGGAACCATTATCTCTCTTGTCCCAATTTGGCTGAGAGATTATGGTTCCTATGACCTTGAAATGAATGTTGCTGATTAACGTGAATGTGCGAATGTGTGTGAGTGTGCCAGATGTGAGCTGACCGTGTGACCGTGATCTGCCTTAGTTGCTGCCTCATGTCTTCTGTTTTCAAGTTGCCTCTACAGAAATGAATAGAGTATCTTCAGAAATATTTCATATATTAGTATGATAGTACAATCATAAAGTATGTTCTGCACATAAGTAATGAAGAAAATGCAATAATAGATATACCTAGTATATGACCTGCACATAAGTAATGAACAGTAGAAATATAGAAACGCACAGGTTGTACTACCTGCTGAAGATAGAGTAATTAAAGCTAATAACCTCAATTGTACTATTGAGAGTAGCTGATAGCAGATGTTCAGAAAGGTGTAGGAAAAGGCTTTGTAAAAATTTATTAAGCCTGATTAATAAACTTATTAGCCCAAAAAAAGATTATCTGTGTCTGGTTTTGAATTATCAATATTAATGATAATTTGATAATTATGGGGGTCGGGCAGAGACAAACTTTTTAGAGCTACCACTAAATTTACAGCCTCTAATTGGGCAATATGAAAGTTATTTTTCAAGAATTTGGGAGAGTATAAATTTGAATAAAAGTGAGTCGGACTGAATGCACCCCCACCCTGCAAAGATGAATCGCACTCGATCACCCACTTTTTCTCCGGGAAATGCTGTAACAATACTAGCCTATTAGCACCTTCTGCAAAACGTAAAAACCAAGCTATGTCCCTAACCAAATTTTGGGTAACACAAATTTGACCTATAAACAGGGTACTCCTAAGAAAATCTAAATTCCTGTTCATAAATAGTCGAGCAGGTATAACACATTTTGAAATAAATTGTAGGTGGCCTACTAACCTCTGAACATTTTTCCGTGTGACTTTCCTACCTATCACCCACTTTTTACATTCCAATAAAATATCTAACAATTTTTCATCAGGGATGCAGACAAACAAATTTTTTGAATCTATTTCATATCCTAACCGAATCAATTTTTGAGTGGGAGGGATACATTTTTTAATAGATAGATCCAAACCTAAAGATGCAGTCAGCTCCAATATGTAGTCATAAGCCTTCTGTGCTTTATATAAAGTACTCTCTACCCCCACAGAATCATCCAAAAAACATAAGGTAAAAAATCCCATTTTTCTCATTAAATACACTACTGCAGCTGTCGTTCTAGCACAGGCCATGCTGGACGTCCTGCACCCAAATGACGGTGCAATATCAAAGTAAAATTGTTCATCTACTTTTATCCCGAATAAAGGCACACTTAAGGGGCAGGTTCTTAATTGCCTGTACGCCCTACCTAAGTCTATAGACCACATGAAGCAACCCTCACCCAATTTGGTAACCTCCTTCGCCAAAGACATTATAGTAGGCAAATTATATTTATAGGGCCTCCCTTGATAAAAACCCCTGTTTATCCCAGCATTAACAGTACGCCCCTTTGGAAAGCTAAGGTCAACTATTATTCTACGTTCATTAGTATTTTTCTTGGGGCGGGTCATAATAGGACTAATCTGTGCCCAAGGAGAAAATCGAAGGTCATCAAATGGCCCCAACAATGCATTGTGAGTCAATTCAGTCTGAACATATTTGTTAATCCAGAATAGATCTTCCTTAGAACGGGCATGATTACATTCCGTTGCACTAGGGATAAAAGTACCAGTAAAATTTTCAGGCCAACCAAATTCTAAATAAGGGATTATTTCCTTGTCATCATATTCCACTAATAATTTTTTCCAGTTATGTATTATTAATCCAGAAGGCACCGGGATCCTAGCTGAGAGATAATTAGGCAGACCATATGCTCTTACCTTAGCAAAAATAGAAGCATATTCCAAAAATGAGCTACAGTTACCAGTTAAGTTAGGCCAGTTTTTGAGCACATACAGCTTACAATGAGAGGGAGATTCATCACAAAATACCGTTATATTATTATTATATACATCCATATCATCACAGTCGTCGAATAAATCATTTCAAACCACATCAGTATCATTGGCACTTATTCCAAACTGCAAAGGGGTTACAACATCAACAGGATAACTTAATAGAACAACATTATTAAACACAGCTTTTACTGATGGTATGAGAATCACACAAGTGCATATTATTTAAACTGTCCAAGGCCAGCAGCCTAGAAGTCAGTGTATCAGACACAGTAGGAACCTTGCCCGAGCAGCGGGAAGGGGCAGTTGTTGTTTTGACATCACCATGCAACCGCGTCGATCGAACCCAGTCGGAGGCAAATCCAATGCCAGTGGTGTCCGTTGTGCCACCGTGCCCAAAGATACTGTATATGTATCGTCCTTCCTTAAATTTGAATTGCTATTATGTAACAACCTTCGCTGATCCCGATTAAGCCACTTATACTGCTCTCTACCATTGAATTTGCTCAAACAAATACCTTTTTGAGAGTGCCCATGCAAAAACTTTGATATTTTGTAGGTGGGGCCACCAACTGTGTAATCCCAGAACTTGTCGTTCTTAGACGAAAACATAGATGGCGTATGACGTCTTTTTGGAAATCTTCCTGAAAAACAGCGAGTATTTTTGATAGGGGGACAGCGAAGGATTTGTTCAGAGGCACAATTCTTTAGCTCACTTACAATATCAGGATACCTATCCTGCTGCACATGAGAGCTAACAGGGGAATTTAATAAGGAAGGCGACAACAGTAAATTTGAAGGCCGACGAAACAACCGCATCGACCTGATTTCTACACTGGCCGACTGGATGACTTGATGCTGCCCGGACGGTGGTGCCATCTGTAGATTCGGCCGCGACCCAGTTCTTGATACCACCAGCAATACACACTGTCTCCACGGGTGATGCAGCCCCTGGCCCACTGCAACTCAAAAACTCTTCACACGGTCAGTTTCATCATGCACGACTTCCTTCGCACGAATTTTAGTTTTACAGTCAATTTCCTTATGGGAGTGTTTACGCCGTAATTTATATGCACAATATGAACATATATGAATGAATTGATTAATGCCTTCGCCATGGTCACCAGCGAACCCGCACGTTCCTCCCTTATTCCATATAACACACGGCCTGGCATCAACACCTTTTTTATAATCAGTTATAGCCGACCATGTACTCTGTTTTGCCGGCGCCTCCACGCGCTTACCCAGGCCACACACATCCCTATGAATTTCCACGATCTGACCCTGATCCGACCACCCATCAGGTAATCGGCTATCGGCTATCTTGCTAAAAATCTTTTCACTGTAGCTTAGGCACGTCTGCCACGCGTAATTTTGTGCCATTTCTAGTATAGAGTCAATATGGTCTTCTTTGTGTGTCACCCAGACAACTGGGACATCTCCCCTTTTTACCATGCGCCTGATAGCAGATAGGTACTCATACCAGGTGGCCTCACCCTGCGCCACCTTACCTTTCTTTTCATTATGAATAATATATTTATGTGGCAACAGTTTTAACTTATTAGATTGTGTTGCTTTTTTCCCTGCTAACCGTATTAAGTCTCTCATCATTGAGTCATCACTATCTGAATCCTCAGCGTGAAATCGGTCGTCAGAGGCCGTGCGTTTACGAGCAACTACAATATTAGACGAATCAGGAACATTACCTTTTGACATGTGTATCATGGTTCCAGAATTGCAGGCATTACACAAGCGGACTGGACGAATCGGCGAATTTGCCGTCGTGTTTACGACCGTTACTGTATCCTCCTCCATGACGTCATCATTTGGCATCTCCGGCCCCTCGGCGCCTGACCTATATAAAGCGATTGTCCTCCGTGTACACTTTCAAGGGACCGAATCCTGGCCATCAACGGCTCCTGTGACTTTGCCAGCTTTGCATCTCATAAGCATGAAATATCCTCCAGAGTCGCTCCTTGTGCTGACGTCAAAGGACGCATTGGCGAACCATCATCCAAGTCCGCCATTTGTAACCGCGTAGAAGATGTTGACCTACTCGTAGCAATTCGTATTCTTTAACCAGAACCTGAACCATCCGATAGTTCCATTGACTTCAAGAGGGCCTTGGAGTACTTCCCCACCACACTTCGGACTTTGATGCCTTTTGGCATGTCGACACCAACAAATTTCTTATTCAAACTCACTGATCCGTCGACGATGGTGGCCAGGTAAGGACTGGACAAGCCTTTGAATCTACTACCGGAAGTTAACTTTGTACATAGCGACGCGCGCTACGAACTGTATCTATGGTATTCATAATATCAAGCCCGCAGTCAGGGTTTTTTAATTATGTATGTTTCCGGCAACATGGACAATTACAACTCAGGCCATGTGTAAACTTCACTACGTTTAAATCGACTCTTGCCCGTAATATTCGCTGTTAATGGTAACACCGACTATTAATCAAGGTGAATGCTATGTCTAATCTGCCGGTAGGCACATCCCCGATAGGGTGTGGTAACCTGTTAAATTAAAGTAATTTTGCCGAAATATACTTCTGGGCGATATGCGGGAATTCAATGTTAATATGAATAATGTCTCGATATCTGTGTTAGTGGTGTCTGGAATATGATTCATTGTCACAATTTTACCCGTGGAATTCAATTCCTGCACCCATATGACGGAGCTAATCATGAGTCAACGGTCGCAATTTCCATCAAAACCCCCAAATTTCAATTCTTTTTATGTATTTTTAATATATAGTGTTAAATTCTGAACGTATGTTTTTAATATATCGTGTTATTCTTAATGAATGTGATTGTACTATATAGTGTTATATTCTGAAGGTGTATACCAGTAACTCATAATCAATAAGCTCGTTTAGTTAAATTGCACAATTCACTAAGGGCGGACACAGCTTATACCATACAGTGGTTTTTATTTCATTTTTCGTTCGTTACATTAAGATCAGGCATTATGGTACGGGTGCTAGTAGGAGTGTTTTTTGTTCATTCGTCCTTAGGGGATATCGGTCCAGTGATGGTGATCGTGGGCCGGATTTGAGCCCTTAACCAAGCAGGGTAGAGAGTGCTCGTGGTCCGGTGGTGATCCATTTCCTTGGGAGGTATGTGTGGACGGAAGCTGAGGACCACGTCCCCAGCTCCATAATTTCCCTGAGGGATGCACCGGATGCCACACATGCTTGGGTTCCCCTCTCCTGAGGCTGTGAAGGGTGTACTGAGCAGCCTGGGGGTTCCCAGAGGCTGCTAGTGCCATCCTGAGGGCTCCCAAGAGGGCTGCTGTCAGGAGGGGTGCCCTGCCCACCACGAAGAACGCCGGTCCCTGGGGGCATGGCTGTTGGTATGCGACATATGCTACCCAGGCTGCCAGCGGGCAGCAAGGGGAGCCGGGGATGGCCGGCACTAGCACCGTTTATGCCTGGCCCGCCCTCCATCTGGGCCCGTATGCATGGGGCGGTGGTAGCACCCTACCCCTGGGGGTAGCGGGGATATCCGGGGTAGCGGAGAAAAGTCGCTATGCATGTGACCGGGGTAAGCAAACCCCGGGGGTAAAAGTCGGGTAAGCTACCCCCATTCCATAGCAGGTATAAGGGTGGTGGTAGGGACCGACTTGGGCCAAATCTATTGAATGCGATCATATTTAACAGAATTAGCTACCCAATGAGTGAAATTTTATCAATTTAACCCGAAATTTGAAGTGTTATTAAGGCTACCGCATTGGCGGCAATATTAATAGTGTCGAATCGACGAACGTAAAGTAAACAAATCGCCGCCACCGCATCGACGTCGCTTTCCATACTGGCGGCGGTGGCGGTTTGTTTACTGTATGTTCGTCGATTCGAAAATATTAATATTAATATCGCCGCCGTTGCGGTTGCAGCATTAATAGTGCTTCGAATTTAGGGTTAATTTCATGAAATATCACTTATTGCGTATGTAATTCTGTTAAATATGATAGCATTTAATATATTTGAGCTTAATATATGCCTACAAACGCAGAGGGATTTCCCAAATCTATAAATAACTACAAGGGTAGCTACCTCCTCGCCGCTTTGGCTCCATGCATACCCTGTAACACATTTCTTACCCCTGGCGATAGCTACCCCGAACTCGGTCCTTACCACCAGGGGCGATAAATAATTCTTCATGCATACGGGCCCTGGTCTTGGTGGAGCATATGGTGATGTTGAGGCCCGTCGGTGAGGGCTTGATGTCTTGCATTTGTAGGGCGTGACTTGGGTCGGTTGAGGCTCCCGTGTGGGCGAGGTTCCCTTGGCGGTGGAGGGTGTTATACCCTATCAGTATCGCTGCCTTCAGTACTCGCGCTGTGAGGCCTGCCGTTGAGAGATATTGGACGACCTGGCGGAGGTCGGCCGGGGTGAGGGGCGGGGCCTGTCGCGGGGTGTGGGGTGTTAGGCGTTGCACGCCTCGCTTCATCAGAGCAACGGGATAAATGCTAAATGCAGACACATCACCTCTGAACAGCTGAACCCAGGTCTTTGCCCTGCTCAGGTAGTTGAGAGCAGCTCCTGGTGTCGTAAGGTTTTCTTGTTAATATGAATAGGCAAGTATGTCGTATTGTGTTGGGGCCAGTGGGTTGGTGCTGTGCTGGGCCATGAAGTCATTGTATCGTCTTGCCTGCACCGACTTGTTCCTCCAGGTGCCTGCGGTCAGTCCCGCAAAGTATACCTGGAGGATCTGTTTGTTTTGTTCATCTGTGTAACCTGGGAAGAGAGAAGCAAGTATGTGTGAGCTTCCCAGGTTAGCTACAAGCCTGCGGTGATTACATTGTCAAATTTTACGGTGATCGTAGATAATGCTAGATCATTGCAGAGGGTGGCTGCGACGGCCCGAGCTTTACTGTCTGTGGCACGCCTGCTCAGAGCATCTGCCAGGACCAGGTCAAGTCCGGGTTTGTGGCGTATCTCTACCTCACATCAGTTTGTGGCGGCAAAGAGCCATATCTCACGGGCACATGCCGTGAGCGTCTTGTCGCGGCCTGTGCCGCTGTTCAGGACCTGTCTACAGCATTGTCAGTGTTGATTATTATGTGGTACCTGTCAGGGTGTGGTGGGGCGAGGGCCTTGAGGGCTACCAAGAGGTTGATGGCCTCCAGGTGGGCAATGTTTGTGGTGCCGGTCCTTAGGCTGTCAGTATAGCGGCAGCCGTAGTACTCTGTTGGTGAGTATGCCCCGCCCCCGTTGAGTGATGAATCACATTCAATCACCCAGGGGCTCTTGGGGTCGCTTGGGAGAAGGACCAGGCTGTTGGTGCGTTTCGCATACTCCAGGAACCAGTGGATGTCAGCTCGGAGCTCATCCGGGACTTGGTGCCTTCCAGCAAATGCTGCTTGCCTGAGTGCCTCGTGTATCCTTGCCATGAATCATCTGGCCTGGGTGACACATTTCGCTATGTGCTGGAGGCGGCCAGCGAGCCTCTGGGTGTCTTTCCTGGACGCCTGTCTGGGGGCGGCCCACTTTTCGCACTCGATGAGGGTGTCCTCGAGTTTGTCGGTGGGTATTGTGACTTGCATTTTGTTAATGTCTATCTGGAAGCCCAGCCATTCTATGGTCTTCGTGGGTGGTGTACACTTGCTTGGGGATAGGGCCAGGCCATGCATGGCTGTGATCGTGAGGCAATCTTGGTATGCTCTCTCTGCTTCTTGCAGTGTGGGTGCCACGCCCACGAAATCATCCAGGTAGCAGTGGACGAAGTGACCTCTCTTTCTGAGAAGGTATACTACCTCGTTAGTTGTCCTGGCGCAGGCCATTGATGAGGTGTGGCACCTGAATGGTGGGGCGACATCGGTGTAGTATTTTCCGTCAATGGCGATACCAAGGAGAGGGGTGGATAGGGGGCAGGTCCTGAGCTGCCTGTATGCTCTGGCGAGGTCCGCTCCCCAGGCATACGCCCCTCTCCCCAGGCGAGCTACCTCGTCTGCTGCATCCATTATGCCGAGCAGGCTGTAGGTGCAGGGCGGCCTTGGTAGTGGCCCTTTTTTATGCCCGAGTTGACACTGCACCCGTTGGGCCAGCTGAGGTCAACGATGACGCATCTGTCAGTGGAGTTCTTCTTAGGGTGCGTCATGATGGGGCTGACCTGGGTCGAGGGGGTGAATGGGGATTTCCGAAAGGGGCCATGGGCCATTTCGGTGGCTATGTATGCCCTTATGGCGTCGAGTTGTGCAGTGTCCCTCGCGTTGGGGTAGGGGGGGGGTGTCCGCAGTATAATCGGCCGGCAAGCCGAACTCTAAGTTGTCGACTATCTCCTTGTCGTGGTAGTTGGCAAGCATTCTCCTCCATTGTGGGATGTCGAGGCCGGATGGGATGGTTATCCTGGCACCGATATAATTGGGTAGTGCTGTCTGCCGAACCTTGTTATATGTCGCGAGGTAATCGGTGTGGCGGTCCCATTGGTCGTCGAGTGGGCATGGCCAGATGGTATCGAGGGTGTTGCGGTATTGTTGGGGAGATACTAAGGGGAGTGTAGTGTAGCCTCTGTCAGTGTCTCCAATGTCGCGAGTGTCATCTTGGGGGCCTTGTTTGCATGTTGTCGCTCTGAAGCGCTTGGCTTCGTGGGATGCGTGGCCGTCCGTGTGGCTGTCCATGTTATTGTGTGGACTGGGGTGGGCGTTGCCCCCAGGTGAGTGGGCATGGCCCAGGTGTGCACCATCACCCGGCCCATCGCCATTGTTGTTGTTTGGTCCGCCGCCATCTTGGTTGGTGGTGCCACCGGTGTTATGGTGTGCATGACGGCCGCCGTGGCTGGGTGGGCTGGCAATGCCAGTGCCGCCACCTGGTGTGTCATGGATGCAACAGATGCTGCTGTTGGTGCCGTGTTGTGTGCCGGTCCCACCGCTGTCAGCACGTGGGCGTTTCCTCTTGCGTCTCCTCCCGGTGTCATCTGCTGTTATGGGGGCGTTGCCATCACCCGTGTCGCTATCGTCCTCATCACCGCACGCTTCGTCTGCTCCGTCATTGCAGGTAGTGCAATCCGATTCTTCCGCACATATGCATCGGGAGAGGTCGGTCTGAGAGGGTGCGCTCAGGTGGTTGTAGTCAGGTGGCCTATGGTGGCTGTCGGGCTGGGGTTCTGCTACCGTATCCGCACTATCACTATCTGTACTGTCGATACTGCCATTACAGATCGTGCAGTCCGAGTCGTCAGCACAAACACAGTTCCTGATGTCACTTTCGGTTGCTGCTGGTGGGCGAGCGCGGAGGGCGTGGTCACCACTGACATCACTACTACTACGGTCACATATGTCACAGTAAACATCCGGGGCACAACCACAGAATACAATAGGGGTACCAGGAGGGGGGCGTGTCCCCCGGTCGACGGTTTTGCTATTGCCGTGGCTGTCCCAGTCAGTAGGTTCATGGGACATGTCATGGAGTGAGGTGTGGCTACTGGTGTATTTACATACCATTTCATGTTCATGATGTTGCGTGCCGTAATCGAGCTCCTCATCCGTGCCAGTGCCTGGCGGTGCGGAGCCAGTCAACAAAAAACCTGGTTCGTCTGCTGGCTGCTGGTGTCCGTATTGGCTGGGGCTTTTCTGTCCATGAACCGTTTCTTGTTCATGCAGGCGCGCTCCTGGTGGTTGTTCGATCTGTGATATTTATTTGCGCACCAGGCACATACGTGTGCCTTCCGGTCGGGGTGCTGTCCGTGTGATGCCGTAAACCCGCAGTCATTGCCCCAGTTCCAGGTGTGGCAGGGCTTCCCGTCGGTTTCTTTATTAAATTCCGTTTTTGCCTCACCGGTGTTGTTTGTGGCGTAGGTGTTGGGTTTCCCTGCACTGTGCGTGGCACAATGTGTCTGCTTCGTACACATCCCTTTGGACGTCCTTTATAGCATAGGAGTCAGCCCACCCATACGGCAGGCGGCCATCCTCTATCATGTAAACACCTGTTCGGACCATTGCCTGCAGGTGCTCCAGTCCCAGACAGTGGCCATAGTCATCAGTTGGTGATGGTGCTCCAGAATGGGGGCTTTCCAATGCTGGGGGACTGCTGCATACTTCCCCACCCTGAATAGTGCCGCACAGTACTTGGGCCATGTCGCCTCACCCAAGCCTACCTTCTCCCGTTTTGTACCACAAATTACATAGAGGTGCGGAAGGAACTTTGGCTTACCTCGTTTGCGGCCGAGTGCTGATCCAGCCGCTGCCAGTAGGTCGTTGATGGCGTCTGTGTGGTCGGTGTTGTTTTTCTCTATTTGGGTGTCGCGTATTGACCGTACCCGGCCAGTATGTCGCGATCCTCCATGTATGCGTCGCTGAAGTGCATGGCGTTATATGTGGCTGCGTGTGCTGGGGGAGGAGGCGGCCGTTGGTGGTAGCTGGCATCCATCACCGGTGCGTGTGCTGCCGGGGGAGGCGTCAGTTGGTTCATGGTGCCGACTCCAGCTGGCGGTCCAACCGTTAGGGCTAGGCCGACTGTGTCACGTGGCAGCACCTCCTGGGCTTGTTTATTAGGTTCAGCGGTAGTGTCAAGCCTGGCATCAAAGGTTGCCAGTATGTCTGTACGCAGGTCTTTCATCTGGTTAGACATGAGCGCTTGTATTGCCTCAAGAAGGCCGTCACCAAGGCTGCTGTTGCTTGGCATAGGTTGTGACGGCTGTTGTGGTGGGTGTTGTGACAGTGGCTGAGTTGACAGCGGCGGCCGTGCTGGGTTGTCACTGTCGGTTGTGTTGTGCGTGTCAGGTGTGTTGTTCGTCGTTTCATTCCTCCTGTGTTTGTTCACCATCGGGCATCCTCGCCCTTTTGGTGGGTTACTATTGTTGCTTTTCTTTGCTGCATTCCGTGCTGATTTTCGTGGGGTCGGCATGTTATCCATTGCGTGGCATTGCGTTGCGTGGCGTGAAGTTAGGTGCTGAAGTTATCCGATCAGCGCTGGAGGAATTGTGTGGCCATGGAGGCGGTTTGGGTTCAAATCGGTCACGTGGTGTTTTTGGCGGGAGGCGGGCTTGCCTCCTCCTGTAACGGGTGGATGGGGGTTCCACCTTTACGCTAGGTGGTGCCATCAACGGTGTGGGTATGGGTGTTCTTTCCCCTGGAGGCATGTGGGGTCGGAGGTTCAGTCGGGGTGGCTAGTCTCTGCCTTGTGAATTAGTCATGTTAGGTTAACATGCACAATGTTACTATCTTACAGTGGGAGCAAAATGTATATGTTCAACGGTTTAATGCTAAAAGGTTGCATTTTTATTCCCCTTTACTGTGACACTCTATTGCCTGACAGGTGTTATGTGTCCCGCGAATTTCAAATCAGCAACCGCCACTCGGCCCCGCTATCAGTGCCTCCTGTGTGTGGGCGGGCGACAGCTGGGCTGCATCAGGCGGTCGTGCCTTATCGCCTAATTCAATTAGGCCACCGCTGTCGCCGCCAGTCATCGGAATGCGGGTGGTGTAAAGTTTCAAACAGCCCATATTAGATTCACAAGCCTTTAATTGGTCGGCTCGTATTACAACCGTTGTGTCAGATACAACCTTACAAATCTTCCACAGCCCATCACTGTTGGGCGCGAGTTTAATATTTGCACTAGGCACATGATATCTGAGTACTTGATCGCCCACTACAAATCTAGGGAATTCAGCATTACCATAAGAATTTTTATTTCTTTGGATACTCTTCCCAGTACTATTACGTACCCTGCTGTAAGTGTTGTGAAAACAACACTCCAGCCACCGGATAAAAGCCGGCGTACAGGGTTTAGAAGAGCGACTTCCTAACACTCCAAATTGCAGATCACACGGTAATCATAACTCCTCCCCAAATACCAGTGTGTTGGGAGTGACCCCAGTAGAGGTGTGTACGGTGCAGTTATATGCGTGGGCCACGTATTTAGCCTGCAGGTCCCAATCGCTTTGTTCTTCATTCACCATCCAGGCCAAAGCTGAAATTAGGGTTCTATTAAATCTTTCGACTAACCCATTTGATCTAGGACAGTAGGGTTTAGTGCGGGTCTTATGACAGCCTATTAATATTAGCACAGACTGAAATAGCTCCGCCTCAAACTCCCTGCCTTGATCCGAGGGTAATGAAATAGGGGCACCAAAAACTAGCACCCAATTATCTACTAAGGCCTCAGCCGCTACTGCTGCCGTTTGATTAGGCAGCGGGTAGACTTGTACATATTTAGTAAAATGGTCTAGTACGACCAATATAACCAAGTTGCCTCGGCTAGTGAGTTTGAAGCCTGAAACAAAATCACAAGACAACCGACCCCAACGTTGGCCTGTCATCTGTTGCTGAAGGGGCATTTTGGATAATCCCAGCCCGGGTTTAATAGTCACGCATTTAGGGCAATTCTTGACCCAATCGCGAACTCTCGCATTCATGCCCAGCCAATAATACCTCGCACGTAATTTATCTAGGGTTCTTTCCCGGCCAAAATGCGCCGAGGTTTTATGGCTGTGGCAAAATGTTAAAATGTCTTCCCGTAGGAGAAACGGGATAATAATCTGTATGTGAGTTGCTAGAGTGGCACTGTCGAGCGCATTCCTACATAGCAACTGTCTACAAGGATTAATTGATCCCATTGATTCAATAATTTAATGGTTTCCCCATTTTCAGCACTTGTGAGATCTCTAGGAGGTCGTGAAGTGTGAGTATTTAACAATGTAATAACAGTGGAACATGTATCGTCACTTGCTTGAGCCTGACGAATTTCTGCCTGAGACCAACAATTTAAATCATTGTCAATTTCTGATCTATGGCTTAAGGAGGTGACTACCGCTGTGTGTGCCCCACAGTCCCAGCATTCAGGTATGCCACAACGGCGGATAGGAATGCGGCTCAATGCATCGGCGTTAATATGTTGAGGGCTGGGCCGATAAGTAATTTGGGTATTGGTTAGCCCAAATTCAGACAGCCAAGCTAACCAACGCCCTATCATCCCCTCAGCCTCTTTAAAATTTAATAACCAAAATTGAATAGTCCCAAAAATAATGTCGCCACTTTTTGGTATATATGACGATCGCCATTAACTCCCTTTTAGTGGTACAATAGCGTCGCTGGCAGGCACTTAACCTGTTGCTGGCGAATGTAATGGGCACTTCTACCCCACCCTGTATCTGACTTAAAGCCCCTGCAATGGCGAAGGCGCTAGCGTCAGTATCTAAGATAAATTGACCGGTAGGCCGAGGATAACCCAGTACAGGTATATCCTTAAATAGATGTTTTAATTCAATGAAGGCCTCGTCCTGAGGTATACCCCAGTCAAAGGCCTGCATGCTTACATCAGCCATATCCTGAATAGGTGCGACCACCTCAGCAAATTTAGGGATAAAGTCTCGATAGTACGAGACAAACCCAATTAAACTTTTTGTTTTCTTAGGGGACCTAGGCGCAGGCCAGTTTGTAATAGCCTCCACTTTTCTCAGGTCGGCTTTAATGCCATCCCCCGAGACAATGTGGCCCAAATACTCGGTCTCCCGGCGAAACAAATTGCATTTAGACGGTTTAAGTTTCAATTTATATTTACGAAGTCGGAGAAAGACTTCACGTAAATTATTATGACATGTACTAACAGTGTCACCAAAGATAATAATGTCATCTAAATATACTAAACAGGGTGTAAATAACAAACCATTTAGCATTTCAGCCATCATTTTCCCAAATGTTGCTGGTGCATTACAGAAAGGCATTACCTTCCACTCATAGAGTCCTATATCAGTGGTGAATGCAGTTCTCTCCCGGTCGTCGTGCATCGTGACCTGGTGGTATCCCGACTGAAGGTCCAGGGTGTAGAACCACTTGTTTCCTCCCAAGCTGTCCAGGCTCTCGTCAATGTCTCATCTGTGTATAACTTACAGCGTCATCAAAGGCCAGTTGCTCTCATACCATGTCTATGTGGTGTGGGAGGTTAAAAATCCCTTGGGTCGGTAAAAGTGTAGGCTCGGGCTTTCTGTCGACAAACTGTCTAATGGTGAAAACAAGTCTATTCAGACTTATCCATGACAGGCAGTATAAATCTTCAAGACAAAATGTGTGGTAACGGGTACGCATTTTTGCGAGTCATCGCATTTAATTTGCGGTAGTCAATGCAGAAGCGCCACGTTCCATCCTTCTTGATAACCAAGTGTACTGGCGAACTGAAGGGACTCCTGCTCTCTGTAATGATACCAGATACCAACATTTTGGACACCTCATCCTCCATGAGTCTGTGATACGGTATCCTAAACGGGGCGTTGTCACCGATGTCGATATGGTGTTGTACCACATCGGTCCAACCCAATTTAGCATCCGGCCTCGCAAATATGTCGAGAAATTCGAACAGAAATTCCGCAATCTTCATTTCATCTTTCATATGGTCCAAATGCGTGGCAACCGCCATGGACAATATGAAATCCGGGATTTGAGTTAATCCTTCAAACTGATTTCTATCTACAGTAATTACAGGTTCAGGCGATCCTCCAAACCCCTCAACACCGCATTCTCTTTTGAGCATGTCGAATACCATTGCGGCCGTAGGACTGTCAATGGATCCATGGGATCTGGCCTCTGCCGCATTACCAATGGTTTGGCCCTGCGACAGATGGATCATGTCATCTGTAATATTTCAAAGTGGTAAGACTGTAGTACTGATCAATGAAGATACCGATGTGACACCCATCGGACCAAGCATTTCAGGGTCAGGTTCAATTAAACGATTGACCTTCCCCGTGTATATGCCTAGTTGTAATCAGAGCCGAGACCGTTTGGTGGGCGGCTATCATCACATCCTCAGCCAAACATGCAAGCCCGAAATCTGTTCTGAGCTGGCAATGTGTGACCAAGTTGTATGGTTGTAGCACCACAAATTCACCAATATGCGGAGAGACTAGCTTCATAAAATGACATCCAGTCACTCCCCAGTATACCATCTTCAGGTATATCTACAATTAATACTGATGAGTGAAAAATCTGGTTGGCGATACCTAACGGTATATCCATGCAACCAGATTGTGGGATCACAAGGCCGGTAACACTTAGTGGTTTAACTTCAGACACCAGGTTGTGGGTGTTCAGATTAAGGTCATAAAAAAATCTCTTCCCTATCACAGACATAGCTGCGCCCATATTTATGAGGAAGAAACCTTTGGAACCTCTAATATTGATGGGAATATACCATCGTTTCCCATTTAATGGGAAGATGTTCATGGAAAACCTGTCTTGTTCCCCTACAATGTGTAAGTCCAGACCAGTTTTCTTTAGTATGAAATCCATACATAAATCCTTGTCGTTATGGCTAGCAGAATGCGAGAATAACGACCTCATACCCGGTAAGAAAACCTGGAGGACATCGATCGGCTCGCATTCAATATGCGGGTCTGACCTTTTAGAGTTGCACAAATCTGTCAAGAGTTTGTTTATGTGGGATTTAGCACAATTTTGACAGTTGTACTTGGAAGATTATCCTGTGTTACCGTAGCTAACAACACTCCCGGTGTTGCAGCTGGTATTAATTTAAATATGTACCATCTTCAATAAAGTCCGCCACAGGCGGTTGGGTGGGCATAGCCGCAATATTTTTACTTTTGGCTGACTCCAGCCTAGCTAAGGTGGCTGGTTTGTGGCGATAGTTATCACACCCTTTGCAGTCTCCGACCACCATGGCCGGTTCAATGGAACGTTCCTGAGCCTGAGGACATGTGACAGCCATATGTCCAAAGCCTCTGCAGCTATAACATTCAGTATCTGGTGATACTCTTGGTTTATCTAATGGATTTCTTTGGAAGCGTCTAGATGACCTTCCCTGATATCCTGAATTGAATTGTGGGCGTTTGCCTTGCCACTCTTGTTTACCAGACTGGTCGGCGTCACGCCCATTCTTGGGTCAGAAACCATGGCGGGAATAGACACAAATGCCCGCATTTTGGTCCCAATATGCGGGCTCAGATGCGGTGTTGGCAATTGCAGCCATCCCGCGTTTATTGGGAATTATCCTAGACTTTGCAGCATGGTCTCGCAACATCTGGTAATTGTCCTCCATAGTATGTCTACCAGGAGACCACTGTTTAATGATCATCTCGTGTTCCTCACGGTCACGAAGACCATTGATGAACACGCCTACAGTTTTACGGGCTATTAAGTCCTGCGGCATGCCACAGTCTAGGCCGGCTTTCTTGGCCTCCGACTCCAGCATCATCCCATAATATATGGAATTCACGGAGTACGACGGCTGTTGGAACCTTTTCTCAAAAAGTTCCCACTTAGATAAGGGATCCAGTCCCTTGAATTGCCAAGCTAATGCTTCAACCAACTCATCTAATGTTGAACAATCATCTTGTTCCCAACGATCTACTGCCAGTTGTCCAGGACCATCCTGGAGTAGATGTAGTAGACGAGTCAGCGCATTGGTTTCATTTCACCGATTCACTGACATCGCCTTACTAAATTTTTCACACCAGGTATCCCAGTCCTGGTTGATACCATCAAAGGGCGGTACTTCCACCGCCCTAACCCTGGTGGGTTGGTGCTGCTTTTGTACACTGATGTTTCGTTTTCTTAAATGCATAGAACGGCTTATTGCCGAGGCTCCAATGCCCGGATTTATATTTGAGGCCTCCATTACAGCCCGGCGAATTGTGGGGTTGGATTTAATGATGGCCTGCGGTAAGAAGCGTAGGAATCAACGTGGATCGATTCCCGTATTTGGCTCGCTGGAGCGCTCTGACCCGGTTGGGTTAAGTTGACAGCTGGTCTGTCCCTAGATGCATTGGACACATTTATATTATTGTTATTATGCGGGCAACGCCCATTTTGCTGTTGTATCATGCTCAGCATTCCATCTGTTATGCCGACGTCACGGATGTCTGGAGTCCAGTCTTTGTGACTGCCCCCTTTAGACTGGCGTTCGACCAGCTCTTGCCACCAGGTATTCAGTTCAAATTCCCGGGACAGGAGCTGCTCCTCCCGCATCTCTAAGGATTTAATCCTGTCCCACATTACATCATGTAGTGGGACAGGTAGGAATTTGGACACGTCTATATCCGTGTCCGTGTCCGAGTGGCATCCGCCCTCTCCTTCCGGTGTTGGAAGAGAAGGGACTGCCTACCTCGTGACCGGATCCGCTGTCCAATGGACGTGGGATCTCCCGGAAATCTCCTGGGGCAATGCCCGCATTTGAAATATGCGTGTCCGCATTTAATGAATGGGGTGAATCACCACCAGAGCAGACCAGCTGGGGCCGTATGCATGATGCGGTGTTAGCCAGCCAAAACTGGTTTTGGCGGGGATTTCTAGGTTAGTGACGAAAACTCAGTACGCAAGGAGTGGTGTTAGCGCAAACACACCGAGTGTAAGCTAACACCGCATCATGCATACGGGCCCAGGTCCGCATTTACTGAGGCACCATCTGAGGATGGCGCCTCTGGTTCACCCACGCTTTCCCCCGCATTACCTGCTGACCGCAGGCAGCCACGGCGAGACCCCACGGGGACACCATGGTCCGGGTGTTTCCTCGCCATTCCACTATTTGGGTCACCAGGTCGCGATTATTTTGTAATTCCCCTTATAAAAAAACTTGAGAATAAACTACTGGTTACCCACCTTACTCCTTATAAGGGAGCAAGGGGAATAGGAAAATAAACGTGTATTTATTGGATTGTACTATAATTTTGATTAATTTATCAGCGTTTTATATAATAATGTTGTTATTTACTGCTTACGTGTACCAAAATAAAAGAATTTGCTAAAATTTGTAACCCCTAAAAATAAGATGTAATATCAGAAAAAGAGTGAGCAAATAAGTAAAATAAACAGTAATACCACCAGATATTAGTGTGTCTCTGACTTATTCTTTTCTTAATATCATTTATCATTATATATAATATATACGCGTATGAATTTAGTGGTGTAATCCCCGGGCTAAGGGCGGACAGCCAGAGTATTATAGAAATACGGTTTTGTCCCTCCCCGCATTTATATAACAAAGCATTTACTTATTATTCCAAGCTGGTCAATTTATATAACAACATTATAGCCTTGTGCCAGGGTAGCACAGTATCAGTTGCCTTGTAGTGCCCTGCATGCTGGCTGACATGTAGACAGTGTTAGTTGCCTTGTAGTGCCCTGTATGCTGGTTGACATGTAGAGAGTGTCAGTTGCCTTTCAGTGCCCTGTATGCTCGTTGACATGTAGACAATGTCAGTTGCTTCTTATATATTGACAGGACTTAATATGTCTATTAATCATAATTAATGTTTGTATACATTAATTATGATTAATGTATACAAAAGAAATTATCAGAACCCTAAAAGTGCAAAAAGACCACAAGTAAAATAAATCGGTATAATATTGAGATGGAGTAGACCGTAGCAATCCCGACCAATGTGTCTGGGACCTACTCAACTACTGCCCTGACGATCCATAGGCGCTTCATGACGTCACCTCTCCCTAGCATTGTCACTTGGAGATGCAGTTACAAATGGAAAACAAGCGGACTAGTTCAAAGCTACCTGCCTCTGGCTCAAATAAACATTCTTTCTGACCGAGTTCAAACATCGGCAGGCCGCAGTAGCACAATTTTAATACCAGAAATAAATATAACAACATTATAGCCTTGTGCCAGGGTAGCTAATCCTCGTCCAGTATGACTCTATCCAGTCAGAGTGTCACAAGGGTGACAACGTTATTATGGCAAAACGACTCACCGTTCTAGTTCCCACTATGGATTCTAGACTCCAGGTCCTCATAGCGAAAGACATAAGACTAGCCGCAATGAAAACAGGAGTACCAATTTGGTTAAACGCTAATATTTCTCTATTATAATGTAACCCCGGTACTCCCTAAACCGTCACGTCATGTCTTGAAGCATAAGACAGACGCCAGTCTGTCACTGTCAGCACTACCCGAATAAGCTGTAAAAAATAAAAAAATAAATGTCTAAGCATACAAAAGTGAATTAAAAGGTATTACACTCCTTACCATCCTGGACATGGCACCAGCTTAACCGTTCGGCTATTTTGCCCCTGCCTAAGGCGAGCCTACATGTTAATTTATATAATTATTTCCATGTGAATTTCCTGGGCCTGCCGCGGGCCGCCGCAGCCTCTCGTCCCGTCTGCAGGTAGACCTCCTCCATCGGTGTAATCCCCGGGCTAAGGGCGGACAGCCAGAGTATTATAGAAATACGGTTTTGTCCCTCCCCGCATTTATATAACAAAGCATTTACTTATTATTTCAACTAACTGGCTCTCCTCCCCACCATTCGGTGTGAGTTAAGATACTTGAATTAATCCAGAACTAAGCAGACACTCCCTGTGGTGCTGCTGCTGTCACTGATAGTCAGCCTACGTTAATGTCTTATTTTCAGCCAAATATCACTACGTTAATTCTGTTAATATGTCTATTAATATCCCCACAGAAGGGTGGATCGGCTACATAAGGCCTATCAGGCAGAAGGCCCTTAATTACATATAAAACAATCGAATATCACTGTCAAGTTGACCATGGTGGTTAATATACATATAGACTGGAGAATAGTAAAGAATGTAAGGAACGTTCCAATCACTTTTTAAGAGCTCACGGCTTTATTCTTACCCTCCTAATACAATTCGGTTCTCTAATATTAATAAATACTCATCAATATGTCCCTTCCCATCATATTTACTTTAAAACTCTTCCGAATTCTGACAATAAAGGACTAAATCTCGTCTAAAACATCAGAGCGTGCAAAAACACGTCTGATGGGTCAGAGCCCGTGCGCTCGACCTTCCACCGTTGCTAGGAAAGTCACAATTGACGTCTCCTAGCAACACGTTACAGCAGGGAACCCGGCCCCACAAATGGTGGCAAATGCGGGTCTGTCTCGTCGAGTAGCCCGCATTTCTGAATGCGGGCTAATCGGCTCAAGCCCGCAATTGCCACAGGACGAGTAGTCTCGCCCACTTCACTTGATTAGCCTTGATTTTGCTTGTTTCAAGTGGCTGTGGGCTGAAAAGCTACTGTAGGTTTACATTATGTGCAGACTTGTAATGACTCGCATCTACTCAGGCTTGGAGCCAAGAACTGTGACTTGTGAACGGGAAATGTTAGGTGTCTTGTAGCCCCCTGCATGCTGACTGATATGTAGACAGTGTCAGTTGTCTTGTAGTTTCTTATATATTGACTAACACGTAGACAGTCACAGACTTGTAGTTTCTTATATACAGACTAACATGTATATAGTATTAGTTGTCTTGTAGTTTCTTATATGCTGGCGGACATGTAGACAGTGTCAGTTGCGTTGTAGTGCCCTGCATGCTGGATGACATCTAGACAGTGTCAGTTGCCTTGTAGTGTCCTGCATGCTGGCTGACATGTACACAGTGTCAGTTGCCTTGTAGTGCCCTGTATGCTGGTTGACATGTAGAAAGTGTCAGTTGCCTTTCAGTGCCCTGTATGCTCGTTGACATGTAGACAATGTCAGTTGCCTTGTAGTGACCTGCATGCTGGCTGACATGTAGACAGTGTTAGTTGCCTTGTAGTGTCCTGGATGCTGGTTGACATGTAGACAGTGTCAGTTGCCTGTCAGTGCCCTGTATGCTCATTGACATGTAGACAATGTCAGTTGCCTTGTAATGACCTGCATGCTGGCTGACATGTAGACAGTGTTAGTTGCTTTGTAGTGCCCTGTATGCTGGTTGACATGTAGACAGTGTCAGTTGCCTTGTTGTGCCCTGTATGCTGGTTGACATGTAGACAGTGTCAGCTGCCTTGTAGTACCCTGCATGCTGGCTGACATGTAGACAGTGTCAGTTGCCTTGTAGTGCCCTGTATGCTGGTTGACATGTAGACAGTGTCAGTTGCCTTGTAGTACCCTGCATGCTGGCTGACATGTAGACAGTGTTAGGTGCCTTGTAGTGCTCTGTATGCTGGTTGACATGCAGACAGTGTTAGTTGCCTTGTAGTGACCTGCATGCTGGCTGACATGTAGACAATGTCAGTTGCCTTGTAGTGCCCTGTATGCTGGTTGACATGTATACAGTGTTAGTTGCCTTGTAGTGCCCTGTGTGCTGGTTGACATGTAGACAGTGTCAGTTGCCTTGTGGTGCCCTGTATGCTGGTTGACATGTAGACAGTGTCAGCTGCCTTGTAGTGCCCTGTATGCTGGTTGACATGTAGACAATGTCAGTTGCCTTTCAGTGCCCTGTATGCTCGTTGACATGTAGACAATGTCAGTTGCCTTGTAGTGACCTGCATGGTGGCTGACATGTACACAGCGTCAGTTGCCTTGTAGTGCCCTGTATGCTGGTTGACATGTAGACAGTGTCAGTTGCCTTTCAGTGCCCTGTATGCTCGTTGACATGTAGACAATGTCAGTTGCCTTGTAGTGACCTGCATGCTGGCTGACATGTATACAGCATCAGTTGCCTTGTAGTGCCCTGTATGCTCGTTGACATGTAGACAGTGTCAGTTGCCTTTCAGTGCCCTGTATGCTCGTTGACATGTAGACAATGTCAGTTGCCTTGTAGTGACCTGCATGCTGGCTGACATGTACACAGCATCAGTTGCCTTGTAGTGCCCTGCATGCTGGCTGACATGTAGACAGTGTTAGGTGCCTTGTAGTGCCCTGTATGCTGGTTGACATGCAGACAGTGTCAGTTGCCTTGAAGTACCCTGCATGCTAGCTGACATGTAGACAGTGTCAGTTGCCTTGTAGTGCCCTGTATGCTGGTTGACATGTAGACAGTGTTAGTTGCCTTGTTGTAGTGCCTTGTATGCTGCTTGACATGTAGACAGTGACTGTAGACTGTGACTGAGTGGGATATCAGGTCATGGTGCTGTCGGCCTGGTCTCCAGTGGGGCACCACTGTTAAGTTGCCATGAGCGCGCACTGTCACACGTACCCGTACTGATATGACCTTAGATGTTGCTAGGACGTAACACAACAACAAACATCACATAACTAACCCAAGGATACTAAAGCACTTGGTCATAGAGTGCATAGGAATACCTTCATGTTGCTCATTTCGGAATTAGCTAAACCTAGGCACTCTAATCCATTTGTAGGTACCCTTCTGGATGCGGTCCATGTCCGCTTCATTTGTGTCAGTTGGGAAATACGCATCACACAGTACCATTGCCACCAGATATAGTGCTCCCATGCTAGTATAATATTGCCTGCTACAAATGTCTGGGATGCAGTGCACCAGTCTGACCCCTGCCATCATGCTGTCACTTTAATATTTTATTATAAATTTCTGATGTGTGTTTTGTCTGTAAAGGTGCGAACACACTGGACGCGTGCGTCGCGCGTGCGTCAAGTACAAGTGTGCGTCATGCGGTTCTCACGCGTAAATAGCGAACACACTGGACGCGTCTGCCACGCGTCATATTTCTCATGTTTGCACCGTCCCATTCTTTATATTTCTCATTTCTGTGTTTCTGTGTGTGTCTGTGTGTGTGTCTCTGTGTCTGTGTGTGTGTCTCTGTGTCTGTGTGTGTGTCTGTGTTGTGTCTCTGTGTCTTTGTGTCTCTGTTGCTGTGTGTGTGTGTCTGTATCTCTGTGTCTGTGTGTGTGTGTCTCTGTGTTTCTGTGTGTGTATCTCTGTGTGTGTCTCTGTGTCTGTGTGTGTCTCTCTGTGTTGTGTCTCTGTGTTTTGTCTCTGTGTGTCTCTGTGTCTTTGTTGCTGTGTGTGTATCTGTGTTTCTGTGTGTGTCTCTGTGTCTGTGTGTGTCTCTGTGCATGTCTCTGTGTCTGTGTGTGTCTCTGTGTGTGTGTGTCTCTCTGTGTGTGTCTCTCTGTTGTGTCTGTGTGTGTATCTGTGTGTGTATCTGTGTCTCTGTGGGTGTGTCTGTGTGTGTGTGTCTCTGTGTTGTGTCTTTGTGTGTGTATCTGTGTATGTGTGTGTCTGTCTCTGTGTTGTGTCTGTGTGTGTGTCTCTGTGTGTGTCTATGTGTGTGTGTCTCTGTGTGTGTGTCTCTGTGTGTGTCTGTGTGTGTGTCTCTGTGTGTGTGTCTCTGTGTTGTGTCTCTGTGTGTGTCTCTGTGTGTGTATCTGTGTGTGTGTGTCTCTGTGTGTGTCTCTGTGTGTGTCTGTGTGTGTATATGTGTCTGTGTGTGTCTCTTTGTCAGAGACACAGACACATACATAGAGACACACACAGAGACACAGAGGCACACACAGAGACACACACAGAGACAAGGAGACACAGACACACACATAGAGATACACACAGAGACACATAGTCACACACACAGACAGACACAGAGACACACACAGAGTCACACACACAGACACAGACAGAGACACACACAGAGACACGGAGACACATACACATACATAGAGACACACACACAGACACACACAGAGACACAGACACACACATAGAGACACACACGGAGACACAGAGTCACACACAGAGACACACACATAGAGACACACACAGAGACCCTCTTGCATTCCCCCTCTTGCGTTCCCCCATCTTGCGTTCCCCCTCTTCCATTCCCCCTCTTCTGTCCCTCCTCTTCCATTCCCCATTCTCCATCTTCCGTTCCCCATCTTGCATTCCCCATCTTGCATTCCCCATCTTGCATTCCCCATCTTCCATTCCCCATCTTCCATTCCCCCATCTTCCGTTCCCCCCTCTTGCTTTCCCCCTTCTTGCATTCCCCTCCTCTTGCATTCCACCTCTTTCATTCCCCAAGAGGGGGGTGGAAGAGGGGGAATGGAAGAGGGGGAATGGAAGAAGGGGCAAGGGAGAGGAGGGAATGGAAGAGGAGGGAATGGAAGAGGGGGAATGAAAGAGGGGGAATGGAAGAGGGGGCACGGGAGAGGAGGGAATGGAAGAGGAGGGAATGGAAGAGGGGGAATGATAGAGGGGGAATGAAAGAGGGGGAATGAAAGATGGGGAATGAAAGAGGGGGAATGAAAGAGGGGGAATGGAAGAGGAGGGAATGGAAGAGGGGGAATGAAAGAGGGGGAATGACAGAGGGGGAAGGAAAGAGGGGGAATGGAAGAGGGGGCATGGGAGAGAGGGAATGGAAGAGGAGGGAATGGAAGAGGGGGAATGAAAGAGGGGGAATGAAAGAGGGGGAATGAAAGAGGGGGAATGGAAGAGGGGGCATGGGAGAGGAGGGAATGGAAGAGGAGGGAATGGAAGAGGGGGAATGAAAGAGGGGGAATGAAAGAGGGGGAATGAAAGAGGGGGAATGGAAGAGGGGGAATGAAAGAGGGGGAATGAAAGAGGGGGCATGGGAGAGGAGGGAATGAAAGAGGGGGAATGAAAGAGGGGGAATGAAAGAGGGGGAATGGAAGAGGGGGCATGGGAGAGGAGGGAATGGAAGAGGAGGGAATGGAAGAGGGGGAATGAAAGAGGGGGAATGAAAGAGGGGGAATGAAAGAGGGGGAATGGAAGAGGGGGCATGGGAGAGGAGGGAATGGAAGAGGAGGGAATGGAAGAGGGGGAATGAAAGAGGGGGAATGAAAGAGGGGGAATGAAAGAGGGGGAAAGGAAGAGGGGGCATCGGAGAGAAGGGAATGGAAGAGGAGGGAATGGAAGAGGGGGAATGAAAGAGGGGGAATGAAAGAGGGGGAATGAAAGAGGGGGAAAGGAAGAGGGGGCATGGGAGAGGAGGGAATGGAAGAGGAGGGAATGGAAGAGGGGGAATGAAAGAGGGGGAATGAAAGAGGGGGAATGAAAGAGGGGGAATGGAAGAGGGGGAATGAAACAGGGGGAATGACAGAGGGGGAATGAAAGAGCGGGAATGAAAGAGGGGGAATGGAAGAGGGGGCATGGGAGAAAGGGAATGGAAGAGGAGGGAATGGAAGAGGGGGAATGAAAGAGGGGGAATGAAAGAGGGGGAATGAAAGAGGGGGAATGAAAGAGGGGGAATGTAAGAGGGGGAATGAAAGAGGGGGAATGGAAGAGGGGGCATGGGAGAGGAGGGAATGAAAGAGGGGGAATGAAAGAGGGGGAATGAAAGAGGGGGCATGGGAGAAGAGGGAATGGAAGAGGAGGGAATGGAAGAGGGGGAATGAAAGAGGGGGAATGAAAGAGCCAAGCGTCACCACGCGTCAAGCGTAAAAAATCGCTCCAAAAGCGATTCGTGACGCACGCGTGACGCACGCGCGAGAAACGCACGCGCCAGTGTGTTCGGGTTCTCTTTATTACATACATTTTGATTTTTTACGCACGCGCGACGCTTGACGCGCACGCGAGATACGCGTCCAGTGTGTTCGCAGCTAAAGTTTTGACCGCGATTTTACACCAAGTTTACAATGAGGATGATGAGGTCTCCGTTTACAACCCCAATGACCCTCCATTGGTTAGATAAACGAGAAAATAATGAAAAGTGGTATTGGAGTAAATAAAGAGGGGATTATTTTGTCCCAAAGCGGGGGAGTATAATGCTCTCTCCAAGGACGCTTTATCAGTTTATATTCAATTATATGATTGAGTGCAGCTGTTGGTGGGTAGGTCCATCCGGCATATTAGTGGTGGGAGTGAGGAAGCAGAGTGGGCGGTTTTATACTGCTACACTGGCGCTAGTTAAGTAGCTCCCAGGGCTGTACGGAGTAAGTAGTTCCGTCCGGATAGACGAGCAGTGCCATGGTGTGTGGCTCCAGAGGCACCTGGTCCCGCTCTACTCACCCTGCTGTAAACGCAGCAGGAGCAGAATGCATAGAGCTCCGCCAGGGGGCGCCACCTCAACAGCGCAGCGTCTTAGGCACAGCACACACTGTGAAAGTATGACGTCTGAACACCTCGAGTTCTGGATACTGAATGGTTTATTCACGGCCTAAGGCACGCTTGACCCGCCAGCAACTTTCTATGACGTCATCTCATTTGCATACCTCTTTGACTCAACCTCTGCATCTCGTTAACATATATTAACCACACAACTGTACGTCTATTACGCATATATCACACACACTAGGTGGCACTCGCAACAGTTTGGTGTTAATTGGAGCACAACTATTCGCAGTTGTGAGATCTCATGTCGGGTATATAACCTCAAATTCACCGGACACATTGACTATGTATGCTAAACAGCCAGAAAATACAGTGGATCAGTGCTTTGTATGTTTAGTCAAGAGAAGCTGGGGTATTGAAAACCTTGTGGAACTCCATAATTCTCCCATCGATAGACTGCTGTTCACAACTGTGTGTAAAGTCGATGGCTGGCGGTGTGAGTGGTGTGGACAGGCTAATAAGAAATCAATACAGGCAAGGAAGGAAAGTAGATAAAGAGTGAAAGGTAGGAGAGTGAGACTCTCTCATTTATTACTTTTATAGGTTCCAGAACAAGATGGTGGTGATCACATGATCCAATCTTCCAATCCCTAACAAGCAGTCCTCTAACCACCAATGAGGGTTCAATGTCCCTGTTGCCAAGGCATGGTTAGGTCTGTCTCTGGGGCAGGGATCCATAAATAACTCTTGAGGGGAGGGGGTATGTGAGGCAACTTCTCAAAGACTGTCCACCTAAGAAGTGACACTCTCTCTCTATACTATTTTACTATACAATTTCTATCCTTTATGAGTAATAGCATACCAACTCCACATATCCCTCATATGCCTTTGGTTTTATATACTATTTACCATTTTATAGACAAGTTGCAATTTATTATAGTAGAGTTCATATATCCCATCGCTCATAATATCGGAAAATTTTACAACGTACTCCGCCCCTCCACTTCTTGCCACCTGCCCAGCAGCGTAGAAAGAAGTGCACAGTACTACGTTGTAGTTATATCATCATTAAGTCTCCTTCTATCAACCAAAATAATAAATTGAGTCTAAGTAGTTGCGTGGTGTTCTCTGTGGCGGAGTGGTTAGAGTGTCTGACTTTTTCTAGGTCAGACTCCTAATCTGAGGGTCAGCGGTTCGATTCCCCGTGCCCCCAGCTCTGCCAATTTGGATTTCCACCGCTGTGTATAACTTACAGCGTCATCAAAGCCGGTTGCTCTCATACCATGTCTATGTGGTGTGGGAGGTTAAAAAACCCTTGGGTCGGCAAAAGTGTAGGCTCGGGTTTTCTATCGACCAGCAGTGGAGTGGGGAAGACCAGTTGTTTGTGACTGGGATTTCCCCTGCTTGGGACAACTAATGTACAAAAAAAAAGAAAAAAAAAAAGAAGCGAGACAAATAAGTGTTCACACTTCCTGTCTACCATTCGCTATATCGCTATATCGCTGGTGAATAAGGTATATCTGACTTCGAGAAAAGAAAAAAAAACATTTTTATTTTATTTTTATAATCTTAATTTTTACCATGTTTCGAATATTATATCATTCTTCTGATATCTCATATGATGTCTTAAGAAGCATCTGATTCATTTGCTATCATTTTTAGCTTATTCCAAGCATTTTTTTTAGATTTGTGACGGTTTAGAGGTCGTTTTGCAACAATTCAAAGGTACACTCCAGTCACAGAGCATCGATCTTAGATTAGTGCTTAATCGGATTTGGTATCTGCTGTCAAATATTCCAACATCGACACGCTTTTTCAAGGTTTTTGTTTTACCGACTATCAAATAGAAGAAACCTGGGGACATCGATGGTAGATGCGTTGTGGCTCGACAGGTCTTCATAAGATTAACATTACGGAACTCAATCCAATGAGAAAACAAGGCTTAAGCGGTTTGAATCGATGACCTAGTTTTAGGAACTATTTTCTTGCAAATCAAGACCAAAATCTTTGATTTCACCAATTTTAAGCGTTTTGTGTCAAAATAAAGGCAAAAGATGAATCAATGTCTTTTTGTACCTCCTGTACAAAGATAAAGCATCAAATATCAGTATTAACAAATATAATCACGGCAATAGAAATTCATATAGGACAGTGTTAACTCGGCGGCATAATGTAAACAAAGCAATGACAGTGGTTCATTTTGAACTTCAAAATCATAATACTTATATCTATATTATTAAATAATGATAGATTTAGATGCTCTTGCTCAAGTTTCAACCATACTGTAGCAGTATTAGAATGTTCTCTCTTTGTTGACGTAGATTTATGATGTTAAGGCGTTTCTCCGTTGAAACGGCGAATTTGTAGTGAATAAATGTCTCTGCTCCTGATATCGCTAACACAATCCAATGATCATCAGCATATGCCTCAGTTCTCCTTGAACTCAGCATTGTCCATCGCACTGCTGAAGTGAAATCATTGACTCAGTCACATATGCTAAAGTTCCTCATGAACCTTATTGCGAACATAGTGACCATCAGCATATGCTACAGCTCCTCGTGAACTGAGCCTTGTGTTGATATTGCTGATATCGCGAAGTCAATTTAATGTCAATGTGAAAGCTGCATACTTCTAGACGTCATCGATCCAAGCACCCGTCAGCATATGCTTTAGTTCCTCGTGAACTTAGCATTGTCCATCAGACTGCTGCCACAAAATCACTGACTCAGTCACATATGATAAAGTTCCTCGTGAACCTTATCAGTCCAACAGAGTGACCATCAGCATATACTACAGTTCCTCGTGAATTGAGCATTGTCCATTGTTATTGCTGATGTGATCTCAATGTTCAAGGTCTTGTGATCCTATGATGTATTCGTCGGAGAAGGCAACCGATGACTTCTTCTTACACAGAAATTATCAATGTAATATCAATTATTATGTTTCTATTCAATAAAATTATTTTAGAATAATAATATTCTCCAAGTATTTTTAAATTTTAAATCTATAACCCTATAGATTATATAACTAGATGTTTTTGCAATATAATGATCATGAATATGTTCCTATAACATGAATAATGTCAATAATATACATCTCTAGTATCAAGATCATTAATATGTTCTCATAACATGAATAATGTCAATAATAAACATTTCAATACCACCATCATTATTATGTCCCTATAACATAAATAATGTCAATGATAGCTTTAGCTAATTAATATTCGATAATAAATGCAATGTTCAATCATATGTCTATGTCAATGGAACCAATGAATACTGAAATAAATGATAACATTCATCAATTATGCAATGAATTTTCAAATGAATCTTTCATGCAACATTCAACATCCCATATGTACATGATTTTTCCAATGAATAACCTTTATGGACAACCCTATGTCTAGGATAATTTCAATATGAAAGACATTTACACAAATTTACAAATGAATAAATATTCAAGCTAACCTTATGTCCATGATATTTTCAAATATGAAAGACATCTCATGACAATGATGTTAATAATGTACCTCATGCATTTAAATAAATATTTCATGACAACCTATGTCTATGATATTTCATGACAATAATGATAATATTCACATGCTCTGTTCATTCATGCTCGACAAATCCAAAATTATCAGATTCTACCGTCGAAATTGTACTACTCAAATGTCATGGTTGGGTGGTGTTGCGGATTCCGAAGTCAAGAATTGGCTAGTGTTGTGTCTTATGACAACATGCGAACATGTAACATAATGAGTTTATTCCATCCCTATGGAACAAGAACTGGCTAGTGTCGTGTCTTATGACAAGAAATTTATTCCATCCCTATGGAACAAGAACTGGCTAGTGTTGTGTCTTATGACAACATGAGAACATGTAACATAATGAGTTTATTCCATCCCTATGGAACAAGAACTGGCTAGTGTCGTGTCTTATGACAAGAAATGTATTCCATCCCTATGGAACAAGAACTGGCTAGTGTTGTGTCTTATGACAAGAAAAGAATATGCCGTACTACAATATGCAGTAAATTGGGTGGCATTACTATAGCTCACTCCAGAAAACAACATTCCATAACATCCTGCTGAAATGCAGTAGATTGGGTGGCATTATTACAACCAACAACAGTTTCATCTCACCTCATGAGTTTAATCCATCCCTATGGACAAGAAGTGGACAGTGTCATGTCTTATGACAAGATTCAACATGTAGCATATTGGGCATCACTACTACAACCCTACTACAGTGCCATCTCACATCAGAGGATGTGGAATGCCACTGCATCACAAGAAAAAGAAGATAATACCCCTAGTATCATCAAGAAAAGAATCTTCCTATGTAACCATACTTCTAAGCAGAGTTTAACACTCCATGTGACTGTATGATCCAACACAAATTTTATGTGGCCTATCCACCAGGTAAGTTTCATTCATTTGAATAAATTTAATACTTAGAGGAACTCTAGTCAAACCTCAAAGAATTTTTGTTGTTGTCCTCTCTTGTATCATTCTATATTATCAAATAGCAAAACATTTATGCAGTGTAATATAGTCTAATGTCTATACAGCTTTAGCAATATTAATTAATTAATAATAATAGTATGATATAAAAAATATATATGTTAATTTACTCTTCAGCCCTGCTGAGTTACAGTCGCACTTTCTCAAGTTAAAGAAACATATAAAAAGAATATATTTAACTCTTCAGCCCTGTTGATTTCAAAATAACAAATGAACATAAATGCATCTATCTGTCCTGTAATGGAGTTACAGAGTAATTAGTTCATGCCATGTTTTGTGATCAGAAAGTCATTCCCCAATAGTTCAGAGTTGTCGTCTTACTGCCATCAGTTACTTCCCTTCACTGAGCAGTCTGCTGAAAATCAGTTACACTTCCTCAAGCTAGATATGTGAATCATCAATACATAATTATAATCATGGGTCCAACTATGCCTAGTATACCTCTAGATAATTCAATAAGTATATGATAAAAAAATAATAATCATATTTTCAAGAGGTATTTAACTAGAGGTATTTAACCCACTTCTAAGTCCCTGTCAGACCTCGCAGGATTGAGGAAACGGATAGAGCCGAACAAAAATATTCTAGTATCGTGTGATTCTGTAACGGATGGGTAACAGACAGTAATGGACGGGTAACAGATGGTAATGAAATGGTAACGGTTGATAACGTATCTATTGATCAACGAACAATTCAGTATACAAAAAGAACTATAACGATTGGCAATGGAAGTGTAATGGATATGTAACAGACGGCAATGGACAGTAACAGACTGGAACGGAGGGGTAATGGACAGGAACAGACGGGTAACGGATGGGAACGGATGTGGAATGGACGGGGAACAGAAGGGGAATGGACAGGGAACAGACAGGGAATGGACGCGGAACGGAAGGTAACGGATAATAACCGCATACATCAGTCCGGCACAATCCGTTACAAGTTTTGTTCATGCTCAGAACTTGTAATGGATCGGGCCAGATATCAACGGATATGCAATGGACACAAACCAGACTTTGCCGGATATCAATGGACTTTGTTTGGTTTCTTTCCGTTTCCCCAATCCGGCAAGGTGTGACAGAGCCTTAAAGGAGAGCTGACAAAGCTAGAATCACTGCAACACAGCTTCACATCATATATCAAAGACACCAACAGACTGGATTACTGGAACAGACTAAAAATCCTCAAAATCTATTCCATTGAAAGTTGATGTGAGAGATATCAAATTATACACACTTGGAATTGATTGAAGGCAAAGTACCTAGCTATGGCATAACATTAGCAACATATCATTCAAAAAGATGACTTGGTAAAGTAACAACAATAAATACAAAAGCCTCAGTCAACATAAACACTGTGGGAAGGAGGTTTCTGTCCAGGGAATCCAACTCTTCAATACAATGCCAGCTTACATAAGAGATCAATTAAACTGCGGTGTACAATTGTTCAAAAGCCAGCTTGACAAGGTGTTAAAAACAATACCAGATGAACCACAGATTCCAGGATACATCCAGCTAACCAGCACATTCAAATTTGTTACTGCACATGACAACACTGAACAGAGCATCTTCACCACATGCAGTGGGCCCTAAGGGTGGAGTCTCCGACTTGGCCTGAGCATACAGCTCAAACACTCTAATCTAATCTGATCTGAATTGACTCTAATATGGGGATAGCTGGGTCAGACGCATGGACACTCACCAAGATTGGCCAGCAGGGAGTGCAGAGCAGTTGCCACACGTCAGCAGTCATTGGTGTGTGGAACCAGGTGGCAAGCAACCATCTTTATGAATATGTGCTAGTATTCTGCACAGAAACTGTCATTTGTGTGAATATGTGCTTGTATTCCGTGTAGAAACAGTCATTTGTGCGAATATGTGCTTAAATTCCACCCATAAACAGCCATTGTTTGAATATGTGCTTGTAACTTACCCATGCACAGCTAGTGTGTGAATATGTGCTTATATTCCACCCATAAACAGCCATTGGGTAAATATGTGCTTATATTCCACCCATAAACAACCATTGTGTGAATATGTGCTTATATTCCATCCATAAACAGCCATTGCGTGAATATGTGCTTATATCCCACCCATAAACAACCATTCTGTGAATATGTGTGTGTATTCCACCCATAAACAGTCATTGTGTGAATATGTGTTTGCATTCCCCAGAAACAGACATTATGTGAATACGGGCTTGTATTCCACCCATAAATGTAAAGACGTGTTGACACAGTGAGCTATGTAATGTAACTGTTTATTTAGAACACTCTTTGACCTGACGTCATCGGTCATGACCCGGTCTGACCTCTGACCTCTGATACATATATGACATCTCCCTTTCAATAGATCCAATTCCAATATTGTTAACATCGTTATCTTATTTCTATACCACTTCCTTTTCAAAACAAAACAAATTTGTATGTTAACTTAAACTCGTCTTAAAGTATACCCACCAGCCTATAACACCTGATTAAACCAATAAAACATATACTACTGACAAAGCTATAGTTGACCCAAGACAATTTAAATGAGTCGTGCAACCATTATTTGCATAATCCAAAATCCATGACTACCTGTATCAGCAAGTCATGCCCATTATATTATTGTCTCCTCATTGGTATGATCATCAAATCACTGATATAGTCTAAAGGTAAATGGCTATTCTCCAGTCTACACATGTGCAAAATAAGATCCCCACTATATTTGTAATGCCTCATTTTAACCTACTACTGTCTATATTGTTCATACCATCGCATCGTCTCATCCATAAATAGTTCATATGCACTATAATTGTTAAGGCTGGAAGACCAGCGCCTCGGTGCTGAAAAAAGATGTTATTCAACTGGAATAAAAATTTGAACAAAAAATAAATTAAAAAAATTAAAAGAATTCAACTCATCTTAATGATTATACTTACTCTACATAAAATCAATGTTGTGACCTAATTTAATTTTGATTACATCAATCGTTTGTTTTATATATCTTACTTGTTGTGTCGATGAAATAAATATTGTTTTGTCACCAATACACCGTGTTACATTTTGTATAACTTCTCATGTTGCAACATAATAAATAATCCTTAATTACAAATACATCACATTACTTCTTTGTACACATTTATGTGGGTCTATACAAATAGTTACATTGGTTATAATTTGTTTGACTCCTTAAGTCTATTATCTTATATTTTTATCATGTCAAGTGGTTTACAGTTTCTTGATTTATTGAAAACTTAAGTTATTACATCGAGATATAACTAACTGTATATGATTCATTACCTGTTTTAATACACACCTTACCTATACCAAGGTTATTATTGCCGGAAGTGATAGTGAGGATAAGCTCTCACTACCTATAAAGTACTTTCTCATGGCATGCGTATCAAATAGCCTCTGATAACCAAGTCCAACTCCCGGTCTTCACGAGGCGAAACTGTTTCTACTGACGGGAGAAGGGGCAAAGGCGGATCTCTGGCACCTCAAAACCAGATGCTTCGGGCAGGTGGGGCTCGTCAATCTTGGCTGACTGCTCATCTAGGAGAAGGTCAACTCTGATTTAAAACCCTCGCTGCCGTGCGGCTAGTCCCATTTATGGGAAGACCAGAAGTTGGTAGTGCAAACCAGCGGCCATACCGACTCAATTGTCGGCCTTAACTAAGTGCAGCGCACATCAACTTTGTTGGTGTGGTCAGCGGATGTCACCCCTTCAAGTGCATGAAGACTGGAGCAGCAGATGAGTTAGAAGATCAATAGCTTTGAAGGTGTAACAGCAAGATGATGTGGCTCATCAGGGCACAATCTGACAAAGATGAGTAAGTGGCCAGTCACCTTGGAAAGGAAGGGGAACCTACCAAGTATTTACCCATAGTAAGCAATGGTAATTAATGGAAGCAAATTTAGAGATGGAGACAACTCTGGTCCCTCTGCAGGGAAGCCTTCTAATAGCTAATGATTGGATTCTGGCCAGTATCTGACAGAATTATTATGATGAAGCTGAGGGCAAAACCGTTCAATATAAACATTCTGCAAGTTTATGCACCAACCTCAGATCACGATGATGAAGAAGTCAACGAGTTCTATGACAGCATCAAAAAGGTAATGGAATACACCAAGTCTGGAGAAATAACAATTGTTATGGGCAATTGGAATGCGAAAGTTGGAGAACAACATGAATATCCAGTAACAGGAAGATTTGGCTTAGGTGAGAGAAATGATCATGGGGAATACTTGATAAATTTCTGTTTGACATCAAAACTAGTAATTGCTAACACCTTATTTGAATATCCAAAGAGAAGACTATATACATGGAAGAGCCCTGGTGATGTATGTCGGAACCAGATCGATTACATTCTTGTCAACCAACGATATCGAAATTGTATCAAACAGGCAAGGACATATCCAGGTGCTGACATATGTTCGGATCATAATCCAGTAGTAATCAGTATGGTAGTGAAATTGAAACAGCAGAACAAAATTAAAAACAACATTCAAATGGATATGAACATGTTAAAAGATGCAAAATACAGAACTAAGTATAATGTCTCTGTTCATAACAAATTCAGTGTACTGATGAATGAAGAAACTCCTCAGAGAGAGTATAACAACATTGAAATGGAATGGGAAGCTCTCAGAGAAAGCATGGTCAAGTCAGCAGAGGAGGTGTTACCAAATAAAAAACGAGAGACAAAGCAATCATGGATGACGCAAACCATACTAGAAAAGATGGCAGAAAGGAAGAAAGTGAAAACCACTGATCCACCTAAATACAAACACCTGAAGAATGAAATAGAAGATGAATGCAAAAAAGTTAAAGATGAATGGTGGAATAAGAAGTGTGAAGTAGTGGAACAACTTGAGTCTCAACATCGTTCAAGAGAGATGCACAAGAAAGTGAAAGAGATAACAGGTCAAGGATACAGACAGAGAAGCAGTAAATGTATCAAGAACAAAGACGGCAAAATGCTCTTTGAAGAAGATGAAATAAAGTCCAGATGGGAAGAATATGTAAACGAACTATACAATGATGACAGAGGGAACCCACCCACAATTGAGAAAGAAGATGGGAATATTATATTAGTATCAGAGGTTGAGAAGGCTATCAATGATCTAAAGTCAGGTAAGGCTCCTGGAAGTGACCAGATAACATCAGAAATGATAAAAGGACTAGATGAAGTGGGGATTCAAATCATTCATAAGCTAGTAAATGACATCTATGAGACTGGATTTATACCATTGAATATGAATGAATCCATATTTGTACGACTCCCAAAGAAGCTAAAACCAACATTGTGTACTGAGTACAGAACACTAAGCCTGATGAGTCATATGTTGAAGATGATCCTGAAAATAATTTTACTGAGAAACAGACAGAAAATTGAAGAACAAATCAGTAACGTACAAAGTGGGTTTATATCTGGAAGAGGTACACATGAAGGGATTTTCAATATGAGAATGATTTGTGAACGTTATTGTGAAATGAACCAGGATGTTTATGTCTGCTTTATTGACTATGAGAAGGCCTTCGACCGAGTCAATCATGAACTGTTAATCAAATGTTTACAAGATATTGGTGTCAATGGCAAAGACATTAAACTAATTGTGAACTTATAATGGACACAACGTGCATTTATAAAAATGGAGCAGGGCCTATCGGATGAAGTTATGATTAAACGAGGAGTTCGACAGGGGTGTGTATTGTCACCATGTCTATTTAACCTGTACACAGAGATGATTTTCAGACACATTGAAGATTGGAAGGGAGTGACAATAGGTGGCATGAACGTCAACAATCTTAGATATGCCGATGACAGTGTAATACTAGCAGACACTGAGAAAAACCTACAAGATATAGTGAATAGAATCAATAAAGCTGGAATACTATTCAACATGAAGATGAATGCCAGGAAGACCAAAACAATGGTTATAAGTAAAAAGACAGATAAACCAAATATCAATATAACCATAGATGGCACAAACATAGAACAAGTATCCGAATTCATATATCTCGGACAAATTAAATGACCGACATAATTCACACTCAATTGGCATATTTTAGACTTACGTGGATTTAACTTGAGATTCATATCCCTTGCTCTCGATAAAACTGATTCTAATCTGACATTATGTTTGTCAATTGTAGTACCATGAACTAGAATATCATCAGATATGACATGCACTCCAGGTAGATCTTCCAACAACTCATTCATCTCCTGGATAAATATGTCCCCAGCTGTCTTAATACCAAAGGGTAACCCGGTGTCGTATCGTCAGCGGCCTGTCATCGTCAGCGGCCTGTCGTCGCTTCTGCGCATGCGTGGATTTTCGGAGGCCGTGCAAACTGCAGCATGTCGTATCGTCAGCGCCCGGTCATTGTCAGCGGCCTGTCGTGGCTTCTGCACATGCGCGGATTTTAAGAGCGTCGTCTGCGAGTTCAACCGTGGCTGGTTGGGTCGCACCGTGGCTGGTTGGGTGGTGTTGCGGATTCCGAAGTCAAATATCTCCCAAATTACACCATCTAGAAACAAATCGCTTGGTACACATATAGAAAACATCTTTACCATAAAGACTATATTAAATTTATATGGTTAGGGTTCTTGAATTCTATTAATTTTGAATAAAACTAATGTTTTTCACTGCGCCTACCGTCCAACCATATCAGTGCTGCCTCACTGGGAGACCCAGATTAATTCATGTTCTAAATATTGCCAAATGTCCATAAAACATTTGAAAGTTTGTTTTACATCCTAGCAACATATAAGGTCATATCAGGACGAGTACCAACCTGTGACAGTGCACTCATGACGACTTTTATAGTGCTGCCAGATTAACCAAAAACCTGATTTAAATAAATATATAACTATTGTTTTAAATATTTTAAACGGCTCGGGTAGTCATATGCATACCAATTTAGAATACTTTATTTCTTACCTGACTGGATATCTGACTACACTTAAAGAGCTTAATAACACTTCTTAGTTTAAAAACAATTCATTAGGGATTGAAGTTGTGGAAATGGGGGTACCTTGGGTTTGGGGGGGGGGGGAGATTATTTTAAAAATTCATTTTGTCATCTCTTAAGGGGGGGGGGTATTTTTATTTCTCTTTTCTTGGCTGAGGGGAGTGGTTATTTTAATTATTCTTTTATTATTTCTGTATTTCGTACTGCGGGAATTCACCACACTCGGACAAACAAGACGGGAGAATTTATATTTCATACCTTTCATATCTTTTATTAACAATGAACACATTCTCATCGAACTGCAACATTTTGAGTTCAAGGAAATTGACATATATTTCACAGATTCATACAGCGTGCAAAGAATCAAAAGATATTCAAGAATCAAAATAATCTTCCCCAACCCTGATACAAATAATTTAATCAGAGCTCCATTTGATAAAGGAACTTGGAATGAACTCCCAACAGCATCTGAAAGACCCATATCACATATTCATAACAGTAATTAAATAGCGTGGTATTTTCTTTGAAAACTGCAACAAGACTGAATAAATGATAAATAGTTCATATATTCATAACAGTTTAATAGCTGCAGAGAATCACAAGAACTCCCAACAGCATCTTTATCTTTTCTTGACTGGGGGGTGGGGGGGGGGGTTATTTTAATTATTCTTGTTGTATCTCTATTTCCTACTGCAGGAATTCAACACACTTTTATTCATCTTTTCTTGGCTGTGGGGGGGGGGGGGGTTAATTTAATTATTCTTGTTGTATCTCTATTTCCTACTGCAGGAATTCAACACTTTTATTTATCTTTTCTTGGCTGGGGGGGGGGGGTTAATTTAATTATTCTTGTTGTATCTCTATTTCCTACTGCAGGAATTCAACACATTTCTATTTACCTTTTCTTGGCTGGGGGGGGGGGGTATTTAAATTTTTGTTTTTGTATCTCTTTCCTACTGCAGGAATTCAACACACTCGGACAAACAAGACACAGGAGAATTTATATTTCATATCTTTTAATAACAATGAACAACTTCTCAGCAAACTGCAACATTTTGAGTTCTGAGGGGTATTCTAGGAAGATGTGTTATCTACATGCATATGGGTCGTACTTGACCCGAAAATCACACATTTTGTATGAAACCCACATTACAGCACTCGAATAGGTTTTAGATGCCTATATGGATGCTAATTGGAATGCTAAATAAAATATCTGATTTAATGGCAGACACATAGGCAATGGTAAGAATATATTGTCTGAATGCCCTACTTACAGAGCTGCGACCTAATACAACTAATCTTCCCCAACCCTAATAGTAGTAATACAAATAAGTTAATCAGAGGTCCGATGTACAAAGGAGCTGTCATTTGGAATGAGCTCCCAACTGCATCTTTAAGACCCATATCACATATTCATAACAGTTTACAAAGGAAGTGTCATTTTGAATGAACTCCCAACAGCATTTGTAAGATCCCCATATCACATATTCATAACAGTTTACAAAGGAAGTGTCATTTGGAATGAACTCCCAACATATCACATATCCATAACAACATGCAAATCTTAGTTAACGTGATGACTAATCCAAATTGCCCCGAAATCAGGAACAACTGAGGCAGATAAACCGATTTAACCATTGGACTGCGGCATACATCTAGGTCGGTCCATAAATCACCTAGTGTGCAGGATAGTACCATTGTACACTGGGCAGGATAGCCATATTTAATACTCAATCTGGGACCACTGGCTACACTGACATTTGCAGAGCATTGACACAGGTTGAAACATACTTACAGGAATGTTGAAATATTTGTTCTCTCAACAAGTACAATGTGGAATATTGATATTTTCTGATTGTTTCACCACCCAATCATACAAGGTTATACTAACATGCTACCAACTGGGCTACTTTGTTGACATTGGTGAAAAACTAGCAACGGTTCATTGGCAGCTAAAATGAACACCTTCCGGAAAATAAGGCATTATATGAGCGAAGAGACTGCTCTTCTATTGTACGAAACCACAATACTGCCCATCACTGACTATAATGACATGATATATAATATACTAACTAAAAAGCAGCAAACAAAGCTTCAAACTATACACAACAGAGGGTTGCGCACAGTAATTAAAGGAAAAATGCTACATACCATTGAGATGCACAATAAAGCTAAACTAGATGCCCTAAATATTCGCAGAGACAAGCACCTATTAGGCCTAATGTACCACCGTGCGAAAGACCCATATTACATAGACACACCTACACAAGCCACACGTGCAGCACAAGCCACCCTACTGGAAGTGCCGCATGTTAAAACTAGTAAAATGAAAAAGTCAACGGTTGTTCTGGGGGGAGCACTCTGGAACCAACTACCAGCACGTGTCAGGAACAGTGATTGTTACAAAACTTTCAAGATAAACCTCCATGCACATTTAAATCAACCAGCCTAGGCCAAAGCAGATCAATGATACACTGGGTCGGTGTTGCCATTCCTTTCCCTGTCCCCCCGCTTTCCCCCCACAAACAAACACTGTAAACTCAACCAGTAGTGGCCAACTTGACAAAAAAAAAAACCTACAATCGAATGAGCCTGGAAATGATTCTAGTTGGATCCTACTGAGGTACATGATTATTCAATATTTACCTACTTACTAAGTCAATAGGCCCCACCTGAGATTACCATGATCACAAAGGCCCACCCTACATTCCCCATCACCCTTCCAAAGAGTATGTTACTAATAGAAAGATAATCAGTTATGCCCCACCCCCTACTAACGCCTACCATACTAGTTTAACATAGCTACCTCCCCCCATGTTTCTTTTCGCTTATCTTGTTCTTTACCTATCATTCATGTACTGATGTCTTGCTTAGTTACCTGTAATTGTCTATCTGTAAATTGTTGTAAATTTGTTTATTTCAGCTATTATTTGCCTAACTGTTAGAATAAACTATTATTTGCCGAATGCTAGCATAAACTATCCGACCATCTTTCAGTAGTACCAATTTATTTTTTTTTGGTCCATTAGTTGCTTAAGCAGGTGAAATTTCAGTCATAGACGACTGGTCTTCCTCATTCCACTGCTGGGTCGATAGAAAGCCCGAGCCTACACTTTTACCGACCCAAGGGATTCTTAACCTCCCACACCACATAGACATGGTATGAGAGCAACCGGACTTTGATGACGCTGTAAGTTATACACAACGGTGGAAATCCAACTTGGCAGAGCTGGGGGCACGGGGAATCGAACCGCCGACCCTCAAATTAGGAGTCTGACCTAGAAAAAAGGCAAACACTCTAGCCACTCCGTCACAGAGAACGCCACTATGGCGGGTCATATTTCTTGGTTACTTGCATAATGTTACTCTTTAGATTTAATGTTACTTTTTAAATTGAAACGACAGTCCTACCAGCTATTGATGAAGCAGCTATGGTGGAAGGCATGGTTAATACAGTGAAATACATATTATTTATTAGCCCAAAAAGTGATCCATTTACCATACCAGGTTTATTTGGCAAACTCCAACCTAGATGTATCAGATCAGAAAAAGGTTTCGATTTGACTATGTAATAATATATCATAGTATTAATTTAAATGATATTGTGTTAATTTCAATTCTAGTCTGTTAATTCAAAATCTCAAAAAGACCTGAAATATATATATATATATATATATATTTAAATGTTTCATAATAGCAACAGACATGGAATTTGTTGAGAGGGACACTCCTACAGGTACACTCCCACACTCCTGAAACGCCCAGTCGCGGCGGTTTTAATTCTTGGTGGGTTTAAATCCTAGACTTCCTCCCTACGCATGCTTCAAAATCAAGGGCACTTTCAAACTCAAACTGCCGGTAATGCTGTTAGATTTAGATGCCTGCACAGGGCGCAAGCGTTGAATTTAAACCCGCCGAGAATTTTAACCGCAACACCGGAATAAAACCATGGTACCCCAACTCTTGCCTCCTGGCATTGTGGGTTGTATGCAGTTGCAAATGCTGTGTATCAATAGCAATGAATAATACAGAGCTCATAATTATATATATATAAAAATTATAAACAAATATGCCAAAATGACAGAAAAAACTTTTGATTTCACAGTGACAAAGACAAAAATTCCAGGTTCAAAACACCTATCAAATTGAAGATCAAATTTGTTGTGATAAAATCCTAGAAAAATATACTGTTGGCCATGAAAGAAACAAACATTTAAAAAATACATGCAAGTGGAAGCAGATGTTCGCCAAAGAGTCCTAAGCCTTAGCCCTACAATCACCAGAGCCCCCAAATGACTCAGTGCAAGTTCAAAGTTTCAGTCATAAAGACAGTATCAGTGCATGTTAACATAGTTTACATATGAACACACTGTCTTTACAACTGAAAGTTCCAACAGAGACATTGGCACAATGTTCGTGGAACCATTCTTTGCAATTATTGCATTGTATCATTTGTTGGTTCTGGTGATTGTAGGGGTGTCTACAATAACAAAAGATTGCGACTTCGTCACATCTGACTGCAATCTTTGCTGACCGTCTGCTTCCACCTGGAAAAGATGACATGGAGCCATTAACAAAAGAAGTTTTCAAATGTTCACGCATTTTGCCCTGGTCAAATTGGATTTGGGTGGGATCATTTCCCTGGCACAGAGCCACAGCATTTGCAATGGCATACAAACCACAATCAGAACCACCCGACTGTCTCTGCACAGCTGGCCACTCGATCATTATTGTAGATGCATTCGACTGTAAAAATGAGGCCACCTGGAAAGACAGCAGTGTGGTTAGTGCGGAGGACAAAGAGTCAAATACTTTCATTGTGGCCTTGTCACACCCGATATTTGTGATCGTCAGCCAATGGTTTCCACCATGATGAAGAATTTGTACCATGGGCTTATTGTTGTGTGGACAGCCCAGCTGTGCCATGCTGGCTGTCGCATACAGCCCCGACATATGCGGGAACTGTAAGCGCAACAACCCCTGGGCATGGTCGATAATGGCGTCATCTAGCCACTTATCGGTATTGACCATATCCTGGGCGGCAAGCGACTGGTGAATTCAGGAGTGTGGCCGGTTGCGCCCGTCCGTTTCCAGCAGTGTACCTGTCAGGAGCACTAATCACCTCAATCACCTCAACCTCCATATCTGTTGCTGCCAACTCGCCCACCTCAACATCTGTGGCCTCAATGTTATCCACCGCGATGTCTGTGGCTGCAACGGTGAACATACATAGATCTAACAAGCTGCCAATGTAAATTATAAAGAACATAATGATATAAACAACTGTAACTTAATCAAAATATATTATTTTCATTACTAATATACTCACTCTGTATTGGAGGGTGAATCATAGGACAGGACATAATAATATAATATTTTCATTACTAATATACTCACTCGGATGATTACTTAAAAACTTGTAGGCTTATTAATATGGACGAATATGATGCCAAAATCAGCTATTTTGGCAATTTACATGAAACCCACATTTCAGACATCAATAATTCAAAATATAATGGCCACATGAACGTGTCTTTAAGGACTATGTGTTATCTATATGCATATATCAAGTCTATTTTAAGCTTCAAATTGGTATATTTCTTTACTTAATATGACTACAATTGTGGATATTGGAGAAGTTATAAAACACCCTTTCTTTTTATGCACCGATCCAATTCCAGTGCCTCGTGTGACCTGTATTGGGATACCTAATATAATCAAAAAAAGATATTGTCATTACTAATATACTCACTCGGCATTGAATCGGTTACGATCTCCTCGACCACGTCAATGTCTTTGTGGTACACGTCAGCAAACGCAATGTCTGCAACGGTGAACATACATAGATCTAACAAGCTGCCAATGTAAATAATAAAGAACATAATGATGTAAACAAATTTAACTTAATCAAAATATAATATGTTCATTACTAGTGTAGTAGTCTGAACATGAGCTCTACTATCACGCGGTAGCAGCGGAGACTACGACGCCATCAGCGCAGTACCACTACACTGCGCTAGGTGGCGGCACGGGTCACCACCGGTCAGACCCCAACTGGGCTGACCTCTACTGTGTGTGGTTGACCCCCCCCCCCCCACACACACCTATAGAGTCGATGTGGGATCTGCCGAGTCAGGGGGCGGGTCAGACAACTACTTGACGCCGCGGAGAGCAGATGGTTCAATAAACCAAGGGTGAAGCGTACACTGAATTGAATCTTGGTGTTCTTCCATGTGACTGCGTGAGAGTGAGAGAGTCGGAGGGCCGTGGGCCATTACACTAATATACTCACTCTGTATTGGAGGGTGAATCATAGCACAGGACATAATAATAAAATATTTTCATTACTAATATACTCACGCGGCATCGGATCGTTCATGAAATGAATAACAACAGCACATAATCAAAATAGGATATTTTCATTACTAACATACTCACCCGGCATCGAATCATTGCTGACCCCGGCCACCTCAACGTCTGTGGCTGCAGAGGAAGGGACCGAGTAGAGACTGCTTTGGTAGGGCTTCAATTGGCAGTACGGCACCTTCCTCTGCAGTGTCGCATTTCCATTCTTTATTGCTTGGAGTTCAACCCGCTGGCAGCTGTCAATGTCCAGCACCCTGCAATGAATATTATAGATGCATAAGGAAAAAAATGGCAATGAAAGACATCTAAATAATTAATATTATATATACGCACATTCCTGCAATGACAATGACATGTACCCTTTGAGCCAATTGTGTGTAACTGAATTAAATAGATGTGTCCAGCACCCTGCAATGAAAGGCATGTAAATATTGTATATTATATACGCATAATCCTGCAATGACAATGACAATGAAATGTAGCCTTTGAGCCAATTGTGTGTAACCTAATCAACTTAAAATTTAACCCCAACAGATCTTTACTAGCTCTATCGATACACACCTATATGGGCCTGTCCACTTTGGTTCCAACTTTCCTCCTTTCCTCCCGATGTTTTTCATATTTCTCCGCATGACGACATCTCCAGGAGCCAATTTGAAGGTTTTGACACCCTTGTTCGAACGCTTGGCATACTCAGCCTTCATCCTAGTCTGTGCTACATCCATGTTGGCCAGCACCTTAACTTGGACATCATCCATGGCTGCCTGTCGATGGGAGACGATCTCCTCCAACATGCTGACTGGTGGTTCAGATGGGGGAGAAATGTCATCATCAACTGAATCCATCTCTAGAGGTGATCGTGGGTGACGGCCAAACATCAGAAAGAATGGTGTGAACTAAAAATACAAGGATAGAAATCATTTACTACCGTATGGCCATATTATAGTTTTAAGTATGTTTGGTGGAAACAGTTTGATGGCTGGAAAGTAAACAGAATAATAATATACTGTGTTCAATGGTTAAGAATGAATATATTGTGATATCGTAACCATAAACTAAGATAGGATTAAATTACCTTGGTGGTCTTCTGTGGCTGTGTCCGGATTGAGTAGGCCACTTCCTCCAGATGCATGTCCCAGTCGGTCTGGTTTTCATTCATCAGTTTGCTTAGTCGCATCTTCAGCGTCTGGTTTGTCCGTTCGTCCAATCCATTCGTCTGAGGGTGGTAGGCGCTTGTTACTGATCTAGTGATGTTGAATTTCCGGCACACTTCATTGTTTATCTAAAATTACATAAAAAAACAAGAATTTTTGTAAACATAGCATAGTATATCAATTTTGCTGTAACACTACTTCAACTCTGCCACTCTTGTGTTAGACTATCACAACAGTATCCCAGAATGTGTTGCTCTTAACTGCCATGTTGCATACTCTGGATGTCTTTAGGTGTGTGAGCCTACATATACACATAGCGTTGCTGGCTGGCAAGCAGGGATACATCTATTATTCAAATAAGCGCCAAGCATTATTAGAATAGGGCGAGGATGTTGCTAGGATGTAAAACAACAAACAGCTTACTGGAAATGATGTGTGCCTAGTATTACTTAAGCATTGGTGGCTGGTAAGCAGGCATATAATAATATCGACAAATTGTCTGATCGCACCTAACACCAAGAATCAACGGTCAACACAACCAAAAACCAGACATCGAAACAACGAACCAACAAAACAACGAACCATCAACCAAGGCAGGCACTATATTAGAATAGATATATATCTGCAGTTATTATCTTAGGCTACCTCTGCTACAAATTCACGGCCCTGATCGGAAAGGAGTCTCTTTGGAGCTCCCCATCTGAAAAATACAAATTCTACTTTGTTAAAAAAAAGTGCCACAACATTCCAACATGTAAAGTCAACGGCAGGAATCTGTGGTTGTGTAGGCAGGCTATAGGAAAGCAAAGAGAAAGGAAAAGTATAAAGTGTGACTGAAATGAAACGCGTGGAAAATGTCTGCTTTGTCGGTGGACAAAAGATTATTCCAAATTGACTGCACTGTGATATAAAGTAATGAAGTTGCCCTGTACTAAAAACATACCTGCATATGAATGTCTTGATCCCACAAGCTACACCCTCGGCTGCCTTGGACTTGAGGGGAAAGAAGTCCACAAACTTGGTGTAAGTCTGTGAAGGTCAACACATATTTATGCCCGTCATCAGTCGTAGGCAATGGTCCTGCAAATACAGTTAAAACAGCCAGTTTTAACAATTAGTCCCAACAGGCTGCCAACATTGCCTCAGCCATTTCACAAATCCCAGTACCTAACATTAATATAACAAATGTGAGATACCAAAATCTAGCAGCTAGATTGAAATTATTAGTATGAGATGTATTGTATTAATATGCGATTGGCCAAATTAACAAAGCCATAGAACGTGTGCAGATATGTGGAAACCAATACTAAGGACATAATCAAGTTTCATATATCACAGAGATTGAATTTCTTTTTTTCGGGAAGAAAACCAAAAAAATAACTGTTTCCTTTTGAATGTTCCCTCAATTCTATCACATGCATCTCCACATGTTACGTCTCAAAAAGAGGCTCAAGCTGGGTAGCTGATATTAGTCACGCATCATGACAAATTTGTACTTACCTATCAAATCCATCCCAACTAGCTCTAAAGGCTCCGCTACTTTGATGGGCTGCAATTCAGGGGCCTGGGTTTTCAGGTTCTCATGTCACTGGCATCTGTTACATGACTTTATGTAGCTGGCAACATCTTCTGCTACGCCAGGCCATCGGTAGTGGGCCGATATCTTGGCCAAGGTATTGTTAATGCCACTATGCCCGCCCAGTGAACTGGTGTGGTACAGAGCAAGTATATCTTGGACCTCGGCCAAAGATGTTACAACCTTCTGCTTCAGTTTCTTCTTTTCTCCTATGAAGTAGAGTTCTTTTTCTGTTAAAAATAATATAAGTATATTGTCAAGCAATAGGTGATTTTATTTATACTAAGATTTAAGACTTACATATTCTAGTTATTATATGATTTACGGACTTGCAGGGACCATAGAGAAATTTGTTGGGATTAACCGATCATTGGTTTAACCCTTTCAGACTCGCATTTTCTGGATCAAAATAATGTGTAGGTGATGTAGTTATTTCAGGGATATTCACAAACAGGCTAATGCAAGGTACTATGGAAAACGAGTATAAAATATGAAAATTTAAAATCGGTATGAATACAAATATTATTAATCAGTTTCCACTAGGAGTACACTAAATGTCATTCACGGAATGGTAAGATGTTATAAGCTTTTACCCAACTACCTAAGTGTAGAATATAATACATTACATTTACACCAGTATTGCAGAAATGATTTTTTGGGGAATATAATGTTGTCTAATGTTATCACAATTACACACGAAAATCATGTTCATCAACAAATATCTTTCACTAACAGTTATTTTAGTGAGTTCAGACATTTCACTGAGAGTTCTTTCACTGATAGTTATTTCCTCTCCATGACACAATTCAGTGCCTCTGCTTCCTAGCTGGAGCTGCTCCAGCTTTGACCAGATCGTCGCACCCAAAATCTAGCAGGCTGAGGCATTAATGCCAACTGCCAGTTTGTGTGAGACAGAGTGGTCACTGTTATGATTGTAAGCAAGTGCTGCGGATTAAATAACTCTCTTGGCCCCTATCAAACATCCTTAAGATTTCACAACATGTAGACAACTAATAAAGGAACAATATGTGCATATTTTGATTGGACATTTCAATCAACTTTGAGTGATTTGATGAAGATTTTGTGGAGATAAGTAAAACTTGAAATTCAACCATCAACTTTTAAAACTAATACTGGTCCAATTGAAACAAGTAAACAATGAGGATGTAGATAAATATGTGGTCTATGTCATAAAAGCAAGAGCTAAATTGTAACTAGAAAACCCTCCTTTTGGCGACCTGAATGGTAACACCTACTGCAAAGCAGCTCTGCACAGCGGAATGAAGCTACCGTTACCGTCGTTGACGAACCGCTTCGCGGCGATCGGCGGTTTTCACACATATGACATAGCTATACCATGTATACCCATATATATGGATGGGAATCTAGTGTATGGAAACTGACCGGGCGCTGAAACCGCCACACCGCACGAAAGGGGTGCATTATAAACGACAACGGGTCCAGTGCGGCGGAAGTAAATAGACTCTTGAATATTAAGTTTGACCTATATATGATGTATCACCCCTATCCGGTGTCATGGTATAAAACCCCGGCCCGATCGCAGCCCCTGCCGTGAAGACAGTTGACTAAGCATTTATTTTTGTAAAATAAATCTAAACGCTTTCATTGGATCGATTAAAAATATCTTAATGCGCGATTGAAGAGGAAGATCGGAAGTATTTAATGTAACCTAAGAGCAATTTATGCTGAAAGTATTAAAAACAGAGATAATAGTGAAAGTTGGGATATTCTGAGTGTCAGTGCAATCTTCATACAGAAAAAGTGAAATATCTCTAAAGCTACACCACTTAGAAACAAGCTCCTTGGTACACATATAGAAAACATATTCGACGAATAGATTATATTAAATTTATACGGTTAGGGTTGTGCATTTCTATTAATCTTTAATAGACACTGGCAGTGTGTATTCGTTCTGCAGCCGAGCTGTGCCTGTTTACAAACTCTGCGCATGCGCAGAAGCCATGGCAGGGGCTGCGATCGGGCCGGGGTTTTATACCATGACACCGGCCACACAAAACTTAGGGGAAAAGTATTCAACCAAGATCATCTTGATGAAGATGTTTTGATAAAAAAAACTAACTTAAATATACGATTGCTATGAAATATGAAGTAAGTTATATGTGTTCAGAGTCATTGCAGTGGTCACTTAAGTTAATCTGATATGTATTATCTCAGAGATAGGAACAAAAATAAACTAGATTACCCCCCTCTCAGTCTCAGAGATACAAAAATAATGATTAAAATAATCGCTTGGTACACATGTATAAAACATGTTTACCAAAAAGATTATATTAAATTTATAAGGTTAGGGTTCTGGATTTCTATTAATTTTGAATAAAACTAGGTTTTGCACTGCGCATACCGACAAACTCAAGGCATTAATGGTCGTGAGCAATCTTCATACAGAAAAAGTGAAATATCTCTAAAACCACACCACCTAGAAACAAATCGCTTGGTACACATATAGAAAACATGCTTACCAAAAAGATTATATTAAATTGATAAGGTTAGGGTTCTAGATTTCTATTAATTTTGAATAAAACTAATGTTTTGCACTGCGCGGCAAACTCAATGAAGCACAGAAGCGATGCGGAGAGCAAGTTCAAGGTCGATTCATCAAAGCTTTGGGTTTGTCTTTGATTAAGCAAATCACTAAACTTACAAATAAATGTCGCGATTCGACGTCATTTTTAAGTATACACTAACTAAAGTGACATTGACAATGAAACGATCACTCATTCACTGCATATTGAAAACTGATAAGATACAATATAGATGGTTAGCACATACTTTCTGCATCCCAGTAGTGTTTTGAGAGTTGGTTCTTTAGTGTTCGGATATATTGTGTTCCTCCCAGCGGCCTCGTCCTAGTACTCAGAAATTTTATAAGGATGTCTGCCTTCTCAGCATAAGCCTGCAATCTTATCATTTGGGGCGTCATTGTACTTGTACTTGTAGAATGTAGTGAATGCAAATCGATTTATATGAAACGACGTAGTAGCGCGTTTACACGAGCGAGTTTGAAAGTGTATCGGCAACTGGGAACCAGCAGCCTTAGTGTTGCGCCTGCGACACCTGTCAGCACTGCTATTTGTTTAGTTTACACACGTCGATTCGACGCAGATGTAGCTGCTACGTTAATATCGCTTGGAATTTAAGGTTAATTTAATTAAATTTCATTATTTGAGTCTGTAATTCTGTTAAATATGATCGCATTCACTAGATTTCGGCCTAATCGGGCCCTAACACTGCCGGGCACCTGGTTGACGCATGCGCAGACGACGCTCTTAAAATCCACGCATGCGCAGAAGACACGACCGGGCGCTGAAAATAGGTAGAATTTGACGCATGCGCAGACGACGCTCTTAAAATCCGCGCATGCGCAGAAGCGACGACAGGCCGCTGACGATGACAGGCCGCTGACGATACGACACCGGTGTACCTGAACCTACCCCATGGAGTGTTAAAAGTGCACAGCTTCGAACTTTCCTCGTTCAACTTTATCTGCCAGTAACCGCTATTAGCATCCAAAACCGAAAAATATTTGGCTCCATGACCAGGTATTTTAGACACTACCTCTTCTACAGTACATACAGGATATGGGCCACGTAATATTGCTGTATTTAATTTGGTGGGGTCCAAACAAATTCTAATCTTTCCTGGTTTTCTCACAATTGTGATCGAGCTCACCCATGGGTAGGGTCACATTCCTTAACTATGACACCTAATTCTAACATTCGCTGCAACTCTTTCAGTACATCATCAGTAATTGCTAAAGGTTTCCTACGCGGGGGATCTATGACAGCGGGTACATTTACATCAATATGTATTTTAGCATTTATGTTTATTAAGCCTAACCCATTAAATACATCTGAATAAGTAGTTACCAAGTTTCGTGCAGTATCATGACCCGGCACACGTTTGATCGTATCAATGCGAGCCACCAGTCCGAGTGCAACACAGGCATCTTTACCGAGTATCGCGCTTCCTGCATCGGTAACCTGGAATTTCAGATCCGTCCCGTTAACGCGTAGAGTTGTTTCCCCATCAGGTCGAATGCGGTGTCAGTTGTAAGTAACCAAGTGACACTTGGACTGTTGTAGACTGACATCACCAAGTGTATGGTATACTTTCATAGGTACTATGTTCGCTTCTGAACCAGTATCCAATTTGAAAGAGACATCACATTGTCCCAGCTTAACAGTAGTGTACCCTAGTCCGTTCTTGTTGTTACTGTCACTACAAAGCGCTCCCACGAACAAATCAAAATCTTGACAACTGTTATGAAGCCCGTTGTCAACGTCGACGTCACGCGCTTCATCAGTATTATTCGGGTCAACGTTAATTTCGTTGATCGGTGCTGTTTTGCCCTGCAAACTTTTATAAAGTGTGCTATCTTATGACATCCTGCGCACTCCTTCCCCCTAGCAGGACAATTCCCTTGCTGATGAACATACCCACAATGATCACACACTAACTGTTGAGTACGTGGTTGTTGAGACACCGTCGGTGTCATCTTCTTCAAATGTTGTGGCCTAGCCCGGGACACGCTTCGACGTCCAAATGCAGTTGCTATGCTGTCGACAGTGTCATATTTGTTATCACTATCTGAAAGCTGTGTCGCTGTGTGTTCACTCAAACGGCACATTTGCACACATTCCTCTAGTGACAATTTTGGAGTTTGCAATAGACGATTTCTCAAAACGTTATTCTTCACTCCACACACTATACGATCACACAACAATGAATCTTCGATGTTGTCATAACAACAATGCGTAATCCTCGACTGTAACTCGCGAATGTACGTATCCATTGTCTCGGTAGTTTGATTGTACGAATTAAATTGGTATCTAACAACCGTAATGTTAGACTTTCCCTCACAGTATTTACTAAATGCATCAACCAAAGGGCCAATCTTGTCTTTATCTGCTGCCTCTATCTTCAACGACTTATGAATTTTCTGAGCATCGCTTCCAGCAACATGTAGGAAGACACAACAGTGTACCTTTTCTGCTTTCGATGCTGCTCCTGAAGCTGTCGCATATATCTCGTATGACTGTATCCACGACCTCCAATTCATGGCCATGTTCTCATCAACATTGAGTGGACTCGGGGGTTTTAATCTGGTTAGAGCCATCTTTTCCAGATCCCCCTACTAAAGTATGTGTTAACACCGTGAGTTATGTATTGGAACTGACTTTATTTAGAACCACCAATCGTGACGTCATCCGGTATTATGCTGGGGGCGTTCGTACAATTACATACATTACAGCACCCACTACAAGGGTGATCAGAAAATAAAAACAATATACCTATCAGAACACCTGATACTAAATAATCACCATGTACCTGCTACTGTGTGAGAAACATAAATATCTTATCACCTCCTACTGTGTGATAAGATTAAACCACTACTACAACTGGCCAGCATTTCAAACAAGCCCAAGCACTCGAGCTTACATGCTATGGACAGTATAAACACAGCATCAATTTCTTTTGTTTTAACTGCATATAGAATGGGCTACAGCAGACTTATCTGTTCAGCACCAATAGATGAGTCAGCTGTGGCTATTATTAATAGTTCCATCAGGCCACCAGACGGGATGGCCGTGTGAGTTTAGTGTCCGTCTCCCGTTTTGGTAGATCGTGGGATTCAAACAACAGGTTCGAACTGTGGTCGAGTCAAACCAATGACTTAAAAATGTATATTTGTTGCTTCCTAGCCAGGCACTTATCATTATTAGGAAAGGGCAAGCACTGGTTTGCTCAGTTTCAGGATAATGGTCATGGTGCTGACAGTCTGGTCTCCCAGTGGGGCAGCACTATAAAAGAGCACCCTGTCACAAGTCGGTACCCATCCTGAATTGACCTTAGATGTTGCCAAGACGTAAAACTTAAAATACCAACTGTAATATACAAGTACAGTGTGTATAGAGAGGGACGATGTAAATGACGTCACGAGTTGGAAGATAGAATAAACACTCAGACACTGGATGTCGAAGCATTGACTTGTCTTTCATACACTACATGGTGTCAGATTGTGAATCTGAACAATACACGCCCAGAACTTCGCAATGGCGCTGTCAGCTCTAAAGCCGCCTTTACCACTGAGCCTAGAAGGAAATTTGGCGATGAACTGGCGTGCTTGGTATCGTGCATACCAAATTTACAGTGTCGCATCGGGAGCTGCGAGTAAAACTGAGCGGATTCAGTGCTGCGTATTTCTGCATGTAGCGGGGCAGGAGGCCCAGAAGCTACATATGACGTTTAAGATGACTGACGCACAAACAGACAAGATCGAGCCACTGGTGAAATGTTTCGAGGATTATTGCATTGGAAAGACCAACATTACGGTGGTCCGTTATGATTTCAACTCGTTAAACCAAACGACAGAGTCAATGGATACATACATACGAGAATTAAAACACCGTATTTCATATTGTGACTACTCTGAGATGGAAGACGCGTTGCTATGCGACCGTTTGGTGTGCGGTGTAAAAGAGACAAGGCTACGTGATAAGTTGTTGCAAACACTGAATCTGACATTGGACAGGTGTTTAGAGATGTGTCGATTAAGTGAGAACTCGCATACACAACTGCACTCGGGGGAAAATAAAAATACGGAGGAACAAGTGGACACCGTAAACAGACAGCGAGGAAACTACACTTCACAAGCGAGGCAGACATCATCGATGCCGCATGTGCGGGGTTGGCAAGACAGGAGAACGCGCTCTTCTACACCTCGTGCGAACTGTCCGCAATGCGGATACCAACATGGGAATACCACTTGCCCAGCAGCTGACAAACAATGTTTACAATGTAACCGATATGGACACTTTCAGCGAGTATGTAGGTCACGACGCACGGGTCGCGCCCAAGTGGACGAAGTGAATACAAAAGAGGGCGTGACTGAAGAAGACAACCGGGACGACGAACACGATTTGTTCGTTGGGGAGATAACCGGAGAAGCAACGAGCAGCAGCAGTTTATGGTACGTGGATTACAACTTGCAGACCATCCCTGTCAAATTTAAACTGGACACTGGGTCCCAAGCTAACATTGTGCCCCGTTATATCTACAATGCTCTGAAAAACACTGTCTTAGCACCTTCGAAATGCTGTCTCATCACGTACTCAGGTGATCGCATACATCCGGAGGGTGAAGCAGAAATCATCGTCGGCGGAGTACCATTGAAGTTCCAAGTCACCACACGGGGGACACCAATATTGGGAAAAGAGGCGTGCGTGAAACTGCAACTGATCAAACGAGTAGGCGAAGTCACCGTCCGGACTAAGGAGGCAACTACGGCCAGGCAGACAGCAGAACAGTTGGTGGAGAAATATTCGGACATATTCACGGGTTTAGGGACTATTAAAAGTAACGCAAAAATACATATTGATTTAAATGTCGATCCCGTAATTGACCCGCCAAGGCGAATTCCCCATGCAATTGTTGACAAAGTAAAACTAGAATTAGATAGGATGTTACAGTTAGGTGTCATCGTAAAGCAGCTGGAACCAACCCCTTGGGTAAATTCAATTACAGTCGTAAGAAAACCAGATAAATTCAGGGTGTGTCTAGACCCAACAAAGCTAAACAAAGCCATATTAACAACCCCGTACCCAACCAGAACGATAGAAGAGGTCATTGCGAAAACAAGCAAAGCAAAAAAAATGTCTGTCATTGTCGCGAACAGCGGATACTGGCAAATAGAACGAGATCTAGAAAGCTCAAAATTATGTACATTTAACACCCCATGGGGGCGGTTACTGTATACCCGGTTGCCATTCGGCATTAAAACCGCTGGCGACATTTTTATTGGTGAAATGAACAAAATTTTAAAGGATCTACCGGGTGTAAATGTAATTGCCGACGACATATTGGTGTATGGAAGTACCGAGAAAGAACATAATGATAATCTGGAAAATGTATTTAAAAGGGCGAGAGAGGCGGATTTGCGCCTCAACCCAAAAAAGTCAGTGATTTGCAAAACAGAAGTTAACTATGTGGGACACACTTTAACTCAGTCTGGTTTAAAACCAACAGCAGAACGTGTTCGTGAGATAAGTGAGATGCCTACTCCTACTGACTTGTTGACTTGTCTTTCATACACTACACCAACCAACCATCCACTATGCGACACAAGGTATGGCAGGATGGAATCAAATAGATTTATTTTAGTTGTTTATTGGAATTTTACACTCATGGCGACTTTATAGTGCTGCCCCACTGAGAGATCAGGCCACTGGCACCATGACCTTATCTCCCCCTCAGTCACATTATCTTGATACTAAGCTAACCAGCCCTTGCCGTATCCCAGTAATGTCAAACACCAGGCTAGGTAGTGACAAGTATCAATTGGCTCATAATTCCGAATTGTAGTTGATCCGGCGGGAAGCCAGAGGCACCCCCTACCAGACCTCCGGCCCCCTCCTCCTTCCCGCCCTTTCCCCTGACCTGCATTCGGGCCCCTATCCTCACGTCGATGGATTTAGACTTAATCTCTACGGCACCGTCTCCAACCACGTCACCCACGTTAAAAAGCGGCAACGCAGTAAAAAGGTCACCCACGTTAAACAGCAAAATGCAGCGAACCCGTAGGGCTGCAGCTCCGGGGGGCCGCCCCACCAAGCGCGCATCAAAGAAACGAACCCCCACGCCTCCGGCCGACGTGAGCATATCGTCCGACTCACAAGATGGCGGCGCTTCTCCGAGACAGGCCGTCCCGCAGCCCCGCCCCCCGTCTCCGACCCGACAATCTAAACGGGTGCGGAAGCCCACCTTGAAAGCGAGGCAGGCCGACGGGCTAGCCAAGATGCAACTCACCATCAACGCTATGGAGGAGCGTTGGATCCTTATGGAGAGGGAGGCCGCGGAGCACAGGAGGGAAGCGGCCGAGCAACGTAGTCAGCTCGCGGCCCAGTCCAGGGTGCTCGCGGAAGCCACCGCCGCACTCACCGCCACCACTGCTGGCGCGCGCCGCCCGGAGACCCAGCCCCCCGCGGCCACCGCGGCGGCACGCCGCCGGGCCCCGTCGGCTTCCCCCTGCACGCCCCGGCCGGTGGCGACCGGCCGGCTCCGCGCCAGCCGGGCGCGATCACACTCACCGGCATCGCGGTCGAGCGCCTATGGCGGCCGTGCCAGGGCCCGCACCACCTCATACCCCGCCGTCGGAGTCGATCAGAGCCCGCTCAGCCCCTGGTCTTCACCATCACCCACGCCGCCGCGACACCGACCCCGGCGCCGCGACCCCCCTCACGCAGCCGACAACACGACAAGGATGACTACGGTCGAGGGGCGCGATCGACAGCGGAGGAGGCGGTGCGCCTCATCGTAGCGGCGGCCGACGGCAAGGCCCACACACGAAAGAAAGGTATTTCCACGAAATATTTGTTCCCCTACGATCTTGTTGAACGGGGGGATGAGGGGAGGGCGATAAAAAAGGGCGAGGCGACCCGGGAGGAGTATGCGTTGGGCCTGAAGCGCCTTGAGAGCCAGACCGGCTTCCCCGAGAGCGGCCTCGACGCCCTCTCCGCCCATCAGGAGATGGTGGCGCAGGACAATTGTGCCGTGGCATGGCCAGTGGTGAGGCGCTACTCTGAAGAAATCTTCACGCGTATAGCGGACGGTAGGCTCCCGCACGGATGGAGAGACGCGGCCGTGATAAACGCGGTCAGGATCGAAATCATAGCGATGGCGGGGCATGCCGCGCTAGCGGCCGCCCCCGCCCCCGAGAGCCAGCAAGCCGGAAAGCCACACAAGTCAGGCGCCAACAGCCGCGAACACTACGATAGGGCGGTGCTGGGTGCGCCCTGCCAGGCATGGAACAAAGACCCGGCGTCATGTACCAAAGCCGCGAAAGGCACCTCGCATGGGACGGGCTCCCAGAAGCTCGCTCACGTCTGCGGCTACTGCGCGAATGTGCGCCGGATTTCCATCATGACGTCACGCACGCCGCTCCGAATAACGACGCGGGATTGGCGGAGGGGGGATTCCCCCGCGACGTCACCCCGGCCGCGCGACCCTGCCGCCACCTGGAGGATTCCACCCACACTACCGGCAGCGTTGAGAGCAACCCCCCGCCGCTGGGGAGTCCCCCTGCTGATGACGTCACACCGGCTCGGTGGCGCCACCTTGATGGAATACCCCACACTACCAAGGTAAACACCCGATCAGACACTGCCGGCCACGCCACCCCGAACCAACACCGTATCGGAAGCCCTCGCCACGCCACGCACCGGCCGTCACACGACAGCTTCGCGGAGTTCCGCCCCGGAAGCTGCTCTACCCCGGCGGCTCCCGACCCCGCCGAGGCTTGTGTGATCTGCGACGTGACCCGCGGCGCCCTCGCCTCCGGCGCGAGCATCAGCGAGCCAGTCGAGGAGGTGATAGACACTGCCATCCAGCACTCCCTCCCGGCGGCCCCCGACTGCGGCCCCTCCCCCGTCGAGTACAGGGCCACCCTCAACTCCTTCTGGCCTGTGCTCTCGGGCGAGGGCTGGGCCGCCTACCCCGTCTACGCGGCGGCTTACGCCGCCGCCCGCGCCTCGGGACTTCCGAATTATTTGGCCGCCCGAGTCCCGGTCCCCTCGGACTTAAACATTCCTAACTGGCGTCGCATGCTCCGGGGCCACGACGACCCCCTCCTCGCCGACCACCTGGAGTTCGGGTTCCCAGCCAACTACACCGCGGCCGGGCCCCCGACCCCCACATACAAGAACCACCGCGAGGATCCCAGCTTCGCCCATCACGTGACTGAGTACGCGGCGGAGGAGATCCGACGAGGCGCCCTCCTCGGCCCCTTCGCGGTTCCTCCCTTCACCCCCTGGGCGCAGTGCAGCCCCATAATGACGCAGCCCAAGTCCACCCCCGGGAAGCGGCGGGTTATCATCGACCTGTCGTTCCCCCCGGGCCGCAGCGTGAACGCTGGCATCCCGAGGCGGGAATACCTCGGGCGCCCGCACACCTACAGACTGCCTTCCGCGGCCGACCTCGGCCGCCGCATCGTCGTCGAGGGCCGGGGCGCATTCTGCTGGTCGGCCGACGTGTCCCGCGCTTACCGCCAGCTCCGGGCCGACCGGCTGTCCACGCCCCTCTTTGGCATCACGGTCGACGGCCGCGCCTACCTGGATATAGCCCTGCCCTTCGGCTGCAGGCCCTCGGGCGCGGCCTGCGTCAGGGTAACCACCGCGGTAGCTTGGATCGTGGGCCGCCGCGGGTTCTTCATGGCGGTCTACGTCGACGACTTCGTCGGCTGCGAGGCCTCCTACCTCGACGCCGTGCGGGCGTTTGACACCCTCCGGGATGTCTGCGCCGCCCTGGGGCTCGAGCTCGCCCCCGACAAGTGCTGTCCCCCAAGCGTCCGCCTCACCTGGCTGGGCATCGAGTTCGACTCGGAGGTCATGGTGCTCCGCATACCGGACGAGAAGATGAACGACGTCATTGAGGTCTGCGAGCGCTGGCTCGTCTGCCCCACCCTCACCAGGAGGGCTCTCCAGAGGCTGGTCGGCCGCCTCGCGCACGTTAGCACCTGCATAGTCGCGGACCGGAAGTTCATGGGCCGGATCCTCTGGTGCCTCCGCGCCGCCCCCGCCGTCGGGGCCGCGGTCGTCGACCCAGAGCTCAGGAAGGACGTCCGCTGGTTCCGGGACTTCGCGGCGGCGGGGAATGGCGTCTGCCTCCTTCCCCCGGCCGTCCGCCCCCGCTGGGTCGTCGAATGCGACTCTCCGAGGCCTACGACCAGGAGATGATGGCGGCCTACCCCTCCATCCATGAACTGGAGGCCGTGAACCTCGTCATGGCGGTCCGCGCCCTCGGCCCCGACGCTCCAGGCGGATACCGGATCGTCATTAACACTGATAACGCCGCATCCGCGAGCGCCCTCAAGTCGGGCCGCGCCGTCGACCCGACCCTCGGCGCGTGCGCCCGCGAGCTCTGGTTGCTCGCGGCGCTCGGCTCCTTCGACATCACCATCCACCACAAGCCCGGCGTCGATCTGGTCCTCGCGGACGCACTCAGCCGCGCGCACTACTCCCGGGAAGCCCTCGACTTGGTCCGCAGGGAATGCCGTAACAGGGGGATCCGTAGATTGCGTGTACGGCACTCGCCCGATATGTTCACACATGACCTTTAATCGTTGCAGATTACGGCGCGTGCGCCCACGAGCAACTCATGACGCTCCACCAAGCCGCCCTCGCACCCGGGACCTGGCGCAACCGTGATCGGCACGCCAGGCGCTACCTGCAGTTCGCCGTCGAGCGGGGAGTCGACCACCTGGCCCCCGCCCCCTACGACGTTGGGCAGTTCATCGCCCACCTGCACCGCCTCCTGCCGTCCCCGGCCTCCGTCGCCAACGCCCTCTCCGGGGCGCGCTCCTGGGGCCGGGAGGCGGGGGGCGATGTCGCCCCCTTCGACGCCCCCTTCGCGTCGCGGCTGAAGCGCGGCGGCGAACGCCTCTTCGCGGCTCCCACCCGCCACGCCCCGCCAGTCACCTCCGAGATGCTTCCCCTCGTTTACAGACACATGCGCGCCCAGGGGCACCTCGGGGTTGCCCCCTGGGCCGCGATCATCATCGCCTACTTCAGTTTCCTGAGGCAATCGAACATCTTCTCCCCCTCCCATGCCCCGTGGGGGGGCCTCACACCTTGCGCAGGGATGACGTCCAGCCGGTTCCCGGGGGCTTGCGCCTCCGGGTCACCTCCTCCAAGACCATCCGCTCCCCGGTGCAGGCCGTCTCGATCTTCGTGCCCGCCCTCGCCGGATCACCGCTCTGCCCGGTCCGGGCCTGGCGGCGCGCCCTCGACCTGCGTCCGGGGCCGCCCCGGCGTTCCTCCCCCGCGCCGGCGTCCCCCTCACGCCTCGGGATGTCCCCCCCCTCCTCCGCGCCGCCCTGGGCGCGGCCCTCGTGCCCTGAGCCCAGGAATTCACCATGCACGGCCTCCGCCGAGGTGCCGCCCAGGCGTGCGCGTCGAGGGGCGTGGACCTCTCCGCCATCATGGCCCAGGGGACCTGGGAGTCTGACGCGGTGCACACGTACGTGCCCCGTCAGGTGACCTCGGCCGCCCCGAGAGCCTTGGCCTTGTGTTTTGGGTCGGCTCACGGGCCTACCTCCTCCCAGGTCCCTCCAGGCCCCTCTGCGGACGTGGACGAGGTCGACTGACCTGCCCAAGAACATTTGCATTCCTTACATAATTACCCATTGATTCACACTGATTGTCTACCTGTTTTGTCCAATAAACCCTTTCCTTACTCCCACATCCGCCTCGGGCTTCCTTCTGTCCGGATCGGCTCATAATTCCGAATTGTGGTTGATCCGGCGGGAAGCCCGAGGCGCCCCCTACCAGACCTCCGGCCCCCTCCTCCTTCCCGCCCTTTCCCCTGACCTGCATTCGGGCCCCTATCCTCACGTCGATGGATTTACCACACCCACCCACCCTCTTTTGCAGCCACTGCGTGGGGGTCGGCTCCCAGGCCTACCTCCTCCCAGGTCCCTCCGGGCCCCTCTGCGGACGTGGAGGAGGTCGACTGACCTGCCCAAGAACATTTGCATTCCTTACATAACTACCCATTGATTCACACTGATTGTCTACCTGTTTTGTCCAATAAACCCTTTCCTTACTCCCACATCCGCCTCGGGCTTCCTTCTGTCCGGATCGTGTAAGTCATTGCGTTGACTCGACCAGAATTCAAAATCCTGATCTTCCATATGGGAAGCATGTGCTCCCGATTTGGCCACCATGTCCGGTCGGAACTCACCTAGAGTATAAGTCATAGTTGAAAGGCTTTACATTTGTTTTAAGTGAGAGTAGGATTTGCACCGCTTTCCATGTCTGCAGGTATTCCTGGCCTACATCACTCAAAGCATGATGAGTCATTAAGGGGGTGGCTATTAGTAGTGCTAATAGCCACAGCTTAACCAGAGATACCATAAGACCATGGTTCGGCCTACACCCCTATATAATAGGTTGTTTCAAGGGATAGAAAGTAAGACTAGTCACATTTGATTATGAAAATAAATTGTGAATAAGTAAGGTTGTGTTGGTCATGTTAGTGCCCGTTTAAAAGTCTCTCAGAACTGTTCAGGTATAACATTGTTATAAGCGCTCTCCAGCATTGCATGACTTCTCTGTTTACATAAACCAATTTTATGCATGGAGAGTGTAACAGGAAGCAGGCCGGGTGGCCTACACAACGATGCATTTTAACACAGCCATTCACAGCACAGCTGTATCTGCTAAAGGAACCATAAATATGTGATCAGGAGAATAAATGGGGAAGCTTTCTGAATTATGCACACTGTTGGTTGTACATCATGAACATGGTCGACTTGTGGATTGAGTTATACATGGTGCTGCTTGTACAGCATGAACATGGGGGACTTGTGGATTGAGTTATACATGGTGCTGCTTGTACAGCATGAACATGGGGGACTTGTGGATTGAGTTATACATGGTGCTGCTTGTACAGCATGAACACGGTGGACTTGTGGATTGAGTTATACATGGTGTTGGTTGTACATCATGAACATGGTCGACTTGGGGATTGAGTTATACATGGTGCTGCTTGTACAGCATGAACACGGTGGACTTGTGGATTAAGTTATATATGGTGCTGCTTGTACAGCATGAACATGGGGGACTTGTGGATTGAGTTATACATGGTGCTGCTTGTACAGCATGAACACGGTGGACTTGTGAATTGAGTTATACATGGTGCTGCTTGGACAGCATGAACATGGTGGACTTGTGGATTGAGTTATATATGGTGCTGCTTGTACAGCATGAACATGGGGGACTTGTGCATTGAGTTATACATGGTGCTGCTTGTACAGCATGAACACGGTGGACTTGTGGATTGAGTTATACATGGTGTTGGTTGTACATCATGAACATGGTCGACTTGTGGATTGAGTTATGCATGGTGCTGCTTGTACAGCATGAACACGGTGGACTTGTGGATTGAGTTATACATGGTGCTGCTTGTACAGCATGAACACAGTGGACTTGTGGATTTAGTTATACATGGTGCTGCTTGTACAGCATGAACATGGGGGATTTGTGGATTGAGTTATACATGGTGCTGCTTGTACAGCATGAACACGGTGGACTTGTGGATTGAGTTATACATGGTGCTGGTTGTACAGCATGAACATGGTGGACTTGTGGGTTGAGTTACACATGGTGCTGAGCATACACCGTGAGCATGGTGTACTTGTGTACCCTACCTGGATTTAAGTGTCACAGTATGGGTGTGACACCCTGCTGGGTATCAGTGTCACAGTGTGTGTGACACCCTGCTCGGGTGTCAGTGTCACAGAACGGGTGTGAGACCATAACTGGGTGTCAGTGTCACAGTATGCGTGTGACACCCTACTTTGGTGTTGGTTCCATGATATGGGTGTGACACCATACCTAGGTGTCAGTGTGGTGGTGTGGGTGTGACACCCTACCTGGTTGTCAGTGTGGTGGTGACACCCTGCCTGGGTTGGCTGTCAGTGTGGCGGTATGGGTGTGACACCCTACCTGGGTTGGCTGTCAGTGTGGCGGTATGGGTGTGACACCCTACCTGGGTGTCAGTGTGGTGGTGTAGGTGTGACACCCTACCTGGTTGTCAGTGTGGCAGTATGGGTGTTACACCCTACCTGGTTGTCAGTGTGGTGGTATGGGTGTGACATCCTACCTGGGTTGGCTGTCAGTGTGGCGGTATAGGTGTGACACCCTACCTGGGTTGGCTGTCAGTGTGGCGGAATGGGTGTGACACCCTACCTGGATTGGAGTTAGGGTGTCATACAGCAGTGAGTTGGCTGTCAGTGTGGCGGTGTGCCCAGTTGGTACCAGACGGGCCTGGCCTCCCACCTCAGGGGTGCGGCTGATGGCCTTTCCCTGTTTCCCCTGAGCGCCGACAAAGGAGCAGCTCCCGAAAATGGCGTCGTTTCCCGACGAGCAGTTCGTTGGTGGCTTCAGGCGCCGGCCTGTCGTCTGTGGGTGTGGGTGTGGGGGAGGGGTGCTGGTGGGAGGCGCATACTCACGAACCAGTTACATTCAGCACAAACAGTATTTTGCATACAGGACTGTCCGCCCATTGCCCTGAGTGGACCCGGCGCCTACAGGTTGGCCGGCGCCAGTTCGCCTGAATATTACCCACAGTGCATCTGCCGGTGCCTGAAGCCGTGCTTCCTGGCGCATTCTTGTAGGCTTCCGTAGGACTGGACCGGATGCAGTGACTGAATGGGTAGAATGTCGGCTTCCCATACGGAACGTCGACAGTTTGATTCGCAGTCAAGTCAAATTAGTGACTTGCAAAATTGATTCTCGTCTCTACCTAGCCTGGCGTTCGGCATTACTAAGAAGGGGAAAGGACTGGTTAGTTCATTCAGTATCAGGATAATGTGACTGAGTGGGAAATTTTGTCATATTGCCAGAGGCCTGGTCTCCTAGTGGGGCAGCACTATAAAGTTTCCATGAGTGTGCACTGTCACAAGTCGGTACCCATCCTGATATGACCTTAGAAATTAATAGGATGTAAAACTGCTACAAACAAACATTCATTACAGAGCAGTCAAAGTCACGCATACATTATGTCCCCGTGGTGGTTCTCTAGCCACGTGACCACTGGAGAACGCTGTTAACGAGTGTTGATGGCGACTCGTCCAGCGCCGTTAGCGGCCAGACGCGGCGCGCCCCCTGACAGCCTTTGACGGATGACGCCGCCATTGACAATCGTTTTCATTACGGTGAGTGTGAACAAGGTATAAAACAACGCCACGTCTACTCTCTGTAAAGGTGGCCGGACACCATGGACACACGCCGATACCTCGACTCTCATGTCCTGACAGCCTCACAATGTGCACTCAAAGCGAGATGGGCTGGCCGTATAAGTTGAGCGCCAGCCTCCCGCTTTGATAGGTCGGTGGGTGCGAACCATGGTCGAGTCAAACCAATGACATACACATTTTAACTTTTCGCTACCTAGCTTGCCACTTGGCATTATTAGGATATGGCAAGGAGCAGTGGAATGAGGAAGATCAATTGTTCACGGTTGAAATTTCCCTACTAATGTAAAAAGAAAAGCCCCCAAAAAGCTCAAAACACAAAACACCCCACAAAAACAGCAACACATGCTGAGCTTAATTCGCCCTGATCGCTACGATTATTGCGACCATCTTTCTAGCTTAGCCAGATCCTTCCACAAGCAAATAATTACCCAAGTATTGTTAAAGTATTGGTGTCTATATCTATATTTGATCAACAGCGACATCTCATAGTAAATATCTAGTAGTTTTTGCTTTGAGATAAAATAGAAATTATATTTAAGAAATGAACTAATTTGCTATATCCGCGCCTACGTGAGCTAGATTCCAACACAACTTAGGTATGACTTGTTACATATAAGCCCATAAGGAATATTAGGAGGAACGAATTCTCTTTTAGAAGCAGGCATAGAGATGTTAATGGAAAAGGATCTTTTAGAAAAACAAATCAAGACCCAAACATGTAGCCGGCACTACTGCTGTATGGTACCTACTGTGATATATGCGTAATAGACGTCTAGACCTGTGGTTAATATATGTTAACGATATGCAGAGTTGGGGACAAAGAGATATGCAAATGAGATGACGTCATGGAAAGTTTAGCCGGCGGGTCAAGTGTGCCCTACGCCGTGAATAAACCATTCAGTATCCAGAACTCGAAGTGTTCAGATGTCTTACTTTCACATGGTGTCAGATGAGGAAGAATGCCGCCCGCTAATATTTTGCCGGGTTTGCGGCCGCCTGGTCAGCTTGTCCTCAGCAACAATGTAAGATCGAACTGGAAAACATGGATCAGAGCATATGATATATACGCCATGGCGGAAGGTGTCATATTGAAGACAGAACGAGTGCAATGCTGCATCTTTCTTCACGTTGCTGGCGAGGAGGCGCAGAAGGTATTTGCCAATATGACTTTTGCTCTCGCTGATCAAGACAAGATCAAACCGTTAACTGAAGCATTTCAAGTTTACTGTGTCGGGAAGAGCAGTGTCATTATCACACGTTACAAATTTAATTCACATAATCAAGCGTCAGAAAATATGGCTACGTACATCACAGCGTTAAGAGACAAGGTCAGAGATTGTGAATACGGTGTGGTGGAGGAGTCACTGTTGCGCGATCGAATTGTGGCTGGCGTAAAAAATGTGAATTTACGGAACAAATTGCTTCAAACTACTGAGTTAATGTTAGTCAAATGCATAAGTATGTGTGAAATGAGTGAGTTCAGTTCAAATCTGTTGGAGGACACCAAATCAGACTTTGAGAGTAAAGACATTGATTTCATTCGGAATTATGCCAATGTGCGTACCGGTGCACCGGCGGTCCGGTCAGCGGCGACGCCATCTTGGAAATCGCCATCTTGGAATGCCGGCGGCGCCGGTGCAGGAGAGTTCAGGATCCGCTGCCAGAACTGTGGATATGAACACCGCCGGGGAGTCTGCCCAGCGAAAGGAAAGGCTTGCATTGCCTGTAAGAAGATCGGGCACTTCGGGAAGGTCTGTAGGAGCAGGCTGGGGAGAGTCAACAAACTTAACGTCGAAGCGCCCGACCCTCACAATGCTGAGCAAGACCCGGATCCGGCGGAAGTCAATGTACTGGCAACGGATCTGTTTGTGGGGGCCGTCGACCGCGGTGCTGGTCGGGATGCCGAGCTGTGGCACGCAATCGGTCGGGTGAACGGTTGTCCTGTCAAGTTTAAACTTGACACCGGATCGGAGGCAAACGTGCTTCCGAGGTTTGTGTTCGACAGAGTCGCTCCGGGGAGACTGACGAACACCAGATGTTCGTTGGTGACGTTCTCCGGTCACCGGATCACGCCTGATGGAGAGGCACTGTTCGACGTCAACGACCGTGTGCTTCGGTTCCAGGTGGTGCCGGATTGCCAGCCTATCTTGGGCAAGCAGGCTTGTGTGACGTTGAACCTGCTGGCGCGGGTGGATGAGGTGCACAGCTCTGTGCCGACGAACATATCCAAACTGACGAACATTGCCAAACAGACAAACATTTCCACACCAACGAACAGTTCCAGCGCTGGGACAGAGAAGCTGGTAAGTGAATACAAAGATGTGTTTCAGGGTTTGGGGTTGATAAAAGCAAAGGCTGTCATTCATGTCGATAAGTCTGTTCAACCTGTCATTGATCTGCCTAGACAGATCCCGTTTGCCATTCAAAGTAAAGTACATAGTGAGCTTGATCGTATGGTTGAGTTAGGTGTCATAGTGGAACAGGATGAGCCTACCGAGTGGATTAATTCTATTACGATCGTAAAAAAAACTAATAAAATTAGGATTTGTCTGGATCCGACTAAGTTGAATAAAGCGATAAAGAGAGGGCTTTTCCCTACCAAAACTATTGACAAAATTATTGACAAAACGGCCGATGCAGAGTATTTTTCAGTTTTGGATGCAAAGACAGGGTATTGGCAGATAGAACTAGATGACGAGAGTTCACGTTTGTGCACATTTAATACTCCGTGGGGCCGGTACAGGTACACCCGCTTGCCTTTTGGCATCAAAACAGCCGGTGACATTTTTATTCAGGAAATGCACCGTGTCATGGGCGACATACCCGGTATCGGGATAGTCACGGACAATATTTTGGTATATGGGTCAATGGTTGAAGAGCACAACGAGCGGCTCCGAGCTGTTTTGAAGCGAGCTAGGTCGGTTAATCTAAAGTTAAATGACACTAAATCATTGCTATGTAAGACTACAGTAAAGTATGTAGGTCATCAACTTACCCAGCAGGGTGTGAAGCCTGATCCAGACAGAATACAAGCAATAGTTGACATGCCAGAGCCGCGTGACAAACAAGGCGTCCAAAGGTTCCTGGGCATGGTTGGATAAGTGCACAAATTCATACCCAACATGTGCGAGATAGCTAAACCACTACGCACGCTCCTAGCCAAGGACGTGGTGTGGCACTGGCAAGCCGAACAGCAGGGCGCGTTTGATAAGTTGAAGGAGAAGTTAAGAACTGCTCCTGTGTTGTCATACTACAACGTTCAGAAACCTATTGTGCTTCAAGTAGATGCTTGTCAGTCAGGGTTAGGAGCCGTGTTAATGCAAGATGGTAAGCCGATCGCACTCGCATCTTGTGCGCTTAACGCAGTGTGGTTATGCCACTATAGAAAAAGAAATGCTCGCCATATGTTTTGGATGCCAAAGGTTTCATGAGTATATCTTTGGGAAAGAAGTTCAAATTCAGACGGACCACAAGCCGTTGGTGGCGATAATGCAGAAACCCATCCATAAACTTTCGGCTAAAATGCAGAGAATGCGAATGCGGTTGCAAAATTACAATATTCAGTTATGTCATGTGAAAGGCTCTTTGATGTTTTTTACAGACACGTTGTCCAGGGCGCATAGCGCCAAAGTAGGTCATGATAGCCTGTTCGATGACACGTTCTGCATTGCTGCAGTAGACATGCAGTCGTCGAGTTTGTTAAGTAAGATTGTAACTGAATATGAAAAGGATGTATCTATGTATATGTTGATCTCACACATTGAAGATGGGTGGGACACTACACGCATACAGACACTACCGTGTCTGAGACAGTACATTCCATACAAACACGAGTTAACAGTTGAAAATAATCTTGTAATGAACGGCAATCGGGTGGTGGTTCCTCCAGCTCTTCGTGGTGAAATGATAGAGGCGTTGCATGAGACGCATTTGGGGGTGACTAAGTCCAAGCAGTTGGCGCGGGACTGTATGTTTTGGCCGAATATGAACAAGCAAATTGAGGATAAGGTCAGTCGGTGTGACACTTGCCAAAACAACCGGAAGAATTTGCATGACGAGCAATTGATAAGTCACCCGATCGCCTGTCAACCATATGATAAAGTTGGTGCCGATTTATTTGAGTTGAATCATAAGAATTACCTGATAACTGTAGATTATTACACCAAATTTCCAGAGGTAATGTTGTTAGGCGATACGTCGTCTGTCACTGTTATTGAAGCGTTGAAAGACAATTTTGCAAGGCACGGTATTCCTAGTCAGGTAATGTCGGATAATGGTCCACAGTTTAAGAGCCATGAATACAAGGAGTTTGCACTGCATTATGGGTTCAAGGCCGTGTATTCCAGTCCACAATATCCGTGTAGCAATGGTCAGGTAGAACGGTTTGTCCAGACAGTTAAGGACATGTTAAAGAAGTGTGAGAAAACTGGAGCTGATTTTCAGTTGGCATTGCTGAATTATCGTAATACTCCGTTGTCTGTCCTGAATGCATCTCCGGTGCAGTTGCTCATGTGCAGGAGATTGAGAGGTAGATTGCCTATGGCAATGGGGTGCCTGAAATGCAGAATCCTAAGAGAAGGCAGACAGCCCAGCGACAGAGTAGTCAGAAAACGTTTCATGACCGGAAGTGCGGAAAGGCGCACAAGCCTATGAAAGTTGGAGATAAGATAAAGTACAAAAATAATGCTGGGGAATGGAAAAAAGGGGTTATTTTGGGACGGACTGGTGTTTCTGGGAGAGAATATCAAATTTTAAACGAGTCGGGCAACATGTTATATCGTAACTGGGTGCAAATTATTGGAGCGCCTGTAGAGGGGTGGCCCGAGTTAGTCGTGCAAACGCAATCTGGGTCAGCGTCAGCGCCGAATGTAAACAGTACGGCTAATCTAAGTAGCTCAGGTCGGCTGATAAGGCCGGCGAGCAGGTTAGATCTATAGGAGGTCATTGTCCTGGCGGTGGTTGCACCGTTAACATGTGCATGTACAGTTAAGTTTGTTTCAGCTTTTAAGTTTACTTTATGATACATGATGGACAATTGGTGGCGTCAGGCATTACGGCCAGACTGTTGAGGACTTAAGTGCATTGTGCACTCGGACATTTGCAAGTTAGTACGCATATATGTTGATGTTGTATACTATGTGTTTTGTAATTGATATTTTGTAACATTTCATGTTTCAGAAATACTTTGAGGGGGGGATGTGATATATACGTAATAGACGTCTAGACCTGTGGTTAATATATATTAACGATATGCAGAGTTGGGGACAAAGAGATATTCAAATGAGATGACATCATGGAAAGTTTAGCCGGCGGGTCAAGCATGCCCTATGCCGTGAATAAACCATTCAGTATCCAGAACTCGAAGTGTTCAGACGTCTTACTTTCACACCTACTACTACTAGTTCGACGCAAATGTGCTCTGGATTTGACTGTGCAATAACTGAGCGCGTTGTGAGAGGTGACACTAGGCACAAACCGAGTGTTTAATCATGTCTCATTGCCTCCCATTTCACGATCCTTACTAGGCTCTCACCAACCCTTATTGAGCCTCATGATCTTTGCGACATATCGGCATGTGTAGGGTGTACGTTTAACTAAATCCATGCGCCAACTGAGTGTTCAATGTATCCAGTGAATTTACTCCCAGTGAATTTACTGCTGGTGTAAAAACACTGCAGTATGAATCATGAATTTACGGCTGATGTAGAAACATTGCAGTATGAACCGTGAATTTACTGCTTGTGTAGGTGGACTACTATAGCAACCATGAAAAAGCTGCATGCCTTCATGATGCGACATCTGCGTTCAATCATGAGGCTAACCTGGAAGGACAAAGTGATAAATAAGGAAATAGTCGAACGGACGGGGCTGCCCTCTATGGAAGATCTTCTGAACAAAAAGAATCTCCGGTGGACTGGACATCTCCTGAGGATGTCATCAGACAGGCTACAAAAGCAGATCGTCTATTATCAACTGTCTTCTGGTTACAGAAAGAGGGTGCCCTCTTCTCCAGTTCAAGGATACCATCAAGAGAAACCTGAAGCTGAGAGACATTAAGACCGACTCATGGACGCAACTCTCACAGCAGAGAGCTAAATCGAGAGCGGCAGTCAAGTAATGAAGGCAGCCTTTGTCGCATCTCGACCGACAGCATGATGATGATGATGATGTAGGTGGACTACTATAGCAACCATGAATTTACTGCTGATGTAGAATCAATGCTGTATGAACCATAAATTCACTGATGTAGAAGCATTGCTGGATGAACCATGAATTTGCTGCTGATGTAGAAGCACTGCAGTATGAACCATGCATTTACTGCTGACGTAGATGTACTGCAGTATGAACTATGTATTTACTGCTGATGTAGAACCACTGCAGTATAAACCATGCATTTACTACTGACGTAGATGTACTGCAGTATGAACTATGCGTTTACTGCTGATGTAGACGCACTGCAGTATGAACCATGCATTTACTGCTGACATAGATGTACTGCTGTATGAACTATGTTTTTACTGATGATGTAGAAGCACTGCCGTATGAACCACAAATTTACTGCTGATGTAGCTATGCAATGCAGGATGAACCATGAATTTACTGCTGATGTAGACTCACTGCAGTATGAACCATGAATTTACTGCTGATGTATAACACTGCAGTTTGAACGATGAATTTACTGCTGTTGTAGACGTGCTGCAGTATGAACTGTGCATTTAGGCCTACTGCTGACGTAGAAGCACTGTAGTATGAACCATAAAACTCATGGTACTTGTCGTTAAATCCTCGATACAAAATGATTACTCAACTATACATCTTGTTGAAAATGCAAATAAGAATGTTATCGACATTCGCTCATGAATGATTACAGGACTGATATATGTGGAATAAAGCGAGGTGTTGATGTATATTCATTCCCCTAAGGGGACATCCAACGTTTTCAACATTATCACTGTCATACAAAGGATATGACAGTGGGAAGGGGGCAGTCATGTAGGACTTTAATGGTTTAATAAAATGTGGATGAACCTAAACAATGGTCAGGTTCTGTGATAAGATGTTGATGTGTACAACGTTGTGAGGAAGGGTGCATCTGAAAAAGGTTATACTTTGTACCATTATGGAAATGTTGAAAACTATGCATGACTCCTCGAGCAGGTGATTTCTATTCGCTTGAAGGATAGGACTAAAGGGGTGAAAGAAGGTTGTTCCAGCAAGCGGCTTAGATGAGAGGAGATGAGGAATTATCGTAGGGTGTGATTACTTAAATAGGTGCCGGAGGCTGGGTTATCTGGGAAAGGCTTGGCTCGCTGATATCGTCGTCACACCTCGCAGTATACGTGCTACGTGTGTGACCAGCATTGCCTAAAGCTAAGATTCCTTAAGGGCGCATTCCTTACACGCGGGATGCGGTATGCGAATGCGACAAAAAATCGAAACGCCTTGAAGCCTATGGGCTACATTCCTTACACGCGGTATGCGGCATGCGGCATGCGGCATGCATCAACTCGATCGGTCCCTGTAGCGGTCAGTGCAGCATGCGGTATGCGGCACGCGGTGTGCGAATAGAAACATCAGTCGCACTTGTCCATTAGTTTTAGACGAGGAGAGGCGACTGAGCATTACGGAACGGTCACACACAAGGGTGCTGAGGGGAAACATATGGTAGTGGTGGTGGTGGGGGTTCGGGTTGGTAAAAATGCTATCAGAGCCACAAAAATATGAATACTTATCTATAATTTGGTAATTATAAAGGTAGGAACCCCCATGTGACGTACTAAGAGGTACATAGATATAAATGCAATATTAGGTCATATACAGTGCAGTATTGAGTATACTTGTTTATTTATATTTTTTAAATATAGCCAGTTGTGTGCCACATGCCGCATGCCACATGCCGCATGCCGCATGTAAGGAATCATGTCATTCTCATACCGCATGCCACATACCGCATACCGCATGTAAGGAATCCACCCTTTATACGCGGTATGCGGCATGCAGCATGCGAATGCGAATGTGGTATATGCGGAATAGATATATGCCAACCCCCAATAGCCAATCTTCACTTTTTGTGCTGGGATATGTTAAACAAACAAAAAAACACAAAAAAAGTTACCCATGACATTTTTGGGGGTTTTTCCTCCAAATTTGTGAAGGAAGATCAAAGTTACTATTTTTTTCTATGCCAAATGCAGCAGTATTCACATTCGCATTTGCACCAATTGGTCCATGGGTCGATCCATTTGCCGCATTCGCATTCGCATTCGCATTCCCGTTCGTATTCGCATTCGGACGTATGGAAGCCCCACTATTCATTTACATGCTTTTTGATTTGTTGCCGCATTCGCATTCGCATTCGCATTCGCATGCCGCATACCACATATAAGGAATCTTAGCTTTAGTGTGAGAGTGACAGCTAGTAGATTCCAGAAGGCGCAGTGACACTGACAGATCTTGGTAGGGCAGTGACAGCTGGTGGATTGCAGCAGGTGCACTGTCACTGCCAGATCTTGGTATGACAGTGACAGCGGGTGGATTGAGCAGGTGCACTGTCACTGCCAGATCTTGGTATGACAGTGACAGCGGGTGGATTGCAGCAGGTGCACTGTCACTGCCAGATCTTGGTATGACAGTGACAGCTGGTGGATTGAGCAGGTGCACTGTCACTGCCAGATCTTGGTATTACAGTGACAGCTCGTTGATTGCAGCAGGCGCACTGTCACTGCCAGATCTTTGTATGACAGTGGTAGTTGAGTGGATTGCAGCAGGTGCACTGACACCACAAGAATTTGGTGCGACAGTGACAGCTGAGTGGATTGCAGCTGTTATGTTGTCATTACCAGACCTTGATGTGATAATGACAGCTACATGGATTGCAGTAAGTGCACTGTCACTACCAGATATCGGTGTGACAGTGACATCTGCGTGGATTGCAGCAAGTTTACTGTTATACAACCAGGTGTCGGTATGACAGTGACAGCTGAGTGGATGGCAGCATGTGCACTGTCACTACCAGATCTCAGTGTGACAGTGACAGCTGAGTGTATCGCAGCAGGTGCACTGTCACAACCATATATTGGTGTGACACTGACAACTGCGTGGATTGCAGCAACTGCACTGTCACTACCAGATCTTGGTATGACAGTGACAGCTGAGTGGATCGCAGAGGGTGCTGTCACTTTCCGAACAGAGTTAAAACGGGGGGAAAGACAGGAGATTGCGGGCTGAGAAAAAGTTGATTGCTTGTTTTATGGCGGGACAGCGTTACAGTGTTGGATTGCCGCTGCTGGTTGCGCCACTTTTCAGTGTGAACGGTAAGAACACCCACCGGCGGGCACCTGGAGGCACTTCCTGCTGCAGGGCGGTAGCTGACAGCGACCGACTCCTGGTTCGGGCACTGTCCACCTTCATATTGCGGGTTCTACCCATCATGCACTAGCAGCCCAACGTTAGGGGAGTTGAGGGGGTGAGGGTGTGGGGGTGTGTGTGTGTGTGGGGGGGGGGGATGAAAGGCTCGTTCTGACGCACTGGGCTCGGTTACCACGGATACACTGCGCCGTCAAGCACGGCCCGACTGTGTAACCAGACAACTGCGACTCAGCTTTAGTTCATACGGGACATTTATCACGTTTGTTTCTTGGGGTTTTGCATCCTGACAACATCTAATATCATATCACTACGGGTACCGACTTGTGACAGTGGACATTCATGGCGACTTTATGCGGGGGGAGACCAGGCTGCCAGCACTATGACCCGATTTCCCACTCGGTCACATTATCCTGATACTGACCTAACCAGTCCTTACCTCATCCTAATAATGGCGGTAACAAGTATCAAATAGACGAGATCACCGTTCCGAGTGCGCATGCGCTGAAAACGGCGTTGGTAGCAAAGTAAGGGCATACAGCCATTGAGTTTGCCGGTATGCATAAGGAAAAATTTCGATTTTATTCAAAATTAATCAAAATACATAACAATTTGGAACAAACATGGGTGGATGGATGCAATATAATAATATAATGAACACAACTCGCCATAATTAGGCATTTTGAGCTAAGAAATATACAATTTCAGTCACTTTACAGGATGATGTTTACATCACCATTGATTACACATAATTAATTCTTGTTCTAAATATTAAAATATCAAATGTGTCAACAAAATCTTGCTTCAAAGAAATATATGACCAATGTCTGATTAACCCTACCAATTTCCTAACCCAACAAATGTCATTAACCATAGGATATAAATAAAAACATGAAATAAATTAGTAAAACTGACTCTTGCTACGACTCTAACAGTCTAACACTAGTTGAGTGCCCAGATTGTTCTCAATCTAAATGCGGATGGTATAATATATGCTGATTAGATTGATCTAAATGCAATGCTAGATAAAAGATTAACATCTTAGTTTTGTATATATATTTTCTTAGTCGGCTCCCCCGGGACGCTCTCTCCTGATTGGATGATTGCCCACGGCTTCTGGTAGCCGCGTCCGGAGTAGCGCAGCCGGCACAGTAGTCACCCACCCGACATTGGGTCATAGGCAGGCCCGAAAGCCTGAATAATAGTGGCATAACATGAAGTTCCCCACAGGAACTTAAAATCGTTTTCAAATTCATCCCATTGGAATTTGAAAACGTTTTTGTTTTCCCTCCCTCGTTTTAACTTTCCCTCTCCCCATTTTTGGGGAAATTTCTTTATTTTTGTTATTTTTAAATATTTTTCATGACAAATATAATAATACACAGAGAATAGCATAATGGAAATTATTACTAGTACAACAAAACATATTTCACCCCAAATGACACAAAAAGTCTCCAAGATGGCTACAAACAAAACATTATGTCTGAATTTTAAAATGTTTAAAAACAAATTTTAAACAATTTTAGATTCCCGGAGGGGGGAATTTGAAAATAGGAGGAGGAATCTGAAAACTGTTTTTAATTTCCCTCCTGGGAATCTGAAAACGTTTTCAATTTCAGGGGAAGGAAATTAAAAACGTTTTCAGATTCCTGGGGGGAACTTGGAAAGGGGGGAAATTGAAATCGTTACACCGGTCTGTCGTGACGTCTCCATGTTCACCTGGCGTGGGCAGCCACATTAGCAACACTCTGCTCTCACGTGTTTGTTATCATGTGTCAATTAACATGTGTCCATTCTCACATGTCCGTTCTCACGTGTCCGTTCTCACGTGTCCGTTCTCAATTGTCCGTTCTCACGTGTCAATTAACGCGTGTCCGTTCTCACATGTCCGTGCTCACGTGTCCGTTCTCAGGGGTCCGTTCTCACGTGTCAATTAACATGTGTCAGTTGTCATGTGTCCGTTCTCACGTGGCCGTGTGTCAGTTCTCACGTGGCCGTTCTCACGTGTCAGTTCTCATGTGGCCGTTCTCACGTGGCTGTTCTCTCGTGTCCGTTCTCCAGTGTCCTTTCTCACGTGTCAGTTCTCACGTGGCCGTTCTCACGTGGCCGTACTCATGTGTCAGTTCTCACGTGGCCGTTCTCATTTGGCTGTTCTCACATGGCCGTTCCCACGTGGCCGTTTCCCATGTAGCCGTTCTCACGTGGCCGTTCTCACGTGGCCGTTCTCAGGGGTCTGTGTGTCAGTTCTCATGTGGCCGTCTCCCGTGGCCGTTCTCACGTGTCCGTTCTCACATGTCAGTACTCACGTGACCGTTCTCACGTGGCCGTTCTCACGTGGCCGTTCTCTCGTGTCAGTTCTTACTTGGCTGTTCTCCTGTGTCCGTTCTCACGTGTCAATTCGCACATGGCCGTTCTCACGTAGCCGTTCTCACGTGGCCGTTCTCACATGGCCGTTCCCACGTGGCCGTGCTCACATGTCAGTTCTCACGTATCTGTTCTCACGCGTCCGTTCTCACGTGTCAGTTCTCAGGTGGCCGTTTTCACGTGGCCGTTCTCACGTGTCTGTTCTCACGTGACCGTTATCATGTGGCCGTTCTCTCGTGGCCGTTCTCTCGTGGCCGTTCTCACGTGGCCGTTCTCACGTGTCAGTTCTCACTAGAGCCCATTTAAGAAATTGGATGCCCGTGGGCTGAACATACTATGACTGGTATGAGGCCCCTGGGTAATACCGGAATAAGAGAAATATTAACAATGCCCGCATCATACAGTATAAATCAGTGTTTATTCTCGCCATTTGTAACGAATCACTTTTTTTTGTTTAACTCATGAAGGTATTACCTGCAGACACTTTATCGTCCTATAATATTAAAGCAGTCCTAACAATATGTGTGCATAGCGTTAAGATATACATACAACTATTGATGTATTACAATATATTTTCAATGCAAGTTAATAAACAATATATGTGATATAAAATCTTAGAAGTACTCTTTCTTAAACTTGAATATTCTTATTCCCTTAGTTGAGCATTATGTTGAAAGTTGAAATTCTAACTCTTTAAACGATTGTTAAATTACATTTAGATGAAGATTGAGACAAAATGAGGAGCATGTCTGGAAAAATGCCTCGCACATGATAACCTATTAATTAAGCTTAATTTGATTGGAGATTTAAGAGTTCTTTTTAAATGTCTTTATCAGGATTCAAAATTAACTTCTTTTCCAATTAATCTCTGCCCCTAAGGGTCATGTATTTAACCCCGGACTAGGTACACTCACGATTTTAAATGTTACAAATAAAATCAAATTAATGATACATTTAACCCCAAACAATGCCAAGAGGCCGATGCCCTCCTACATCACGAGGCCCTGGGCTGCAGCCCGGTCTCATATACCTGTTCTCATCCATTTTGACATGACCACTCTCCTTTGTCCGTTCCCACGTGCCAGTTGTGCCTTGTCAGATGTTTGTGTGGTACAAAGTGGATCCCACATCTATATAGACGTTCAGTTGTGCTTTGTCAGCTGTTTGTGGTACAGAGTGGGTCCCACATCTATATAGGCATTCGGTTGTGCCTTGTCAGCTGTTTGTGGTACAGTTGTTGTTGGTTGTTTGTTGTTGTTTTACATCCTAGCAATATCTAAGGTCATATCAGGACCATTGTGGTACAGAGTGGGCCCCATATCTAGATAGGTGTTCAGTTGTGCCTTGTCAGCTGTTTGTGGTACAGAGTGGGTCACACATCTACATAGGCATTCAGTTGTGCCTTGTCAGCTGTTTGTGGTACAGAGTGGGCCCCATATCTATATAGGTGTTCAGTTGTGCCTTGTCAGCTGTTTGTGGTACAGAGTGGGTCACACATCTACATAGGCATTCAGTTGTGCCTTGTCAGCTGTTTGTGGTACAGAGTGGGCCCCATATCTATATAGGTGTTAAGTTGTGCCTTGTCAGCTGTTTGTGGTACAGAGTGGGTCACACATCTACATAGGCATTCAGTTGTGCCTTGTCAGCTGTTTGTGGTACAGAGTGGGTCACACATCTACATAGGCATTCAGTTGTGCCTTGTCAGCTGTTTGTGGTACAGAGTGGGCCCCATATCTATATAGGTGTTCAGTTGTGCCTTGTCAGCTGTTTGTGGTACAGAGTGGGTCACACATCTACATAGGCATTCAGTTGTGCCTTGTCAGCTGTTTGTGGTACAGAGTGGGTCCCACATCTATATAGGCATTCAGTTGTGCCTTGTCAGCTGTTTGTGGTACAGAGTGGGTCACACATCTATATAGTCATCCAGTTGTGCCTTGTCAGCTGTGTGTGTGGTACAGCGTCCAACATCTAAATAGGTGTCCAGTTGTGCCTTGTCAGCTGTTTGTGGTACAGAGTGGGTCCCACATCTATATAGGTGTTCAGTTGTGCCTTGCCAGTTGTTTGTGGTACAGAGTGGGTCCCACATGTACATAGGCATCCAGTTGTGCCTTTTTAGCTGTTTGTGGTACAGAGTGGGTCCCACATGTACATAGGCATCCAGTTGTGCCTTTTCAGCTGTTTGTGGTACAGAGTGGGTCCCACATCTATATAGGCGTCCAGTTGTGCCTTCTCAGATGTGTGTGTGGTACAGTGTGCTACATCTAAATAGTGTCCAGTTGTGCCTTGTTAGCCGTTTGTGGTATAGAGTGGGTCCCACATTTATATAGGTGTTCAGTTGTGCCTTGGCTGCTGTTTGTTCTAAAGAATGGGTCCAACATCTATCTAGGCGTTCAGTTGTGCCTTGTCAGCTGTTTGTGGTACAGAGTGGGTCACACATCTATATAGGCATTCAGTTGTGCCTTGTCAGCTGTTTGTGGTACATCATCCTACATCTATATAGGCACCCATGTGTGCCTTGTCAGCTATTTGTGTGGTACAGCATCCTACATCTATATAGGCATTCAGTTATCCCTTGTCAGCTGTTTGTCTGGTACAGCGCCTCACACCTATATAGGTGTTCAGTTGTGTCTTGTCAGCTATTTGTGGTACAGAGTGGGTCCCATATCTATATAGGCGTTCAGTTGTTGCTTGTCAGCTGTTTGTGTGGTACAGCGTCCCACATCTATATAGGCGTTCAGTTGTGCCTTGTCAGCTATTTGTGTGGTACAGCGTCCCACATCTATATAGGTGTCAAGTTGTGCCTTGGCAGCTGTTTGTGTGGTACAGCATCCCACTACTATATAGGCGTTCAGTTGTGCCTTGTCAGCTGTTTGTGGTACAGAGTGGGTCCCACATCTATATAGGCATTCAGTTGTGCCTTGAAGGCTGTTTGTGTGGTACAGCATCCCACATCTATATAGGCATTCAGTTGTGCCTTGTCAGCTGATTGTGGTACAGAGTGGGTCCAACATCTATATAGGCGTCCAGTTGTGCCTTGTCAGCTGTTTGTGTGGTACAGCATCCTACATCTAAATAGGCGTCCAGTTGTGCCTTGGCAGCTGTTTGTGTGGTACAGCATCCAACATCGATATAGGCATCCTGTTGTGCCTTGTCATCTATTTATGCTACACAGTGGGTCACACATCTATATAGGCATTCATTTGTGCCTTGTCAGCTGTTTGTGTGGGACAGCATCCTACATCTATATAGGCGTCCAGTTGTGCCTTGTCAGCTGTTTGTGGTACAGAGTGGGTCTCACATCTATATAGGCGTCCAGTTGTGCCTTGTCAGTTGTTTGTGTGGTACAGCGTCCCACATAGATATAGGCGTTCAGTTGTGCTTTGTCAGCTGTTTGTGGTACAGAGTGGGTCACACATTTATCTATGTGTTTGATTTCTCCAGGTTCCATGTTGCCCCTAGTGTTTGATTTCGCCTGGTTCCATGTTGCTCCTAGTGTTTGATTTCTTCTGGATCAATGTTGTTCCTAGTGCTTGATTCCTCCTGGTTCCAGGTCGCTCCTAGTGCTTGAATCCTCCTGGATCCGTGTTGGCCCTAGCGCTTGATTCCTCTTGGTTCCATGTTGATCCTAGTGTTTTTTTCTGGTTCCATATTGCTGCTAGTCCTTGATTCCTCCTGGTACCTGGTTCCTCACAGTGCTTGGTACTTGGTTTCTATTGCTACATCCTGGTGCATGATTCCGCCTGGCATCTGGTTCTTCGTGATGTCTGGTGCCTGGTTTCTCCTGGTGCCTGGAAGCTGGTCGTGCATGTTACTTCCTGCTGCCTGGTTCCGCCTGGTACCTGATTCTCATTCCTTGCACCTAGTGCCGACCAGTGTGTACATCATTGCTTTGTGCGATGAGCTTCGTGTGAGGGTGATTTCCCTATGTGCTTTCCTCACCTGTTATTTGTCTTTTCTCTGGGCCTATTCAACTATGTATCATTCTGCCTGCAGCTAACCGTATCAATCCTGCCTTTATGAGTGATAGGATGTCGGACACGGTGCACAATGAGGCCGGGAATCCCTGCTGGCAGTTCCGCTTACACATTATCCAGCGAGGATTTCGGCTTATATCAGCAATTACTGTACCAGATAGACCTGGTCTTCAGTTGATAGTTGGTAGGCTTAGCCATATCTGAGGCGACTTTTACAGCATATATGTTAGCTTTTTTTTACAGTAATGACCGAAATAGAATACGAGTGTCCAGAGCTATTAATTACCATGATTAGTACTGAATATATTAATCAGCCTAAAGCACCTTGTGTGCCTGTTGTATCCTACACCAGGTGTGTTACTGACAATGTTAGATGGCATCTCACTGCTGCACCTTATTGTCTGACTGCCACCAGGTGTGTTACTGACATCAGAGCCACAGTGATAGCTGATGGTGACAGGGAGGTGAGTACACTCACCTCCCTGTCACCCTGCCAAAGCATATCCTTCCAGTTCTGGCATCCGACCCTTTTAAGCTGTCTCCCTCGAGCAGAGCCTGAGTGTGAAGGGCCTGCATGTGTAAGTGGCGAAATGAGGTCATTGACACCAACAAGCATATAAAGCATGGCTCTGAGGAGGAGCCAGGGCAGTGACACCAACAAACACATAAAGCATAGCTCTGTGGTGGAACAAGGTCTGTGACACTAACAAATACATAAATCATGGTTGTGTGGTGGAACTAGGTCTTACACCAACAAACACATAAAGTATGGCTCTGAGGCGGAACCAGGTCAGTGCACCAACAAACACATAAAGCCTGCTCTGTGGTGGAACCAGGTCTGACAGCAATGGTGGAACCAGGTCTGACACCAACAAACACATAATGCATGGCACTCTGGCAGAACCAGGTCAGTGACACCACTATACACATAAAGCATGACTATGCGCTTGAACTAGGTCTGACATCAACAAACGCATAAATCATGGATGTGTGATGGAACTAGGTTTGACACCAACAAACACATAACTCATGGTTGTGTGGTGGAACTAGTGTTAACTAGCGGTATTTTACACGCTAGAATCTTTATAGGAAATAGAACCCTAACCTCTGTGTGTGGAGGCCGGAAAGCACTAATGTATGATATTACTCAAGCGATGATCCACTTACTATATCTGCTTACTATATCTGTTTACTATATCAGTTCCAAGAAATAGCAACCCAAGAGAAATTAAGTGTGGTAAAGTCTAGTAGGGGGGGTGGCTGGCTCCTCCTGCTGTGCTGTCTCCAGGTCATCTGCCTGCCACACCCCCTGCCCAGCTTTTTTATTCAGATGGAACACATTCAAAATACAGGTACACAGTTGCTGGTAGTCTCCTCAGTCAGAGACAGTAACATGTCATTTCATTGGCTGAACTCCTCCAGTCAGTGGTGGGGGGAGGCAGGGGGGGAGTGGGTGGACCCCCACCACTCCCACCAGTCCCCTCCCCCCCCCCCCCCCCCCAACTGGGTAAAGGGGTGGGGGGGGCCAACCCACCCACCCCAAGTCAGATACATATTTTTCCATCAAGTTCACCAATCACACTTATATGGGAGTATCAACCCTGTTTATCTATACATAACACCCGTGGTCACCAGTCCCTTAGATTGGGACAACTCCAAAATAGTAGGAGTTTCTACATGCCTTACTTTGAGAATTATATATTTTATAATCTTTAGTTCAGCAAACTGCCACCAGGTGGGGCAGGGAGGGCTCACCACACACACACACTCCACCTCCCACCTCCAGCCTGACACCTGGCTTTGGCAGGTCCTGCAAACACTCACACACACACACACAGCCACAGCCCCCATGCATTGTCACCTGTGTGCTAACACTCCCTCAGATACTGGCATCTGTAAATCATACCATAACAGGCACACATAACTTAATTCTTGACTTAATTATTGTACCCATTCTGTGGCATTCTTCACAGGCTATTTGTCCGGGTGAAAAAACCACAGTCTGCAGCAACTGTATATGCTGGCCTTTGTTTCAGCATTTACCTCCCTTTATACAATACCAACAGACTTCAATTCAGTAATACATGTAAATATACCAATACAGTAATAATTTTCCAGAGTTCTTATCTCCAGTGGTTATATTTGGTGTAGAACCTTAGAACAATCTGATATTAATTATCACTTCACTTAATATATATAATCTACCATGGTTTCACAACTTGGTTTGAATATTATGTATATGTATTTACCAACATGATAGAATGAATTAGGTATTATTAGAGCGGTTTTAAAGGGCTAATTATATAATTGGAATATTAATACGTACAAGCCTATGATATGTAAATAGGAGTAGGCTAGTGTAGTAGTAAGAGTAGAAAAAATAAAACACATATATGCCAAGAAAATCCAAAAAAATTAACATAGATTACTAACCAGACCAACCAACCAATCTATCTGCTGCTGAAATGCAGGCAATCAAATACCTTATCAGCAGCTACTGTATGATAAGATAACACCGACACTACAGCTGGCCAGCATTGAAAACAAGCCTGAATACCCAGGCTTATATGCTATGGACAGTATAAATACAGCCTCAATAAAAGAAATATAAAAAAAAATTATAATGACTTTATAGAAATAACTGGATGATATGAATATGATTAAAATAGTTTTCTTAATGCTTCACATATGAGTTTTATGAAAAGGAGATATTTTAGAATTTATTTAAACTATTATTTATTTATGAACCAGACCTAAAAAGTCGGAATATTTTACACTAGGTTTGACACCAACAAACACATAAAGCATGGCTCAGTGGTGGAACCAGGTCAGTGACACCACCAAACACATAAATCATGACTATGTGCTTGAACTAGGTCTGACATCAACAAGCACATAAAGCATGGCTGTGTGCCGGAACCAGGTCTCACAGCAACACACATATAAAGCATGGCCCTATGGTGGAACCAGGTCTGACACCAACAATCACATAAAGCATGGCTCTGAGGCGGAACTAGGTCAATGACACCAACAAACACATAAAGCAGGACTCTGTGGTGGAACTCTGGGGGCGGTGGGTTGGGTTAGGGCGAGGCAGAGCAAAAGCAGGGCCAAGGCTGTTCGCACACAAATACAGGCTTGGGTTCTCAGTGAAGATAAAGGGAAGAATTTGATGTAAGGCCAAACGTTAGGAAACCGAAGCGCAGCGCGCCCTCAGACATGCGCACCGAAAACGTGCAGGCATTCAGTTGTCTGCTTTACTGCTGGCCGCCTGCTCACAAACAGTCGGCGCGTCCACACATCGCGCAGATTTGTGGCGCTTAACCCCGTTTAATCCGGTGCTTACGATTTACATGAGAAACAACTCTCACACCTACAGCAGTGTGCGGCCAGGTCTTAGCCCCGCCCCAACCGCACTCAGCCTGCCTGGCCGAGGAGCGCACACCGGTCCACCAAGCCCTGTTAGAACACAACTGTCAATCACGCCCTGTTAGAGCACAACTGTCAATCAAGCCCTGTTAGAGCACACCTGTCAATAAAGAGTATGTATATATATGTCCACCAAGCCCTGTTAGAGCACAACTGTCAATCACGCCCTGTTAGAGCACAACTGTCAATCAAACCCTGTTAGAACACGCCTGTCAATCAAGACCTGTTCGAGCACGCCTGTCCACCAATCCTTGTTAGAGCACAACAGTCAATCACGCCCTGTTAGTGTTAGAGCACGCCTGTTCTCCAAGACCTCTCCACCAAGACTATTAGAGCACACCTGTCCACCAAGCCCTATTAGAGCACACCTGTCAACCAAGACTATTAGAGCACACCTGTAAACCAAGCCTATTAGAGCACATATGTCCACCAAGCCTATTAGAGCACACCTCTCCACCAAGCACTGTTAGAGCACACCTGTCAGCTAAGCTCAACTCAGTTGAGCTCGACTCCGTTAGGCCAGTCTGCTAGACGTGAGCGCTGTTCACTTAGGCCAGTCTGCTAGAAGTGAGGGCTGTTCACTTAGACCAGTCTGCTAGATGTGAGCGCTGTTCACTTAGACCAGTCCACTAGACATGAGCTCTGTTCACTTAGACCAGTCCACTAGACATGAGCTTGGCTTACTTAGACCAGTCTTCTAGACATGAGCGCTGTTCACTTACACCAGTCCGCTAGACATGAGCTCGGCTTACTTAGACCAGTCCACTAGACATGAGCTCTGTTCACTTAGACCAGTCTGCTAGACGTGAGCGCTGTTCACTTAGACCAGTCCACTAGACATGAGCTTGGCTTACTTAGACCAGTCCACTAGACATGAGGTCTGTTCACTTAGACTAGTCCGGTAGACATGAGCTCTGTTCACTTAGACCAGTCCGCTAGACATGAGCTCGGCTTACTTAGACCAGTCCGCTAGACATGAGCTCTGTTCACTTAGGGCAGTCCGCTAGACAAGAGCTTGGCTTACTTAAACCAGACTGCTGGACATGAGCACTGTTCACTTAAACCAGTTCGCTAGAGGGAACTCAGTCCACACACAGCGCTGCTCAACGTCAGGTCATTCACCTGAATCTCAGCTGTTTTTTTCAAACCAAGTAAAAACCAAATTTAGACTCGTGTTTCCAGGACCACACACTCCGATATCCACTCCAATCACGCCGCACCGGCCAGACTTAGCCCCGGCATTAGGGAAGATGGCCGCTGAGGGTACGGTGTAAGGGTGGTGTCTAAAGCCGTGTTCACACCCACAACTTTATGCCAAACTAGATAAGGCAAACTAGATGAGGCGAACTAGGGGTGAAAGTGTGTCATGTCCACACACGCAGTACTTGGGGTGGTTTAAGGCGGAAATCGATATCTGCTCATGAACAAGTTCATACTAACCAGCGCCAGTTTTGGTTAGTCGACGTCACCACGAGAGAGTGTGGGTTCGACCTAGATATGTATAGACTGAGTCGTATTGTTTTGGAACGGTCAAAACTTCTGCTGGGCAGTGAAAACCTAAAAATAAATGATGAAAAAAATATCTCCGCACAGCTAGCGGTTTCATAGACCAAATTATATAATATGCGCTTTTGATCGACCGGAAAATCAACAAACTCAGGTCTCGACTGCGCATGCATGTGATGTGCTTAAGCCGCTTCAAGTAAACCGATACCGTTCACACTAGGAAGTTGGGCCGACTTAAGCTAGTTTGCTTCATATATACTACCTCGCGATGTGGTTTACTTGAAGCGAACTAGATGAGGCGAATCAGCCCTAAACCGCCTCAGTGTCGCGTCCACAGGGCGAATGTGAGCCGAACTAGACAAGGCAAACTAGTTGAGGCGACTTAACGCCCGTGTGTGAACACGGCTTTTGGTGGTGTGTAGGGTTGTGTGTAAGGTGGTGTGTAAGGTGGCGTGTAGGGTGGTGTGTAGGGTGGTATGCACGGTGGTGCAAGGGTGGTGTGTAGGGTGGTATGTAGGGTGGTGTGCATGGTGGCGCATAGGGTGGTGTGTAGGGTGGTGTGTAGGGTGGTGTGTAGGGTGGTATGCACGGTGGTGTGTAGGGTGGTGTGTAGGGTGGTATGCACGGTGGTGTATATGGTGGTGTGCAGGGTGGTGTGTAGGGTGGTATGCACGTTGGTGCATAGAATGGTGTGTTGGATGGTGTATAGACCCCTTTCAATGTTTGTAAACATCGGGTATGCGCGCGCAGCTTGGCTGCAGAACGAATGCACACTGCCACTGAGTTTGCCCGTACGCGCAGTGTAAAACGATTATTTTATTCAAAATTAATAGAAATGCAAAAGCCTAACCCTATAAATTTAATATAATCAATTCGGTAAATATGTTTTCTATATGTGTTCCAAGCGGTTTGTGTCCAGGTGGTGTGCTTTTAGAGATATTTCACTTTTTCTGTATGAAGATTGCTCACGGCCATTGACAATGCACTGAGTTTGCCGGTACGCGCAGTACACAACGTTTATTCTTTTTAAAATTAATAGAAATCCAGAACCCTAACCATATAAATTTAATATAATCTATTTGTTAAATATGTCTTCTGTATGTGTTCCAAGCGGTTTGTGTCTAGGTGGTGTGGTTTTAGAGATATTTCACTTTTTATGTAAGAAGATTGCTCAGGGCCATTGACAATGCACTGAATTTGCCGGTACGCTCAGTACAAAACGTTTATTTTATTCAAAATTAATAGAAATCCAGAACCCTAACCGTATAAATTTAATATAATCTATTCGTTGAATATGTTTTCTATATGTGTTCCAAGCGGTTTGTGTCTAGGTGGTATGGTTTTAGAGATATTTCACCTTTTCTCTATGAAGATTGCTCATAGCCATTGAGTTTGCAGTGTGACAGTGTGTCATCCTGCAGCCAAACACCGCGCGCTCTGACCTAGATACCCATGCTGACGTCACATGAAATTGGTCAATAGGGTGGTATGCACAGTGGTGCATAGGGTTGTAAAATATTCCGATATTCGGCATAGGGGGGAATGCCAATGTTCTATTACTGATTGGTGTACATGACCAGGTATTTCTTTTACTTTACAGACAACTCTACTTGGATTCAATTCTGCTAAATCTTTTCTACCACCACTTACAAGAGCAGCTTGAAGATGCCAGTGACATGCGCAAAGGAGGAATTATTGTGTGAAGAATTTCAACTTTGCTTTCAAGGTTAGTGTACACTGGGCAATTATTCTGTTGAAACGGGAGCATTAGAAACATGGTCTAAATATATGGCACTTAGGCTAGACTTTCTTAAAGAGGAAAAATATGAGTGTTTGTCTGCTTTAAGGGACAGCACAGAATTACGGGAGGATAGAGAAGAAGTAGGGAAGCGCATGAACTATTGCAGGTTGAGCATAGACAGAGAGAGGTATGAAATAGATCATGGAAAGCATACGGCAAGTCTGTTCCCTTGTTGGACGGGACAGACAGAGGGGCTTTACATAGTTGGATTGACTTGATTGAACATATGGGGACTCTTGCAGATGTTTCAGACCTAGACATTATTCGCTTTGCTTTATCAAATGCAACAGGAACGCGGCATTAGGTGCTTTTCACCACTTTTCAGCATAAAAATTCTAGGTCCTGGAAAGAAATTAAGGAAGTGATAGCATCTACTCTTTTGACAGCGGATGAACGTAGTCATTTAAACGGGATAGTGATGGCTATGAAGCAAAATGAAGGGGAAACAGTAGCTGCACACTGTCAGCGGTTTAAGACTGCTGCAGCTAAAGGTTGGAATCTTCCAACTGCAGTTTTTGGCACTGATACCTTCAAGATACTCCTTTCGAGAATTCTTGACTCCTTACTTGATAATAATAATACCATGCAGTATGTAGAGACAAACTGACCAAAAACTCTTGAAGAAGCCTTCGAAATGTCTATTCTCAGTGATAGGTCTATTCTCAGTGATAACAGTCTCTGCTACCTAATGGTAGCAGAGACTGTTATGTATTGTACTGCGGCTCGACAGCCGGGAACCAGCCCGCCGCTACAAGGGACCAGTGTAGAGAGATGCTGGCTGAATAAAGCATTAAGTAATGAGACATCAACGTGTGCAGTTGTTGGTCCTTAATCACATTACATGGTGTCAGAGGCGGAACGTTAGACAGGCATGTCTCTACCGGGATTGAAGCCGCCTGGGCCATTGAACCTGGAGGAAAATCTGTCCTCCAATTGGAAAACATGGATTCATGCATTTAACATTGATGCTACTGCAGCAGGAGTGCAGAGCAGGAGTGAAAAAGTCCAATGTTGCATGTTTCTGCATGTAGCCGGTGCGGAGGCTCAGAAAGTGCACCAGGCTATGAAGTTTGTTGCGGCAGATGTGGACAAGCTGCGTCTATTGAAGGAGGCGTTCCGACAATACTGTGAGGGAAAAACTAACATCACAGTAACGCGCTACAAATTTAATTCATACAACCAGGGCCAAGAATCTATGCACACGTATGTGCGCGAGCTGAAGCATTGGGTAGACAGTGTGAATACGGTGAATTGGAAGATTTGGTGTTGCGAGATAGGCTGGTGAGCGGGATCAAGTGTGACACACTGAGGGATCGCCTGCTACAGACTTCTAAGTTAACACTGCAGCTTTGTGAGGAAATGTGCCGGTTGAGTGAGCATCACGCAAAGCAGCTCACAACTATTAATAAGGCTGAGTACACACTGGATGCGATACAGCAGCGAGAGTCCACACGACAAGCAATACGGGCATCAGGGGCGCAGAAACAGAACTACAGACGACCGCCCGGGAGGTTTAATCAACAGAGCAGTAGCGGTAACGCACAACCAAAGTGCGGTTGGTGCGGTTACTCACATCATCGCGATCGGGACGCGTGTCCGGCGAAAGGCAAGATGTGTGACATATGTGGCAAAGTTGGTCATTTTGCAAAGGTATGTCGAGGCAGGACTGCTGCGGTGAATGAGCTTACGATGGGTGACGGGGATGAAGACGACGAGTGGCGAGGTGATGAATCGGAGGCGGATTTGTTTGTCGAGTGACGACGACGAGAGTTCCCAGTTATGGTACGAGACCGTAACTGTGGGGGGATTTGACGTACGGTTCAAGCTGGACACAGGTTCGGAGGCCAACATCATCCCCATGACGATCTTCCAGACCATGCTGACAGGAATGTTAATCCAGTCAAAGTGTTGGCTTGTGATGTATTCTGGGCAACGGATCACACCACTCGGTCAGACGGACTTACGGGTGCGGGCCCAGATGCTACAGTTCCAGATCACTAAGAGTGGATGTGCTATCATGGGAAAGGATGTATGTGTCCGACTACGCATCATTTCGCGCATTGACAGCATCCGTGCCATGGCCGACGGTGACAACAACGAAGCAGCAAAAATGGTAAAAGAATTTCATGATGTGTTCACTGGTTTGGGAACAATTAAGGTGGAAGCTAAAATTCATGTAGATAGCAGTGTTCAGCCTGTGATAGATCCACCTAGGAGAATTCCGCATGCCATTGAGGATAAAGTCAGAAAGGGATTAGACAGAATGCTTGATTTAGGAATAATTATTGAGGAAACTGAACCGACTCCATGGGTAAATTCTATAACGATAGTGAAGAAAAAAGATAAAATCTGTGTGTGTTTAGACCCAACAAAATTGAACAAAGCAATAGAGCGAAGGCCGTATCCTACAAGAACAATAGAGGAAGTGGTTGCGAACCTAGACGGGGCTAAATACTTTTCTGTGGTGGATGCAAAACGCGGGTACTGGCAAATTCAACTGGACACGGAGAGTTCAAAACTATATACGTTCAACACACCATGGGGATGGTTCAGATACACTAGGTTGCCTTTCGGCATAAAGACAGCTGGTGATATTTTCATCTATGAGATGAACAAATTCTTGCATGGTCTAAAAGGCGTGAATGTAATAACCGATGATATCCTAGTGTACGGTAGTTCGGTTCAGGAGCATAATGACAATCTACGAGCAGTCCTTGAACGAGCAAGACAGGTGAATTTGAGGTTGAATCCAGACAAATCGACAATATGTAGGTCCAGTGTCAAGTATGTAGGTTATGTTATTTCCGAGAAAGGCATAACACCCAATAAGGAGAGAATTCAGGCAATAACTGACATGCCCACACCCACAAACAAACAATCGGTGCAGCGTTTCTTTGGGATGATAGCATATGTAGCGAAATTTATTCTAAAATTGGCAGAGATAACTAAGCCTCTGCGCATTCTAAAGAATAAAGAAACCGCTTGGCACTGGGAAACTGAACAAGAACGGGTTTTCATAAACTCAAAAGCATGATTACGCATGCACCTGTTCTTCGGTTCTATGATGTAAGCAAAGTAGTGACACTTCAAGTAGATGTGTCCAAGTTGGGTCTTGGAGCAGCTCTATTGCAAGAAGGTCGTCCGATTGCTATGGCTTCTAAAGCCCTGGACGAAACGCAAAGTAGTTATGCAGTAATCGAGAAGGAGCTGTTGGCAATTTGTTTTGGTTGTACTAAATTTCACAATTACATCTTCGGTAAAAAAAGTAAAGGTAGAAACAGATCATAAACCTTTGGTGTCGGTAGTAAACAAGCCTCTGTATCAACTGTCTGATCGCATGCAACGCATGAGAATGCGTTTACAGAATTATGATTTGGAATTGGTTCATATCAAAGTCTCTGAAATGTTTGTTGCAGATGCGCCCTCCAGAGACCACAGCACCAAGACCGAGCCAAATGGGCTGTTTGACAGGGAGATCAGCATTGCAGCCATAGACGTCATTCAGGGTTGCATGAAACAGATCGAAGCTGAAACACTAACTGACCCAGGATTAAGCGAGGTAGCGCACATGGCCGACAACGGATGGCCAGAAGACAAACAGTTGATACCAAAATCCACAACACCATTTCACACGTTTCGGCATGAAATAACAAGACAGGGTGGTGTTTTACTAAAAAGGTGACAGAATAATTATGCCAAAGCAAATGCAGAAAAGAACGATTGACAAACTACATGAGACGCATCAAGGGATAATAAAGAGTAAGAGATTAGCAAGGGAACACGTGTTTTGGCCAGGGATACAAACCCAACTTGAAGATGTAATTCAAAGATGTAGTTTGTGTCAGCAATATAGAAACAAACAACACAGTGAGCCACTAAAGCCCCCATGAAATACCATGCGTTCCATTTAACAAAGTGGGAGTGGATTTATTCCAAATAGGGAATCAACATTATTTAATAATAGTGGATTATTTTTCGAAGTATCCAGAGGTGATAGAATTGCAGTCAACTACAAGTAACGCAGTAATTCAAGCTATGAAGCAAACGTTTGGTAGACATGGAATTCCGGCGGCATTGGTTTCAGACAATGGTCCACAATTTGCAAGCGCGGAATACAAAACATTTGTAGGGGATTACGTGTTTGAATTGAAATTTTCAAGTCCGCATTATCCACAGAGTAATGGGCAGGCAGAGAGACACATTGAAACTGTAAAGATGATGATAAAAATGGTTAGGCAGGAGTCGAAGGACTATAATTTATTCTTATTGAATTTCCGTAACACTCCATTAACGGGACTGGATGCATCACCCGCGCAGTTGTTAATGAGTTGGAAGCTACGCTTGAAGTTGCCAGCGTTAGATAAGCACTTAAGACCGAAAACAGTAAAGATAGATCAGAAACAAATACAAAATGTACAACAGAACCAAAAGAAATTTGTTGATCGACACGCAGGGAAGGAATTCAGACAATTGAAAGCCGGGGAACATGTACAATACATCACACATACGGGAAAGTGGGCTCTGGGCAAAATCACAAAAGGGCCAGGGAAAGAATCACAAAATTATGAAATACAGAACAAAGACAATCTGACACTGAAAAGAAATCGGAAACATATATTTCCTACACATTAGAACGTTGAGCGAAACCCACAAGCAACACGAAACCGAAGCCAAGCTACAAATGCAGGGAACCTAAATGTCCCGCCAACTAATTATGTAACTCAGAGAGGGAGAGAAGTAAGACCAGTGAGAAGATTAGGATATCTGTAAAGTCAGTCATTAATACTTAATCGTCAACATGTTTGAGATAAGGCAAAGTAATCTGACAACCGCGAGTTGTGTTAGGGTTGCAGCCGGTGATAATATGGCTAACAAGGTGATTAGTCACATTGGTATCTGGGTTGGTGAAAGTGTGTGTTAATTCAAACCAGAATTCAATGTGAATGTTAGACTTAAGATATCAAACTGGACTTTGGCGTGGGAGTTCCCATGCGTAGGTGCTTCAGACACCCGTAAAGGATAACGCTGCGGTTATTGCTGGTCACTAAATAAATGTATCGTCATACGTTATTTGATATGTTTATCATAGGAACATGTAACAATTGAATTGGACTATAAGTATATATTGGATACATGACAACGTGTTTCGTTTCATTACATTGAAATTGTCTACATCATTTTATTGTTTCAGAGGGAGATATGGTGTAAAGGTGTATTCATGTATGAAACTAATGCTAAGTGGACAGTACGCGGAATGTTATGACCGTACATCAACACATGCACACATGAATGTGTATAGCGTGTGTAACAAACCCTGGACTGAACTTTAATGGAACCAATTGGTACAAACCATTTTTGTGCACAGGACTGAGTCGGCATCATGAGTGGTGTTCAATTTGTATTCATCTTTATGTTACCTTGATTTATTGCACTTCTCTTATTATTATTGTATTCTTTTTCAGAACTGTTTTTATATTGTTTTTCTATATGGAAAAGGAGATGTTATGTATTGTACTGTGGCTTGATGGCCGGGAACCAGCCCGCCGCTATGAGGGACCAGTGTAGAGAGACGCTGGCTAAATAAAGCATTAAGTAGCGAGACATCAACGTGTGCAGTCGTTTGTCCTTAATCACATTACAGAGACGTGCTAAATCACGCCTTGGTAATTTAGCTATTTGTGAGCAAATAGATAGTCTAAATGGTACTTTGGATTTTTCCAAGTCTTTCTCTTCTCACAGAGGTTCTAAATCCTCTGGTTCAGATAGTCAGGTTCTGAAGACTCTTCACGGTGAGATTAAATCTCTTAGAAAGTGCATAGGTAACTTGTCGTTAGGCAGTGGTTTTTCTGAGCATTCAGCGATTCACGCTGTGAACGCTGCAACACTTTCTCGTGTCAGTTCTTACAACCAAGGCGTATGTGAAGGATTGCCGCACGTAAACCTAGGGCAGGTGCAGCTAAGAGTTTGATACACTTGTCTGCTATAAATAATCAGATGCTCGGTGCGGGAGTCTATTCTTATTGGGCGTTGACGGCCACGCACGCGAAGCGACTACAATTTTTCGTCAACCTTGACTGAAGCTGCATTTACAGTTAATTTGCCAGCAGTTGAAGCGAAATTCGACAAAACATGATGTATGTACATGAGAGTTTTGTTATGCATAAAATTATTTTGTTGTGGATGACAAAAAATTGGCATGGGCATGACGTCATCGGTCGGAACTATGATAGAGTTCCAAACACATGTTTATATTGTTTGAAATGCATAACTAAATACCTAGGACACCTAGAAACATGAAATGAGGTAAATATGACATGTAGAGAATCTTTTCTATATTACTATATGTATTACAAAACATAAAAATAAATATAAAAATATGAAATAATACTAATTAAGTTCTTTCTGGTGTGTAGGGTGGTGTGTAAGGTTGTGTGTTAGGTGGTGTGTCTGCACACGTTGGCTGCACACCATGTCTGCACACGATGGCTGCACATCTAGCCAGCCACGGCGGGGTCGTTCCGCTGTGGCACCGTTACACCTCGGGGTGCACTTACCGCTCCTTATAAAGCTGCACCTCCGCATTACCTCCATCCCGCATATTGCGTGGGTTTAGGACGGTGGGGTGGGCAGGCCATTCCCACTTTTAACAACGTAAAGATATGCCTTCATTTACGGAACGTGACGGCAATGTAAGGACTGTGACGTCACAGGAGGCGCAGTGCTGCGTTCATCTATTATGCATTGGTTTAACCGTCAGTCCATCAACGTGCTTCTGGGTACGTGTGGGCGGAGTCGGGACGGGGCGGCGCGGAACAGGGCGGGGCGGAACAGGGCGGGGCGGGGCGGGGCGGGGCGGGGCGGGGCGGGGCGGGGCGGGGCGGGGCGGGGCGGGGCGGGGCGGGGCGGGGCGGGGCGGGGCGGGCGAGGCGGAGCGGGGCGGGGCGGGCGGGGCGGGGCGGGGCGGGGCGGAGTGTGCGGGGCGGAGTGGGCGGGGCGGGGCGGGGCGGCGCGGGGCGGGGCGGGGCGGGGCGGGGCGGAGTGGGCGGGGCGGGGCGGGGCGGAGTGGGCGGGGCGGGGCGGGACTGTGGAGGAGGGCGGGTGCAGTGTGCAGGCGGCGGGTGGGTCCACTTTGGTGAAACGTGTCCGTAGCGCAGTGCCAAGTGCGCATTGCGAAACAAAGGCAGCTGGTATTGTAATGTGCAAGGTATGGTTGAAGGAGCAGGTTGGGCTGTGACGTGCAGGTTGGGTTACACTGTGCAGTTTGTGTTGTAATAAGCAGGTTGTGTAGTTAAGGGCTAGTTGTATTATCACGTGCAGGCTGTGCTGTAAGGGGCAGATTGAGTTGTGACGTGCAGGCTGTGTTGTAGATCAGGTTGGGTTGTAAATGTACAATTTGGGATGTAAGGGGCAGGTTGTGTTGTGATTTGCAGGCTATATTGCAAAGGGCAGTTTGGGTTGTGACCTGCAGGTTGGGTTTTAATGTGCAAGTTGGGTTGTAATGTGCAGGTTGGGTTGTAAGGGGAAGGTTGGGTTGTAATGTGCAGGTTGGGTGGTAATGTGCAGGTTGGGTTGTAATGTGCAGGTTGGGTTGTAAGGGGCAGGTTGGGTTGTGACCTGCAGGCTCTGTTGTACGGGGCAGGTTGGGTTGTAATGTGCAGGCTGCGCTGCAAGGGACAGGTTGCGCTGTAGGTTGTACCTTTGCAACAATCCTGTTCACTACTGCCAATAGTTGTTGAACATCTATCTACCCAGGATTTTGAAGCGGTTTTGTAAAGAAAATATTCAGATTATATTCTTACACTATGCAGTGTGTTATTGGGTATGCTATGTGCGCTGTGCATGAATGTGTGTTGTATGCTGTGTGTGACAATGTGTGTTCTGTATGAACAGTGTGTGTTCTGTATGTGCTGTGTGTAGTCTGTGATGTGTGGGCAGTACATGTTGTACGTGACAATGTGTAGCAGTGTGTGGCAGTGTAAGCTGTGTGTGACAGGGTGTGCTGTGTGTGACAGTGGAGGTTCTCTGTGACAGTATCTGCTGTCTGTGTCAGATTGGTTGAATGTGATAATATATGCTGCCTGTGACAGTGAGTACTCTATGTAATAATGTGTAGCAGTGTGTGGCAGTGTGTGTGTTGTGTGACAGTGTGTGTTGTGTGTGGCAGTATGTGCCGTGTGTAGCAGTGTACTGCATACAATAACAGTGTGTATTGTATGTGATATAGTTGTATGGTATGTGACAATGTGTGTTGTATGTGGCAATGTGTACTGTGTGTAATAGTGTGTGCTGTGCACGACAATGTGTGACAGTGCATTGCAGTGTTTGCCGAGTGTGACAGTGTGTGTTGTGTGTGGCAGTATGTGTCGTGTGTAACAGTGTACTGCATACAATAACAGTGTGTATTATATGTGATATAGTTGTATGGTATGTGACAATGTGTGTTGTATGTGGCAATGTGTACTGTGTGTAATAGTGTGTGCTGTGCACGACAATGTGTGACAGTGCATTGTAGTGTTTGCCGAGTGTGACAGTGTGTGTTGTGTGTGACAGTATGTGCCGTGTGTAGCAGTGTACTGCATACAATAACAGTGTGTATTGTATGTGATATAGTTGTATGGTATGTGACAGTGTGTGTTGTATGTGGCAATGTGTACTGTGTGTAATAGTGTGTGCTGTGCACGACAATGTGTGACAGTGCATTGCAGTGTTTGCCGAGTGTGACAGTGCATGTTATGTGTAGCTCTCCTTTAAAACTTGCTCTCAATAATGCTTTCTCTTCTTTCTTTTGTTTCAGAAGAATGTTAGTTGTGCAACTAACTCGCCTTTGATACATCTCTATGCCGCTAACTTATCTCCTTCCAGGTTGGAGAAGGACTAACAATTGTATTTGCTCGTTGTAGCCACAAAGCGAACTGCATATTGTCCGTCAGTGTTGCGCTGAGAAGTACCAGTCATTGACATTTAAGCTAAGATTCCTTCTACGCGGTATGCGGTATGCGGCATGCGGCATGCGGCACACAACTGGCTATATTTATAAAATAAAAATAAACAAGTATGCTCCATACTGCACTGTATATGACCTAATATTGCATTTATATATATGTACCTCTTGGTACGTCACATGGTCCTACCTTTATAATTACCAAATTATAGATAAGTATTCATATTTCTGTGGCTATGGTAGCATTTTTACCAACCCGTAACCCCACCACCACCACTACCATGTTTCCCCTCTGCACCCTTGTGTGTGACCGTTCCGTAATGCTCAGTCACCTCTCCTCATCTAAAACTAATGGACATGTGCGACTGAGGTTTCTATTCGCATACCACGTGCCGCATGCCGCATGCCGCATGCCACACTGATCGCTACAGGGACCGATCGAGTTCCTGCATTCGCATTCGCATTCGCATTCGCATTCGCATACCGTGTGTAAGGGATGTAGCCCATTGACTTCAAGGCGTTTCGATTTTTGCCGATTTGTATTCGCATACTGCATGCCGCATACCATGTGTAAGGAATCTTAGCTTAAGTCAAATAAGGGAATGCAAAGTTACATAGTGTTATGTTGAAAGGCACGGTTTGCTGTGCTATATAATGTTATGCCAAATGAACTAACAATCACCCAGCTGTGCTGTGTCTGGAGTAGTCACTTCGAACATAATAATCCCGGATTGTTTGAATTAGTAACAGCGCTGTCTTCTCACAGCTGATGGCCGAGTCAAACCAATGACTTACACAATTCATACTTGTCACTACCTAGCCTGGCACTTTACATTAGGCATACTAGGATAGAACAATGACTGGTTAGCACAGTATTAGGATAATGTGACTGAGTGGAAACTTGGGTCATGGGGCCAGCAGCCTGGTCTCCCAGTGGGGCAGCACTATAAAGTTGTCATGAGTGCACAGTCACAAGTCGGGTCCAATCCTGATATGACATTACATGTTGCTAGGATGTAAACCCCCAACAAACAACAACATATATAATAGTTCTCAATCAACTTCTGCGGCACTCATCTGTATTTGCACATCCCAAGGTGCGCCAGGCCTCCCTTAAAGCCACACAAATGAGGAGGGGGGTGAGATGGATAAGAGCGTTGTTTTGGGTTTTAGGCTACGCTTCATCGCCTACTGCATAAAGTCAAAGTAGTCTGGGTCGTGGTCAGTCGTACTTAGGTGTGTGGCGCGCCTGTTAGTGTTAGTCACTGATTGCCTTGGAGTGGCCACAGAGTGGTCGCCCTCTCCGCGGAGAAGGCATGCCCAGGAGACTTCCCTCTACCACTCTAGCTGACCCTCAATACCTAACTGCTAACTAATCTTGATATGATCACAGATGTTACTAGGATGTAAAACTCCAACAAGCAAACCTTACAGTCTTAGTTTATTCAACAGACAAATCGTGGTCTAGATTTGCCTGCTTTGAAGCAGGCCTACCCACAAGCCAGGTCCTTCAACCACTTCCAACCCATCTAATCATGGAGGTAGCCTGCACAGAAAACGAATAACATAGGATGATACTGATATGGCATAAAAATGTGAGGATAATGTAAGACAATCTCATAGATAATAATATGCATATAACATTTATGCATTGTATGATTCTATGGTTCATATGAGAAGATATATAAATATATAATTATTTTACCTCGGTATTAAGCCTCTAGCTAGCCTCAGCCGAGTCCAACAATTAGCATAAACAACTCACGACGGGAGGACGTTCGTTGAGTTGCTCCGGCAAATTTAGTCTACAACAAGTGATACGCTGTAAGTATTGATATTAACTTTGGTTTAGCTTGTGTATGATGCGTTATAGCATCTATCTTAGAAAGTTCAGAACTTTCTTAGGTCAATTTTGGACTAGATTAGTGTTTTTACAAAACACGGTTAGAACTTTGCAGTGATTCCTTTGTCTTAGGAATCAAAACCGATACTCATTGTTCTATCGACACCTATTTATACACAGGTAGAGATGTTGGCGTTAGTCTCATCTCCTGTGGAGATTCTCTCGGACCCTAATAGAGGGTCTCGTTGGGGATGATCCTGGGTTTCTTTTATGGATTCCCCACATAAAGTTTGGGCATTCCTAAGAGTTTTGTAGCATTTTCTCCAACTTGCTGGCGCAGTAGTCGCAGGAGGGAGAAGTGTATGAAACAGACAGGTGGGCTAGCCGACACACTGGTCCTGACCCCGCGTTTGGTTTCGGTCTTTGATCCCCAACCTACGCCAGTTTTTAGCTTCTCATGCCTGTGTTAGGACGGCTTAAATATGTTCATTAACACCACTGAATGTCCAATTTGGTTTTAAACAACTGATTGTGATGTTTAGTCAACATACCGGTTGCTGATCAATTTAATTGTTTCAGGTTTCCGATGGCCACGAAGCGGAGTAAGCCGTCAGCGGCAGAAGGCCTCTCAGCAGTCCGTTCGGACGACGAGTACGACTCATCGCCGGTGTTGTCGGCTATGCCTTCGCCTCAGCCCGGGGCTCTCATCCCTTCTGATCCAGAAGGTGAGGCCGTGCCTTTCGCCACGGGGCCGGCGGCGCCCGTTTGGGAGGCCAGATGGGCAGCGATGGAGAGCCATATTCTCGCCATTCAAGTGCCCCCTTCCTCTAGGAAACGTCCCTTACCGGTGTTCCATGACGTGTCGGATTGGGATGATTGCTCAGAAACAGATTCTGAGTTGGAAATGAGGGCTGCTCCCCCTCCTCCAAAACGGAGGAGGAAACCGAAGAAACAGGCAAGTTCCTCGGGTGATGATTTCACGAAAGAACGGAGGAAGGGTGGCCAGAGAAAGAAAAGGAAGCCGAAATCTAAGAAGAAAAAGAAGAAGAAAGACTCTTCTTCTGACACCTCTACAGACTCTACATCGACAGAGTCTGATTCGGACACCCACTATGAGGGGGTGTTCGCGCACATTTGAGGTAAGGTGGCCAAGAAGGTGGAGAAGCCTAAAGCCAAGCGTATTAAGACCACTATGCTAATGAGAGACCATAAATGGCCACTTCCGCACTTTCAAGCCAGCAGAAGTCATAGCGAAGCTCGGAGACGAGCTTACGGGCATTAAGGGCGTTCCGAAATCCATCATCAAAGAGATGGACAGGGACGTTAACATGACTGAAGACCATAAGCGGTTTGAAGGAGTCATGCATATTGTCATAAAGCAGTTCTGAGCACAATCACAGCCATAGCCCCAGTTGCTAACCGTATGCAATGTGAGAACAAATTCTCTTCGCTAGCGAAGAGTATGGACAAAGGTATAGCCATGTTGACAGCAGCAGGCAACTACCTTTCATACCGACGATTTGAAAATATTTTCAAGTCGGTGTGTACAGATGCTGGGAAAGAGGTGGCATGCTCTAAAAAGGTAATTGACAATGATGGGAAAGATTATACCCTCTTTCTGGCCCCGGAACCCATTAAGGGTAAACCATTGGATAAAACCAAAACGTTCGGGGGCCAATTCAGTATCTATTTAAGGAGGTGGAAACGGCTGCGAAGAGTGGGAAGAATATGGATGGTAAGAAGAAGACGGATAACCCACGTTTCAAACGATCCCAAGGGGATTTTCGTTCACACTGCCCACCAGAGGGGGCAGATCCGGCCAGAACTACGGCCAACCGTTCCGGGGAAGAGGAACCCGGCCAGGTTGGAACGAAGGAACCGCCAGCCGACAAGTCGGCTGGGGTTACAACCCCAGCAGACCGTTCCCCAGGCAGGGGAACCGATAGAGGCTACCACGCAGACTCATCCAGCTCTGACGGTCTCCACAACGACTCAAACTCTTGTAAGCAAATTTGAGGCAGGGAACATTAAAAATAATGTCGATCACTGGATGCAAATTACTACAGATGCTAATATTTTAGATATTGTGCAAGGGGTTAAAATTCCTTTTACTCAGTTGCCACTACAAGAAAGGATTCCCTTTCCGTATAAAATTGACTCCATTGAACAAATAACTCTGACTAAGCAGGTACAAATTTTCTATGATGAAGGTATTATAGAAAAGGTACAACATGTCTCGGGGGAATTTATTTCCAATATTTTCTCTCGCCCAAAACCTAATGGGGAGATTCATATGATCTTAGATTTAACAATATTAAACAAAATGGTCGAATACCGGCATTTAAAATGTTCTCATTAGAAACAGCACGTGATCTGATTACACCAGACGCGGGGATGGCAAGTGTAGATCTGCAAGATGCCTACTATACAGTCTCCATAGCGAAACAAGATCGGAAATGTCTCCGCTTCATTTGGAACGATCAACTCTATGAGTTTACCTGCATGACCAATGGCTTGGCCTGTGCCCCCCATTTGTTTACCAAACTTGTAAAGCCGGTTTATTCATTAATGGCTCGAAAGGGGCATGTGATGTTCCCATATATAGATGATTCATTTATTATGGCACAAACAAAAATTGATTGTGCAAAAGCAGTAATTGAATTATGTTCGTTACTTACAAAACTTGGGTTTTATGTACATCAAGAGAAGTCAGTATTCAAACCGACAAAAGAGCTTAAGTGTTTAGGGTTTATCTTAAATACAGTAAAGTTAACGGTCTCTATAACAGAACCCAAAGTAGAAAAGTTTTGGGTTACAGCGACCCAGATTCTTAATCTTGCAAAGCCAAAGATCAGGCTGGTTGCAGTTCTTATCGGCATAATGATATCGTACGCACCCGCTATTCTATACGGGAAAACGCATATCAAATCACTAGAAATAGACAAAAACTTAGCATTGGCACGTACAAAGGCCAATTTTGAAAGAAAATCTTTTATTTCCAAAGAAGGTTTAGAAGATATTGAGTGGTGGATGAAACATATAGAAATATCACCTAACCCTATTCGTATGGCAGAACCGAATACTATAGTTACCACTGATGCTTCATTGGAAGCATGGGGCGTGCATCGCGATGGAGTGGCAATGGGAGGCAGATGGCCAGTTAATGAAATTTCAGATCACATTAATGTCTTAGAACTGCGAGCAATTTATCTAGGGCTACGTAGTTTGGTTAAAATACCAAAATCCCTGGTCAGAATTTTAACGGATAACACCACAGTCATGGCATATATTCGCAATATGGGTGGTACAAAATCTAAACCATGTAATCAATTGGCTAAACTAATTTTGGGCTGGGCACAGGCTCAACAAGTTTGGTTAACAGTGGCACATATTCCAGGGTCACAGAATACGTTAGCAGACCATAAGAGTAGGAAATTCCATGACCATTTAGAATGGTCTTTGTGCATATATATTTTTAACCATATTTGTGACAGATGGGGGATCCCCGAAATTGACTTGTTTGCATCACGTAACAACAATAAACTACCCCAATATGTATCCTGGCATCCCAAACCGGATGCTTGGAGGGTAGATGCATTTGCGTTAAAGTGGGAAAATAAATTTTTCTACATTTTCCCACCATTCTGCTTAATCAGCCGAGTGGTCAGGAAGATCGGCATGGAGAAGACACACGCCATACTGATAGTCCCCGATTGGGACACGCAACCCTGGTTAGCAGCAGTAACACACCAAGCAAAAGACTATATACGATTACCAAGAAAACAAGGGAATCTAATGCACCATGGCCCATTGGCGGTCCAAGGGGACGTGTCAATGACACCCCTGTTGGCATTCCTTTTTTGAGAAATCACTTACGGAAATTTGGATCGGACAAAATTACTGAAGACAGAAAAATATCACATGCGTGGAGACCAGGAACAGTCAAAATGTACCACACATATTTAAAAAAGTGGGGAGTACATTGTTGATGAAAGTGAAGCCAGCAAAACCATCAATTGCACAGGTGGCACGTTTTCTGCGTTCCTTAGAAGACGAAGGACTCGGGTTTGGAGCCATTAATGCGGCAAGGTGTGCCTTATCGGTCATTCTTCCAAGGATCGACGGCGAGACAATCGGAAAGCATAGAGTAATTCATTGGTTGTTGAGATCTATGTATGAGAGGAATCCCCCAAAGCCAAAATATAGTCGGTTTTGGGATGTCTCGATTGTGTTTAAGTTGTTCAAGGCGTGGCCTCACAACTTCCATTTAGATGTTAAACAATTAGGGTTTAAGGTAGCAGTCTTGTTACTATTAGTAGCCAGACATAGAGGACAAACAATTGTCGCTTTATCTCTCAATGGACTAGAGATTGATAAAAAGCAAGCAACGTTTGATTTGGCGCAATTGTTGAAATCAAACAGAGTGGGTGACCCGTTATTCACGGTTCACTTAGATTATTTCCCCGAGGATAGGAAATTATGTGTTGTCTCCGCCATCCGGGCGTATATATCCAAGACAAAAGACATACAGAACTCGCAACAGCTTTTGGTGAGTTTTATAAAGCCACACAAAGCAATTTCTAGAGACACCCTCGCTAGATGATGATAACGGTGTTAAAATCAGCGGGAGTGGATACTGGGAAATACGCTTCCCATTCCACCAGAGGTGCCATGGTTTCCAAGGCACGATTGCTGGGGATCTCGGTAAAGAGGATCCTGGCTCATGCGGGCTGGAAGACGGCTAAGTCGTTCGCAAAACATTATAACAAACGACTTGAAAAGCCCAGTCGCCTGGCCAAGCGCTTGCTCGCAAATTAAGAATGAGGTGAGAAAAAGTTTTTAATATTTGTGAAAATACAATGTATTAATAAGATGATAATAATTCAGGATAAAAATGAATTACGTAAAAGTCTCCCTAGCCTGAGGCAAGCCAGAGGCTTAATACCGAGGTAAAATAGTATAGTTATACGAGTCTTACCTTGGTATAGATGATGGATAACTGTTGTTTTCCCGAGGTATAAGCCTCGGATAGACGTGGGCTAGGGCCCGCCCTCCACACCCTGCCACGTCTATTCCGTTATTGTACCATTACGGGAAAATCATAGTATCCATTGTATTGAAACGTCATTTTTATCCTGAATAAGTAGGTAAAGATTGCTGGACCCGGATGTGCTTCCTTCTCCCTAGCCCACGTCTATCCGAGGCTTATACCTCAGGAAAACAACAGTTATCCATCATCTATACCAAGGTAAGACTTGTATAACTATACTATATAAATATATATAGATATATATATATAAATATAGATGGATATATATATATATATATATAAATATATAAAGAATTAAAAAATATATATAGTGAGTGGTGTCTCTATCCCACAGCATGTCTGGATAATACTAGTCCCCACCTGCTGACACTGCTGCTCACACTGCTGCCATTGTATACCACACTGCTGTCACTCTCCAACACACTGCTGTATTGCCTACCATACTGTTGTCACTGGTCAACATGCTGCTGTCATTGTACATCACACTACTGCCATTGTACATCACACTGATGTCACAGTACGTCACACTGCTGGCACTCTCCAATGCACTGATGTACTGCCTACCACACTGCTGCCACTTTCCAATACAATGCTGTCATTGTACATCGCACTGCTGTCACTCTCCACCACATTGGTACACTTTCTGTCACACTGCTGTCACCACGACCCCTTCTGTCACTGACCACCATTGGTGTATCTGCCCAGCACTTTGCCGCCACTGCCCACCACACAACTGTCACTGCCCACTCCCACTGTCACTGTCCACCACACTGCTGTAACTGCCCACCACACTGCTGTCACTACCCACCACCCCACTGTTACTGCCCACCATACTGCTGTCACTGCCCACCACATGACTGTCACTACCCACCACCCCACTGTCACTGCCCACCACACTGCTGCCACTGCCAACCACACTGCTGTCACTACCCCCCACTGTCACTGCCCACCATACTGCTGTCACTGACCACCACATAACTGTCACTACCCACCACCCCACTGTCACTGCCCACCAAACTGCTGCCACTGCCCACCACACTGCTGTCACTACCCACCACCCCGCTGTCACTGCCCACCACACTGCTGTCACTACCCACCACACTGCTGTCACTGCCCACCACACTGCTGTCACTGCCCACCACACTGCTGTCACGCCACACCAAACCGCTGTCACTGACTACCACACCGCTGCCACTTCCCACTCCCGGTGTCACTGCCAACTACACTGCTGTCACTGCCCACCACACTGCTGTCACTGCCTACCAACCCGCTGTCACTTCCCACTCCCGCTGTCAATGTCCACCACCCTGATGCCACTGCCAACCACATGGCTGTCACTGCCCACCACACGGCTGTCAGTGCCCACCGCACTGCTGTCACTGCCCACCATACTGCTGCCACTGCCAACCACACTGCTGTCACTACCCCCCACTGTCACTGCCCACCATACTGCTGTCACTGACCACCACATGACTGTCACTACCCACCACCCCACTGTCACTGCCCACCAAACTGCTGCCACTGCCCACCACACTGCTGTCACTACCCACCACCCCGCTGTCACTGCCCACCACACTGCTGTCACTACCCACCACACTGCTGTCACTGCCCACCACACTGCTGTCACTGCCCACCACACTGCTGTCACTCCACACCAAACCGCTGTCACTGACTACCACACCGCTGCCACTTCCCACTCCCGGTGTCACTGCCAACTACACTGCTGTCACTGCCCACCACACTGCTGTCACTGCCTACCAACCCGCTGTCACTTCCCACTCCCGCTTTCAATGTCCACCACCCTGATGCCACTGCCAACCACATGGCTGTCACTGCCCACCACACGGCTGTCAGTGCCCACCGCACTGCTGTCACTGCCCACCATACTGCTGTCACTGCCAATCACACTGCTGTCACTACCCCCCCTCCCCGCTGTCACTGCCCACCACACTGCTGTCACTGCCCACCACACTGCTGTCACTGCTCCACCCGGTGTCACTTCCCACCAAACTGCTGTCACTGCCCACCACGCTGCTGTCACTGCCCCCCCCCCCCGCTGTCACTGCCCACCACACTGCTGTCAGTGCCCACCACACTGCTGTCACTGCCCCCCCCCCCCCCCGCTGTCACTCCCGACCACACCGCTGTCACTTCCCACCAACGCTGTCACTGCCCACCACAGTGATGTCACTGCCCACCACCCAGCTGGCACGACCTACCACCCCGGTGCCACTGCCATGACTGTGCTGTCACTACCTCTGCGTCTCACGCATAATGACTCATCGTGCGGCCTAATGAGGCGCGAAGTAGTGTGCATGCGGGCAATTGTGGGAAGCAGTGTGCATGAGGGCCATTGTTGGGGTGACCATGTTACGTATACACAATTATCAGCATATTCACCACGTAATCACCAGACAATCCCTGCTGGGTGCTGCTTAAGGGGCTGTCACATTAGGGTTTTTTGCCGGAGCGTATGGCGGCGTAAGCGCGTTACGTCATATACGTCCGCATACGCCGTATACGCTACTCATACGCTACGCATACGCTACTCATACGCTACTCATACACCGCCAGATGCCGCCAGATGCCGGCTTATGTGAAGCGTATGAGGCATACGCCGCCATACGCTTTCATAAATCCGTCCGTCCAAATTTTGTTGTGCATGCTAAAAAAAACTCGACCTATGAGGGCGTATGGTGCATACTGTCAAAAAATGTCACAGCACGCTCCCATACGCTCCCATACGCTCCTCATACGCTCCTCGGACGCTCCTCGTAGGTTCCACATACGCTCAAAACCAACCGAAAGGTCACCAAATGTCATCATAGGCCGGCACGCGCAGGACCTACGTAGGTTTTCAATACGCTCCCGCCATACGCCGTAATGTGACAGGGCCTTTACCCGCCGCCGGCCCATGTTTTCACAGTCCCGGCCTCGGACCTGCCTGGTCCATATCTCACCAACTTCCGGTCCCTGCCCAGTCCTTCCTCGCCTGGTCTATGTCTATGTGCCGGTCTACTTTGTGTCCATATCCGGTTCATGCCCGGTCGCTGCGCGGTCCACGTCATGTGCATATCCAATCCATGTCGCATTCATCAACGGTCCATGTCCGATCCATGTCAGGTCCACGCCCCGTCCATGCCCCGTCCATATTGATGGTCCTGGAATATGTTCCACCTCCAGAAGAAACCTACATGTGAATCCTGATTCTCGTTCATGCCTAATGCCTTTGTGTAATGCCTAATGTCATTGCCTAATGCTCTACAATGTCCCTTATTCCACAGAATACGCACATCTCTGGGTGGTTATGTCGATGACCTTTCAAATTTAATTGATTTTAGTCTTCTTCTTTTTCAATTCGAACAAATTTATCACCAAACCTCCAAATAATTGCACAGCTATTCTACTTGTCTATTTGACTTCGGTTTTAAGCCAACATTTCAGAGAACTTCAGTAATACCTCAGCATTCTGACCTTTAACCTCATCTCAGCGACAGACACTAATCGTATGATTTCTAATGGAGAAGCTCGGTCCTCCCTCAGAGGCCGTTAGCCACATTAACAGGGCTCAGCGGGCGGCAGGCCGTGGAAGCCCGCCGGCAGAAAGGAGCCTGCTGGAAAGGCATCACGTCACCTGTTATTCATGTATTGCGTGTAATGTTGTATCAAATATTAACACAGTGGTGGCACTGTATTTAGAGCCGGCATTCTGTGTAATGCCAGTGTATCATCACACTGATAGTGTTGGATTCAAAGACTGCTGTCAATTTGTGTGTAATGTAAGTGTATCATTACAATGGTAGTAGTAGTACTGGATTCAGCGACTGCTGTCACTCATTATTGAGGGAAACTGGTTTTTATCAAACAATTATTTTCCATTTTTAATTTGAAAGTTTTTTACTGTTGATTTCTTTTGATGATATATCACATGTGATTTTACTATAGTTGTGCTCTTTTGTCATATATTTCTGTGCTCTATTTTACCTGTCTGAAATGTTATTTTGTAGTCAGATATGTTTAACCATTGTATGACCCTCCAATAGCCGATGTCTACTTTTTATGCTCAGGGGTCATTAAACAAACAAACAAACAAAGAGACTGATGTCAGCTTCTGTGTAATAATATCGGTGTATCGTCACAGTGATAGTTTTCGATTCAGAAGCAGCTGTCAGTTTGTGTGTGATGTTGGTGTGTCATCACAATGATAGGGCTGGATTCAGAGACTGCTGCTAGTTTGTGTGTGATGTTGGTGTGTCATCACAATGACAGGGCTGGATTCAGAGACTGCTGTCAGTTTGTATGTGATGTTGGTGTGTCATCACATTGATAGGGCTGGATTCAGAGACTGCTGCTAGTTTGTGTGTGATGTTGGTGTGTCATCACAATGATAGGGCTGGATTCAGAGACTGCTGCTAGTTTGTGTGTGATGTTGGTGTGTCATCACAATGATAGGGCTGGATTCAGAGACTGCTGCTAGTTTGTGTGTGATGTTGGTGTGTCATCACAATGATAGGGCTGGATTCAGAGACTGCTGTCAGTTTGTGTGTGATGTTGGTGTGTCATCACAATGACAGGGCTGGATTCAGAGACTGCTGCTAGTTTGTGTGTGATGTTGGTGTGTCATCACAATGATAGGGCTGGATTCAGAGACTGCTGTCAGTTTGTGTGTGATGTTGGTGTGTCATCACAATGATAGGGCTGGATTCAGAGACTGCTGCTAGTTTGTGTGTGATGTTGGTGTGTCATCACAATGATAGGGCTGGATTCAGTGACTGCTGTCAGTTTGTATGTGATGTTGGTGTGTCATCACAATGATAGGGCTGGATTCAGAGACTGCTGCTGGTTTGTATGTGATGTTGGTGTGTCATCACAATGATAGGGCTGGATTCAGAGACTGCTGCTAGTTTGTGTGTGATGTTGGTGTGTCATCACAATGATAGGGCTGGATTCAGAGACTGCTGTCAGTTTGTGTGTGATGTTGGTGTGTCATCACAATGACAGGGCTGGATTCAGAGACTGCTGCTAGTTTGTGTGTGATGTTGGTGTGTCATCACAATGATAGGGCTGGATTCATAGACTGCTGTCAGTTTGTATGTGATGTTGGTGTGTCATCACAATGATAGGGCTGGATTCAGAGACTGTTGTTAGTTTGTGTGTGATGTTGGTGTGTCATCACAATGATAGGGCTGGATTCAGAGACTGCTGCTAGTTTGTGTGTGATGTTGGTGTGTCATCACAATGATAGGGCTGGATTCAGAGACTGCTGTCAGTTTGTGTGTAATGTCGCTGTATCATCACAGTGATAGGGCTGGATGCAGACAACCCGGAGGACCCCGTTCCGGTGGTGGCCTGCTCATGTTGCACGCAGAATGCCAGCCTTACTTCAGCGCTCGCCCTAAATTCCACTTGGCCACAGGGAAGCTCATTGACATTTAACATGGGTTGTTGCCAGAGGCAGAGCACCTTGGCGCTTGTGAGCCATTAATGGGTGTCGCTATGCTGCAATCCTCCCACACAGCCTCGCCGTGAGTGGCTGGCACCAGTCGACGATGCTGCTCCTCAGAGGTGTGAGGAGCAGCACAGGCCACGTCTCTATAACCATACGTGTTTATTGAACAGATGAGGACATGTCTAACGCATTAACCTATTGTCACACCTCACCGGACTTTACTTACTTACTTACTGGGGGTTTGTGACCTAGTGGTCACTGGCTGCAGAACTGCAGCATTAATAAACGGCGGCGTTAAAACGGCCCGTTTTTGGCAGAGGCTGGTGAGCCAGAGCTCTACGGGCACAGAGTACCAGGGGGGTCTCGCCCAGAGGTCAGGGACATCAGCGAGTGCCAGCCCGTGGGTTTCTTTCAGGGTGCAGATGGCCATCTTCACTCCCCAGGAGATGCAGAGCCCCAGGAGAGGCCGAGCCGACCGTTTTGTAGGTAAGAGGCTGCGCTGCGGTATAACGTGGAATGGCCTGTGGACAGGGCTTGGCAGAGATGGTTTGCCAGCAGCTGGTGTCCGCGTAGGTGGAGTGGTGGGAGGTTGGTCTCAAGGAGGAGGATCTCAACCCTGGTTGTCCTGCGAGCTCGGGTGATGAGTCGTGCTGCCTGGTATTGGACTCTTTCCAGGGTGAGGTGGTCTTTGGTTAGGGTGCTACTGCGAGGGAGGCGTGCCTTACGGTTGTTTCTGCAGTGACCAATCCAGGAAACGGTGTTGGCTGCATAGTCGTAGAGGGCCCGCACGGCCTGTTTGTAGAAGAGGCTGAGCACTTCAGATGGTGCTCCCCAGTTGAACCCAGAGATTCTAGTCACTAGAAGAAGTCTCTTGTTCATTCTGGAGGCCAGTTGCTTCACAAGTTGACTCATGGTGAGTTTGTGATCGAGCCTGACTCCGAGGTAGTCGAAGGTGTCCATCCACTCGACGCCGAAGTTTGCAGCACGGAGTGGGTGGGTAGGCTGATCGGTAAACATTATCATAGCTTTGGTTTTGTTTGTGGAATTGTTTATCCCCAGCTCACGGCAGGAGCTGCTAAGTAGGAGCAGGACATCTGCACCGGAGACCACCGGACAAAGAATTTTCTAGTCCAGTGGTCTCCGGTGAAGAAATCTATCGAAATGTATCGAAATGGAGAGTAAAATTGGGTTAATTGCCGTGGACAACCGGATAAGTACCGTACAGACGAGAACCAGACAGACCGACCATCAATTGGACATGTACCGGACTGTATTTTTTAAATTTAGGACAGTCCAAACATGTGCTCCAACCACTATCAAAAGCAACTGTTAGGAGACGACGATTGGGTGTGTTTTGTAACCTTATGATGGTTACTGGTTGCAGAACTACAACATTGGGTAGAGAGGCTCCGATAAATCGGCCCAATCTTTGGTTGAAGACTTAACTTCAGTAAGGAGTGTTGTAGAAGGTGGGAGCAGCAGTGGTTCCAGCAACAAGAACAAGACAGAGAAATCGTAAAGGTGAAGGGCCTCACCCAAGAACACAACTACCCTGGTTAGGGGAAGAAGTGTGCCTGGGAGAAATCGAAAGGGCAGAGTCTAGGAAAGAGAAATGAGGAGAGTTGAGTCAAAGGACCGTGTCTATTTGCTCTATGGTGACCGTCCAGCGAGCCATAGACACGGACAGAGTAAGAGTAGAAAGTGAAATGCCGGCGGGCTCCCCCTCCTGGAACTCTTTTCAGACATATCAAGGAGGAGCATGGCCAGCGGAGAGGTGATAGAGAGAGGTGTGGACAGAGTGCGGTCCGGATAGCAAGTGGTACCTGTTAGTACTTACTTACTACCTGTTAGGAAGCAGTCTCCATATGAAATAGGAAGAAATGGGACGGTGCAAACATGTAGGACGGTGCAAACATGTCCATTAAACCGGCATGTGCTCCAACCACTATCAAAAGCAACTACCTGTTAGGAAGCAGTCTCCATAAGAAATATGAAGAAATGGGACGGTGCAAACATGTAGGACGGTTCAAACATGTAGGAAGCAGTCTCCAACCATATGCTACACTACCCTACACCTACAGCTCAACTACCGCCGGACCGAAGAGATTCGCTGCCGCCCCAACGCCTCGCCGTTACAACATTGTGAAGATGTCCCCAGCTTCTACAACACTCCCTACTGAAGTTAAGTCTTCAACCAAAGATTGGGCCGATTTATCGGAGCCTCTCTACTCAATGTTGCAGTTCTGCAACCGGTGACCGTCGTAAGGTTACAAACACCCCCAATCGTCGTCATCGTCGCTTAAGCCGCCTCAACTATATATATTTTATTGAAGTTTTCTATTTATCGGAGCCTACAACCCCATCAATTCAAGTCAAGTCTTGCCACCGGACAATTCCGGAAGCAAACCGGACACTACCGGATGGGTACTGGACATGAACCGGACTAACCGGACACCAACCGGACACGTCAGTCCGGCGGTGTCCGGCAGAAGTTTGGAACACGTTCAAAACTTGTACCGGAGACTGCTGAACACCACCGGACACCGCCGGATGGTTACCGGACGGTACCCGGATATTGCCGTACACAACCGGACAGTGTCCGATTCTCGTCCGGTTCCCCAGTCCGGTGAGGTGTGACAATGGCTTTAGATGTAATATAATGTTTGCAGTAATCGCAAATGATCTAATCTTAAAGTGTTAACGAAAGCAAGGTTACAGCAATGCTTGCTGTAATCCTAGTCCTACAAGTGTGTTAGGATGATAACGATAATGAATAATGAAAGCAGTGTGATCTGAGAGTGACCTATTACTGATTGATATGATCTGAGAGTGACCGAGTACGGACTGGTGTGATCTAAGAGTGACCCACCACTGACTGTGTGATCTGGGAGTGACCCAGTACTGACTAGTGTGTCCTAGGAGTGACCCAGCACTGACTGGTGTGATCTGGGAATGACCTCATACTGACTGGTGTGATTTGGCAGTAACCAAGCACTGACTGGTGTGATCGGAAAATGACCTAGTAGTGAATGTGTGATCTGGGAGTGACCCAGTACTGACTGTGATCTGAGAGTGACCCAATGTGTCTCGTGTGATTTGAGAGTGACCCTTCACTGACTGTTTGATCTGGGAATGACTCAGTACTGACTGTTTGATCTGAGAGTGACCCAGTACTTATTGGTCTGATCTGCGAGTGTGTGATCTGAGAGTGACCCACCACTGACTGGTCTGATCGGTGAGTGACCCAGTACTGACCGAATTATCTAAGAGTGACCTACCAATGACTTGTCTGATCAGCGAGTGAACCAGAATTGACTGTTGTGATCTGGGAGTGACCTCGCATTGATTGGTAGGATCTGGGACTCAGTGGGAGTAACCCAGCACATACTTCTTTAACCTGGAAGTGACCGAGTGCTGACTGTGTGATCTGATAGTGACCCAGTGTATTTGGAGTGATCTGAGAGTAGCCCAGCACTGATTGGTGTGACCTGAGAGGGCCCCAGCACTGACCGTGTGACCTGAGAGCAACCCAGTACTGACTTTTCTTAGAGAGACCCAACACCGAATGTGTGACCTGAGAGTGACCCAATACTGATTGTGTGACCTGAGAGTGACCTACATTTATTCTGTGACCTGAGAGTGACCCACCTTGACTGCGTGACCTGAGAGGGACCCATTTTGACTGTGTGACCTGAGAGTGATCTACATTGATTGTGTGATATGAGTGACACATATTGACGATGTGATCTGAGAGTAACCCACAATTACTGTGTGACCTGAGAGTGACCCATATTGACTGCGTGACCTGAGAGTGACCCACATTGACTGTGTGACCCACATTGTGTGACCTGAGAGTGAACCACATTGACTGTGTGACCTCAGAGTGAGCTACATTGACTGTGTGATCTGAGTGACACACATTGACTGTGCGACCTTAGAGTGACATTGATTGTGTGACCTCAGAGTGACCCACATTGACTGTGAGACCTAAGAGTGACCCAGCACTGGCCGGTTGGACCGCCCATGTCAAAGTTTGTGGGTTTTGGAGTGTTTGCTGTTTGCTGACCTCATGGGGCTGCATGCGCGATGCGGTGGTAGCGTCGAGTCGTGATAAGAGCTAAATACGGGGTAGCTATCACCGTCCTCGCGAAGTAGGTCACGCGGTATGTACAGGTGCCTAAAACCTTCATGGTAGCTAAACGGGCAGTTATTTATAGATTTGGGGTATCCCCCTTAACTGGTACCGGCGTGTACCGGCTGGCTTGCCATCTCCACACACCGGGCACCAGCAAGCCTTATCATTGTGTGCCGTGGCTGTGCGTGTGTGTCTGTGTGTGTCTGTGTTTGTGTGCCTGTGTGTGTCTGTGTTTGTGTGTCTGTGTGTGTCTGTCTGTGTGTGTCTGTCTGTGTGTGTCTGTGTTTGTGTGTCTGTGTGTGTCTGTCTGTCTGTGTGTATGTCTGTATGTCTGTGTTTCTGTGTAAGTGCATGTGTATGTGTATGTGTATGTGTGTGTTGGTGCATGTTTTTATGTGTGTATGTCTGTGTGTATGTCTGTGTGTGTATGTCTCTGTATGTGTGTATGTCTCTGTATGTGTTTATGTGTGTGTGTGTCTGTGTGTGTCTGTCTATGTGTGTCTGTATGTGTATGTGTGGTTCTGTCTGTGTGTATCTCTGTGATTGTCTGTATGTCTGTGTGTCTCTGTATATGCGTGTGTATGTGTGTGTTGGTGCATGTTTTTCGGTGTATGTCTGTGTGTCTGTGTATGTGCGTGTGTATGTGTGTTGGTGTGTGTTTTTCTGTGTATGTGTGTATGTCTGTGTGTGTATGTCTCTGTCTGTGTGTGTATGTATCTGTATGTGTGTGTATGTCTGTGTGTGTCTGTGAGTGTGTCTGTGTGTGTCTATGTCTGTGTATGTCTGTGTATGTGGGTCTGTCTTTGGATGTGTGTTGTTCTGTATCTCTATTAACTTTCAATAAAATTGAAGTTTTGGACTTCGCATATCGGCAAATATAATAAAATTGTTGTGTATGTGTGTATGCCTGTCTGTGTGTGTATGTCTGTCTCTGTCTCTGTAAAGTCAGGTCAGGAAACACACAAACAGATATACAGACACACACATACACATAAACATACACAGCCAGACACACACATACATAAGCCGTGTTCACACGGGCAATGTAAATCGATTCGTAGAAAGCGATTTGCCTAGTTCGACGCACATTTCGCGTGTGAACCGGCATCTGAGTCGAATTAGGGCTGAATCGATTTCTGTGATGCGGATACTGTAAACCACTTGTAGAGGTCGATTACGTGAGTCGATTTCTGTGAATCGATTTATTTTGCCCGTGTGAACGCAATTAGGCGGATTAAGGACCTCACACGCATGCGCAGTCGAGACCTTAGTTTGTTGACTTTCCGGTCAATCAAAAGCGCATATTATATAATTTGGTCTATGAACCAGATAGAGGTGGACAGATGTTGTTTTCATCATTTATTTATAGGTTTTCACTGCCCAGCAGAAGTTTTTACGGTTCCAAAACAATATGATTCAGTCTATACATATCTAGGTCGAACCCACACTCTCTCATGCCGACGTTGACTAACCGAAACTGGCGCTGGTTAGTCTGGACTTGCTCATGCGCAGATATCCACTTCCGCCTTAAACCGACTCAAGCACTGCCCGTGTGAACATGAAACACTTTCAAACTAAATCGATTCATATGATTCGCCTTGTCTAAATCGCTTTAGATTTTGCCCGTGTGAACACGGCTATAGACATACACACACAGACAGACACACACAACCACACACAGACAGACACACATACACATACAGACACACATACACAGACAGACACACATACACACACAAACACACACACACATAAACATACACACAGACACACAGTCCCCCTCCCTGCCCACCTCCCACCGAAAATTAACATTATAAATTACTATTTAGGGAGCATGTCCGAGATCACTCTCTGTTCGAGTAGCAAAATAGAAAACAACTGTTTTTTGCTGGTCAGAAGTTGTATTCAAAATAAGTTACATCAAATGTCAAATTGCTTGTTGCTACTTTAGCGTTCGGTCTACATCAACAAACACCCAGCGGGGCTGGAATGTACACACCGCCCGGCGCCGATGTAGCTAACAGTAACAGTGCCCTTAAACTTGTTACAGAGCAGTGTTAGCCTATACTAGCTAAACTCGGTATGTTTGCGCTAATACCGCTACTTACATACTGACTTTTCGCCACTAAACTGGAAATCCCCGCCAAAACCAGTTTTGGCTCCCTAACACCGCGTCATGCATACGGCCAGGTCCCCTTAATAAGTGATGTGAAGCCGTTTCACCGGGTCCCCTCGCCAGTCCCACTTCAAACAATTAACAAGAGTTGTATGGTGTCGACATATATTTTTATTATGTTTTGTTCATGGTGACCTTAGCTAAGTAAACTCATCAAAGTGACAGACACATCTCTGTATTCAATCTGAAGGAATCGAAAGATGACGGACAGTCAGTGACACAATACGACGCAAGCGATTTCCAATGTATCCTGGTGCTACCTTGACTTGATGGGGGGGTTGGTGACCTAACGGTGACTGACTGCAGAAACAGCACCGTTAAAACGGTCCGTTTTTGGTAGTTTTTGTTCTTTTTCTTTTCCATTCTTTTCTTCTTCTGGGATAGCAGGAGAGGGGGGAGGGGGCTCTTCGGGCATCGGTGCGGCAGTGGCCAGGTGGTGGCAGCACGTTCTTGTGGCCCACGGTCCTGTACCTCCATCACCGGTGATCAAAGTGGGAACCGGTGTGTTCAGCAACCGGGCTGCGGGCAGCGTGCAGGTCCTCCAGGCCTCCATTGCGGTGTGGTGATCCAGGACCATCGGGGCTCCTGGACGGGGTTGGTTGGTGGGGGGGGGGGGGGTGTTTTAGCGTCCACAGCCCAAGCATCCATTCCATCGGTGATCGAAGCGGGAACCAATGTTGTGAGTGCGGGGGTCGAGGCTGGCACACCCGGTGTGTCCAGGACTGCATGGAGCTCCCGGTGTGAGTGCGATATCCGGGACCTCACGGGGCTCCCGGAGTGGGTGGGCTGGTGCCACCATGCTTTACTAACTGTTTGAAATCGATCTACTGATATGTTGAGTCAACTACAACAGTGTTCACAGAACTGGATATAAGAACATGCAGGGACTGCAATCATGTGACATCAGCTGCCTGTCTGTCTCCAGGTGGTGCCAGCTGCCTGTCTGTCATCAGGTGACACCAGCTGCCTGGTGTCACCAGGTGGTTCCAGCTGCTTGTCTGTCACCAGGTGGCGCCAGCTGCCTGTCTGTCATCAGGTGACAAAAGCTGCCTATCTGTCACCAAGGTGATGCCAGCTGCCTTTCTGTCACCAGGTGGTGCCAGGTGCATGTCTGTCACCAGATGGCACCAGCTGCCTGTCTGTCACCAGGTGGCGCCAGCTGCCTGTCTGTCACCAGGTGATCCCAGTTGCCTGTCAATCATCAGATGACACCAGCTACCTGTTTGTCACCAGGTGATGCCAGCTGCCTGTCAGTCATCAGATGACACCAGCTGCATGTATGTCACGAGGTGGCGCAGCTGCCTGTCTGTCACCAGGTGATGCTGCACGATGCAGGTTATCCTACAGGTCGGCACCAATACTGCATGCCTTTCATCTCCTCACTTTGTATGCACTTCTCTACATAAATTACAATGTTTCTATTTTATTTTGTAGAAGTAGCCATGGTGAGTGGCTCTACCGGCAGTCACACAAACCAGAAGGATAAGTAGGTGTCTTTCGCAATAGCAAAGATACGGTATCACAGTAAATGTTGGATTGGCAAAACACATGTGAGTTTCTCATTGTACATGTACCGAAAATATGTAATATGCATTATTAACCCGCATCAGAGTTTAACGACACACCGTCACATGGCACGAAGTAACGACACGACAAGAAAGGTCAGTGTCCAACGAGGCAGGTCGAGTAAAATATACAACATGATATGCAGGGTCAGTCGCAGCTCACACAGAACCAACGGAGCACATCCTGCCAGATGTTCAAGCGGTCTACCTGTGTAACCACACACGCTTGTCTGCAGAACCACAAACTCCTGTCTGCAGAACCACAAGCTCCTGTCTACAGAACCACAAGCTCCTGTATGCAGAATCACAAGCTCCTGTCTGCAGAACCACAAGATCCTGTCTCCAGAACCACAAACTCCTGACTACAGAACCACAAACTCCTGTCCACAGAACCACAAGCTCTGGTCTGCAGAAGCACAAGATTCTGTACGCAGAACAACAAGTTCCTATCTGCAGAACCACAAGATCCTGTCTACAGAATCACAAGATCCTGCTATGTACAAGACCAGTTCTCTGTATATTCTACAACAGTCCCCTGTAGACAGTAGTTCAAATGTCTGCATGTAGCAGCGCAGGTTCCTCTCCGCAGTATCACAATCCCCTCTCCGCAGGTCCACGCTTCCTGTCCATAGCGCCAGTCTGTCCACCAACTTACCATAGTAACCACAGCAACCATTACGTGTTCAACAGCTTCCTGCCTACAGCACCACAAGGTCCATGTCACCAGTAGCACTCTGCAGGCAGTGCTGTCTACAAACAAGAGTCTTTACCAGATCACTTTATACGCCCACCCACCCCGCCCTGCCTGCGCCGCGAGTTGGTGTGACAGTGCAGCTGTCATGAAGGCCAGCCTGGCGCTGTCAGCAGCGGGTGCGTCGATGGATGGACGTGACAGTGCAGCTATCAACAGCACACACACCGTGCACTGACACTGGGCGCCACCCTGGCAATTGTGACGCGCTTGGCCCGGTCAGTGCAGAAGCAGCTCACAGGTTCACAGGCGACTGCACCTTCTGCAAGAAGGGCGAGGTGAGGTTTTGACCTGTGTGACCTCCGTTTGACCTCTGTGACCTGTTGGAGGATGACGTCTTGGTGCAGGTGGTACGAGGGGCTGGCCGAGGATACTGCACAGGACTCTGCTCCCTGTAAATAGGAAGTGGGAAACAGTCAGCAAAGAAAAACAGGGAAAGCGTCTCCTAGAACAGGAAGTAGCGGCCAGAAAGCTCCATCTTCCCAAACAGAAAGTGGTGACTGAAGGACACGTGACCAACAAGCGCCATCTTCCCAAACAGAAAGTAGTGACTGGAGGACACGTGACCAACAAGCACCATCTTCTCAAACAGGAAGTGGTGACTGAAGGACACGTGACAAACAAGCGCCATTTTCCCAAACAGGAAGTAGTGACTGGAGGACACGTGACCAACAAGCGCCATCTTCCCAAACAGGAACTGGTCAACGAAGGACACATAACCAGCATACACTCCGACCCACACACACCACCACACAGACAGCAGAACCACCACCCTCCCACATATCCCTCATACAACACCGACACAAACCCAACACACTAACAGAGACAGCAGAACCACCACCCTCCCACATGTCCCTCATACAACACCGACACAACACCAACACACTAACACAGACAGCAGAACCACCACCCTCCCACATATCCCTCATACAACACCAACACAACACCAACACACTAACAGAGACAGCAGAACCACCACCCTCCCACATATCCCTCATACAACACCGACACAACACCAACTCACTAACAGAGACAGCAGAACCACCACCCTCCCACATATCCCTCATACAACACCAACACACCGCACAGACTACAGAACCACCAACCTACATATCCCTCTGACAACACCGACACAACACGAACACACTACACAGACTACAGAACCACCACCCTCCCACATATCCCTCATACAACACCAACACAACACCAACAGACCACACAGACAGCAGAACCACCAACCTACATATCCCTCTTACAACACCGACACGACACCAACACACTACACAAACTACAGAACCACCACCCTCCCACATGTCCCTCATACAACACCAACACAACACCAACACACCATACAGACAGCAGAACCACCACCCTCCCACATATCCCTCATACAACACCTACACAACACCAACTCACTACACAAACTACAGACCCACCAACCTACATATCCCTCATACAACACCAACACAACACCAACACAGACAGCAGAACAACCACCCTCCCACATGTCCCTCATACAACACCAACACAACACCAACACACTACACAGACTACAGAACCACCACCCTCCCACATATCCCTCATACAACACCGACACAACACCAACACCACACAAACTACAGAACCACCAACCTACATATCCCTCATACAACACCGACACGACACCAACACACCACACAGACTACAGAACCACCACCCTCCCACATGTCCCTCATACAACACTGACACAACACCAACAGTCAGCAGAACCACCACCCTCCCACATATCCCTTATAAAACACCAATACAACACCAACACACCACACATACTACAGAACCACCAACCTACATATCCCTCATACAACACCAACACAACACCAAAACACTACACAGACTACAGAACCACCAACCTACATATCCCTCATACAACACCGACACAACACCAACACACTACACAGACTACAGAACCACCACCCTCCCACATATCCCTCATACACCACCGACACAACACCAACACACTACACAGACTACAGAACCACCACCCTCCCACATATCCCTCATACAACACCAACACAACACCAACACACCACACAGACTACAGAACCACCAACCTACATATCCCTCATACAACACCGACACAACACCAACACACTACACAGACTACAGAACCACCACCCTCCCACATATCCCTCATACAACACCGACACAACACCAACTCACAACACAAACTACAGACCCACCAACCTACATATTCCTCATACAACATCAACACAACACCAACACACTAAAAAAGACAGCAGAACCACCACCCTCCCACATATCCCTCATACAACACCGACACAACACAAGACTACAGAACCACCACCCAAAAAGTTAGTTTTATGTCACGAGGCCTCTCGAGTGCATTTATTTTTATCATCAGCTGTTGGACGTTAACTATATGGTCATCCTGACATATTTCTTTGGAGGAAACCTGATGCTGCCACATAGGCTACTCTTTCCGATAAGCAGCAAGGGATCTTTTATGTGCACTTTCCCACAGACAGGACAGCACATACCACAGCCTTTGATGAACTAGTTGTGGACCACTGGTTGGAACGAAAAATAGCTCAAATTGCAAATGGATGCAGTGAGCAGGATTCCCACCACACTCGCACATGTCCCCACACACCAACACAACCCCAACACCCCAACAACACCCCAACAACACCCCAACAACACACCAACAACACACCGACACAACACACCGACACAACACACCTCCTGATGACATAATGGCTAACTTTTAGTTGAAATTCAACTTTGTAACATTGCGCGCACATTCCGTTCAAATCATTGCACATCGTCCTCATTTGTTTCAATACAAGCTAACAACTTACATTCTATAGACTTGTGCGGACAAGTGCGACTGGCTGTGAGTCTGTGGGATCTTCATTCGCTACTTGCGAACCCGTAAACCGCACACCGTATACCGCACACCGTACACCACCCACCGTAACCATACACCGCACACCGCACACCGCACACCATACACCCTACACCGTACACCACACACCGTAACCATACACCGCACACTGCACACCGTTCACCGTTCACCGTACACCATATACCATACATCGTACACTATTGACAAGATGGCGCCGACGGCACACACAGTGTAGGAGGCTCCGTACAAAGGGTGGAAATACAAATGGAAAATCAGTGCTAAACTACACAGAAAGCACAGAAAGACTTGACGTAAGTGCAAGGATCACCAGGATAGGTGCAAAATATGCATTGTTAGGATAACAAAGGAGAATTAAACCAAAAAGAGTACTATGACCCTTAGCAAACGGCGCTAACCGTTAAAAACGGCGGCAAACACGACGAATAACAACAACACACAGGATACTGAGTGTGGAAATACTTGACCTAAGCATAAGGATCACCAGGATAGGTGCAAAATATGCATTGTTAGGATAACATGGCGCCAATGACACACGGCATGTAAGAAGGCTCCGTAAAATAGTGTGGATTACTAATGAAATCACAGTGCTAACTACAAGGAGAGTGCACAAAGGCATAGCCCTCAGCACTTGGAACAACAGGACTACTACAAATGATCCATTGTTATGATAATACGGAAGAAATCCAAACAAAAGATATAACGACAACGACTAAGGTAGGCTCGACCGTTAAAAATTGCGGCAGCCACTATAGGAGACAACCAGATGATTAAAACTGACGACAAAATGACAAACCCCAAAAACGGAAATGACTTCGAAAGAAGAGTCATAGCCACAATACTAGGAGAAAATGTCACAAAAATAATCAAGGACTGGATAATAAAAGAAATAAACCAGTCTAAGACAAAACAAAGCGAGACAAAACTAGAAGATGACTCCATAGCAGATGCAGAGAATGCGGACATGGAAAATGCTGAAATAAACGCCGAAAAACCCAAGGACATGATCCAAAGCCTAAAAGAAAGAACTAAACAAGCTACAGACAGCATACAATAGCCTAATGCTGGAATGTGCTTGGTACAAGGAAAACTACAAAAACAGCAATGACGGAACGCAAAACAGAAAAGATGAAACCAAAAGAGATGGCAACAAAACAACAAATGAAAGCAATACGCTGCCACAGCCGGCAGTGGAAAACAATAAATTAAAAATAATCGTACAGGGCATCCTGGAAAAAGAAGGTGAGTCCATGGAAAGCACAGTCTCAAACCTACTAAAAAAAAGCAGAATGCTCTTTCGGTTGGACAGTAGTGAAAAAAGCCTACAGACTGGAGGGAAAAAACAGGAAGAGAACAGTAAATGAGGGACCAAACAAACAGAATGACGGACCCGGAGAAATGACCAGGGAAAATCATGAGGAAAACCCCAATGACAACACAAAAGAGCCGCCAAAGGAAGCCAGACTGAGAGGGATAAAAATCCACTTGGAAAAGGGAAGCCAAAAAAGGGAACTGTTCAGAAAAAAACAAAAACTGAACAACGAACAAGATTTAAAAAATGTCACACTCAGGCCAGACAGGTCAGAGATGGAAATGCTAGACGAAAAAACGGTACAGCAAATGTACACGCTGGCTAGGGACAAGAATGAAAAAAACACAGCCAGAATGAGAGGAACAAATTTTGAACATAACTGTCGAAGGAATAAACACACAGGCTGCGGAGACAAGAGAGCACAGCTGGGGAATTTCCTTCCAGGGACACAATGCCCCTTACAGCAATCTGTACAAATGCAAAATACGGAGAAAAGATGGCAAAATCTACAACTCGGCAGAGCAGTACTACTGCTCAGTTATGGCTAAATACCACAATAAATTTGATATCATACGACTCATTGAAGCAACGGACAACCCATACACCATCAAGGCTCTAGAAAAAAAAAGTATGGCAATCACCAGATTGGATAAAAACTAACGAAAAGGTGATGGAGGACATTATAATGGTCAAACTCACACAAAATGATGAGCTAAAAGAAAAAATCATAAGCGCACCCGGGAAAGCCTTCAGAGAATGCACGAGATGCCCTTACTGGGGCACAGGACTATTCCTCCAAAATGCAGATGCAGGAGAAATGGTCAAGCCAGGATATCAAAACAAGATGGGTGAAATCCTCCAAAAAACAAGGGACATCATCCGGGTAAACTGTCAGGAATCAAGATAAGTGCCAAAGTGAATAGAGGTAAAAATAATAAATAGCAAATAACAAATACAATTTTTAAAATATATATAAAGCATAAAAGCAGAATACATTAAGCCTACAAGGCAGACGTAATCACAAGCAGGGAAATCTGTTTTACGACACACCCATGTATTGTGGTGCATGCTCGGCACATTTTAAAATGCAATTCCACCCAAGCAAGCACGTAAACAATGCACAACATCCCAACCAAAAAACATGGAAACAAAGATCCTATTATGTGGGGATTCCAGGATGAGAACCATGGCACCCAAAATAGTTGAGGGACTGAGGTGGAAAACATACCAAAACTTCACAGTGCACACAGAGACCTATCCTGGCGCTGGGACCAGTAGGATAGTAGACCAAATTCTCCCAAAAAACAATACAGAGAAGCTAGACCAAATCTACATAATGACAGGAGTCTGTGACCTGACCATCAAAACAGGCAGGAGGGAACTAACCCCACAATTCCAAGACAAGGATTCCCTACTCCTATATATGATGGAAGAATTCCGACACGCACAAGCAACCATGCTGCAAATAATGGAAGCACCAGTAGTCTGTGAACTGGTGGGGATGGACATAGAAATGTATACAGGAAGTAAAGACCATACTGACTACCAAGCATTAATAGATAGCTGCATAACAGAAATAAGCGGTTTCATCCACAGACTAAATGAGGGGTTGCCGAACACAAGCCTAAGAACTCCCAGATATCCACAAACTGCGAAAAGGGAGAGATAGGGAGTGAGCTGTCTTAGTGTTATAGGGTCTTTGATGACACACTAGTAGATGTACATAGTAGGCTAAGGTATCATACTCAGACTATACAAAACTCTGGAAAAGTAAAAAAAAAAGTAACATAGGCTACTAACACCCAAAATCGCAAAAGGCTGGCCTGAGCAGAAACAGGTAAACACTCCTGGGCGAGGGACCAGACCATGACAGCACCACAGCTGCCCAGCACCTCATGGGAGCTTATACGTTATGGGCAGAGTAAATACCTTGTCAATAAAAAAATTTAAAACAACAAAAACAACAAGAAAAACCACCAAGCACCGTACACTGTAACCATACACCATACACCGCACACCATGCACCATTCACCGTGCACCGTGCACAGCACACTGTACACCGCACACTGTACACCATTCACAGTGCACCATACACCACACACTGTAACCATACACCGTGCACCGTGCACCATTCACAGTACACAGTACGCCGTAAACATACACCGTACACCGCACACCGTGCACCATTCACGGTTACGGTGTGCGGTGTACGGTGCACCATTCACGGTGCACCGCACACCGTACACGTAACCATACACGCACACCGCACACCGCACACCGCACACCGCACACCGTGCACCATTCACGGTGCACCGCACACCATGCACCATGCACCATGCACAACACACCGCACACCATGCACCACACACCGTACACCGCACACCGCACACCGCATACCGTGCACCGTACACCATTCACCGTAGCCTAAACTCATATTGTCTCATGTAGCGATCGGCGCGCTGTCGTCTTGACAGAGGATACGTCGGGTACGTATATCGTACACGTTTATTTTTATTTGTACCTACGGAATGTTACAATCGTTGTACACATCGTACAAGACGCGCCAAGTGGGGCGTGCAGGGAATAGGCATTGTGCACGGATTGCTGCAGTAGTAGAAGTGAGTAATGCGCCTGTCACATTACGGCGTATGGCGGAAGCGTATGCCGGCATATCGGCTTGCGTCACATACGCCGTCATACGCTTCGCATACACTTCGCATTTGCTTCACATATGCTTCGCATACGCTTTGCATATGCTTCGCATAAACTTTGCATACGTCATATACGCCCGGCGTATCCCGCATACGCCATCATACACGCGTCTGTCCTAAAATTTGTTGGGCATGCTCAAAAGGTTTTGCGTATGGCGACATAAGGCTCATACGCTCCTCATACGCTCCTCATACGCTCCTCATACACTCCTCGTACCCTAAGCATGCACCGTCATGCATTACACATATGCTGTACCTACGCCGTTTTGCGTTACGCATACACTAAAACCGCTCCTTCGGCATATCTATAGCGTATGTAGTGTACGCCTGGCGTGCATGTAACGTATTTGAGCGTATTCATAGCGTATGCCTAGCATATGCAAAGCGTATGTGCAGCGTATGCCCAGCGTATGCTCTCGGTATATATATGCATCGCAAGGCTTCTTCTGTCAGTCCAGCTCTGCTGCTCAGACAGGATGGATGTCCAGGCACACCAGATAAGACGAACACCTACCAAACCTCCCTCCGCACAGGCATTCAGTTGCGATCCTCCACGGTGGAAACATTTCAAGCTAACAAGGACCCTTACTATCCTCCCAATGCACCCAAGATCCAACACCCACGTCAAACAAAGTCACCCAAGGAATAAATAACCATGCAGCGCACCCGATGAACCACACGCCCAGCGGGTAGGCCCCCGATGCGCGCCACATGGAGATCCCGGCCCGAGAAAGACCAGGAGCAACTTGACAACTCCATTCAAAATGGCGGTGACGCCGCCTCACCGGTGCACCGGCGGCCCGCGAAGCCAAAGCGAGCCCCAGCCATCCCCAAGACAGACACTCACCAGGAGGAACTTATGAATCGGATGCAGCAGACGATGGACGCCATGGAGGCGAGGTGGAGGCGCATAGAGGAACATGTCCTGCGCCAGGAAAGGGCGCTCGAGGAGGCGAGCCAGACAGCCTCCCTTCCCTGCTCCAGGGAACGAACACCCCTGCCTCGGCGGCGAGCCGTGCCCGGCCCCGCGCCCATACAGCCTCCCCCCGGTCCACGGCTCACTTGCCGGGCGACCTGGACGGCGAGATTCCGGAGGCGGACATGTCTTGGGAAACGCCCCCCTCCCCCCCTGCTCCGCCCCCGACAGGAACGAAGAACGGGCACTCAGCCCTGACTCGCCACCCCGCCGCCATGCCCTGGGACGCCGCCAACAACACCGAGACCGCGACGACTCTCGCTACCGTTGCCCGCACTCTACGGCCGAGGAAGCCGTCCGGATCATCGCGGCCATCGCGGATGCAAAATCATTCAGCAGGAAAAAAGGTATATCATCAAAGTATCTTTCTCCGTACGATTTGGTGGAGCGGGAAGACGAGGGCAAGTCAGTAAAGAAGGGCGAGGCCACCCGGGAGGAATACACCCTCGGCCTTAAGCGGCTGGAGACCCAGCGGGGTTTCCCGTCCCACGCACTGGCGGTAGAAAACAGGCGGGGCCCCCCCGCCCAGCCCCCCTACGGTGCATGGCCACGGACCCCCCATGGACACTCACCCGGCCTATGGCAACCACGGCCCCCAAAGCAACCAAGGCACCCCTGGTAAACAAACTTACACCCACGAGCTCACCCCTGACCCGAAGCCACTGGGCTTCCCGCAACCCCCCCGTGACGTCACAGGGATTTCCCCTGGTGACCTGGATTCGGATGCTGGTGCCCGACTCAGGCTGCCCGGCGGCCCCGGCACGCCCGGCCCCAGCCGCGGGGACCCCCTCATCTGCATAATAACCACATGAACTGCTCCGCTGGTATCCCGGCGGCGGCACGCCGCACTACGGGCAGAGGCGGGGGTGCTGGCGGCAGGCCAGCCACCAGCGGCGGGGATCCCCCCGGGGAACCCCCGCGTGATGTCATTGCGGCCCTACTGACAATAACAACAACAAACACGACCAGCCCGTCTCCACACTACGAGACGTTTGTCCGCCGCCATCAGCCCGGGGCGGCCTCCACGCCCCGTCAGCTGACGTCGGCCCTGGTCGGCCGCCCCCCGGACCCGACTCGACTCTCAGCACCTGTCGACGCAGTCATCGACAGCATGCTCCAGCAGTCACTCCCGGTCGAGCCGCGCTGTGGACCCTCCCCCGGCCACTCAACGCCATTTGGCCGGTCATCTTGGGTCCAGCGTGGAGCCGATACCCACACTACGTGGCGGCGTATGACGCCGCCAGGGCCGTGGCTCTCCCAAACTTTTTGGCCGCCAACGTCCCCATCAAGTCGGGCCTCGACATCGGCTCTTGGAGGCAGGCCCTGGCCGACCACCCGGACACCACCCTGGCCGACCAGCTGGAGTTTGGCTTTCTGGCCAATTACAGCGCATGCACGCGCCCCACGCCCACGTACGCCCCCCATACCACAACCATCGTGAGAACACCGGCTACGCCCACTTCATCACCGATTACGTCACCCGCGAGCTCGAGCTGGGCGCCCTCCTCGGCCCCTTCGAGGTCCACCCCCTTCTCACCCTGGGCGCAGTGCAGCCCCATTATGACCAGACCAAAGACCGCCCCTGGCAAACGGCGCATCATTGTCGACTTGTCATACCCGGCCGGCAGAAGCGTGAATGCGGGCATCCCTCGGGGCGAGTACTTCGGCCTCCCCGCGGCATACACCCTCCCCTCAGTCGCGGACCTGGGCCACAGGATCGTCTGGGAGGGCCAGGGAGCCTTCAGGTGGACCACGGACATCGCCAGAGCATATAGGCAACTCGGCACGGACCCCCTCTCTGACGCCCTGTTCTGCATAACGGTCGACGGCAAGGCCTACGTCGACATCGCCCTGCGCTTCAGCTGGAAGAACTCTGGGGCTGCGTGCGTCCGAATGACGTCGGCCGTCTCCTGGATCCTCACCCGGCAGGGCATCTTCTCCATCGTGTACGTCGATGATTTCGTAGGCTGTGAGGCCTCATACCTCGACGCATGCCGGGCCTTCGACGCCTTCCGGGCCTTGTGCGCCGGTCTGGGCGTCGACCTGGCACCTGAGAAGTGCTCCCCCCCACGGTGAAGCTCTCCTGGTTGGGATTTGACATATGTTCCCAGCGCATGGTCATCAGCATCCCAGAGGCAAAGCTCAACCAGGACATCCAGGAGTGCCCGAGCCTGGATGTCGAGGCCCTCCCTCACTAGGAAGGCTCTCCAGCGGCTCATCGGTAGGCTCGCGCACATCAGCGGATGCATGCCCGCGGCGCGAAAATTCATGTGCCGGCTGCTGCGGAGCCTATGCGACCTTCCCCCCCCGGGCATCGCCGAGGTGGACCCTGAGCTCCGATAGGACATCCGCTGGTTCCTCGGGGGCAACAGACTTTACCTTCTGCCGGCCCCGGTGCGGCCAACCTGGGTCATTGAATGTGACTCCTGCCTCACCGGGGGGGGGGTGCCTTCTCCCCCGAGAGCTGCTTCTGTGAGGCCTACGATGAACGCCACATGCGGGCCTACCCCAACATCCACGAGCTCGAGGCCATCAATCTTGTGATGGCGGTGAACGCGTTACGGCCCCTGTTGTCGAGCGGCCTGGAGATCGTCGTCAATACCGACAATGCCACCTCAGCTGCCGCGCTCGAAAGCGGCCGAGCCACCAACCCGACCCTTGGGGCCTGCGCCCGCGAGCTCTGGCTCGAGGCGTCCCTCGGGTCCTTCACCATTACAATCAAGCACAAGCCTGGCATCGAGCTGCTCCTGGCCGACGCCCTCAGTCGAGCGCACTCCTCCCCGCTCGCCCTTGAATATGTCCATGAAAACTGTGAATTGCTTTTGACTTGCCCGCACTCGCGTCCATCATAGCCCTGACCTATTCGACCATCGCCTATGATTGCAGATATCGAGTCGGGGGACCACGCCCACCTGATAAGGATCCACCGCAAGGCGCTGGCGCCCAGCACATGGCGCAACCGCTGGAGGCGCGCCACCCGCTACGTGGAATTCATGGTTGACCGTCGGGTCGACCACCTGGCCCCGTCCCCCTACGATGTCGGGATGTTCGTCGCACACCTCCAACCCCTGCTCCCCTCGCTCATGGGTGCGGGAGGCAGGCGGTGACCCCGCCCCCTTTGACGCGCCCTTTCCCGGGCGCGTCCATCGGGGTGGTGAGAGGGTGTTTCTGCCCCCTCTATCAGGCCGCCCATGATCCGGTGCATCTACGACCACCTCCGAGCCCGGGGACACCGGGGGGGGGGGGTGGTCCCTTGGGCAGCCAACATCATCGGCTTCTTCACCCTCATGCGCCAGTCGAACCTCCTCTCCCCCTCCCACAGCGGTTGGGGAGGCCCCCATACGGTGCGACATCACCCGCGCCCTGGGGGGGCTGCGCGTGGCCATCTCGTCATCGAAGACCATCAAGGACCCCTCGCAGGCTGTCGCCCTGTTCGTGCTGGCTCTGCCCGGCTCGCCCATGTGCCCGGTCCGCGCTTGGTTCCGGGCCCTGCGGCAGGTGCCGGCCCCTTCTGATGCCCCGGCTTTCATATGCCACACGGGCACCCCATTGACCCCTCAGCTACTGACCCCCATGGTGAGGGAGGCGCTCGGGGAGGCGGGCGTCCCGGAAGCTTCTCGCTTCACCCTCCACAGCCTACGGGCACCTGGGAATCATCGGCCATGTTCAACTACGTCCCCCGCCTCACCCCCTCTGAGGCCCCCCGAGCCTTCGCGCTGTGTTTTGGGTCGGCTCCGGTGGCCTCAGAGCGTCCGGCCATCCAAGAAGCCCCACTCGACATCAACGAGTTGGACTAAGACCCCCGTTGTGTAGCCCTCCCTCACTGTGTCAATAAATCTCTTGCTAGGACGTAAAACAACAACAAACAAACAAACAAACCAGGTCTCCGGCTTCCTTACTCGAATCGGCGCATAATTTCGAATTGTGGTTGATTCGGGCGTGAAGCCAGGGACCCACCATGCCCCAAGCGGCAAAGACGAACACCTACCAAACCTCCCCCCGCACAGGCATTCAGTTGCGATCCTCCATGGTGGAAACATTTCACCACGCCCAACCACCCTCTTTTTTAAGGACTACTGCATAGGGGTCGGCTCCGGCGGCCTCAGAGACCCCGGCCATCCAAGAAGCCCCGCTCGACATCGACGAGTTGGACTAAGACCCCCATTGTGTAGCCCTCCCTCACTGTGTCAATAAATCTCTTTACTCCCACCAGGTCTCCGACTTCCTTACTCGAATCGGTACAGAATTGCCCTATATCAGCATGAGCTAGGTCTCTACCTCATGGTTCTTCTGGCGGCCCGTCTTGAGAGGAGAAGGAGGGGGCAGCGGCGTCGCGCAGTGTGGGTCAGACCTTGGATTGGGAGGCGGCCAGAGTTTGGCCTGTACGACAAGCTAATGGTCGAGCTTCACAGTGAGGACACCGCGTCGTTTGTGAACCTCATGCGGATGCCTCCCCAGTTGTTTGACGAGATTGTGGCGCGAGTGGGACTGAGGATTGACAAAAAACGCACCACATTCCGAGTGCCGCTCGAGCCTGCACTGAAGATTGTACTTACTCTGCGGCACCTGGCATCTGGGACCAAATACTCGTCGATGAAGTTCGGGTCTCCCACAACACACAGTCGCTCATAGTGCGTGAAGTCTGTCAGGCCATCATCGACGAGTACATGGACAAGATCATGACGTGTCCGACGACTCCAGAAGGATGGCGTGCCATCACGGACCTATTCTTTGAGAAGTGGAACTTCCCCCATACCTGTGGCGCTCTGGATGGGAAGCACATTGCTTGCCGTGCCCTCCAAACAGTGGGTCGCTGTACTACAACTACAAGGGGTTTTACTCCGTGATCCTGTTGGCACTAGTAGACGCGGACTACAAGTTTATCTGGGCAGATCTTGGGGGTTTGGGCGCCACGTCTGATGCCCAGATCTACAACGACTCCGAGCTGAAGGCGGGCACTTAAGGTGGCACCATCAGCTTTCCGGACCCTGAACCCATCGTGGACGGCCAGAAGGATGTGCCATATTTCCTCATCAGTGACGATGCCTTTGCCCTGCGGCCGACCATGATGAAGCCGTATGGCAAGAGGGGGTTGAACAATGAGGAGCGACTGTTCAACTACCGGCTGTCCCGAGCTAGGAGAGTGGTGGAGAATGCCTTTGGCATTCTATCCAACCGCTTCCAAGTGCTGCTGACCACTATGCAGTGCCACCCCTCCACCGTCAAGGTCATCGCCAATGCGTGCATGGTTCTGCACAACCTCATGAGGATGCGCAACCCAGCCCTACAGAACCTGCAGCTGGATCATCCCGAGACTGACACCAACAACTTTGTCCCAGGAGCGTGGCGAGAGGGCCCAAACCTGCCAGACATTGACATTCCAACTAACCCCAATACCTCGTCCAAGCTAGGAAAGGAGCAACGCAATCTACTTAAAGACTGGGTGGTCTCGCCCGCCGGAGCAGTGTCATGGCAAGACAGCATGATCTGACAAACATTGTATCTGTCTGTATGCACTGTGTATGTGTACTGTTATGATCTGTTTTTGAAAACTTATGTGCTTTTCTTGACACTGTCCAGTTATCACTTATTTACATGTCCGTTATGTTGTGACATGTCTACTGTTATATGAGATGGTAATATGTTTATGTCTATTAAAATAAATGATACCCTTTTTTAGATATCGAAACACAATTTACATGTCTGTTATATTCTTTCGATCCATAATTACAGTTATCTAGTTCATGTATTTGTAATGAATTTGCTCTTTTTAAAAATTAATTACACTTTTGAAAGCATAACCACTGTTAAGAAGACAGGGACAAATAGGGTGAGCGACAGGGACAGAAAGGGGGAGAGAAAGGAAGGGAGGGAGGGAAGGGAAGAGAAGAGAAGAGAAGGAGGGAGGGAAGAGAAGAGAAGAGAAGGGAAGGAGGGAGGGAGGGAGGGGGGGTAGAGACTTCTGTCCTTAATATTCATAATAATTATTCTTTATTTTCAATGTTACTTTAATTGTACTTTAATTTATAACAATTACATTATGGCATGGCATTATTGAACGCAGACACAATAATTATAGTTTACAATATATTTATTTATACAAGACATTTGTCAACATATATACATATATACATATGTGCATACAAACATTCAAACATAAATAATACAACAATACATTTTACAAACTATTACTACATATCTACATATTTACATATTTACATATCTACACTATAACTACATATCTACACATATATACACATATCTACAAATGATCACTTGTTGTGCGTCCCCCCCGACCCCCCCTCAGCTGGTGACGTCATGGCTGATGGGCAACAAGTCCTGGAGAGGCCCTGGTGTGGCCCGCCATGCCGAGTGTCCGCGGTTGGGCAGGCTGTGCCGTCGCCACAGATGGCCGTTGCGCCAACTGAGGTTGAGGCTGAGGCGGGACCAGCTTGTGACGCAAGTGGAGCAGTGCAGGTTGAGGCAGAGGCGGAAGATGCGGCTGTGGCTGCGGGTGAGGCGGAAGATGCGGCTGCATCATGTATCAGTGCACGTACTCCTGTATCTGAGACACCCATGGTGATGCCGGTGGTGGCTGGTGAGTCCACTGGTGGGGTTGAGGTTGGTATGCCTCACTTGCAGACACAGGAACAGGTGCAGGTGCAGCCACAGGAGCCATGAGTTGTTGGCCTTGCCCCGCCAAGTGCTGCGACACGATCCGGTTTATTGGGCCACAGGTCTCAACAAACCGCTCCTCCAGCATGGTCAGGATCATGTCGCGCACATAGTTTGCAAAAGCCACGCGCTTCGTCATCGCCGGTGTAGGAGGGGGCTGCATGACCTTCAGCATGTCCCCAGACTCGTCGAACCTCTTCTGGATTGCAGCGAGGAGGTTTGCGTCGTCTGGGGCTGACCGCTTCCCCCTCCCCTTTCCCCGCTCTCGGACTGTAGCGGGAGGAGTGGCGGGAAGGTCCTCCTCCATCCCCACGTCCACATCCGTGGTGACATTCTCGTCGAGGCTGAGGTCGTGATGTGCAGCGTCGATGGCAGCGGCCACCTGCAAGACAAAATAATAAAATAACATAAGTAACATGAACGCAAATCAATCTTTCCACAAAAGACAACACAAGTCAACAATAAAGAAATCAAAGTTAACGATAAATGACAAAATTGATTTATCAAGATTCATAATCTGCAAATAACATATATCGATTGTCGACTTCTCGATTTAACAATAACAACACAACAAGTCAACATTAAAGAAAAACAACAAACATATAACATTCAACAAATAACTTGATTTACCAAGATTATTTACGTAAATAACATATATTGTTTTGTTGACTTATCCAGAATATTAGGGTTTTACGAGAATCCTAAGCCCACACTAGTCAGAAGAATAAAAGATTATGTACTTACACTTCTGCAGGGCTCCGGCCGGTGACGGACAAGGGACTGCAGAAAACCGAACTTCTGCATGATCCACTCCTCCCTCTCAGTCAGGACAGCCGCTCCGTCCCCGCTCTTTTTCTTGTGGAGCCGCGTGTTGGTATCCCGGAGTGACTTGAACCACTTCTGGAGATGGACCACTGTCATGCCCAGAAGCTTCGCCTGGTCCTCCCACATCTTCCCCTTCCTGTCAGTGTGGCGGTAGTCGGTCAGCTTGACGTTCGAGATGACTGGGTTTTCCTCAAGGAACTCCAGCATCTGCCCCTCCTTGAAGACCGACAGAGAATTGTCGGTGTTCTTTGCCCTCCTTTTCTTTGCAGAGGACAGGCCAGAGGTGCAGGTGGAGGCGGAGGTGGAGGCGTTGGAGGTGGAGGCGGTGGACGGCGCCTGTGAGCTGCCCCGAGAAACAGGAGATGGAGAGCTGGAGCAGGGGTGCCACTGGCGCGTCGTCTGCGTCTCCACTTCCATCTCCAGCTCTTCCAATGGAGAGGGGTGTTGTGGAGAGTGGTGTTGTGGAGAGTGGTGTTGTGGAGAGTGGTGTTCTGGAGAGTGATGTTCTGGAGAGTGGTGAGGTGACTGGTTAGGTGAGGAGGCAGGTGAGGAGGCTGGTGATGTTGAGCATGGCAAAGTATGCTTCTTCCTGCCTCTCCCACTGCCTAGTCCTCCTCCAGTGGTGACAGCAGCCCTGGAGGCTGGTGTAGCAGCAGCAGCAGTAGTAGCAGTAGCAGTGGTGTTCCTCTTAGCAGGCATGGTGGTAGAGTGAGGGGACAGCTGCTGCTCCAGGATATTTATACCCAGGCGGCCACCCACCCCCGACCTCGGAGAGATACCATATGCATCACATACGCTTCGCATATGCTTCGCATATGCTATGCATACGCTTTGCATACTTCGCTCATACTCTTCGCATACGCTCACCCTGCCACTCATACCTGTCAAAACAACTCAAGTTATGCCGCGATTACCTCGCGTCATGCTACGCATACACTACGCATATGCTATGCATACGCTACACATACGCTACGTCAGTGCACAAAGGTACCACACGTCATCCCGCAAAGGTTTTCAAATTTTATCGGTACGTCTTATATATGCCGCCGCCATACACCGTAATGTGACAGGCCCTTAAGGTTTGACGGCAGGCACTGTGCACAGAGTGAGCCCATGGTAGGGTCTTACGTACTAGCAATAGCTAGGGTCATATCAGAGCAGGTACTGACTTGTGACAGTGCGCACTCATGGCGATGTTATAGTGCTTCCCGACTGGGAGACCGGACCGCTGGCACCATGGCCGAATATCCTACTCAGTCACATTGTTCTGATACTGAGCAAACCAGTATTTGTCCTATCCTATGCCAAGCTCAGGCTAGGTAGCGACGAGTATCAATTTTGTAAGTCATTGATTTGACTCGGTCAGAGTGCGAACCCACGATCTCCCTCACGGGTAGCTAGCCAGCGCTCTTGAACATTCAGCCTACCTGTCCGGTGGGTGGAATTTTAAGCTATGGAGTAGCCTATGGAATGTTAGCCTATGGAATGTTAGTCGATGGAATGTTAGTCTATCAAATGTTAGCCAACCAACATAATGGTGACAGGATGTGTGAGTACATGCAATGTGGTAGCAACAGAATGGTGACAGAAGGAGGTGTGAGTAATGCAGTGTGACACCAACATAATGGTGACAGGATGTGTGAGTACATGCAGTGTGACACCAACATAATGGTGACAGGATGTGTGAGTACATGCAGTTTGACAGCAACAGTTTGGTGACAGGATGTGTGAGTACATGCAGTGTGGTAGCAACAGAATGGTGACAGAAGGATGTGTGAGTACATGCAGTGTAACACCAACGTAATGGTGACAGAATGTGTGAGTAGAAGCAGTGTGGTAGCAACAGAATGGTGACAGAAGGAGGTGTGAGTACATGCAGTGTGACACCAACATAATGGTGACAGGATCTGTGAGTACATGCAGTGTAACACCAACATAATGGTGACAGGATGTGTGAGTACAAGCAGTGTGGTAGCAACAGTATGGTGACAGAATGTGTGAGTACATGCAGTGTGGCAGCAACAGAATGGTGACAGAAGGAGATGTGAGTACATGCAGTGTAACAGCAACAGCATGGTGACAGTATGTGTGAGTACATGCAGCGTGACAATAGTTAAGAGGTTACAGAAGGCAGAACACCCAGTGTTACAGCAGCTGAGTGGTCACACAATATGCCACATATGCACATTGTAACCTACACAAGGGCCGCGTTTCACTACCCTCGTGGTGTCAATGTCCCACGATGAATATCTTTCTTTCTTTTTAAATTAATTTTAAGTAGGCCGCATTAGTTAACTCAGTTAGCGTTTGTTTACGGACTGGTCAGTGGAACGCACCCCATGAAGCAAGCATTAGGTACATACATGTAAGACGGTATTCTAGTGGTTGTGACGTCACCATCAGCTGATGATGTCATGGTCAACTGTAGGACCTCTTTGACATCAGTACCACGAGGAGGGGGAAGTGGCCCTGGCCCCCTCCCGGGCTGGGAGTGCTGGGCCCCGGGCTCCGAGGGTTGTTGAGGGGTGCTTTCTTTGTCGTTTCCGACTGCGATCTCTGCCTCAAACACCTCCTACTGTCAACAATACAAACAGAGCGTGACGAGACGTTACTAAGTGTCAGGGTCAGAAGTCAGGATCTTGGTGCACAGGAGGGGTCAGACATGCCAGCATCACACAAGGGTACACAATGAGGTTAACATGCAACTCGAAAACAGGCCTAGCAGAAACGTGCACCGGTGTCACTGTCCCTGAATACTGTCACTGGTCATACTTCGCTGAGGATGCTGTGACTTCATACTGTAGTTGCTCACAGTGCACTGATGGCACTGTCACTTCACACTGTCACTGGTCACACTGTCACTTTATACTGTCACTTCATACTGTCACTGGTCACAGTGCACTGATGGCACAGTCACTTCACACGGTCGGCGGTCACAGTGCACTGATAGCACTGTCACTTCACACTGTCACTGGTCACACTGCACTGATGGCGCTATCACTTCATTCTGTAACCAATCACAATACACTGGTGGCACTGTCACTTCGTACTGTCATCAGACACAGTGCATTGATAGAGCTATCATTCCACACTGTCACCGGTCACACTGCACTAATGGCGCTGTCACTTCATAATGTCACTGGTCACACTACACTGACGGTACTATCATTCCATACTGTCACTAGTCACAGTGCCCCCGGTGGCCCTGTCCCAATTCACTAACCCATATGTCATCTTACACTCAGTCCTCACTAATGTCGTTGTCCCTTATGGCATCTTACACTCACACCTCATTAATGTCACTGTCCCTTATGTCATCTTCAACTCACACTTCACAAATGTTGCTGTCCCATATGTCATCTTACACTCACACTTCACTAATGCCACTGTCCCTTATATTACACTCACACCTTACTAATGTTGCTGTCCCTTATGTCATGTTAGACTCACACCTCACAAATGTTGCTGTGCCTTAGGTCATCTTACACTCACACTTCACTAATGTTGCTCTCCTTTATGGCATCTTACACTCACACTTCACTATTGTCGCTGTCCCGTATGTCATCTTACACTGACCCCTCACTAATGGCACTGTTCAATATGGCATCTTACACTCACACCTCACTAATGTTGGTTCCCATTATGTCATCTTACACTCACACCTCACTAATGTCACTATCCCGTATGTCATCTTACACTCACTCCTTACTAATGTCGCTGTCCCTGATGTCATCTTACACTCACACTTCGCTAATGTCGCTGTCCCGTATCTCATCTTACACTCACACCTCACTAATGTTGCTGTCCACTATGGCATCTTACACTCACGCCTCACTAATGTCGGTGCCCATTATGTCATCTTTCACTCCCACTTCACTAATGTCACTATCCCGTATGTCATCTTGCACTCACCCCTCACTAATGTCGCTGTCCCGTATGTCATCTTACACTCACCCCTCACTAATGTCACTATCCCGTATGTCATCTTAAACTCACACCTCACTAATGTCGCTGTCACTTATGTCATCTTATACTCACACCTCACTAATGTCCCTGTCCTGTATGTCGTCTTACACTCACACCTCACAAATGTCTATGTCCCTTATTTCATCTTAGACTGACACTTCACAAATGTTGCTGTCCCGTATGTCATCTTACAGTCACATTTCACTAATGTCGCTGTCCCTTATGTCATAGTACACTCACCCCTCATTAATGTCCCTGTCCCATATGTCAAATTACACTCACCCCTCATTAATGTCCCTGTCCCATATGTCATCTTACACTCGCCCCTCACTAATGACCCTGTCCCATATGTCATCTTACACTCATAGCTCACTAATGTTACTGTGCCTTATTCATCTTACACTCACACCTCACTAATGTCCTTGTCCCGTATGTCATCTGACACTCACCCCTCAATAATGTCGCTATCCCATATGTCATCTTACACTCTTACCTCAATAATGTCGTTATCCCTTATGTCATCTTACACTCACACTTCACTAATGTCGCTGTCCCTGAGGTCTTTCACTGTAACGTGGAGTTGCGCCTGCGTCCACCGGTCCACAAGTCCGCCAGAGGGAGCGACAATTTGCGGGGCTTGACGCTGTGACCCGGTTACCACGTGCTCGAGTTAATTCTGAGGCCTGAACCGGCGGCCTGACCCGCGTCACGGTGAGAAGCTCACGTCACTGATCTGGGCCGAGCATCCGCCAAGCAACTGCCGAGCCGGGCGGGGCCTCGGGCGGGGCCTCTGGCAGGGGCCTCGGGCTCGACCTCAGGCAGGGCCTCGGGCGGGACCTCGAGGGATGCGGCCGGATCACAGGTCGTCCTGCCCGTTAAATGGGGTGGGTGCTCTTTGGCACTGCTTATTGAAGAGGCGCAACCTGTGGCGGAGAAGCAGAGAGCTCGGTGTAAGCATCGTCAAGGTCAACGTGCAGGGCAATCTCAAGGTCAGCAGTACGCAGACACAGTTTAGGTTCGTGGTGCACGCCGGGTGACTGGACTGGACTGCATGGACATTGCCAGTAGACTGGGATCGGACAAGGTGACAGACGGAAGAAAGTACATTGGTGGTAGACTGTGATAGGACATCGTCAGGGGCGGTAGTAGGTACACTGATGGTAGACTTAGATAGGACATGGTGAGGGGTGGTAGTAAGTACACTGGTGATAGACTGTGATAGGACATGGTGAGGTGTGGTAGTAAGTGCACTGATGGTAGACTGTGATAGGAAATGGGCGGGGGGGGGGCGGTAGTACATACACTGATGGTAGACTGTAATAGCACATGGTGAGGGGTGGTAGTAAGTACACCAGTGGTAGACTGTGATAGCACATGGTGAGGGGCGGGAGTAAGTACACTGGTTTTAGACTGTGATAGGACATGGTGAGGGGTGGTAGTAAGTACACCGGTGGTAGACTGAGATAGGACATGGTGAGGTGTGGTAGTAAGTACACTGGTGGTAGACTTAGATAGGACATGGTGAAGGGTGGCAGTAAGTACCGTGGGAGTAGACTGTGATAGGACATGGTGAGGGGCGGTAGTAAGTACACCAGTGGTAGACTTTGATAGGACATGGTGAGGTGTGGTAGTAAGTACACTGCTGGTAGACTGTGATAGGACATGGTGAGGGGTGGTAGTAAATACACTGTTGGTAGACTGTGATAGGACATGGTGAGGGGTTTTAGTAAGTAAACTAGTGGTAGACTGTGATAGGACATAGTGAGGGGCGGTAGTAAGTAGACTGGTGGTAGACGTTGATAGGACATGGTGAGGGGTGGTAGTAAGTACACTGGTGGTAGACTGTGATAGGACATGGTGAGGGGTGGTAGTAAATACACTGATGGTAGACTGATAGGACATGGTGAGGGGCGGGAGTAAGTACACTGGTGGTAGACTGTGATAGGGCATGGTGAGGGGCGGTAGTAAGTACACCGGTGGTAGACTGTGATAGGACATGGTGAGGGGTGGTAGTAAATACACTGGTGGTAGACTGTGATAGGACATGGTGAGGGGTGTTAGTAAGTAAACTAGTGGTAGACTGTGACAGGACATGGTGAGGGGCGGTAGTAAGTAGACTGGTGGTAGACTTTGATAGGACATGGTGAGGGGTGGTAGTAAATACACTGATGGTAGCCTGTGATAGGACATGGTGAGGGGCGGGAGTAAGTACACTGGTGGTAGACTGTGATAGGACATGGTGAGGGGCGGTAGTAAGTACACCGGTGGTAGACTGTGATAGGACATGGTGAGGGGTGGTAGTAAGTACACTGGTAGTAGACTGTGATAGGATATGGTGAAGGGTGGTAGTAAGTAGACTGTTGGTAGACAATGATAGGACATGGTGAGGGGTGGTAGTAAGTACACTGATGGTAGACTGTGATAGGACATGGTGAAGGGTGGTAGTAAGTAGACTGGTGGTAGACTGTGATAGGACATGGTGAGGGGCGGTAGTAAGTACATCGTTGATAGACTGTGATAGGACATGGTGAAGGGTGGTAGTAAGTACACTAGTGGTAGACTGTGATAGGACATGGTGAGGGGCGGTAGTAAGTACACTGGTCGTAAACTGTGATAGGACATGGTGAGGCGTGGTAGTATGTACACTGGTGGTAGATTGTGATAGGACATGGTGAGGGGCGGTACTAAGTACACTGGTGGTAGACTGTGATAGGACATGGTGACGGCTGGTAGTAAGTACACTGATGGAAGACTGTGATAGGACATGGTGAGGGGCGGTAGTAAGTACACTGGTGGTAGACTGTGATAGGACATGGTGAGGTGTGGTAGTAAGTACACTACTGGTAGACTGTGATAGGACATGGGGAGGGGTGGTAGTAAGTACACTGGTGGTAGACTGTGATAGGACATGGTGAGGGGTGTTAGTAAGTAAACTAGTGGTAGACTGTGATAGGACATGGTGAGGGGCGGTAGTAAGTTGACTGGTGGTAGACTTTGATAGGACATGGTGAGGGGTGGTAGTAAATACACTGTGATAGGACATGGTGAGGGGCGGGAGTAAGTACACCGGTGGTAGACTGTGATAGGACATGGTGAGGGGCGGTAGTAAGTACACCGGTGGTAGACTGTGATAGGACATGGTGAGGGGTGGTAGTAAGTACACTGGTAGTAGACTGTGATAGGATATGGTGAAGGGTGGTAGTAAGTAGACTGGTGGTAGACAATGATCGGACATGGTGAGGGGTGGTAGTAAGTACACTGATGGTAGACTGTGATAGGACATGGTGAAGGGTGGTAGTAAGTAGACTGGTGGTAGACTGTGATAGGACATGGTGAGGGGCGGTAGTAAGTACATCGTTGGTAGACTGTGATAGGACATGGTGAAGGGTGGTAGTAAGTACACTAGTGGTAGACTGTGATAGGACATGGTGAGGGGCGGTAGTAAGTACACTGGTCGTAAACTGTGATAGGACATGGTGAGGCGTGGTAGTATGTACACTGGTGGTAGATTGTGATAGGACATGGTGAGGGGCGGTACTAAGTACACTGGTGGTAGACTGTGATAGGACATGGTGACGGCTGGTAGTAAGTACACTGATGGAAGACTGTGATAGGACATGGTGAGGGGCAGTAGTAAGTACACTGGTGGTAGACTGTGATAGGACATGGTGAGGTGTGGTAGTAAGTACACTACTGGTAGACTGTGATAGGACATGGGGAGGGGTGGTAGTAAGTACACTGGTGGTAGACTGTGATAGGACATGGTGAGGGGTGTTAGTAAGTAAACTAGTGGTAGACTGTGATAGAACAGGGTGAGGGGCGGTAGTAAGTTGACTGGTGGTAGACTTTGATAGGACATGGTGAGGGGTGGTAGTAAATACACTGATGGTAGACTGTGATAGGACATGGTGAGGGGCGGGAGTAAGTACACCGGTGGTAGACTGTGATAGGACATGGTGAGGGGCGGTAGTAAGTACACCGGTGGTAGACTGTGATAGGACATGGTGAGGGGTGGTAGTAAGTACACTGGTAGTAGACTGTGATAGGATATGGTGAAGGGTGGTAGTAAGTAGACTGGTGGTAGACAATGATAGGACATGGTGAGGGGTGGTAGTAAGTACACTGATGGTAGACTGTGATAGGACATAGTGAAGGGTGGTAGTAAGTAGACTGGTGGTAGACTGTGATAGGACATGGTGAGGGGTGGTAGTAAGTACACTAGTGGTAGACTGTGATAGGACATGGTGAGGGGCGGTAGTAAGTAAACTAGTGCTAGACTGTGATAGGACATGGTGAGGGGCGGTAGTAAGTAGACTAGTGGTAGACTTTGATAGGACATGGTGAGGGGTGGTAGTAAGTACACTGGTGGTAGACTGTGATAGGACATGGTGAGGGGTGATAGTAAGTACACTGGTGGTAGACTGTGATAGGACATGGTGAAGGGTGGTAGTAAGTACACCAGTGGTAGACTGTGATAGGACATCGTCAGGGGTGGTAGTAAGTACACTGATGGTAGACTTAGATAGGACATGGTGAGGGGTGGTAGTAAGTACACTTGTGGTAGACTGTGATAGGACATGGTGAGGGGTGGTAGTAAGTGCACTGATGGTAGACTGTGATAGGACACGGGGGGGGCTGTAATAAGTACACTGGTGGTAGACTGTGATAGCACATGGTGAGGGGTGGTAGTAAGTACAACGGTGGTAGACTGTGATAGAACATGGTGAGGGGCGGGAGTAAGTACACTGGTGGTAAACTGTGATAGGACATGGGGGTGGGTGGTAGTAAGTACACTGGTGGTAGACTGTGATACCACATGGTGAAAGGTGGTAGTAAGTACACTGCTGGTAGACTCTGATAGGACATGGTGAGGGGCGGGAGTAAGTACGCTGGTGGTAGACTGTGATAGGACATGGGGAGGGGTGGTAGTAAGTACACTGGTGGTAGACTGGGATAGGACATGGTGAGAGGTGGTAATAAGTACACTGCTGGTAGACTGTGATAGGACATGGTGAGGGGCGGGAGTAAGTACACTGGTGGGAGAGTGTGATAGGACATTGTGAAGGGCTGTAGTAACTACACTTGTGGTAGACTTTGATAGGACAGGGTGAGGGGTGGCAGTAAATACACTGATGGTAGACTGTGATAGGACATGGTGAGGGGCGGGAGTAAGTACACTGGTGGTAGACTTTGATAGGACATTGTGAAGGGCTGTAGTAACTACACTTGTGGTAGACTTTGATATGACATGGCGAGGGGTGGCAGTAAATACACTGATGGTAGACTGTGATAGGACATGGTGAGGGGCAGGAGTAAGTACACTGGTGGTAGACCATGATAGGACATGGTGAGGGGTGGTAGTAAGTACACTGGTAGTAGACTGTGATAGGACATGGTGAATGGTGGTAGTAAGTCGACTGGTGGTAGACAATGATAGGACATGGTGAGGGGTGGTAGTAAGTACACTGATGGTAGACTGTGATAGGACATGGTGATGGGCGGTAGTAAGTACACCAGTGGTAGACTGTGATAGGACATGGTGAAGGGTGGTAGTAAGTACACTAGTGGTAGACTGTGATAGGACATGGTGAGGGGCGGTTCTAAGTACACTGATAGTAGACTGTGATAGGACATGTTGAGGGGCGGGATTAAGTACACTGGTGGTAGACTGTGATAGCACATGGTGAGGGGCGGTAGTAAGTACACTGATGGTAGACTGTGATAGGACATGGTGAGGGGTGGTAGTAAGTACACTGATGGTAGACTGTGATAGGACATGGTGAGGGGCGGGAGGAAGTACACTGGTTTTAGACTGTGATAGGACATGGTGAGGGGTGGTAGTAAGTACACTGATGGTAGACTGTGATAGGACATGGTTAGGGGCGGTACTAAGTACACTGGTGGTAGACTGTGATAGGAGATGGTGAGGGGTGGTAGTAAGTACACTGGTGGTAGACTGTGATATGACATGGTGAGGGGTGGTAGTAAGTACACTGATGGTAGACTGTGATAGCACATGGTGAGGGGTGGTAGTAAGTACACTGATGGTAGACTGTGATAGGACATGGTGAGGGGCGGGAGTAAGTACACTGGTGGTAGACTGTGATAGGACATGGTGAGGGGTGGTAGTAAGTACACTGATGGTAGACTGTGATAGGACATGGTGAGGGGCGGTAGTAAGTACACTGGTGGTAGACTGTGATAGGACATGGTGAGGGGCGGTAGTAAGTACACTGGTGGTAGACTGTGATAGGACATGGTGAGGGCTGGTAGTAAGTACACTGGTGGTAGACTGTGATAGGACATGGTGAGGGGCGGTAGTAAGTACACTGGTGGTAGACTGTGATAGGACATGGTGAGGTGTGGTAGTAAGTACACTGGTGGTAGACTGTGATAGGACATGGTGAGGGGTGGTAGTAAGTACACTGGTGGTAGACTGTGATAGGACATGGTGAGGGGTGGTAGTAAGTACACTGGTGGTAGACTGTGATAGGACATGGTGAGGGGTGGTAGTAAGTACACTGGTGGTAGACTGTGATAGGACATGGTGAGGGGTGGTAGTAAGTACACTGGTGGTAGACTGTGATAGGACATGGTGAGGGGTCGTAGTAAGTACACTGGTGGTAGACTGTGATAGGACATGGTGAGGGCAATAGTAAGTACACTGGTGGTAGACTGTGATAGGACATGGTGAGGGGCGGTAGTAAGTACACTGGTGGTAGACTATGATAGGACATGGTGAGGGGTCGGTAGTAAGTACACTGGTGGTAGACTGTGATAGGACATGGTGAGGGGTGGTAGTAAGTACACTGGTGGTAGACTGTGATAGGACATGGTGAGGGGCGGTAGTAAGTACACTGGTGGTAGACTGTGATAGGACATGGTGAGGGGCGGTAGTAAGTACACTGGTGGTAGACTGTGATAGGACATGGTGAGGGGCGGTAGTAAGTACACTGGTGGTAGACTGTGATAGGACATGGTGAGGGGTGGTTGTAAGTACACTAGTGGTCGACTTTGACAGGACATGGTGAGGACTTGTAGTAAGTACACCTGGTGGTAGACTGTGATAGGACATGGTGAGGGGCGGGAGTAAGTACACTGGTGGTAGACTTTGATAGGACATGTTGAGAGCTGGTAGTGTAAGTATACTGGTGGTAGACTGTGATAGGACATGGTGAGGGGCGGTAGTAAGTACACTGGTGGTAGACTGTGATAGGATATGGTGAGGGGTGGTAGACTGGCGGTATGCTATGATAGGCCTTGGTGATTGATCCCTTCTCAACTCTATGATAGAACATTGAAGCCTTGCAGACTGTGATAAGTTATGGTGATGATTGGTTGACTGTGCTCGGACATGGTGATGCATTTTAGACTGCTAGGACATGGTGATGCCTTCTATACTGTGGTAGGACATTATGATGCATTGTATTCTGTGATAAGACATGGTGAGGGTTTGTAGACTCTGATAAGTTATGGGCTCTTAAATATTGTTCAGTTGAAACACATATTTCAATCAAACAATTGCAAACCACTGACTTAACAATTGATACTTGTCGCTTCCTAGCCAGACGCTCGCCATTACTAGGATAGGGCAAGGAGCAGTGGAATGAGGAAGACCAGTCATCTGCAACTGAAATTTCCCCTGCTTAAACAACTAATGTACCAAAAAACAAAACAAAAGTAGAATGTGTCGACCCATTGGCATGTATGTCGATGCTGCTTTTTTATTGCTACACCCAGGCCCAAGCCCGTTCAAAAGGCAGATCTTTCATAACATAGAGTGTTTTATTACTTACCATCCTTTAGCTCGAAGCCACATTAGTTATTAAATCTTTGACAACTCACTAGTCACTAGTGTTGGGCTAAAATGGTTACACATCTAGACGTGGCACTTGCCCTCCTGCATGGTCTGCTATAATAGACAATCCGCTACAGTAGCCAGTCCGCTACAGCAGCCAGCCCACTATAGTAGCTGGTCCGCTAAAATAGACAATCCGCTAGAGTAGCCAGTCCGCTACAGCAGCCAGCCCACTATGGTAGCTGGTCCGCTAAAATAGACAATCCGCTAGAGTAGACAGTCCGCTACAGCAGCCACCCCACTATGGTAGCTGGTCCGCTAAAATAAACAATCCGCTACAGTAGCCAGTGCGCTACAGCAGCTACCCCACTATGGCAGCTGGTCCGCTAAAGTAGACAATCCGCTACAGTAGCCAGTCCGCTACAGCAGCCAGCCCACTATGGTTGCTGGTCCGCTAAAATAGACAATCCACTACAGTAGCCAGTCCGCTACAGCAGCCAGCCCACTATGGTAGCTGGTCCTCTAAAATAGACAAACCGCTACAGTAGCCAGTCCGCTACAGCACCCACCCCACAATGGTAGCTGGTCCTCTAAAATAGACAATCCACTACAGTAGCCAGTCCGCTACAGCAGCCACCCCACAATGGTAGCTGGTCAGCTAAAATAGACAATCCACTACAGTAGCCAGTCCGCTACAGCAGCCAGCCCACTATGGTAGCTGGTCCGCTAAAATAGACAATCTGCTACAGTAGCTAGTCCACTACAGCAGCCAGCCCACTATGGTAGCTGATCCGCTAAAATAGACAATCCACTACAGTAGCCAGTCCGCTACAGCAGCCAGCCCACGATGGTAGCTGGTCCGTTAAAATAGACAATCCGCTACGGTAGCCAGTCCGATACAGCAGCCAGCCCACTATGGTAGCTGGTCCGCTAAAATAGACAAACCGCTACAGTAGCCAGTCTGCTACAGTAACCAGCCCACTATGGTAGCTGGTCCAGTAAAATAGACAATCTGCTACAGTAGCCAATCCGCTACAGTAGCCAGCCCACTATGGTAGCTGGACCGCTAAAATAGACAATCCGCTACAGTAGCCAGTCCGCTACAGCAGCCAGCCCACTATGGTAGCTGGTCCGCTAAAATAGACAATCCGCTACAGTAGCCAGTCCGCTACAGCAGCCAGCCCACTATGGTAGCTGGTCCGCTAAAATAGACAATCCGCTAGAGTAGACAGTCCGCTACAGCAGCCACCCCACTATGGTAGCTGGTCGCTAAAATAAACAATCCGCTACAGTAGCCAGTGCGCTACAGCAGCTACCCCACTATGGCAGCTGGTCCGCTAAAGTAGACAATCCGCTACAGTAGCCAGTCCGCTACAGCAGCCAGCCCACTATGGTTGCTGGTCCGCTAAAATAGAACAATCCACTACAGTAGCCAGTCCGCTACAGCAGCCAGCCCACTATGGTAGCTGGTCCTCTAAAATAGACAAACCGCTACAGTAGCCAGTCCGCTACAGCACCCACCCCACAATGGTAGCTGGTCCTCTAAAATAGACAATCCACTACAGTAGCCAGTCCGCTACAGCAGCCAGCCCACTATGGTAGCTGGTCCGCTAAAATAGACAATCTGCTACAGTAGCTAGTCCACTACAGCAGCCAGCCCACTATGGTAGCTGATCCGCTAAAATAGACAATCCACTACAGTAGCCAGTCCGCTACAGCAGCCAGCCCACGATGGTAGCTGGTCCGTTAAAATAGACAATCCGCTACGGTAGCCAGTCGATACAGCAGCCAGCCCACTATGGTAGCTGGTCCGCTAAAATAGACAAACCGCTACAGTAGCCAGTCTGCTACAGTAACCAGCCCACTATGGTAGCTGGTCCAGTAAAATAGACAATCTGCTACAGTAGCCAATCCGCTACAGTAGCCAGCCCACTATGGTAGCTGGACCGCTAAAATAGACAATCCGCTACAGTAGCCAGTCCGCTACAGCAGCCAGCCCACTATGGTAGCTGGTCCGCTAAAATAGACAATCCGCTACAGTAGCCAGTCCGCTACAGCAGCCAGCCCACTATGGTAGCTGGTCCGCTAAAATAGACAATCCGCTAGAGTAGACAGTCCGCTACAGCAGCCACCCCACTATGGTAGCTGGTCCGCTAAAATAAACAATCCGCTACAGTAGCCAGTGCGCTACAGCAGCTACCCCACTATGGCAGCTGGTCCGCTAAAGTAGACAATCCGCTACAGTAGCCAGTCCGCTACAGCAGCCAGCCCACTATGGTTGCTGGTCCGCTAAAATAGACAATCCACTACAGTAGCCAGTCCGCTACAGCAGCCAGCCCACTATGGTAGCTGGTCCTCTAAAATAGACAAACCGCTACAGTAGCCAGTCCGCTACAGCACCCACCCCACAATGGTAGCTGGTCCTCTAAAATAGACAATCCACTACAGTAGCCAGTCCGCTACAGCAGCCACCCCACAATGGTAGCTGGTCAGCTAAAATAGACAATCCACTACAGTAGCCAGTCCGCTACAGCAGCCAGCCCACTATGGTAGCTGGTCCGCTAAAATAGACAATCTGCTACAGTAGCTAGTCCACTACAGCAGCCAGCCCACTATGGTAGCTGATCCGCTAAAATAGACAATCCACTACAGTAGCCAGTCCGCTACAGCAGCCAGCCCACGATGGTAGCTGGTCCGTTAAAATAGACAATCCGCTACGGTAGCCAGTCCGATACAGCAGCCAGCCCACTATGGTAGCTGGTCCGCTAAAATAGACAAACCGCTACAGTAGCCAGTCTGCTACAGTAACCAGCCCACTATGGTAGCTGGTCCAGTAAAATAGACAATCTGCTACAGTAGCCAATCCGCTACAGTAGCCAGCCCACTATGGTAGCTGGACCGCTAAAATAGACAATCCGCTACAGTAGCCAGTCCGCTACAGCAGCCAGCCCACTATGGTAGCTGGTCCGCTAAAATAGACAATCCGCTACAGTAGCCAGTCCGCTACAGCAGCCAGCCCACTATGTTAGCTGGTCCGCTAAAATAGACAATCCGCTACAGTAGCCAGTCCGCTACAGCAGCCAGCCCACTATGGTAGCTGGTCCGCTAAAATAGACAATCCACTACAGTAGCCAGTCCGCTACAGCAGCCAACCCACAATGGTAGCTGGTCCGCTAAAATAGACAATCCACTACAGTAGCCAGTCCGCTAAAGTAGACAATCCACTACAGTAGCCAGTCCGCTACAGCAGCCAGCCCACTATGGTAGCTGGTCCGCTAAAATAGAAAATCCACTACAGTAGCCAGTCCACTACAGCAGCCAGCCCACTATGGTAGCTGGTCCACTAAAATAGACAATCCGCTGCAGTAGCCAGTCTGCTACAGCAGCCAGCCCACTATGGTAGCTGGTCCGCTAAAATAGACAATCCGCTACAGTAGCCAGTCCGCTACAGCAGCCACCCCACTATGGTAGCTGGTTCGCTAAAATAGACAATCCGCTACGGTAGCCAGTCCGCTACAGCAGCCAGCCCACTATGGTAGCTGGTAAGCTAAAATAGACAAACCGCTACAGTAGGCAGTCTGCTACAGTAGCCAGTCCACTATGGTAGCTGGTCCGCTAAAATAGACAATCCGCTACAGTAGCCAGTCCGCTACAGCAGCCAGCCCACTATAGTAGCTGGTCCGCTAAAATAGACAAACCGCTACAGTAGCCAGTCCGCTACAGCAGCCACCCGACGATGGTACCTGGTCCGCTAAAATAGACAATCCGCTACAACAGCAGTTTGAGTACAGCAGCCAGCCAACTATGGTAGCTGGTCCGCTAAAATAGACAATCCGCTACGGTAGCCAGTCCGCTCCAGCAGCCAGCCCACTATGGTAGCTGGTCCGCTAAAATAGACAATCCACTACAGTAGCCAGTCCGCTACAGCAGCCAGCCCACTATGGTAGCTGGTCCGCTAAAATAGCCAATCCGCTACGGTAGCCAGTCCGCTACAGCAGCCAGCCCACTATGGTAGCTGGTCCGCTAAAATAGACAATCCGCTACGGTAGCCAGTCCGCTCCAGCAGCCACCCCACTATGGCAGCTGGTCCGCTAAAATAGACACTCCGCTACAACAGCAGTTTGACTACAGCAGCTACCACAGCACGGGAGCACGGTATTTGCTCCGGAGCACGGTATTCTTATCTTCACGGTGAATACACGCGTTAGTCTTTGTATGTGCCTGTACACACCCCTGTGCATGTGTCTGTATATATCTATGGATGTGTATGTACATGTGTATGTGTCTGTACATGTGCATGTGTCTGCATATATATATTTGTATCTGTACATGTGTCTGTGCACGCGTCTTTACATGTATCTGTGCATATATATGTCTGTGAATGTGTCTGTATATGTGCATTTGTCTCTACATTGTGCCTACGTCGGTATATGTGCCTGCGCATGTGCTGTATATGTGCCTATGCTTATATATATGCATGAGTATATGTTTGTGTCTGTATATGTATATGTACATATGTCTGGATGTGTATGTATATGTGCCTATGTCAGTATATGTGCCTGCGCATGTCTCTGTATATGTGCCTATTCTTGTGTATATGCATGTGCATGTGTTTGTGTCTGTATATGTATATGTACATGTGTCTGTGAATGTGTATGTATATGTGCCTATGTCTAGTGACACTCAGGTGCCACTCACGAAATAATAATATGTAGATCACTTGCAGGTGGCATTTGGGTCGTACTCAGACACTCAAGTGACACTCAGGCGTATATCGTGTCCCAATCAAGTGACAATCAAGTGGCCGCTATGTCTCAATCAATTGACACTCTGGTGATTGTTGGGTCTCATTCAAGTAACACTCAGGCGACTCTCAAGTAACACTCAAGTGGCTGATGTGTCTCAATCAAGTGACACTCAGGAGACTGTCGTGTCTCAATCAAGTGACCCTCAGGTGATTGTTGTGTCTCAATCAAGTAACACTCAGGAGACTGTCAAGTAACACTCAGGTGAATGTCTTGTCCTAATCAAGTGACACTCAAGTAACTGTCCTGTCCTAATCAAGTGACACGCAGGAGACAGTTGTTTCTAGTCAAGTGACACTCAGGTTACTGTCGTGTATCAATCAAGTGACACTCAGGTGACACTCCAATGGAAATCGCATCGGAATTAAATAACATTCATGTGGCATTAAAGTTGTACGAACGTGAAACAGAAGTGACACTCAAATTTGCTACGAAATTTAAACCTGCAATAAATTCTTGATTCAAGAATTTATCAAAATACTGTGGGAGTTCTGGGTGTTTTTTATAGTGACTGAGTTGGTTCGTGAAGTCCACTGTTTAGTAAGCCGAGATGTGTAGAGTCAGGGACGGCGGGAACTAATGACAGCTGCAGAGTCTAATGAAAGTATCAAACTGTAAGAACCAAACACTTGGTCCTACATACCCAACCTGCATACTGGTGCACGTGTTAAGCATGTGTTGCACATAAAACGGTGTACTAAGCCAATGTAAAATTGCATTTCAATTATATCTCTAGTTATAATTAAGAGTTACTTACAACTAAAATGAGGTAAATTATAATTATCAAGCTAATATATTAACCTAAATATGGCAGAAACTCAAAAGCATTGAACTAGTATGACACTTTAAACTTGGGGAGGATATGGGGTGAGGAGGGATACGGAAGGGAGGGAATGGCGAAGGTGGGAGGTGGAGGTGGGTGTTGGTGAGGGTGCGGTGGTGGGTGTTGGTGAGGGTCGGCGGGAGGTGTAAGAACCGACATCGGCTCTTCCTGATGGCGGCGTTGCTATCTAAAATATTCCGATAATTACACATTGGTGGGTAATGTGAACTGGTCTATATGTGATTACAAATGTATAAATAAGGTAAATGATGTAATGTGACCAGATGCATGTGGTATTGTGTAGTGCTGGTGATCCTTTACTTAGATTAAATATACATTGTGTAATCTATAGATAGTGTGAGAGGGGCACTACTGTTAGTGTGATAGGGCCTTAGAAGCTCTGCTCACAACGCCCTCCCCCCCAACTGTTAGATATGGATCACTGCACACCCAGACACAACAGGGCAGGAAGGCCAAAACAACCAAGGCATGGGTACTAGAATGCATACTGTTGATTGGTGGACATGTGAATGCTTACTGTTGATTGGAGGATCTGGTCATGTGACAGGCCATCTTGAATTCTAAAACCACTATATAATAATAAACCTGAGGGTGCAAGCTCTCTCTACCTTTCACTCTATACTCTGCCTTACTTCTACTTGCTTGTGGTGATTTAATATTAGCCTGCCTACACAACTACAGCTGCCAGCCGACGACTTTAGAGCTAGTCACCCTGGTACTGCCCCCACCCACCCTCACCGTACCCCACTACGTACATTGGGGCCACGTATTCCCTTGCATTCAGGAAAAGGACAGTTTTTGATGAACCGATCGGGTTCGGGTGTGATTTCCAGTCACGTGATTTGGGGCACATCAAACGTACAGCTTGTGTGTGGTAAGATCCATTACTGTGTACGTGACGTCCTTATAACATATAAGGGCATATCAGCACCTTATCCACTAGTGACAGTGTCCACCCAGTGTCCACATTAATTGTGCTGCCAACAACATACCCTAATACTCTGCTCAGTCGAGTTATCCTGACACTGAGCTGTCCATTTCTTGATCATACTTGTTATACAGCTGTTGGTACTCCTGACACAGGTCAGAGCAGATTAGGTAGTGTTTAGAGACATGGTATTAATGAACCAGCTCATCAGGTGTAATAATTAACCAGTTAATACTGGCAGCACCGACCTGGTACTGGTGAACCAGACAATACTGGGAGCACAGACCTGGTACTGGTGAACCAGATAATACTGGGAGCACAGACCTGGTACTGGTGAACCAGATAATACTGGCAACACAGACCTGGTATTGATGAACCAGATAATACTGGCAGCACAGACATGGTACTGGTGAACCAGATAATAATGGCAGGACAGACTTGGTACTGGTCAACCAGATAATACTGGCAGCACAGACCTGGTACTGATGAACCAGATTATACTGCTGCCACCACAGACCTGGTACTGAAGAACCAGATTATACTGGCAGCACAGACCTGGTACTGATGAACCAGATTATACTGATGGCACAGACGTGGTCCTGATAACCCAGATTATACTGACACCACAGACCTGGTACTGATGAACCAGATTATACTGGCACCAACAACCTGGTACTGGTGAAGCAGATACTATTGGCAGCACAGACCTGGTACTGATAACCCAGATTATACTGGCATCACAGACCTGGTACTGATGAACCAGATAATACTGGCACCAAAAACCTGGTACTGGTGAAGCAGATAATATTGGCAGCACAGACCTGGTACTGGTGAACCAGATAATACTGGCAACACAGACCTGGTATTGATGAACCAGATTATACTGGCATCACAGACCTGGTACTGATGAACCAGATTATACTGGCACCAAAAACCTGGTACTGGTGAAGCAGATAATATTGGCAGCACAGACCTGGTACTGATGAACCAGATTATACTGGCATCACAGACCTGGTACTGATGAACCAGATTATACGTGCAGCACAGACTTGTACTGATGAACCAGATAATACTGGCAGTACAGACCTGGTATTGATGAACCAGATTATACTGGCATCACAGACCTGGTACTGATGAACCAGATTATACTGACAGCACAGACCTGGTACTGGTGAACCAGATAATACTGGCAGCACAGACCTGGTACTGGTGAACCAGATAATACTGGCAGTACAGACCTGGTAGTGGTGAACCAGATAATACTGGCACCACATCCCTGGCACTGATGAACCAGATAATACTGGCACCACAGACCTGGTAGTGGTGAACCAGATAATACTGGCAGTACAGACCTGGTACTCCTGAACCAGATAATACTGGCAGTACAGACCTGGTACTGATGAACCAGATAATACTGGCAGTACAGACCTGGTAGTGGTGAACCAGATAATACTGGCAGTACAGACCTGGCACTGATGAACCAGATAATACTGGCAGCACAGACCTGGTACTGGTGAACCAGATTATACTGCCACCACAGACCTGGTAATGATGAACCAGATAATACTGGCAGTACAGACCTGGTACTGATGAACCAGATAATACTGGCAGCACAGACCTGGAACTTGTGAACCACATACTACTGGCAGCACAGACCTGGTCCTGGTGAACCAGATTATACTGCCAGCACAGACCTGGTAATGATGAACCAGATAATACTGGCAGCACAGACCTGGTACTGGTGAACCAGATAATACTGGCAGCACAGACCTGGTACTGGTGAACCAGATAATACTGGCAGCATAGACCTGGTACTGATGAACCAGATTATACTGGCACCGAAGACCTGGTACCGATGAACCAGATAATACTGGCAGCACAGACCTGGTACTGGTGAACCAGATAATACTGGCAGCATAGACCTGGTACTGATGAACCAGATTATACTGCCACCACAGACCTGGTACCGATGAACCAGATAATACTGGCAGCACAGACCTGGTACTGGTGAACCAGATAATACTGGCAGCACAGACCTGGTACTGATGAACCAGATAATACTGGCAGCACAGACCTGGTACTGATGAACCAGATTATACTTGCACCAAAGACCTGGTACTGATGAACCAGATAATACTGGCAGCACAGACCTGGTACTGATGAACCAGATTATAATGCCACCACAGACCTGGTACTGATGAACCAGATTATACTGACAGCACATACCTGGTACTGATGAACCAGATTATACTTGCACCACAGACCTGGTACTGATGAACCAGATAATACTGGCAGCACAGACCTGGTACTGATGAACCAGATTATAATGCCACCACAGACCTGGTACTGATGAACCAGATTATACTGACAGCACAGACCTGGTATTGATAAACCAGATTATACTGGCAGTACAGACCTGGTACTGATGAACCAGATTATACTGGCAGTACAGACCTGGTACTGATGAACCAGATAATACTCGCACCACAGCCCTGGCACTGATGAACCAGATAATACTGGCAGCACAGACCTGGTACTGGTGAACCAGATAATACTGGCAGTACAGACCTGGTAGTGGTGAACCAGGTAATACTGGCAGCACAGCCCTGGTACTGGTGAACCAGATAATACTGGCAGCATAGACCTGGTACTGGTGAACCAGATAATACTGCCAGTACAGACCTGGTAGTGGTGAACCAGATAATACTGGCAGCACAGACCTGGTACTGGTGAACCAGATAATACTGGCAGTACAGACCTGGTAGTGGTGAACCAGATAATACTGGCACCACAGCCCTGGCACTGATGAACCAGATAATACTGGCACCACAGACCTGGTAGTGGTGAACCAGATAATACTGGCAGTACAGACCTGGTACTCCTGAACCAGATAATACTGGCAGTACAGACCTGGTACTGATGAACCAGATAATACTGGCAGTACAGACCTGGTAGTGGTGAACCAGATAATACTGGCAGTACAGACCTGGCACTGATGAACCAGATAATACTGGCAGCACAGACCTGGTACTGATGAACCAGATAATACTGGCAGTACAGCCCTGGTAGTGGTGAACCAGATAATACTGGCAGCACAGACCTGGTACTGGTGAACCAGATAATACTGGCAGCACAGACCTGGTAGTGGTGAACCAGATAATACTGGCAGCACAGACGTAGTGAGATGGTTTGATGGAGTGTGAGCCAATGAACCAGCTCATCCTGGTGTGTACAACAGTGTAGTAATTAACCAGGTGACACTGGCAGCACAGACCTGGTACTGGTGAACCAGATAATACTGGCAGTACAGACCTGGTAGTGGTGAACCAGATAATACTGGCAGCACAGACCTGGTAGTGGTGAACCAGATAATACTGGCAGCACAGACGTAGTGAGATGGTTTGATGGAGTGTGAGCCAATGAACCAGCTCATCCTGGTGGGTACAACAGTGTAGTAATTAACCAGGTGACACAGACAGCACAGACCTGGTGAACCAGGTGGTAGGATCAGCTCGTCTATAAAGGACACCAGGCTAAGTCCGCATCTGCGCAGCTCGTGACGTCTCGGTGCACGGTCACGTGATGCGCAGGTCTCGTGTCCGCAGGATACTCTTACTAATGCTCCCACGACATGTTTAGATGGTTTCACGCACAGTTCGATCGGAGTGGCCAACAGGAGTAGGAAGGTGGTGTACTTGAGACGAGGTTTGAGGCGGGTTGAGGCGGGTTGGGCGGGATGAGGCAGAGTGAGGTGGGATGAGGCAGGTAGAATCAGAGTTAGATGGGTTCAGGTGGGTGGGGCGGAGTGAGGTGGGATGAGGCAGGTAGAATCAGAGTTAGATGGGTTCAGGTGGGTGGGGTGGAGTGAGGTGGGATGAGGCAGGTAGAATCAGAGTTAGATGGGTTCAGGTGGGTGGGCGGAGTGAGGTGGGATGAGGCAGGTAGAATCAGAGTTAGATGGGTCCAGGTGGGTGGGGCGGAGTGAGGTGGGATGAGGCAGGTAGAATCAGAGTTAGATGGGTTCAGGTGGGTGGGGCGGAGTGAGGTGGGATGGGGCAGGTAGAAGCAGAGTTAGATGGGTTCAGGTGGCTGGGGCGGAGTGAGGTAGGATGAGGCAGAATTAGGCAGATAGAGGCAGAGTTGAGCAGGGTGAGGCAAGTTGAAGTAGGGAAAGGTGGAGGGAGGAGGTGAGATAGGGGTGAGATGGAATCAGGAGGAGTGAGGTGGTGAGGTAGAGTGAGGTGGAGTGAAGGGGTGAGGTGGAGAGGGGTAGTATGAGGTGGAGTGAGGGGGTGAGGTGAAGTCAGGTGAGATGAGGCGAGTGGAGGCAGAATTAGGCGAGGGTGAGACGGAGTTAGGCAGTGAGGTGGGGTGAAACGCGGTTAGGCAGTGAGGTGGGGTGAGGCAGAGTTAGGCAGTGAGGTGGGGTGAGGCAGAGTTAGGCAGTGAGGTGGGGTGAGGCGGAGTTAGGCAGTGAGGTGGGGTGAGGCGGAGTTAGGCAGTGAGGTGGAATGAGACAGAGTTAGGCAGTGAGGTGGGGTGAGACAGAGTTAGGCAGTGAGGTGGGGTGAGGCGGAGTTAGGCAGTGAGGTGGGGTAAGGCGGAGTTAGGCAGTGAGGTGGGGTGAGACAGAGTTAGGCAGTGAGGTGGGGTAAGCGAGTTAGGCAGTGAGGTGGGGGTAAGGCGGAGTTAGGCAGTGGAGGGTGGGGTGAGACAGAGTTAGGGCAGTGAGGTGGGGTGAGGCGGGAGTTAGGCAGGGCAGTGAGGTGGGGTGAGGCAGAGTTAGGCAGTGAGGTGGGGTAAGGCGGAGTTAGGCAGTGAGGTGGGGTGAGACAGAGTTAGGCAGTGAGGTGGGGTGAGACAGAGTTAGGCAGTGAGGTGGGGTGAGGCGGAGTTAGGCAGTGAGGTGGGGTGAGGCAGAGTTAGGCAGTGAGGTGGGGTAAGGCGGAGTTAGGCAGTGAGGTGGGGTGAGGCAGAGTTAGGCAGTGAGGTGGGGTAAGGCGGAGTTAGGCAGTGAGGTGGGGTGAGGCAGAGTTAGGCAGTGAGGTGGGGTAAGGTGGAGTTAGGCAGTGAGGTGGGGGTGACACGGGATGAGTAAAGGTAAGGCAGTGTGCAGTGAAATAAGATGGGGTGAGGCAGTGAGGCCAGCTGAAGCAGTGTTAGGTGGTTGGAGGCAGAGTGAGATGGTTTGGGGGAATGTGAGGTGGTGCAAAGTGAGGTGAGCCAGTGAGTGAAGTGAAGTGAGAGAGTGAGACAAAGTGAGGCGGTGTGAGGTGGGATGAGGCTGTGCGAGGTAATTTGAGGCGGCGTGAAGGGAGCTGGTGCTGGGCGAGGCAGGGTGTGATGGAATGAAGTTAGGTGAGGCAGTGTGAAGTGGTGTGAGGTGTCTGGGGTGATATGAAGTGAAGTGAGGCGGGGCGAGGCACAGGTGATGCAGAGTGAGGTGGAGGTGATGTGGGGTGAGGTGGAGTGAAGTAAGGTGAGGTGGGGTGGGGTGGGGTGAGGTGAAGTGAAGTAAGGTGAGGAGGAGGTGAGGCGGGGTGAGGTGGAGTGAAGTAGGGTGAGGTGGAGTGAAGTAAGGTGGGGCAGAGGTGAGGTGGGGTGAGGTGGAGTGAAGTCAGGTGATACGGGGTGAGGCGTCATGAAGTTAGGTGAGGTGGAGTGAGGCAGAGGTGAGGCGGCATGAGGTGGAGTGAAGTGAGGTGATGCAGGGTGAGGCATCATGCGGTGAGTTGAGGCGGGGTGAGGCGGAGGTGAGGCGGGGTGAGGTGAAGTGAAGTGAGGTGATGCGGGGTGAGGCATCATGAAGTGAGGTGAGGTGAGGTGGGGTGAGGTGGGGTGAGGCGGAGGTGAGGTGGGGTGAGGTGGGGTAAGGCGGAGTGAGGTGGTGGTGAGGCGGGGTGAGGTGGAGGTGAGGTGGGGTGAGGCACGGTGAGCCCCATGGTGAGGCGGGTTGAGGCGGAGGTGAGGCGGGGTGAGGCTGGGTGAGTGGGGTGAGGCGAAGGTGAGGCGAGGTGAGGCGGAGGTGAGGCGGTGTGAGGCGGGTGAGGTGAATAGGAAACACGAACCTGCGCCTCTGTTTGCAGCAGTGGAAAGCGCCGTAGATCATAGGGTTGAACATGGAGTTGGCCATCCCGAAGAAGAAGATCCACATGGAGCTCTGCGTGTTGATGTCATTGTGGTCGAAGAAGGTGAAGATGATGAAGACAACGTAGTAGGGCGTCCAGCAGATGATGAAGGCCACCACAATGACGGCTGTCATCTGCAGCGACTTCACCTTGGCTTTCCGGAACAGCTGGCCGCGCATCGGGCCCCGCGACAGCATGTCGGTCGTTGTGTCGGCCTCTGTAGTGTAAAGAGAGCAACACTGTACACACATACACACAGCACGTCGGCCTTCATGTCGGTCTCTGTAGTGTAAACAGGGCCACACTGTACACACACATATACACATACACACAGCATGTCAGCGTCTGTAGTGTAAACAGAGCCAAACTGTACACAGTATATTGACCAATTTCATATGATGTCAGCATTGCTATTTAGGTCAGTGCGCGCGCTGCTCGGCTGCAGGACAACATCCGGTCACACTGCAGACTCAATGGCTATGGGAAATCTACATACAGAAAAAGTTAAATATCTCTAAAACCACAACACCTAGAAACAAACTGATTGGAATACAGATAGAAAACATGTTTACCAAAAAGATTATATTAAATTGATATGGTTAGGGTTGTGGATTTCTATAAATTTGGAATATAATCGACGTCTTGCACTACGCGTACGGCAAACTCAATGCATTGTCAATGGCAGTGAGCAATCTTCATACAGAAAAAGTTAAATATCTCTAAAACCACAACACCTAGAAACAAACTGATTGGAATACAGATGGAAAACATGTTTACCAAAAAGATTATATTAAATTGATACGGTTAGGGTTCTGGATTTCTATTAATTTTGAATAAAACTGACGTTTTGTACTGCGCGTACTGCAAACACAATGCATTGTCAATGGCAGTGAGCAATCTTCATACAGAAAAAGTTAAATATCTCTAAAACCACAACACCTAGAAACAAACTGATTGGAATACAGATAGAAAACATGTTTACCAAAAAGATCATATTAAATTGATATGGTTAGGGTTCTGGATTTCTATCAATTTTGAATAAAATTGACGTTTCGCACTGCGCGTACCGGCAAACTCAATGCATTGTCAATGGCAGTGAGCAATCTTCATACAGAAAAAGTTAAATATCTCTAAAACCACAACAAGTAGAAACAAACTAATTGGAATACACATAGAAAACATGTTTACCAAACATATTATATTAAATTGATACGGTTAGGGTTCTGGATTTCTATTAATTTTGAATAAAACTGACGTTTTGCACTACGCGTACGGCAAACTCAATGTATTGTCAATGGCGGTGAGCAATCTTCATACAGAAAAAGTGAAATATCTCTAAAACCACACCACCTAGAAACAAACTGATTAGAATACACACAGAAAACATGTTTACCAACAAGATTATATTAAATTGATACGGTTAGGGTTCTGTATTTATATTAATTTTGAATAAAACTGAGGTTTTGTACTGCACATACTAGCAAACTCAGTGGCAGTGTGCATTCGTTCTGCAGCCAAGATGCGCGCGCATACACAATGTTTACAAACATTGAAAGGGGTCTATACACACAGCATGTTGGCCGTCATGTCGGCATGTGTAGTCTAAAGAGAGCCACACTGTACACAAATACACACAGCATGTTGGCCATCATGTCTGCCTATGTAGTGTAAACAGAGCCACAGTGTAGGCCTACACACACATACACACAGCATGTCGGCCGTCATGTCGGTCACTGTTGTGTAAAGAGAGCCACACTGTATACACACATACATACATACACACAGCATATTGACCGTCGTGTCGGCCTCTGTAGTGTAAACAGAGCCACACTGTACACCCATACACACATTATGTCGGCCGTCCTGTCAGCCTGTGTAGTGTAAACAGAGAAAACTGTACACACACATACACACAGCATGTCGGCCGTCGTGTCGGTCACTGTTGTGTAAACAGAGCCACGCTATACACAAGTACACATGTGGGCGCGTACCCCTACCTACATGTATACACAAGTACACATGTGGGCGCGTACCCCTACCTACATGTATTCACACGTGCACACGTACACACGTACACACACACGTACACACTCAGTTTGTGTCTCGTCTTGTCGCCCTCTATAAAGATACCACATGTTTTGTGTTGTGTAACTAGTTACACGACTATTATTGAAGCGGAGGGACTTGTGCGCCCAACGTGTTTATGCAGCACTGAGCTGCTTTGAAGCCGCGAGCTGCCATCAGGGCAGCCTGCATCCGGCCGTGGCAGCTGCCGCTCCCTTCGGGTATGTGCACGCCGTTAATTCTGCCTCCAGTTGGCAGGAAATTTGCTTAATATTAAACGGAGGGGCCTTTTAGGGGGTACCATCCAGAGTTATACTCATCTAACTACATGTAAAGTGTTTGTTTCATTATTGTTTGTCGGAGCGTACTAATAATATGTAGGTAAGTCCACACAGCCACACAACAGCATACGTGCACACACAGCCTCATACACACATGCATGCACACATGCATGCACATGTACATGTGTACTCACATACGCACATCCATGCGTACATCTATGCCCACATTTCTCCACACACGCGCTCACGCACACATGCGCAGTTCCAAACACATCCGGACATGCGCACACAAATCACTTGTCGCTGTGCGAAAATAAGTCACACCACTGTACGAAAACTCACCTTTTTGAAGATCGCGGGACTTTTTTGCAATAGTGCAAAAGATGAGCATGTAGGCGATAACCATGGTAACGAGGGGGATGATGAACATGAGGAGCACAGACAACGTGCTGTAAAGCTTCTCCTGCCAGACGGCGCTGTAGGCACCGTACGTAACGCACTGGTAGAACTCCTCACGGAACGGGCCACGAGCCACGCGGAAAATGTACGACTGTGGGAGAGAAGCAGGCGTGTCAGAGGAGCAGTGATCAGGGTGTCTGAGCAGGGTGTCTGAGCAGGGTGTCTGATCAGGGTGTCTGAGCAGGTGTCTGAGCAGGGTGTCTGAGCAGGGTGTCTGATCAGGGTCTCTGATCAGGGTGTCTGAGCAGGTGTCTGAGCAGGGTGTCTGAGCAGGGTGTCTGATCAGGGTGTCTGATCAGGGTGTCTGAGCAGGTGTCTGAGCAGGGTGTCTGATCAGGGTGTCTGATCAGGGTGTCTGAGCAGGTGTCTGAGCAGGGTGTCTGAGCAGGGTGTCTGAGCAGGGTGTCTGAGCAGGGTGTCTGTGCATGGTGGCTGTGCAGGGTGTCTGTGCAGGGTGTCTGTGCAGAGTGTCCCTGCAGGGTGTCTGTGTATGTGCAGGGTTTATGTATATAGTGTATGCACATCATGTCTGCACCGGATGTCTGTACATGGTGCCTTATATATGGTGTCTGTACAGGCACTCAATTCTGTTTCGGAATATAAGGTGACTGGATATAGGTTGGACCCTCAGTACCAACATCGTCAGTACCACCACACTCAGTACCAACAAACTCAGTACCACCACCCTTAGTACCACCACACTCAGTACCACCACCATCAGTACCACCACTCTCAGTACCACCACCCTCAATACCACCACCATCAGTACCACCACCCTCAATCAGTACCACCACCCTCAATACCACCACCATCAGTACCACCATGCTCTATTCCAGGTCCCTCAGTACCACCACCCTCAGTAGCAACAGACTAGGTACCACAACCCTCACTACCACCACCTTCAGTACGACAACCCTCATTACCACCATCCTCAATCCCAACACCCTCAGTACCACCAAACTCAGTACCACCACCATCAGTACCACCACCAACCTTCAGTATCACCACCAACAGTGCTGCAACCCTCAGTACCACTATCCTCAGTACTAACATACTCAGTACCACCATCCTCAGTACCAACACCCGCAGTACCACCACCATCAGAACCACCACCATCAGTACCACCACCCTCATTACCCTCACACTCATTACCACCACCCTCAGTACCACCAACATCAGTACCACCACCATACATACTACCAAACTCAGTACCACCACCTCAGTACCACCATCAGTAGCAACACACTAAGTACCCACAAACTCAAAACCACCATCCTCAGTACCACCACCCTCAGTACCACCACCCTCTGCACCACCACACTCAGTACCACCATCCTCAGTACCACCATCCTCAGTACCAACACACTCAGTACCACTAAGACCAGTGCCACCACTCTCAGTCCCACCACTCTCAGTACCAACACTCTCAGTACCACCACCCTCAGTACCAACACACTCAGTACCAACACACTCAGTACCAGCACTCTCAGTACCCCCGCCCTCAATACCAGCAACAACATCGCTCATGCTTACGCACCTATTTATCTGTTACAACGTACAGGTCTCGCAGCATTGAAGCCTGTATTTTGTTCCTGGACATACATCATGTTTAGGACTCTTTATCCGCCAGCCCGCTCATGAATATTGCCACGTTTTATTGCTTCCCATGATGCCTGTGGATTTTCAGACGAGCTTATCTGTTAATAGCTAAGCACACTATGTTCGTGAGTACGGCTAGCCTAGCGCTTGACTGGTCTAAATGTCATCATCTACGCTAGTTAAATCTCCAAGTGATGATCAATATATGCACCAGCTGATTATGTGCATGTGGAGGCGATACTTGGTTTTATTGCTGTCATTGTGCTGCAGGTGGCGGTGACGAAAGCGAGGTTCAAGTATACGGGGTCAGTTGTCTTACTTCTTTCTTTCATCTTCAACAACAAAACATTTTCAGAATAATATTTTTCTTCTGTTAATTTAGAACATCAATTTTAATTGAATGTGTCAGGAGTCATAGAGTTGACGACTCTGTCGAGCTTACTGAAGTCATTCTACTGCATGCTATTAATCATCCTGAATCAGTGGACCTTGCTTAATATCCCGTGTAATCTGTAATGGCAATGTGCCTGGCGGTCTCTGGCAGTTATGTGTGACTTCACTCTGCCTTCCGTGTACTGTTGGCAGTCCTAAATGACCACTGTCTGCCTGCTGTGTACTGTTGGCAGTCCTGAATGACCACTGTCTGCCTGCTGTGTACTATTGCCAGTCCTAAATGACCACTGTCTGCCTGCTGTGTACTGTTGGCAGTCCTGAATGACCACTGTCTGCCTGCTGTGTACTATTGCCAGTCCTGAATGACCACTGTCTGCCTGCTGTGTACTGTTGCCAGTCATGAATGACCACTGTCTGCCTTCCATGTACTGTTGGCAGTCCTGAATGACCACTGTCTGCCTGCTGTGTACTGTTGCCAGTCATGAATGACCACTGTCTGCCTTCTGTGTACTGTTGGCAGTCCTGAATGACCACTGTCTGCCTGCTGTGTACTGTTGGCAGTCCTGAATGACCACTGTCTGCCTTCTGTGTACTGTTGGCAGTCCTGAATGACCACTGTCTGCCTGCTATGTACTATTGCCAGTCATGAATGACCACTGTCTGCCTGCTGTGTACTGTTGGCAGTCCTGAATGACCACTGTCTGCCTGCTGTGTACTGTTGCCAGTCATGAATGACCACTGTCTGCCTTCCATGTACTGTTGGCAGTCCTGAATGACCACTGTCTGCCTGCTGTGTACTGTTGGCAGTCCTGAATGACCACTGTCTGCCTTCTGTGTACTGTTGGCAGTCCTGAATGACCACTGTCTGCCTGCTATGTACTATTGCCAGTCATGAATGACCACTGTCTGCCTGCTGTGTACTGTTGGCAGTCATGAATGACCACTGTCTGCCGTCTGTGTACTGTTGGCAGTCATGAATGACCACTGTCTGCCTGCTGTGTACTGTTGCCAGTCCTGAATGACCACTGTCTGCCTGCTGTGTACTATTGCCAGTCCTAAATGACCACTGTCTGCCTGCTGTGTACTGTTGGCAGTCCTGAATGACCACTGTCTGCCTGCTGTGTACTATTGCCAGTCCTGAATGACCACTGTCTGCCTGCTGTGTACTGTTGCCAGTCATGAATGACCACTGTCTGCCTTCCATGTACTGTTGGCAGTCCTGAATGACCACTGTCTGCCTGCTGTGTACTGTTGCCAGTCATGAATGACCACTGTCTGCCTTCTGTGTACTGTTGGCAGTCCTGAATGACCACTGTCTGCCTGCTGTGTACTGTTGGCAGTCCTGAATGACCACTGTCTGCCTTCTGTGTACTGTTGGCAGTCCTGAATGACCACTGTCTGCCTGCTATGTACTATTGCCAGTCATGAATGACCACTGTCTGCCTGCTGTGTACTGTTGGCAGTCCTGAATGACCACTGTCTGCCTGCTGTGTACTGTTGCCAGTCATGAATGACCACTGTCTGCCTTCCATGTACTGTTGGCAGTCCTGAATGACCACTGTCTGCCTGCTGTGTACTGTTGGCAGTCCTGAATGACCACTGTCTGCCTTCTGTGTACTGTTGGCAGTCCTGAATGACCACTGTCTGCCTGCTATGTACTATTGCCAGTCATGAATGACCACTGTCTGCCTGCTGTGTACTGTTGGCAGTCATGAATGACCACTGTCTGCCGTCTGTGTACTGTTGGCAGTCATGAATGACCACTGTCTGCCTGCTGTGTACTGTTGCCAGTCATGAATGACCACTGTCTGCCTTCTGTGTACTGTTGGCAGTCCTGAATGACCACTGTCTGCCTGCTGTGTACTATTGCCAGTCATGAATGACCACTGTCTGCCTTCTGTGTACTGTTGCCAGTCATGAATGACCACTGTCTGCCTGCTGTGTACTGTTGCCAGTCATGAATGACCACTGTCTGCCTTCCATGTACTGTTGGCAGCCCTGAATGACCACTGTCTGCCTGCTGTGTACTGTTGGCAGTCATGAATGACCACTGTCTGCCTGCTGTGTACTGTTGGCAGTCATGAATGACCACTGTCTGCCTTCTGTGTACTGTTGCCAGTCATGAATGACCACTGTCTGCCTGCTGTGTACTGTTGCCAGTCATGAATGACCACTGTCTGCCTTCCATGTACTGTTGGCAGTCCTGAATGACCACTGTCTGCCTGCTGTGTACTGTTGGCAGTCATGAATGACCACTGTCTGCCTTCTGTGTACTGTTGGCAGTCCTGAATGACCACTGTCTGCCTGCTGTGTACTGTTGCCAGTCATGAATGACCACTGTCTGCCTTCCGTGTACTGTTGGCAGTCCTGAATGACCACTGTCTGCCTGCTGTGTACTATTGCCAGTCATGAATGACCACTGTCTGCCTCCTGTGTACTGTTGCCAGTCATGAATGACCACTGTCTGCCTTCCCTGGACTGTTGGCAGTCCTGAATGACCACTGTCTGCCTGCTGTGTACTATTGCCAGTCATGAATGACCACTGTCTGCCTGCTGTGTACTATTGGCAGTCATGAATGACCACTGTCTGCCTGCTGTGTACTATTGCCAGTCATGAATGACCACTGTCTGCCTGCTGTATACTATTGGCAGTCATGAATGACCACTGTCTGCCTGTTGTATACTATTGGCAGTCATGAATGACCACTGTCTGACTGCCATACACTATTGTCTTCATGCATGCCTACTGGCTATCTGTTGTGTACTGCTACCAGTCATGCATGACTATTGTCTGCCTGGTATGTATTTTTGACAGTCATGTGTGGCTATTGTCTGCCTGCCATGTATTGTTGGCCGTCATAAATGACTTACTGTCTGCTTGTCATAAACTATTGGCAGTCATGAATGACTTATGTCTGCCTGCCATGTATCTTTGGCAGTCATGAATGACTAACTGTCTGCCTGTCATGTATTGTTGGCAGTCATGCATGACTTATGTCTGCCTGTCATGCATTGTTGGCAGTCATGAATGACTTATGTCTGCCTGCCATGTATCGTTGGCAGTCATGAATGACTTACTGTCTGCCTGCCATGTGCTATTGGCAGTCATGCATGACTGCTGTCTGGTCTCATTCTGCTCGCACCTTCCAAAGGCTTTCCTGAAGTAGCTTGCTGATGACGTCACACAAATCAATGCCTGCTGTGCCCACACAAGACGCAGGCAGCCAACTCTGTCCTGTCTCTGCTTTGAATGGGGACGAGGAAGCAGGGTCCAGGGACCAGCTGTGTTGAAGACGCCATGTCGTAGCCTACGACTGAGTTCCGTGTATAAAGTGCCGCAGGACTGACCTCACACACAGAAAAAGCAGCTGCCCGGGTTTAGAAACTGGATACCACTGTCAACCACAGTTTGTAAACTAACTCCCGCATCCACCCCGAAGTCTGCCACGTAATGGTTTACCACTCACTCACAGTTAGAACGGCAGTCATTTCAAGTTGCCAGCCATATCAGACCCCGAAGGTCATCCACAAACAATGGAGCGTTATGTTTGGCGTTGCTTCCTCAATCATCTAATCAAACAAGTACATCACTGCACCAGTCAATCACAATTAGAACAACAACCATTGCAAGTAGCCAGCCGACGCGCGTGGTGTGTGCGCGTGGTGTGTGCACGGGTGGTGTGTGCGCGTGGTGTGTGCACGCGTGGTGTGCTCGCGGTGTGTGCACGCGTGGTGGGCGCGCGTGGTGTGTGCACGCGTGGTGTATGCACACGTGGTGTGCGCGCGTGGTGTGTGCATGCATGGTGTATGCACACGTGGTATGCACGCGCGGTGTGTGCACGCGTGGTGTGTGCGCGTGGTGTGTGCGCGTGGTGTATGCACACGTGGTGTGTGCGCGTGGTGTGTGCGCGTGGTGTGTGCGCGTGGTGTGTGCGCGTGGTGTGTGCGCGTGGTGTGTGCACGTGGTGTGTGCGCGTGGTGTGTGCGCGCCCCGTTACACCACCAGATTGTTTGCTTGTTGGAGTTTTACATCCTGGCAACATCTACACGACCAGATTCCTGCAGGTCGACGGTAACTGGCCGGAGCTGCCTCCCGCACAGATGCAGGCATTCCGTGATGAAAAGCGGGTGTGCAGCCCGGAGTAACCCTCAACGTATGCCAGCTGGTAACTTCGCCGGATTCCTCCCGCTGGCGGGGGTGGTTGGGTGGGTGTGGGGGTTGGGGGGTGGGGGGTGGAGGGGCTGCGGCTTTGGAGCGGTCGGGGAGGCGAGGGGGTCAGTGATGGTTCGGTAAGCATTTTGTTTATCGGATCTTTCAGCGGCTCCTCCGGGGTGTCTGGTCGGGCTGCTGTCAGCTGCCTGCAGCAGCCAGCTCTGTCTGCACCCACACGGCAGCCACCCCTCCTTGTGCACATTCACTCATGCTACCCCATGCTACCCCATGCTGCCCCATGCCGACCCATGCCGCCCCCGACCCGCTGCCCTGCCCCGCCCCGCCCCGCCCCGCCCCGCGCCTCCTCGCGCCTCCCCGCCCCGCCCCGCCCCGCCCCGCCCCGCCCCGCCCCGCCCCGCTCCGCCCCGCTCCGCCCCGCCCTGCCCCGCCCCCCCCCCCTGGCCCCCTTGCCTTACTCATATCGGCCCCGCATTGGCGAACAGAATGCGATGTGCGTCCGGAGAGGTATTGATCGGTGAATAATCGAACTGTTTCCGGGCCCGCCATTATCCGGCACTCTGCATGTCCGCCGCCAACATCCAAGCAAGTCTATAAGGCTCACTTCAACTGCGCAAACACCGCGGCGCTGTAGGCGGCATGCTGCCGGTAGGGGGCACTGACAGCATGCTGCCGTCAGTGGGCGCTAACAGCAGGCTGTCAGCAGGGGGCGCTGACAGCAGGCTGTCAGCAAGGGGGAGTCGACAGCAGGCTGCCAGCTGTGGGCGGCGACTGCAGGCTGCCGGCAGGGGGCGCTGACAGCAGGCTGCCGGCAAGGGGGAGTCAACAGCAGGCTGCCAGCTGTGGGCGCCGACTGCAGGCTGCCCACAGGGGGCGCTGACAGCATGCTGCGGGCAGGGGACGCTGACAGCAGGCTGTCAGCAGGGGGCGCTGACAGCATGCTGCCGGCAGGGGGCGCTGACAGCATGCTTCCGGTAGGGGGTGCTGAAAGCATGCTGTCGGCAGAGGTCGCTGACAGCTGGCTGCCGGCAGGGGGCGCTGACAGCGAACTGCACAGAACACGGCGAAATGTATGAAATGTGTGATTGATGAAGCTCGCATTCCATTGGAGACCTTATTATGTCACACAAATGAGATCACACATATGCACTGACTAAGGCCCATATGCTTTGTTGTTGGTTGGTTGTTGGAGTTTTACGTCCTGGCAACATCTAAGGCCACATCAGGACGCGTACCGACTTGTGACAGTGCGCGACGTTATAGTGCTGCCCCACTGCGGTACCAGGCTGCCAGCACCATGACATGATATCCCACTCAGTCACACACCGAGCCAACCAGTCCTTGCCCAATCCTAATAATGCTGAGCGCCTGGCTAGGAAGCGACGAGTATCAATTTCGACCGGGAATTGAACTCCCGACCTTCCGCACGGGAGGCCTGCGCTCTATCGATTCGGCCACCATGTCCTGTGACATGCGGACTCGTGCACACATGTATGTCTAGAATCATGCACACGGGTAAGCACACAGTCCTGGTGACTCATGCACACACACCGTCGCGCTGACTCATGAGCACATGCATACCGTAATGTTGACTCATAAGCACATGTAGACCGACCTGCTGATTCATAAGCAGATCTAGACCTAGTCCTGCTGACTCATGCCAGTGTGAACAGTTTGGACCCGAAGGTGTGAAGTGAAGAAAGAAGGTTGGTGTGAAACTTGGGAGTGTGCGCTTTGTCGAACTACCACACCCTTCATCTCTAGGTTATATATATATGTATATTCATCAATCTGATAAGCATTTAACAATTTGGGCGCAAATAACATTGAGAGGTTGCTCTGTGTGAACTTTGTGTAAGAAATGGGTGGCATACACCTTGAGGGTAAACATGAATTCTGCATTTGCCACCTGCCATAAATAAGCCTACAGCATATGTTTACCTGATCACTTTACTATTACATACACCGGTATCTTTAACCCACCAGCCCTGTATTCAGGAAGTGCTACCAGGTATCTATGCGCTGATAACCCTGTATCCATGCACTGTTAACCCTGTATCCTTGCACTGTTAGCCCTGTATAATGTGATGTTAACCCTGTATCCTTGCAATGTTATTGTTAATCCTGTATACATGCAATGTTAACCCTATATACATGCAATGTTAACCCTATATCCATGTACTATTAATCCTGTACAAATGAATTGTCAACCCTATATCAATGCGCTGTTAACCTTATATATGTGTGTTATTAACCCTATTCCCATGTGCTGCTAACCCTGTACACATGTGCTGTTAACTATATATCCATGTGCTGTTAACCCTGTATACATGTGCGGTTAACCCTATATCCAAGTACTGTTAACCCTATATACATGTAATGTTAACCCTATATCCATGTACTGTTAACCCTATATACATGTAATGTTAACCTATATGCATGTAATGTTAACCCTATATCCATGTACTGTTAACACTATATACATGTAATGTTAACCCTATATACATGTAATTTTAACCCTATATACATGTACTGTTAACCCTATAATGTTAACCCTATATACATGTAATGTTAACCCTATATCCATGTACTGTTAACCCTGTATACATGTAATGTTAACCATATATCCATGTGGTTTTAACCCTATATACATGTAATGTTAACCCTATATACATGTAATGTTAACCCTATATCCATGTACTGTTAACCCTATATACATGTAATGTTAACCCTATATCCATGTACTGTTAACCCTATATACATGTAATGTTAACCCTATATCCATGTACTGTTAACCCTATATACATGTACTGTTAACCCTGTGTACATGTAATGTTAACCATATATCCATGTGTTGTTAACCGTATACACATGTAATGTTAACCCTATATACATGTACTGTTAACCCTATATACATGTAATGTTAACCCTATATACATGTACTGTTAACCCTATATACATGTAATGTTAACCCTATATCCATGTGTTGTTAACTGTATACACATGCAATGTTAACCCTATATCCATGTACTGTTAACCCTATATACATGTAATGTTAACCCTATATCCATGTACTGTTAACCCTATATACATGTACTGTTAACCCTGTATACATGTAATGTTAACCGTATATCCATGTGTTGTTAACCGTATATACATGTAATGTTAACCCTATATCCATGTGCTGTTAACCCTGAATGCCGTTTACCTTCATGTACACGAATGTAGAAATTTCTAGCGGTATTTTAGTATTAACGAAAATTGCAACTGTTACCAAGTGAAGAGTGTCTGCCACAGTGACCTGAACAGCATATTGAGTTTGGAAATACATCTTTAAGCTACAAATTAATATTGCACTTAAATTCGATTCGTTTGAAAACAGCGCGTTGTGAAAAATGCTTGATAGGGGACGTTAGTGAAAGGGCAAAGTCTGAAAGCCCAACACACAGAGGGAACTGACTGCATTACACACAGAGCGTGCTGACTGTTACACACAGAGGGAACTGACCACATTACACACAGAGGGTGCAGACTGCTGCATACAGAGGGTGCTGACTGTTACACATAGAGGGAACTGACCACATTACACACAAAGGGCACTGACTGTTACACACAGAGGGAACGAACCACATTACACACAGAGGGTGCTGACTGTTACACACAGAGGGAACTGCCTGCATTACACACAGAGGGTGCTGACTGTTACACACAGAGGGAACTGACTGCATTACACACATAGGGCATTGACTGTTACACACAGAGGGAACTGACCGCATTACACACAGAGGGTGCTGACTGTTACACACAGAGGGAACTGACCACATTACACACAGAGGGTGCTGACCACATTACACACTGAGGGCACTAACTGTTACACACAGAGGGAAATGACTGCATTACACAGAGAGGGTGCTGACTGATACACACAGAGGGAACTGACCGCATTACACACAGAGGGTGCTGATTATTACACACAGATGGAGCTGACTGTGTTACACACAGAGGGTGCAGACTGATGCACACAGATGGCGCTGACTGTGTTACACACAGAGCGTGCAGACTGCTGCACACAGAGGGTGCTGACTGGTACACACAGAGGGAACTGACAACATTACACACAAAGGGCGCTGACTGTTACACACAGAGGGAACTGACTACATTACACACAGAGGGCGCTGACTGTTACACACACACGGAACTGACCACATTACACACAGAGGGTGCTGACTGTTACAGACAGAGGGCATTGACTGTTACACAGAGAGGGAACTGACTGCCTTACACACTTAGGGCGCCGACTGTTACACACAGAGGGAACTGACCACATTACACACAGATGGTCCTGACTGTGTTACACACAGAGGGTGCAGACTGCTGCATACAGAGTGTGCTGACTGTTACACACAGAGGGAACTGACCACATTACACACAGATGGTCCTGACTGTGTTACACACAGAGGGTGCAGACTGCTGCATACAGAGCGTGCTGACTGTTACACACAGAGGGAACTGACCACATTACACACAAAGGGTGCTGACTGTTACCCACAGAGGGAACTAACCGCATTACATACAGAGGGTTACACACAGAGGGAATTGACCGCATTACACACATAGGACGCTGACTGTTACACACCGAGAAAACTGACCGTATTACACACAGCAGGCACTGACTATTACACACAGAGGGTGCTGACTGTTACACACAGAGGGAACTGCCCACATTACACACAGCAGGTGCTGACTGTTACACACAGAGGGCATTGACTGTTACACACAGAGGGAACTGACTGCCTTACACACTTAGGGCACAGACTATTACACACAGAGGGAACTGACCACATTACACACAGAGGGCACTAACTGTTACACACAGAGGGAACTGACTGCATTACACACATAGTGTGCTGACTGTTACACATAGAGGGAACTGACTGCATTACACACAGAGGGCCCTGACTGTTACACACAGAGGCAACTGAGCGCATTACACACAGAGGGCACTGACTATTACACACAGTGGGAACTGACCACATTCAACACAGAGGGTGCTGACTGTTACACGCAGAGGGCGCTGACTGTGTTACACACAGAGCGCTGACTGTTGTGTACAGTACGTACCTGCGGCAAGCTGAAGAGCGCGCTGAGCGACCAGGCGGCTGCGATGAGGATGCGAACCCTCTTGGCGGCGTTGTTGCGGCTCATTGGGTCGAGGATAGCGTAGCACCTGTCGACACTGATGATGACGATGATGTAGGTGGACAAGTAGAGCCCGAACACCTGCAGGAACTTGACGAGCTTGCAGAGTGAGTTGCCGGCGTACCACTGCACGGTGGACGCCCACACGGCGTCCGTCACGTTGCAAAAGAAGGTGACGATGAGATCTGCGGCCGCCAGGTGCATGATGAGAGTGTTGATGGTGGAGCGACGGCGCCTCATGCGGTACATCTGCAGCAGCGTGGCCGTGTTGCAGACCATGGACACGACGAACATGAGACTCAGCACCACCGTCTTTATTAGCGACATCTTGTTGAACTTGGGTGACGGGCTCAGGCCTTGGTACAGGTCCAGCGGGCTTGTCGAGCTGTTGTTGTACCCGGCGCCCAGCGTCCCCACCTCGTTCTGGTTTGCGCTGTTCACCACCAAACCTTCCATTATCCGGGTCGTCAGCTCGTGCAGGGCCGCCGGCAGCTGCTGCCCAATGTGCATTCCCGCCAGCAACGGGTCGTGCTCACCGCTTCCGGCAGGCGCCGCGTGCAGCGCGCTGTGGTTGTGTGGCCAGACGCGCTGGAGCCCGCCTCCGTGCGGATGCGTCACTTCCGGTTCTGGGGAGGCCATAACAGACCGGAAGTGCCACATCACTTACTTGCAGTTGCCTCGGCACTGCGGGATGTGGCTCATGAGTGCGCGTTGTCTCAGCACTTCTGGTATTAAGGTGGATCGTAAAACGTGCCGCCTCCAGGTGAGGCAAGTGTACCTGGGAGTAGTGGCAGCTGGACCTGCAGACTGGGACTAGCGGCAGTTGGATCCACAGACTGGGACTAGTCTAGTAGCAGCTGGATTCACAGACTGGGACTAGGGGCAGCTGGACCTGCAGATTGGGACTAGCAGCAGCTGGACCCACAGACTGGGCCTAGCAGCAGTTGGAGCCACAGACTGGGACTAGTGGCAGCTGGACCCACACACTGGGACTAGCGGCAGCTGGACCAACACACTGGGACTAGTGGTAGCTGGACCAACAGACTGGGACTAGTGGCAGCTTGACCCACAGACTGGGACTAATGGCAGCTGGACCTGCAGACTGGGACTAGTGGCAGCTGGACCCACAGACTGGGAGTAGCAGGAGCTGGACCCACAGACTGGTACTAGTGGCAGGTGGACCCGCAGACTGGGACTAGTAGCACCTGAACCCACAGACTGGCACTAGTGGCAGCTGGACCCGCAGACTGGGACTAGTAGCAGCTGGACCAACAGACTGGGACTTGTGGCAGCTGCACCTGCAAGCTGGGACTAGTGGCAGCTGAACCCACAGACCTGGACTAGTGGAAGCAGAACCCGCAGGCTGGGACTAGTGGCAGCTGGATCTGCAGGCTGGGACTAGTGGGAGCTGGACCCACAGGCTGGGACTAGTAGCAGCTGGACCCAAAGGCTGGGACTAGTAGCAGCTGGACCCACAGGTTGGGTCTAGCAGCAGCTGGACCCAAAGGCTAGGACTAGTGGCAGCTGAACCCAAAGGCTAGGACTAGTGGCAGCGGGACCCGCAGGTTGGGTCTAGAGGCAGCTGTACCTGCAGGCTGAGACTAGCTGCAGCAGGACCCGCAGGCTGGGACAAGCAGAAGCTGGACCCGCAGGCTGGGACTAGCAGCAGCTAGACCTGCAGACTGGGACTAGCGGCAGCTGGACCTAAAGCCTGGGACTAGTTGCAGCTGAACCCACAGGCTGGGACTAGTTGTAGCTGGACCCGCAGACTGGGACTAGTGGTAAGTGGACCGGCAGACTGGGGCGTGCACAACCTGAAGGAAACAAGGGGGATTATGGTGAGAGGTGAGCGTGGAGAGGAGCCTCCTGTGTGCTGCTGGCAGAAGTGTACAGCCCACTCTGGCCCTGAGTGAGCTGGTACCGGAAGTTGCGACCCGGCTCATTGAGATTCGGAACACGCGGCTAATTACGCCAGCCTCCGTAGAAACTCAATTAGCTGCACCGTGAATAAATATCCACATTGCAAGCACAGCAAGAGGGTAGACCATTAATCACTCAACATATACATCAGCGCACCATTCACACACACCACACACACCTACACACCACTCACACACCATGTACACCTACACATATACATTACTCCTGCACATCACACACACATACACACCACTCACACACCATGTACACATAGACCTATACATTACTCATGCACATCACACACCCCTACACACCAATCTCACACACCATGTACACCTACACCTATACATTACTTCTTCACATCACACACCACTACACACCACTGTCACACACCATGTACACATACACCTATACATTACTTCTTCACATCACACACACCTACACACCACTGTCACACACCATGTACACATACACCTATACATTACTTCTTCACATCACACACACCTACACACCACTGTCACACACCATGTACACCTACACCTATACATTACTCCTTCACATCACACACACCTACAAACCACTCTCACACACCATGTACACATGTGCCTATGCATTACTCATGCACATCAAACAAACCTACACACCACTCTCACACACCATGTACACATACACCTATACATTACTCAAGCACATCACACACACCTACACACCACTCTCACACACCATGTACACATACACCTATACATTACTCCTGCACATCACACACACCTACACACCACTCTCACACACCATGTACACATACACCTATACATTACTCCTGCACACCACACACACCTACACACCACTCTCACACACAATGTACATATACACCTATACATTACTCGTGCACATCACAGACACATACACACCACTCTTACACACCAGGTACACCTATACATTACTCCTGCACATCACACACACCTACACACCACTCTCACACACCATGTACACATACACCTAGACATTACTCCTGCACATCACATGCACCTATACACCACTCTTACACACCATGTACACATACACCTATACATTACTCCTGCACATCACACACCCCTACACACCACTCTCACACACCATGTACACATACACCTATACATTACTCCTGCACATCACACAGACCTACACACCACTCTCACACACCATGTACACATACACCTATACATTACTCCTGCACATCACACACACCTACACACCACTCTCACACACCATGTACACATACACCTATGCATTACTCCTTCACATCACACACACCTACACACCACTCTTACACACCATGTACACCTACATCTATACATTACTCCTGCACATCACACACACCTACACACCACTCTTACACACCATGTACACATGCACCTATGCATTACTCCTGCACATCACACAGACCTACACACCACTGTCACACACCATGTACACATACACCTATGCATTACTCCTGCACATCACACAGACCTACACACCACTCTTACACACCATGTACACATACACCTATACATTACTCCTGCGCACCACACACACCTACACACCACTTTTACACACCATGTACAGCTATACATTACTCCTGCACATCACACACACACCTACACACCACCCTTACACACCATGTACACATACACCTATGCATTACTCCTGCACATCACACACACACCCACACACCACTCTTACACACCATGTACACATACACCTATGCATTACTCCTGCACATCACACATACCTACACACCACTCTTACACACCATGTACACCTACACCTATGCATTACTCCTGCACATCACACAGACCTACACACCACTCTTACACACCATGTACACATACACCTATGCATTACTCCTGCACATCACACACACCTACACACCACTCTCACACACCATGTACACATACACCTATACATTACTCCTGCACACCACAGACACCTACACACCACTCTTGCACACCATGTACACATACACCTATACATTACTCCTGCACATCACACACACCTACACACCACTCTTACACACCATGTACACATACACCTATGCATTACTCCTGCACATCACACAGACCTACACACCACTCTTACACACCATGTACACATACACCTATACATTACTCCTGCACACCACAGACACCTACACACCACTCTTACACACCATGTACACATACACCTATGCATTACTCCTGCACATCACACACACCTACACACCACTCTTACACACCATGTACACATACACCTATGCATTACTCCTTCACATCACATACCACTACACACCACTGTCACACACCATGTACACATACACCTGTAATGGCCCACGGCCCTCCGACTCTCTCGCTCACACGGAAGAACACCAAGATTCAATCAAGTGTACGCTTCACCCTTGGTTTATTGAACCATCTGCTCTTCACGGCGTCAGTAGTTGTCTGACCCGCCCCCTGACTCGCCAGATCCCACATCGACTCTATAGGTGTCTGTGGGGGGGTGGGTCAACCACACGCAGTAGAGGTCAGCCCGGCTAGGGTCTGACCGGTGGTGACCCGTGCCGCCATCTAGCGCAGTATAATGGTACTGCGCCAATGGCGTCGTAGTCTCCGCTGCTACCACGTGATAGTAGAGCTCATGTTCAGACTACTACACTGCCCCCCTTAGAGTCTCACCGGTTGCAGATTGCAAACCGATGAGAATCGAGAAATGATAGAAGTCAACATGAGAACTAACTTGAAAGGGAGAGAAGCCTTACAAAGCTATGTATCCTTATGCGCAATTCCTAGACCTGCCTGCAGCGAAATAGCGATATGAATCTAGCTAGCTGCAAGGCAAACATGTCATCAATCTAGGTGAAGAAAGAGTCTTTAAATGAGTCGCACAAAAACGACCTCTCCCAGCCTCTATGTAGTTGGTGTATAGAATGTTTTTTGCTGGGAGAGAATTCATACCCCACAAGTGGAACCCCTTTGACAGAAGAAAGCAGGGAACTGCTCAGTCCGCCCCCCACTGCCCCCCATCTCAGGAGAACCGTTAGCGGGGCGCCCTTCCTTCTGCGCGGAGCGGCTCCTCTTGGAGCTTCCTCAGTCCGTCCTCCATGTGCCCGCGTCGCCTGGCCAGTAGATCACAGACAGTATCACACCGCGGACACGCCACGCCACCGCACCCAGGACCCGTCACGCTCGGTGACCCGCTCCGGTGCAGAGTGCATGAAAGTAGAAGGGCGGTGTTACTTATAACAATTGAGAAAGTCTCCGCAGATACAACGTTCGGTATGCAATACATTTCATAAGAAGCACTGGGTGCCAGCAAGAACCTGGCCTCCTACAAAGTAAATTACACCCATGTGCATCCTCAACTGATCAAACAGGAGCCGATGCACACGCCGTCTTTCATGTTCTGCCAGAAGCGCTTACTATAGTAGTAATTTTAATTTAAAGAATGCAGTTTCAAAACAAGAGCCAGGGCGACACTGCATAGGAAAATCTTTTAGGTGTAAAATGGACAGTGTCTACCCACCAACTCCCACACCATTGACCACCTCGTTCCACTAAATTAATTTAGAATATCATATGTCCTAATAGTGTGGAACAAGGAAGTCAAAACGGGGTGAAAGTTGAGGAATATTTTTAGAAATAATTTATTTAGTATATATATAAAAAAAATTATTCCGACCCCTACTGCAGAAAAATAGGCAGAACACAAGAAGCTAGATCCTCCAATCGGGAGAAAGCTAAGCTCTTCACCATAACATATATCATGAACAATCGTACTGCAAAAGAAAAATAATATTGGAATAGAGCAGTACGATATGCTAAATACATCATGGTTATCAATGTAAAAATAGCACCGTAGTACTAAAAAGGTATATACAATGATTATATTAGTAACAATATACATATAATATATATACAGGCGGTATCCCCTCCGTAAAGGCCCTGTCAAATTGCGGCGTTTGGCGGAGCGTATGGTCTGGCGTAGCGGCTTTACGTCATATAGTCGGGCATACGCCGTTATTCGCTACTCATACGCTACTCATACGCTACTCATAGGCCGTCATGTGCCGGCCTATGCCGGCGTATGCCGTTGTACGCCGCCATACGCTTTCTCCCGTCCGTCCGTCCAAATTTTTTTGTGCATGCTCAAAAAATCTCGACCTATGGGAGCGTATGGTTCATACGCTACTCATACGCCGGTGTACGCTCCTCGTACGCCGGTGTACGCTCCTCGTACGCCGGTGTACGCTCCTCGTACGCTAGGGGTGCGCCGGCGTAGGTTACGCATACGCTCAACTTGCTTCACCGGCGTATCTCTAGCGTATGTAGCGTACGCATAGCCTACAAGTTACGTATGGGAGCGTACTCCTAGCGTATGCACAGCGTATGTACAGCGTATGCACAGCGTATTCAAAGCGTATGCCATAGGTCTCGACATCGATATTGACTCATACGCCGCCATACGCTATGCATACGCTACGCATACGCTACGCATACGCTACGCATACGCTACGCATACGCTACGCATACGCTACGCATACGCTACGCATAGGTTCCATATGCCAATCAAAACTGTCAAAAAATGTCACAGTACGCTCTCATACGCTCTCATACGCTACTCGTACGCTCCACGTACGCTCCTCATACGTTACACATACGCTAAAAAACACCCGATAGGTCACCAAAGGTCATCATAGGCCGGCATTCGCAGGACTTACGTAGGTTTTCAATACGCCCCCACCATACGCCGTAATGTGACAGGGCCTTAAGGGAGATGAACTTA